>BTPI01000001.1:3915416-4567985 GCA_036584455.1 Tetratostichococcus sp. P1
GCCACACAGCCGGAACACCAGCTGATGCGGAGAGTGAGGCGCAACTCCAGCGAGTTCAACGCAGTGCTGTCTCTTGTACAGGTTGCCAAGTCACTGGCAGAGACGGTGCTGACGCCGCCGGGACAGCAAGTCAAGGTCCTGCGCGTGAACCCGGTAAGCCACCGTCCCTGCGCCATTGCCTTCCTGGCAGGCACTCTGCTCACTCTCTGATTGGTCGACATCTGATACTGCAGACTTATTTCCTACTCTGGTGATCATCCGACACCCTTTCACCCTGATGCAGCGACGGGCGGAGGACAGGAACTACCTGGAGTTCGAGTTTGCGGCAAAGAGCAACACTTACATCAGGCTCGCCATCGCCGTGGTCACCGTCGCCAATGGTGAGCCATGATTATCCAAGTGTTGTCCAGTGTGGCCCTAATCACGGCCCTGATTGCCGCTTTGATGTCGCGTCTGGTGCCTGTTGATATTGTGAGATGCCTCGGCTTGATGAGCTGAGCGCAGTTTGCTGATCAGAGCAGAATCTGACTCGTGTTGGCGATGACTCGGTGCAGGCAAGCTGTACACGCTGGTGACAGGCGCCAACGAGCGCAGGTGGGACAAGGTCAAGGACAAGCTCGAGACGATTGCCCGCTCCTTTGTGGTGTCCACCAGGTTTGACGGCGCTTAGATGATCGAGCCCGACTCTTGCAGATGGAGGACACATGAGAAGCGAATTTGAACTGGTTTTTGGAATGCAGTCAACCCCCATATTTCGGCGATAAACATTGATTGTGTCGGGCTATAAGCAAGGGGTTGGAATCTTGCGGTGCTGATGTGTGAACCGCGGCATTGGCGACACCTGCCGCTGTCGCATGTCAGCCTAGCACCATCCCCGACCGACCCACCTCTCCCACGTCCCTTTCCATCGCGTGAGGAGCAGCCGCCGTTGACGGCTTGAGTCCATCACTTTAGACATCATTCAGCTTCCCGCAGCCATCCATGCATAAAGTTGCTTTGCTGGCATAAGTCCCGCACAGAATGCAGATTGCGTTTGACCCTGTGCATATTCAGCATCGGTCGTAGACTAGCTGGGCTATATGTGCTGCGTACCTAGGCGCAGATCACAACAGCCCAGATTTGCTCAAGAGGCTGCAAGCCCATCATTTTCAGCATCGCCACCCTTCCTTGCGAGCCGTGCAACAGGGTCCTGACAGCTGGTCTGCTGTAGCATCCTGATACAGGATGATGCTGGCACAACGAGCTCGCGGAAACCTGGCGTTCAACAGCAGCGTCAGGTGGTTTGCGGCGCAAACAAAAGTGGTCGACGAGATGATAATGTACGCACGGTCGCAGTGCCAGGTGAGGCGGATCCGTCGTACAGAAGCGTTACATCTTATTGCAGGCGCCTCATCAGAACCGGACGTGCCGGCACATGCATCAATATAGCATCAAGCATTGGCGGCGATCTGTCGCTGACATGCGCAGGGCAAGCCGGACCAGGCGAGAGATGTGCTGCGCCAAGGCCTCGGCTCGGACGATCCCAAGGGTGCCGACGCCGGCAGGTAGTGCTACCGAGCTCCCGGTCAACTGTGCTGTGCAAAGGTTACTGGTTCATGCATGCGAACCCCAGAAATTGGTTGTGTCATCTAATTGACGCCCCAGCAGTGGCGACATGGGAACGCCGAGCTACAGGCTGCGCTGACTGTAGGCTGCTGCTGGCACTGGCGGACGTGGAGCAGGAGACGAGCGACTGGGCGCGCATCATCGAGCTGGCGCAGGCCGCCAGCCGCGCCGTCCGAGATGCAGAGGTGCACTGGCATCTGAACTGCAGGGCTGCCCATGCTGACATGTTTGCGAACGCGTCCCTCCTTCTCAATGCGTTCACGAGAAGAGAGGCTGTAGACAGGAGCCTGAGTGTAATATCGATACACTCGGTAAGTTGGCACGCAGGCGAGCAGCGATGAGGAGGCGGTCGTGGCGGCGGAGGTGGAGATGGAGGCGGGCTGGGTGGAGACGCGGGCGCGCCTCACGCTGGGCACCGATGCGGAGGCTGCAATGGTTGCGAAGGAGGTGAGAACACTCTGTCCCAGTAGACTGCGTGCCCCTGCTGTGCTTTGGTGCCTGGAAAGCTCAGGAGTGCAGCGGTCAAGGCAAGAGCTGATGTTGTACCTCAGCGGGCTGCAGCACGGCACATTTCTGCAAGCATCAGAATTCGGTTGGGCGTGCAAGCTAACCATTGGTCAAGCCCTTCCATCATGCAGCGTGCTGCAGAGGTTTCTTGCCCGATGCGTGCAGGGGGTGGACGCGGCACGGGGGCTGTTCTTCCAGCCTGGCGCTGAGCTGCGACGGTGGCAGGCCCTTGTGCTCACCAACAGCAACGTCGCCATGCTGCAGCACGGTGACCGTGTGCAGATGCCACGCCCTTTCACTGTTGCTTCCAGACTCGCAAGGCAGCAGGCACATGCTGCGCCTAGAGTGGCAAAGTACATGCTTTGTGCTGCAGCAAATGGACCATTGCCACCACGTATCATTCAAAACTGTACGCATAGGGCCATTGACAAAGTGTCGAGAGATCGCCTTCTGTACATGCAGCAACTGGGGATCTACATGGTGCGGACATCACGTCAGACGCGGTGCACGCGCTGCTGACGCAGCACATAGACCAGTTGCAAGCAGCAGACGACGAGGTGACCAGGGACCGTTTCATCCCTGCCGCCCTGAAGCAAGTCGCAGCACTGCGTGCGGCCCAGGTAAGTATTGGCAACAAAAATGCATGTGACATTTTGCTTGATACCGTGCATGAGGATGGTTGATTTGAGTAGTGACCATATTGTGTGGTTGGCCCGGTGTTGCGGTGGCGAGCCACATGAATGCTGTGCATGCCTCCGAACATTGGAGAGTTGCAGCCATCGATATAAGCGTTCACCACTGCACAGGGCCAGTCGGCGGAGGCGCTCAAGCTGTATAGCAAGACGGAGACGGCAGCAAAGGCCGCGCTGGACAGTGACAGAGGCGGCGCCGGCGTGTTCCAGTCCCCGGTCAGTGCCACATGCGTCAACCTCAACGATGTGTCTGACTTGCACACGTGTGCAGTGGCTTCCATCTGCACATGGGTCAGGAGCTGCTTGACCCTCATGCCCCCGAGCCACACAGATCGCCACAACAGCTTTGGTGGCGAGCGTTCGCCTATAAGAGTCGCGCCTCCCATGCCCTGCCATTGTGCTGGTCGCAGACGAATCTGGGAGACGCGGTCGCAGATGCACTGCTGGGCCGCGCGCAGGTGCTGTTCGACACCGGCAAGCACGACGAGGCGGAGAAGGTGCGGCCATGCTGAGCTTCCGATCTGAAAACACGTTTCCTTCAGACATCTGCACTGAAGCGCCAAAATTGTCGCCGCCGCACAGCACTCTCAGCATATCCCAACTGTCACTGTTGGCAATGGATACCGAGCTTGCCATCGGGCCAAGAAATGTGGCTGGCCCTCCGGCACAGGGTGCTGGGCGATGCGAATCTGCCGTCTCACCGTCACGTGTGGCCCGCCGTGCGTCGCAGGTGCTGGGCGATGCGCTGGCGGCTGCGGAGGCCGTCAGCGGCGAGGGCCACCCCCGCGTGGCGCTTGTTCTGCTGGAGCTGGGCCGCCTGTATGCCCGCACCGCCCGCGTCAGCTATGCGGAAGGACTGTACAGGTGCCACCTGCCGCACCAAATTTGACACCCTCGAGAGAAAGCGGCGAGAACGTGCCTGTATGCCCGCACTGCCTGCGTCAGCTATGCGGAAGGACTGTACAGGTGCCACCTGCCGCATCAAACTTGATAGTCTTGCAAGATTGCTACGAGAATGCGCCTGTATGCATGCAACGCCCGCGTCAGCTACGCAGGTGCAACATGTGGTGTCAAATAACATCACAGAATTGCTAGGGAAGGCGGATTTTCTTTGAAAACATTCGGTGGCTGTATCCGCTGACAAGAGCACCTTGTGTTGCTTGGATAGTGTTGCAAGTGACTCAATGCATCGTTGGCACACCTGCTGTGTTGCAGGGAGTCAGCCAAGAGGCTGCAGTTGAACCGGGAGCCGGATCCAAAGGCGCAGCTGCCGATGCATGCCAGCATGGCCGCGCTGCTGTGCTGGCGCTACGCCCAGCTGCTGACGGCGCTGCCAAAGAGGTCGGTCCCTTGTCACACCCTGTACCACTCTGACAACTCTCACGCGTTGGCCTCAAATATTGCGTCTTCTGCCTGCACTATGCATCACACCAAGTCATGTTCCACCGTCATTCATTGTTGAAAATGAGTCATTCCTTCATCGTTTGTCATGCGGCCTTCCATTGATCGTGCAGGACGACAGAAGCAGAGCAGTGGGCTGGCCGGTCGAACGCGTACTACGCCCGCGCAGCAGGCCTCAACGGGCTGCCGCTACAGGGTGTGTTCGGCGCCCTGGACACCCTGAAGCAGGGCGGTGGCAAGGGCGGCAGCGGCGCCATCATCAACCTCACGTTGCGGCGGGGGCTGCCGATGCATGTGGCACGCGGAGAATGACAGACTGACGAGAGACGACCGAGCTGCATGGACGGTCGCCAGAAGCAGGGCATGCGTGAGGCTCGCTCATTAGTGCGAGCGTCATTGAGCAAGGCTTCGACTCGCATTTTGCAAGGTTTTTTGCAAAGCAGCCATGACTTGAGGGAAATCTGGAAACCATACGGGGACAGGCTGGTGGCTGAATGAGGTCAGAGACTCAAATGGCAATGTGGCTCAAATCAATGACATAAACACCTGCTCTGCACCTCAACTGCCCACAGCCTCTCAGCGGCAGATGACCATGCACCAGCAATTGCAGTTCTGTCTTTGTCAGATGTCAGGTCAATCTCTCCTGTCACGAATATTCCGGACCGAGTAACATCGCCATTGTTCCTATGTTGCGCACCTCACATCACGGCAACTCTTTCACTTTGATCCCAAAACCCCTTGCAGACATGGATCTCCTGCGGACGAAGCTACAGTCGCCATTGCAACTGTGCGCCTCACATCACACTCTTCACACGCCCGCTACGGCGCACAGGCAGCTGAGGCTCTGCCTTTCGCTTGGCACCGCTGCGCAGCATGCCCGCTGCCGGCAGCTTGGCTGCAGTTTTTCGCTTGACTGCAGTAGGAGCATTGCGCACACATTGGCAACAGATTGACACAAGGCCTAGAAACACCATACCCAGAGCATTTGTGGCTCACAGCGAGACAGCAGTGACGACGCCGCATGTGCGGCCGCAGCGCATGAGCAGAGCCGGGCTCTGCACAGTGTCTGCACATCTGACTTGCAAGACATCGGCAAAACAGGGAGGAACAATGACAGCAGAAAGCACCTGCGGTTGGCTTGGCAGGGTCCTCCGTGGCGCCGGTGTTGGCCCACCGCAGGTAGCGCCTCAGGTTGACGTCCTCCACACCCTGCTCAAAATATGACCCGAAGGCTATACTATCCCCATCTGTGTGGCTCGTGACGAAATAACCCGAGAGCATGGCAGAACAGGGTGGCAAGGTGATGAGCATCCACGATCGGATAATATCCAGTGCACTCCGGCAGCTGGGGCGACACTTTCCCACGCGCCGCGTCGTGCTCTCAGGCTCACCTGCAGCTGCAGCTCTCCCCGGCAGAAGATGCGCCAGCTGTCAGAAACGAACTTGCCGCAGCCATAGAACTCCTGCACGTCCTCCCAGTCCTGCCACCCAGTAATTATGACAAACCCAGTAATTATGATAAACACCCAGCGCACAAGACTGACGCTGAGCGCTGGCACCATCACCATTGTAGCCCTGGTGCCACAACAGCATGATGTGGTAGTCCACCCTGCAATCGACCCTTGCTGGTGAGCATGCGCTTTTCGCACGTGTGCTGGGAGGGCATAGCATATGCCAGCCATGGCCATTTAGCACACGTCCGCCAAGCCTAGAAAGGGCTGATCAACACTTGAAGGGCCCACAAGAAGCAACAAATCACTGACAGCACACCTCAGCCAGGAAGAGCGTGCAATCTGCGCGCCACTGCATTGTACCAGATGTCCGCCGGGACCTGGATCGGTTGTGAAAGCTCCAGAAGCAGAAGCAGAAGCTAAATACATCACATATAACACACCTCAGCCAGGAAGGTGCGCGACATGCCCGCCACAGCCATGTGCCGCACGTCGGCCAGCATCCCACACTGGCTGTCAACACTCAAACCTAGAACTCCCATGAACCGACACATCACGGACATCTCACCTCAGCCAGGAAGGCGCCCGGCATGCTCGCCACGGCCTTGTACCAGACGTCTGTCGAGACCTGGACCGGCTGTCAAAGCTCCAGAAGCAACACATTACACACGCAGACGTACCTCAGCCAGGAAGGCGCGCGACATGCCCGCTACGGCCTTGTGCCGCACGTCTGCCAGCCCCAGCGGCCGCACGATCAGCGCCTTCACCTCGCCCGGCGGCGCGTCCAGCAGGGCTGACGGCGTGGGGTACGCCGCCAGGAAGCGGCACACCGCCGCGTGGATATTCTCACTGCCCGACGTCCGGCTGCATGTGGCGGGAACTCTTCTCTTGTCTCATTCTTTACCTTACAGCCTCATCATCATCAGCTTTCAAGGGGCATCAAGTCACTCCTCTTGCTTCACGTCACCCCCATCATCATCAGCATCAGGGGCGCAGCAGTCGCGGGTTGTCAGTGGTGTGCAGGTGGGGCCGCTAGAAGTGCAGGTGAAGCACAGCAGACGCTGTGCGAGGTCAGCAGTGCCTACCTGCACAGCAGGCAACATATCAGGTGCTCCCATGGGTCCTTGAAGCACTCCTGCCCAAGCGCAATCGGAGACCGCCTGCAAACACAAATTCACGATCTCGGTGGATATGAGACGTTGCAGTCCTCAGCATGCTGAGTCATGCAGCTTACAGCAGCATGTGGATCAAGCATTGCCAGAATTCAAACAGATCATCGGCAAAACTTGTCTGCAGGTATCGCACAGCGCGGTACCACAGTGGCTGACCTGATGTCACGGATGCAGATGCGGTGGCGGCAGAAAGCGAGCCAGTCGGTGTGGCGCCCAGCCCGCAGATCAATAGCGCAGTGCCCCCACTTGGCCTCCGCCAACCTCCGCCACAGCTCAGCATCCTGTCCATATGCAGCCATCATCATGTTGAGCGTGTTCTTGATCATTTGATTTGCTCTTTTGAGACGACTCGCGGCGGCGGTGTGCCAAGTGATGTCGGTAGTGCGTCATGCATGCATTCGAATTTGAATGCGGCCGCACGCGACTGTGGTCAGACCTTGATGAGCCGGTGCATTTCGTGGCATGTCGAAGACACGCTGAACAAGCTCTGCAGATCCACCCTAGCCAGAATAAGGAGGAGGCACTCCTCTGGCAATTGCAGGATTGACGACATGGTGCGCTGGCTTGTCTGTCAGAGGTGCCGAACAGCGATGCCGCGCTACTGTCCAGCGCTTGATCAGGACCCTTCAATGCCAGATCAGCGGTCAAAGCACACAGACAGTGAATGCAGAGCGACTGCAACGAATGTCGCGTGCATGTTGATGGGTGGGGTAAATCCTGGGAATTTCCTGAGGAATTAGAGCCCTGTCAGCTCAGGTCGATGCAGTCGATGCAGTGGCGATCGCACAGCGGCGGCTGTTATAATGATCACAATCTCTTCCGCGCATGTACATTGAATTCCGGCAAAGAAAGCAGCTCCTTGGACAGTCCATGGACTTGGCTGCGCCTCCCACGCATGCGGCACCTGCCGATGTAGAGACCCTGTTCCGGGCCTGCTTCCCTGGCAAGACATTCAGCGAGGATCAGAAGCCTCGTCTGGCGGCTGAGCTCCGCCGCGTGGCAGATGCTCTGCATCCAGGTCGGCCAAACTCATCAGTGCGGAAATTTGCCGCAGCCGGCATGACCAATCGATCGTCTTGTGAGGAGCAAATGGTGCCTTGATGCAGAAACGGATCTGGGAGAAGCTCAGGACGTCGCACAGGACCGTACAGCAGGAACAAATGGGGCCTTGGATGCCCTATCGTCAGACCGGCAGGCACCGAAAAAGCAGCGGCGGCAAAAGGGTACATCACTAAGGCAGCACCTGACCTGTACTATATTGCTGCAAGCACGCAATGGAGTTGAGTGGGTCCCGACGAAGTAACTTCACGTACCTGATTATGGGCTCAGCCTGTTGTGTGTGCAAATGAAGACGCATCTCTCGCCTGGGACAGGGCGGCCATTCGATTTTTCAGCATACCATGTGCGGTATGTGGCCCTGGAGATCACATACCTCGGCTGGGACTACCACGGCTTTGCGGCACAGGCGGACACCGAAAACACCATCGAGGTGCATCGCACGCCTGTGCATGTGCAGCATGAACGAGCAATACTGCCAATTGACAGCACACATACTGCTATGTGCAGAGGCACCGCTGAACGTGCCAGGGTCACAGTCGGAAGGCTTGGTTGCTGCCTGCGGGCGATAAATGCTTTTGCGTGTGCGTCCTATAGGGCCACCTGTTTGCAGCACTGCGGCGTGTGAGGATGGTGCCAGACGATGCGGACTGGCACGCGCTGCGGTACTCGCGCTGCGGTCGCACTGACAAGGGCGTGAGTGCCCTGGGCCAGGTAAGTTCATTTTGCTCATGCCAGTCGTTTCTCTCAACTGTGGTTCTGCATCAGACCTGGCACGCATAACCTTCAACGCATCTGTGGCGTGCATCGGATTCTGATTCTGCGCTTGCAGCAGTAAGGGCGTCAGCTGTTGGGCCAGGCACAAGATACCGAAATCACCTGTTATCTGGACCCTATCAGGCTTTGCCCTTCTTCTGAGTTTAATATAAGGCTGTCGTCCTACTGCAGTGTTGCACAAGTGAACACGTACGAGCAGCATGATGTCAGGTCAGACTTGCCTATGAAGGCATGTGGCTGTGCAGGTCGTTGCACTGCTGCTGCGGTCACGTGCCAAGGCAACAGAGCCGCTGCCCGGCTGGGAGCAGGAGCACGACTTCCCCTCGCTGCTCAACCGCGTGCTGCCGGACACGATCCGCGTGCTGGGCTGGGCGGACGTGCGGCAGGACTTCCACGCCAGGCAAGAAGCCCCGATGCGGTGCTGCAGTTTCGGCTGTCTGCCGTGTGGCACTGCAGTTTCGGCTGTCTGCGATGCGACGCTGCAGTTTCGGCTATCTGCAATGTGATGCTGCCCACCAATCCTGCAATTTTGTCTGGCACAATGGTGAATGCATCAGGTTCGGTGTTCTGAGTGGCAATGAGGACTGCGACTTCTTTCGATTTATTCCAATACAAAACCGCTGTGTGAGTGTGCAGGTTTGGCGCGCGCTACAGGGAGTACAAGTACTTCCTGGTGCAGGAAGCTGGCAGGTGCAGTTGTCACCTGATCATGCTGGATCTCAGGCTGCTGCATGTGCTGCTGCTTGTCAGGGTCGGCCATCACGCACTGTGCTTGCTCACAAGTTTAATTGCCGTGTTGCAGGCGCCTGGACATTCTCGCCATGCAACAGGCGGCAAAGCACCTCCTGGGGGACCACGACTTCCGGAACTTCTGCAAGATGGACGTGCAGCAGGTCAACAGCTTCCGGTGCGGGCATCTCCTGCGTGTTCTGGCATTCCTGTCAGCGCGCAATATTGGCGAGCTTGCTTGGCTGAGTTGCCTCTCATGCAGTACATCTGAAGCGCTGCCACTGACGCCAAGTTCGTTCACAACCTTCCTGCAGAGCTGGGCCTGCTAGGAATGCTAGCCCCATGATCAGCCATGACGAATGTATTTTGTCGATGGATCACATTCTATTTACTCTACAAGTGCAGGCGCACAATGTTGCACGCGCAAGTGGAGGCATGCCCAGGCTATGGCATGGCGGGCCGCGACGTGTGCATGCTGCATATCCGCGGCACGGCCTTTCTGTGGCATCAGGTCAGTGCGGTCGCACCCTGTCCCCTGCCTGTGCGGCAGAGGAACAATCTCTTGAGGCGGGACACACCGGCTGTGCCAAGCGCTGAGGCTGCAATGCATGACACCCCCAGAAGCGCTGATGCCTGCATGGAGACAGGCTCACTTGCGGTGTCCTGCCACCTTGGTCCTCGCTCTACTTGTGTCATCACGTTGGGGTAGGGCATGTTTATGAGCCCCGCCATCCCTCTGCCATGTGCGAGATTGCCAGTGGCTGGTACAGCTACGGTGCTCAGTGGCGGTGCTGGTGATGGTGCGGCAGGGCGCCTGGTGTCGCGCACCAAATATTGCAGCAGAGTATGCAGTGTTGCCCGCTGTCACACAGGTGCGCTGCATGGCAGCGGCGCTGCTGATGGTGGGGCGCCTGGAATCGCGGACGCAACACTCTGCAAAAGAGTGCGCGCGCTGCTGCCCGCTGTTGCACAGCGCGGGGCGCCTGGCATCGCTTCGAATTGCCAACTCGAAGTTGCCATGTGCTACTGCCCGCTGTTGCACAGGTGCGCTGCATAGCGGCGGTGCTGCTGATGGTGGGGCGGGGTGAGGAGTCACCCGGCATCGTGCGCCAGCTGCTGGACGTGGATGCCATGCCCGCTAAGCCCTACTACAACATGGCGCCCGAGGTGTGCAACCTGCGACGTCCCTCCAGTCACATGCAGAAGAGTTAACGTGACCACGTTGCCGCCGATACAGCTGGACATCAGCAACTGCCAGCAAGATCTGAATGTGCTCCACGTGAGCCGCGATAGTCTGATCACCAAGTGTTGGCATGACACAAATGTCAGTGCTGCTGTGTTCAGGAGCCATTGCTGCTGGCGGCGGCTGCCTACCCACAGGACATCGACTTCCACAGGTCGCCCGGGGCGCAGGCGGCGCTGCGGGAGCTCGTGCGCTCGATGCTGCACCGCCAGATCGTCAACGCCAGGTGCGTGCACGTCCATTCTGGGTTCTGATCCGGGGGCGACATGCATGTTCTGAGCTCCAATCTGGGCGACATGCTGCAATTCAAGGTGGTGGCAGCTTGCGGTTTTGCAAGGTGCAAGTGTGGCAGTCATTGACCACCAGTGATGGGCTCCTGCCATCCATGCAGCCTGCTGGCGACGATCGAGGAGCGGATATATGCAGACAGCAGTGCGAATGCGGCGCAGAGTGCCACCGCAAATGGCGCTGTGGGCCAGAAGGGCGTGCAGCACATTCACCTGCTGCAGCGGCAGACCGAGCCGTCCATGCAGGAGCGGCTAGAGAAGCTCGGCAGGACTGCGCTGGGCTTTCAACCGCACTGATGTCTGCCAGAGGTTGCAGTCGCTCTCGTGAGCAATCAGGTTATGCTGACATGAGAATATCTGGGAAATGTGCCATAAATCTACTACCATTGTCTGCGTCCCGCAAAATGTGCACTGCAGCGGTCAGGACTTTCAGAATAGAATAAGTTGTGCCATAAGTCTGCTGCCTTGTCTTCGCTTCCGAGCACAGGCTTCATCACGATGATGCCGACCTCATGGTGACGGTTTATTGACCAACGAACATGAGCTGCCTTCCTCCGCAGGCAGCGAGTTGCTACAATGAGCAGAGCTACCCACCGCCGCATTCCCACTGCCGCGCTCATCCCTCCTCGCCATCCTCTGGCACTCCCCGCATGTACAGCACGTTATTGCACCTGTGCACCAGCATCAACTGCGGTCAGCGACGTGCCGGCAACATGAAACACACAGGTCACGGCAGACTTGAGCGGCGTAGTCCTTGTGGATGCTTCAGGCCTCCGCACCGTATGAGCACTTCCCCAAGGTTTCCCGTGCACTGTCCGTCGATCCACTCCTCTGCACACCAGCGCAGCGCAGATGATCGGCACCTTTTGCAAACTTTATGGTGAGGCAGCTGCAGCAGCCTTTTGCACACACGCCAAAGCTGAGCCTCACCTGTGCTGGCTAGCTGCAGGTTCATGTATGCGTCCACAGACACCAGATAGCCTGCGCAGATGATGCGAAGGCTCAGAAGTACCGTTCTCTGCCTTCTGCATTTTGCGGCACAGGCAGTGCCGCCACACAGGTGTGTGTATCTCGAAGTAACACAAGAGCCCGCACCTTTGTACTCCATGCCCCACTTCAGCTTCACCACCACTGGCTTGCCAGTAAGATCATTCAAGAATGGCTTCGGGTTCACGGGCACAGTCTGCACAGCGAAACATCACTTGAGTGTGACATTGGGCAGAGCCTGCTCTCAGCCCCGCGTAACACACGACTCAAGTACGTGGAAGCTGCAGCAACTCATTCTCACCGCGGCCATGCCGCCTCAGTGCCGTTTGGCCCCCCTACAAGCACTGATTGCTTTCAGATGCAACACCACTCAGATGGGACTGCGGCGCCCTGTCGGCGGCTGTCTGGTATGTCGCTGGCTTCAGCAGGGGTCCTAGCGATGTAGCGTGAAACACAACACTGGCGAGTTCAAGCGTAGCAGCGGGGCGGAGCAATTTGATGCCTGCCCTGTAGCACTCGGCAATCGTTTCCCTCGGGAAGCCGCAGCGCGCAGCAGTTAACGCTTTGCAAGCTCGCCAGCACGTTGAAGTGCTGAACCTTGCTTGCGTCGTTCAATAGCTTTGCGCACGCGCACGTCGCTCGCGGCTCGACGTGCAGAGGCGGCTGCATCACTGGACTCGCTTCCGGAATAGGAGCAACGATGGCAGACGCTGCACCAGATGCAGCAGAGCCGGCGGCGCCAATGAAAGAAGAGCAGGAGACAGCTGAGCAGTCAGCGAAGAGGCCAGCAGAAGGCATGCATATGCATGTCAATGCTGCGCCTTCCAGCTTGCGAATGTAGCGTAGCTGATATCCCGCCTTGGTCAGGAGGCGTGATCCGCAAATTGACATCACACTGTGATGAGTATCGAACAACATGTGCCTGGCAACTGCAGACGGTGAGGGTGCAGATGCAGCGCCTGATGCAAAGCGGCCAAAGACAGTGCCGGCTGTCGACGCCGCGCAGGACGGCGCAGCCGAAGCAGCAGATGCAGCTACCGCGGCAGCCGACGCGCCACCTGAAGGCGCAGCGGCAAAGGAGAACGCGCCTCCAGAGGCGGCAGCGGCAAAGGAGAATGCGCCTCCGGAGGCGGCAGCGGCAGAGCCGACACCAGCAACGGATGCAGTGGAGGCTGATGGCGAGGAGGCGGCAGCAGACGGCGACGCGGAGATGGCGGACGCCGCCGCGCCGGCGCTGAAGGGCGAGGCTCGCGCGTCGGAGCCGGTCACGCTGGCCTTCAGGACCTTTGCGAGCGGCGAGGAATGCTATTCCTACTTCCACGAGCTGCTGATGCGGCTGACGCCGAACCAGGACCTGAACGAGGTATGTTGACAAGGAGATGTTGCCAGACGCGTCGCAAATGCATGGCTGACTGCAGTGCTGAGCTGTTTACATTGCTGATTGCGAGTATGCTGCTGCGTGACTCTGACATCGACCCAAGCGCTTACGCTGCTGCAAATTGGTGTGGGCATCAATCAGAGTTGTGTCCGGTGACGCAGTACGAGTTCAACATGGTCATGGACCTGCTGCGGAAAGGCCACCCCAGCCCAGGCAGTAAGGTGGGCATTATGTCAACGACATACTGCGCTCCTGCGGGCACATGCTGCAGTGATGCTCAATCATGCCATGTTCATGCATATCATGTCTCATGCTTTGTGCACGCCATGCTGCTGTCAGCATGAAGCCTCAGCATTGTTCTGCCGTAGATTCCAGCTCTCAGCAGCTTCCTGGGTCGCATGCAGATCGGTGGGGGCGTGCGGGCAGTGCAGATCAAGCGGCATGCGGAGATGGACTCCATGTGCTTCTTTGTGCTGCGCGCGGATGGCAGCGAGGAGGACTTCAGCTACCGCAAGTGCATTAGCCAGCTGGTGCGTGGCGCATGTTATCCAGGTTCAACTCGGTCGTCATCCTTGCCTAATAGTGAAGCCGCATGAGATAGTCAAGGACGTCACCTGCAGCAGTGCATCAGCCGGTTTGTACCGGCCTACGCAATGAACGACGGGCTGTGGACCAAGTGCGACAAGCACGCTGCACAAGCTGCAATGCTGCAACTCACAAATACACATGTACGCCGCCATGTGTGCTGGCCATTTCGAGGGGCACACGAGGATCACGAGTCGCGCTCTCGTCCCCTGCAGTTCCCAGAGCACGACATGAAGCTGAAGGGGGGCGGCAAGCAGCGCGGCGGCGGGCGTGGCAGCGGGGGCGGCCGCAGCAGCGGCGGCGGTCGCGTCGGCCGGGACAGCGGAGGCAGGGGCCGCGGCCGTGGCGGCAGGGGTGGCCGCAGCAGGGGCGGCCGCGGCAGGGGGCGGCGCGGATGATGGCGCCGCTGCAGTCCCAGGGATGCAGCCTCCCGCTGCTGCCTGGAGCGAATGCGGCAGGGGTGGCCGCGGCAGGTGGCGGCGCGGGTGACGGCGCTGCTGCAGTCCTGGGGATGCACCTTGACGCCGCTGCCTGGTGCGGCTGCGGCGCGGATGACGGCGTTGCTGCGGTCGCAGGGATGCACCTTCACACTGCTGCCTGGAGCAACCGCGGCGTCTATGACGGCATCACTGCAGTCTCGGGGATGCAGCATTGTGCTGGTGCCTGAAGCATTTGCTGACGCTCACACGTCGGCAATTGACTGTGAGTGATACCGCATACTTCGTCGTTATGGTTGACGCCCGGCCACTTTACATGACAGTTCGCATGGTACTGCTGCGGAGACAAACGTCTCGCGCCCCTTATACCAGACACTCCCCAGACATGGCCCAAACCACTCAGAAAAGTATCACACGCCAGCAATTGACTACAGCTCCTGCATGAGGCACTTCAAAAGGTTCCGTTGTGTGCCAGGTAGTTCGCGGCATGACCGCCTGCCATGTGCATGTGCCTTGCCACAAAATCGCCCGACTGCTGATGCTGATACATGGCTGCGGCATAGTCGCCCTGAGCCCGCTGCCTTTTGACATCCGACGGCGCTGCTGCCAGGGAGTCTGCAGCACAAGTTGACAACGCTGAAAATGCCGTAGAATGCTGTTGCCCACATTATCACCACGATGCAGTCGCCTCCATAAGACAACACGAAACTGGTGACATTGTGAATGCCACATCTAGTTCACATCAAAAGGTAAAAGGTTAGACGCGTGCGCCTGCATACCTGAGCCCGATTCGCCATTGTACCGCCGCTTGGCAGATGGTCGCCCTGCTGCATGCAAGCGGCCGGCGTGCCGCTCAATCTGTGCATAGGCATCCAGCGTGGCGTACGGCGTGCCGGTCTCAGGGTGCCGGTACCTGGCCGGCAAGCCTGCAACGCACAACAATTGCACAGCTGTAGCCGAGCCCATATTGCAATGGACGTCCAGGGGCAAGCTGTAGCTGTCACCTGGATCAGCCCAAGCATGCGCATCGGATGCACCTTAGATGTGGCAGAGTCATGTGGAAGTTTGGGCATGGGACTGTCTTCGCTAGCCCGTCTGCGACCTTGCCCATGAGCTGCATGGGGCGGGCGGGGCCTGCTGCTAGCTGCAGGTATGCTGGCTCCAACAAATGAAGTTGTATGGCACTGCCAGCACCCACCCGTGACCTTGCACACGGGCTGCATGGGGTGGGCGGCGCCCGCTGCGGCTGCTGGTATGCGGACGATCTCGAATGAAACTGTACGGCACTGCCAGCACCCACCTGTGATTTGGCACACAGGCTGCTGGGGGTGAGGCGGCGCCCGCTGCGGCTGCAGGTGCGCCGGCGCCTCCCGCATGTTCACCAGCTCCAGCCTCGTCTGCAATCGCTCAGAGCATCTTATTGCAGACATGCCGAACCCTATGCTGCTCCTGATGTCAAAGGGTCAACTTTCGAACAGCACCCAACAGCAACATCGCAAAGGGAGATGAACGCCCCTGGTATGGTCAAACATTCCATCAATGGGCATGTGGCTTCACGATTCGGGAAAAGGTGAATATCAGTGGGGGCGTGGAGCCCCGCTCGAGATCTACTATCAGCGTTCATCATCAGCCACACGCGTCGCCTCGTGCCATGCAGCAGGTGACACTGGGCATGCTCAGCATGTCATGAGTCTGCATTTTCGTGAGTCCGCTGCACCATTTAGTAATATATGCCCCCGGCATAAGAGTCTGCGGGGTAGCCTGATGTCAAGGCCTACCTGCTCGGTGTCCTTGCCGACACGCTTGGAGTGGTAGCGAACGATGGGGCCCGCGTACTTGGTCGCCTTGACAGCATTGCGGCGCTTCACCTCCTCCTCGCGCGCCAGCAGCAGCTGCAGGATCAGAGAGTTTCGTAACAGTGTCATCTGACTCAGAGGTCGTGTGTCTGTAGGAGATGCTACAGTCCTTGTGGCCTTGACCGCATTGCGGCACCTCCTCCTCTCGCGCCAGCAGCATCTGCGGAAATCCGCATTGCAGTGTCTCATGTCCTTCTCCTGCATCGTGACTGTAAATGATGTGCAAGCTCGGTCAGAGACATGCTTCAACTCCCGGGATCCACAAGCTCGTGGATTCGGTGAAAGGCTGGTGCTAGCTTTGGCAGCTGCCACCATCGCATCCAGGATGTCAAATGCTGCTGTGAGGTTTGCAAGAGCTGTGTTTGGCCTACCGATTTGAAAAATGTAATGCGCACCTTCTTGGAATTGAACCTCTGCTGTGAGCCACCTCTGCTGTGAGCCACAAACCATGAAGCATGTGAATCACCTGCAGCGAGCGCGCATTCTCCAGCTCCGTTTTGGCGGCCTCAGCAAGTAGCTCCTCCTGAGTGAGGGGCTTCACCTCCGGCGCGTTCATGCTCTTGCTCCGGCGCTTGGCCATCTGCATGCGGACATACATGCTGCATAGCAGCTCGTACCAGCGAATGTATCTTGTATTGCATGGTGTGGCTGGTATGCGGGTCGGATTGGAATAGCATCTAGGCTCATGTGAGCAAGCATGGACCAGACTGTGGCAGGTTGTGAACACGGTCCAGGGTTCGGGGCACGGACAGCCTCACACCATCTCCTGTTGGGCAGCCTCCTGCCGGGCTCGCTCCTGCTCAGCAACCTCCACCCGAGCCCGCGTGGACGCCCGCAGCTTTGGCGCATCCACCTGCATTGCAGCAGCCAGATGCGTATGGACCTCCACATGCATGACGCGTTGATCTGCTTGCAGTATGAAGATGCGCGTGAGCCTCCACACAAGTGGCTCTGTCCATCCAGCAGTTTTCAACTGCAGAGTCGCCATGGCGTTGCTATGCACTTGTTATGCCAATGATTGATTCGCATGATTGGCTGCACAAGCAGCATCTCAGGAGAGAGCAGTTTGCCAGGCAGGCCACGCTCGCTGCGGGGCAAGGCGCTTGCTATGGTGACTAAACCTGCTGACGTCTGATCCATCTTGCTGCTTTAAAACCGAGTGCGGATTGTTGCAGCACCTCTCAGGGCACAACCAGGGGTGATTGTCTGGCGGACCGCTCGGAGGGCTCGCCATGGGGCAATGTGTCCGCTTTTGCAAATGAACATTCTGACACTGACCTATGTGTATTACAAATCCTCGCGAATGCCCATCACCTCTGAGGGCACAGTTGGGGCTGATCGCCTGGCGGGTCGCTCGGAGGGGTCGATGTCGGGCAAGGCGCCCGCTTCACGACCTTATTCTGCTGTCATCAGAATGACTTTGAATGCACTGCCTGCAAAATGCTCAGCACCTCCGAGGGCACAGCCGGGGCCGATCGCCTGGCGGGCCGCTCGGAGGGCTCGCCGCGGGGCGAGGCGCCCGCATTGCGAGCGGACGGCCGCGCCGCCTTCTTCTTGGCGCCCGGCGGCGCCAGCCGCTTCTGCCTGGAGGCATCGTCGAATGAATTGCGTTTCCACAGCATGTTCCCACACATAGATTAGGGCTTGCGTGACATTATCAGCCGTTGAGTTGCAGGATGCATTCATGTAGCAGTCGTTGTAAAGGCCATGCCCATTGGTGGACATCCTGCCTGCCGTGCTGCTGCAGGTGACGTCCTAACAGCATCTGTTGTTACATGCTGCAGATGTGGGCCAGACTAACACTCTTGAGCGGCAGAGGGGAGCACCTGCGCTCTGTTGGCTCGCGCCCCTCTTCTTCGTCCTCTCCCTCATCCTCCTGCACGTCCACATACCAGTGAGAATCGCATCCCAACCTCACTGCTTTCTTCATGCCACCTTCACTGGTGGTGACCCGGTTCATGATTGACCGCCACCTCAGCATGCTGCAGCAGTGTGCGCCGGCAGCACAGGCACTGCCTCACCGGCTCGTCACAACATTTAACTTCTCACTCACCGGCTCGTCAAAGTCGGTGTCGGGCTCGTCGCCGGACTCGCTCTCCGACGTCTCCCACTCCTCGTCCTTCTCCTCCTCCTGAAAGAAGTCCTGCTGCCAGAACTCCTTGTCGGCGTCGTCCTCCTCCTCTTCCACCAGCTTGCCCATCTCGGAGCCGCGGGTGGTGCGGTTGGGCAGCACGCGCGGCTCGAGCTCCTCCTCGCTGCTGCTGGAGGCTTCTTCCTCGCCCTCCGAGCTGCCGTCCTCGCTGCCGGCCCCATCGCCGCTGCTGGTGCCATCTGCATCATGCTCCACGTCCTCTTCCTCTTCGGCGTCCGACATCGTGCCTGCTGCTGCTACTGTTGCTGCAAGCTAACGGCAGCGCAACATACAAAGTGCGCCATGTCCCGTGTCTGCAAAATCCGGATGCTCTGCACGGATTGGCGATGTGGTGCACTGCTTTGTGATCCAATGGCCACGCAGAGCAATCAGCCGGATATAATCAACGCCAGTAAAACGCACTCAGCCGTGGTGATCCGATGCAAGTGTGCAAGACTGCAAGCAGTGTTTGCAAAATGCATCATATGGGCAGTCTTCACGATGCTGATGGAGACAGCTCTGCAACTCGGATCTGATTGCAGTTTGCG
The DNA here is from genome assembly GCA_036584455.1 of Tetratostichococcus sp. P1. NCBI lineage: Eukaryota > Viridiplantae > Chlorophyta > Trebouxiophyceae > Prasiolales > Stichococcaceae > Tetratostichococcus > Tetratostichococcus sp. P1. The sequence goes on from BTPI01000001.1 coordinate 3,934,259, forward strand.
CCCAGATTGCCAACCACAATTACACTAGCAACTGCTTTGGCATGTCGAGGACAGCAGCATCAGCACTTGATGCCGCCGCGGATGCCTTGCGCAGCCTTGCGGCAGAGCCGCAGCAGTTCTTATACTTCTGTTTGCTGCCGCACGGGCATGGCCTGTTGCGTGGCGGGCGCTTTGGCTCCTTGTGTGCACGTTCCTCTTTTCCCTCCAGAGCCGCCATGCTGCCTTCGGCGTCATTTGCTCTAGCTGGGTGCTCAGCGACAAAATAACCGACGCCCCCTGTACTACTGTTGCCGCCGTCTGCTGCAGGCTTTGCTGCTGCAGTGATCTCATCGGCCTGAGGAGCCTCGTCAAGCTGTGCGCCGGCTGCCATTCGCTCGATCAACACCTCGATGGCCTGGGCATGCCACCGTGCACGTCGATTCAGCTTATCTGTGCCCAGCTCAGCCAAGAGGAGCAGATGGTCGTGAAAGAAAGTCACTAGGGATGTGACGTTTGCAAAGCACCTGCATCACTTGCCTTGTCAGCATTCCCACCACTGTCCTTCAGGGCAGCGGCAATTGCGTCACGCTCGCTGCAGCCCGTGCCTCTTTCCACCAGCTCCTCTGCATGCCTGTCCTGTTCCGGCGGTGGCGGCTGCTTGGCTATTGCGGGACCGCCAGTAGGCACCTCCTGAGCTGCGCCGTCCCCAAAGTCGTCTGCCAGCCGCACGCTGCACATGGTATGCAACACGGGTACAGAAGGGTCCAGGGCGATTGCAAATCCCCCTGTGGTGCCCACAGTAGCCGAGACGTAATCATGAGGGCAGTCAAGTCAATCAGCAGCAACTCTGTGCTCACCTGTTGTAGTGATCGCCATTGTGGTAGGACAAGTGGATGGTGCGTGCCTTCTGGCCCTTTCCCTACCGGCGCAACACACAGGCTGATGCAGGCTGATCATCTGCTCGCACACAACACCTGCCATGAGCTTTGCATGGCGGCTTTGATCAGTGCTGCGATAATGGAACATTGCGGTACCTCGAAGTTTTGGATCGTCCACACTGGCTGCTCTGCCTACGTGTGTGCCACTGGAAGGGTGGTCAGACAACGACGGCAACAGTAATTCAGGCGTGAATGCTGTAGAAGAGTGCACATAAAATAGCTGAAACGACATCACACCTGATGGACGGAGATGTTCACTTCATACAGCAAGCTCGCGGCCTGCAGCTCGATGTTCCCCGCCCAAGTACCGTCCTGCGAAGCACACTGCAGCTAAGCATGCTTCATCAGTAGGATATTGTCAGAGTGTGTGCACCTCAGGTGTGCACCTCAGGAGTGCCATTCTGGATTGCGCATGTCCCGATGCATTGCCCACATCATCAGGGCACTCCCCGCGCCGGCAGCACACCTCGCGCAGGCGCTGGCAGTAGTCCTCGAAGGGCTCATCGTCCTCGATGAACGCCGCAAAGTCGTTCGGGTGCGCCTGCACGAAGTCCACCACCTCCCTGCGCAGCTGCGCGTGATCCGCGTCGCGGCCGCGCAGCTGGTCTCCGAGCGCGCCGAATAAGCAGTTGCCTGCAGATCAATCAAGAGACATGCTGCTGCCGCATGCACACACTGAGACTGCTGCTGTGCAGTCGAACTTGTCCGTCGCAATGCAGACATTGAGACTTGCGACGTTTGCACGGGTGCTGATCATTCGCACAGGGCAGCTCCGATCACCGTCCGGCTCAATATTCACAATGCGCAGGGCCAGCCGCTGCAGCTCCTGGGACAAGTCGTCGTGTGTCCACGGCCCTGACTGCTTGCCCTGCGTCGGCATCGAATGGTTCTAGACTGATTCTTTTCGAGCCCAGGGAGTGAGGTCAAGATTCACTGGCTGGTGATGGGCATGCGCCAATCGGGATCACCTTTGTGCGCTCCTTGCGGCGCGGCGCGTCCGAGCGCGCCTGCTTCGCGGTCTTTGCTGGCTGCTTCTTCGCCTTCTTCTTTGCCATGCAACCTGTTAGTGAATGTGCACTGCTGACAATGGATGCTGAGGTGGACGCGCAGGCAATGCTGGATGCAGCTCCAACACAGGTACAATGTGGGTCACAGGAGCATGCGTTCACAGTGACATTCGCAAAAGGTTGGCGACCGACACTGTGATCGTTAATGAGCCGCGGTACCGCCCCTGGCCCCGTGACTGTGCTGCGCGGCCACCAATCTGATGTGCAGGCGCTGGCATTCCATCCTCTGCTAAATGTCATCTATTCGGGGTGAGAACGTTACGAAAGTCGCTGAAATGGTCATACAGCACATTGGATGATCGTTTGAATGTCCTGACACTTACTGAGTGAAGAGCTGATGCTTTGGCAGGGATGCGAGCGGCGAGCTGCGGATTTGGGACACAGCCTCCAGGCGATCGCCGAACGCCCACAAGTGAGCATGTCTGCAGCCATGTCAACTGCTAAATCACTACACATAAACTAAGATTTCGTCCCTCAATGGTGCCTGCATCCAATGTCGAGACCTTGCTGCCCGCAGGCTGCACAGCAATGCGGCAGGCATCATCGGCCTCGCTTGCCTATCAGAGGCGCACAACACCCTGCTGTTGAGGTGAGACTGCGTTGAATGCTGTAATTGAGTGCAGCATCAGCGCTTGCTGCAGCACAAGAATGCAGCTTTATCACACTCCTGCACCGACGCACCTGCATGCTGTGCATGCTGCCAATGCAGTCAAGACAGGGAAGGCACGGTGCGCACCTGGGTGGTTGCTGACGATGGCACGCTTGCCAGCAGGCAAGCTCCCCGGTTCGCTCGTGCTGATTTGTGTCTCCACCCTAATGTCGTATGGGCAGCGCTGGTGGTCGAGCTGAAACCTTGATGTCTGCCTGCAGCGAGCCGCTGCGGGAATTTTGCACACAGTCATACACCTTCTGCCGCATCTCAGCCCTGGAGGCAGACCGCACACCCAGTGCTGAGGCAAGCCATCGTCAGAGTGTAGTGCCAGTTTCTTCTGTTACAGTCTATCAATGTCGTCCATGACCTGAATCATATATGACTGCTCTGCAGCCTACTGAACCCAAGGATACCACTGGACTCATTGCGACGCCTGGAGAGGACCCCAGTGTGGCAGAAATCTGGGGCATTCAGGCAAGACCTTGCTGAGCACGCGATCGTAGTGCGCAGAAATACCACTGTCCTGCCAAATGTCCTTCAGAGGGTCGCGTCAATCGTTTCTGTGGCTTGCTTTGCACAGTCGGCGAAGCGGCTGGCTGTCTTCAGGTTGCCGCCGGGGGTGACGTATGGCATGTGCATGTCGATGCACGCATTCCGCCACGGCGGGCGGGCGTACCTGGCTGTCGGCTACGAGGCAGGCCACGTGGCGGTGTGGCGGCTGTCAGAGTGCAGCCAGCCGCTGATGGCGGCGCAGTTACACAAGGAGGCGGTGATGGCCCTGGTCATCGACAGCAGCGCAACAGGTGATGACACTCCCTCTCGTGCCCTCATCGTGCGGAACACATGGCACTTGGCGTGCTGCTCTTGTGTAGTGGGCGGGTTTGAAGAGCTTCTCAGCTGCCCGATCCAGCTCTCGGTGGCTCTTGCAGTATTGCCACATGGTGTTGTGTTGCAGGCGGCGTCAGTGGGGCAGCGGAGACAGCATTGGTGTGTTTCCGCAACTCCCTGGACACACGCACGATGGCAGTGCGCAAGAGCATCGAGCTGCACAAGAAGGGCATCTCCGATGTCGCACTGCGGCCAGACGACAAGGTCTTTGCCACCGCCGGCTGGGACGGCAAAGTGCGGGTGTACAACTACAAGAAGGCTGCGCCGCTTGCCATTTTGAAGGTGCATTCTGCACACTATGCTTCAGCGAATTGCGCTGGGTGCCAACGTATCAGCATGCCTCCAGTACGCAAGAGTCATCAAGATCAACGCCAGATGCATTTGGTGTCGTTGTGCCACAGTACCACACCGCGGGAGTCACGACTGTGGCATTCTCTGCGGATCACCTGCTAGCATCGGCAGCCCGCGATGGCACCATCGCACTGTGGTCGGTGTACCAAGATGACAAGTAGTGAGCAGCCGGTGGCTCGTTCGTCTTCCTGTGCGGAGGCTGCAGTGTCTGCACATCCAGGTACTGACTGCACATCTGGACACCATATCCGCATGCCCTGGCTGCGCATTCTCGGTGTGCACACTTCCAGTGTATGCAGAAGGCAAGCACTGAGGCGGGAAGCAGCCCTCAACAGACATGTCATGTTTTTCAAGTGGCCGCAGATTGCGCGCAGCATCCACTCAGCGAACCAACCAATATCTGCGGGTACTGGCACAACAGCATGTGCTCACGTTAATGGCGGCGCTGGGTCGGTCGTACAAGATGAAGAGTCGAATCCGACAGTAGAGTGTCACCCGGCAACACCCGTCAACCATACCCCAAGAGACACTGTCAAGCTTCCAATTTGGGAGAAAGCGGCTGTTTGTAAAAGTGCACAAGCTGACGTCATGACAAGCCATAGGTTCGTCAGCAGTTGGAGACTTGGGTCCACGCTGGAATCACGTGAGATGTTTCAAGAGAGATTTTGATTTGAATAGATCCGCCGCACACACGGTCTGCCGGAGAATTCCCACCGTCTGCATCCATCTGAAGTCATACCTATTTGAAGTTTGCTTGTGCATTCGCGTGCTGTAGTTGTCTCATTGAACGCGGCGAAGGTTGCAGTCCTGCCAGCGGGCAGCGGCCGCGGCAGTCAATCTGCTGTTGGGGAACCGTACTGGTGAGGATTCAATCTTGGACGACTGTATGTAATGCGCGCATCCAGTGTGTGCGCCGTTGTGTTGCTGCAAGGGAAGTAGTCGCCAGAAGCACGCGCTTGCAAAACCGCCTATGGTTCAAGCATGCAACACGGGCGTTCGCCCGCGGCGCTCATGCAGCAGCATGCCTGTCCGGTAACTCGAACCTTCGGCTGTGAGCATCCGATCAGCGTCATGCATCCCTTACAACCGCCTAAACGGCATTGCCTCCTGGGCCATCCTGATCCTTTGATTCGTTGCGTGCTGGGCAAAGGCGTCTGCTACTTCTATGGCAAACTTCAGCGCCAATCACCTCTTCTACAAGCATCTGCCCATGTCAGATGCAGGAGTCGTCCAGGGCCGCGCGAGCAGCTTGCATTCAAACGCCTGGTGCTTGGCCGGTTGAGGCAGGCACCGAGGGATTGTCCGCAAGTCAGCATGATTCTCAACTTGGGTCTACTTCGTGCAGGTCCGGGAAGGCTGCCAGGAGGCATGTCTGTGTGATGCCGCCACTGCTGGAGGTCGCGGTGCAGTGTACACGCCAGCATGAACGGCAGCAATGCAGCACGGCTGCAGCAGCAGCGGCCGCTGCCGGGCGGCATGAGTCGCTCTCAGCTCGCCACCGAGCGCGACGACATCCAAAAGCGCATTGCGCGTGTGCTGCTGGTGGTCACGGAGCCAAATGCTTCGGTCAGGGCGCCGATCATCGTCTTGCAGGTCTGTAGCATTGTCAATTAGTAGCATGCTGGTCGTGTGTTGCCGCACTTGGTGGGCAAGGCTTGATCTCAGCAGGGCAAGCCTCTACAGATGGCAGAGACAAGTTTGCCATGCCGGACGGATGTCCGCCATGCCGGACAATCATGCCGTGTTGAGAAGCTGCAAGTGTTAGATGTGCTGAGCAACACGGCAAGTAGGCATGTGTCTGCGATGTCTTTTGGCAGGGTGACAAGAACAACCCATACCCGGTGATCGAGCGGCACATGACGCCGGAGGTGCTCGCCGGCTGCGAACGCTTCTGGAGGTACCCGCCTTACACACCTTCTCTGCAACCCATCAGGCATCCAGTCGACAGCCTGGCATCTGCATCTGCACAACATACAGGCAATTATGCGCCTGCTCGGCAAACTTTGCTGTCAATCTGCGGCATTGCAGCGCATCAACCATGGGCACGAACGGCGATTCAATGATAAAGTGACTTGCTGTCAGGATTGACCTCTTCTGGAGATGATTGCAATGCAGGCTGGCGCGCGGCCTGCATGAGCCCAACATAGAGACCTGGCGGCCACGAGTCAACGGCGTTCAGCTGAAGGCCCTGTATGTGAGCGCCCTGCAAACCCTGCTGCCATACTCCGCATTGTGGCTTCGGCTGCCATCCTCTGCACGCTCTTCCTACCTGAGCACCCACTGCGCGACGGGGTGGCTTTGTGCCAGGGTCTCCACTGACAGACTCGAGTCATTTTGCTGCAGGGTGTGCGGCTGCCGGACACGCCGGCGGAGTGGGGCGCCGTGCGGTCGGCGCTCGAGGCGGTGGGCCCCGCCTTCCGGCCCGACAGCAGTCCCGCGGCGCTGCTGGCGGACCTGATGACGCTGGCGGACGAGTGTGCGGCCTGGTGGAACTCCCGCAACAAGCCCGCGGCAGGTACTCCATTTAAGCGCACTCCAGCGTCCCGCTGTGTGGCCTGTGTTGTGCCCGCCTTTGCCTCCAGAATCCTCTCCCGGGGGCGCCAAACATGTGCCACGACTGTTGGGGCGCACTGCTGTCGTGCATATGCATGCGTGACGCCTGGCAGACTAGTGCCATCGTGCACTCTGTTCCAGCCCGGATGGCTGTCACTGATGCAGGCAGCAAGCGGCCGCCGTCCCGGCCCAGCTCCGCCAGCGGCCCAGCTCAGAAGCGGCAGCCGCCAGCCAACCGCTCACACAGCCCCTCTCCAGGTGAGCCTGGTCTTGCTTGTGTCGCTGCTGCTTGGCAGCGATTTGTTATTGTAAGCTGTTGCATGCTGGAACATCGTGACCCTCGTGGAATGCATGCAGCTCATTCAACACACACATTGTGAGCAAGTTGCTGCATCGCACCATCGCAGTGTTCCGGCCGCCGAGCCTGCCGGACATCCTGGCGCACCACCAGCAGCCGCCCTTCATGGGCATGGCCGCCGGCCTGTGGCCGGCATCGACGCCCTTTGGCGCGATGCCGCTGCTGCCGGGCCTGCTCAACCCGCAGCCCGCCTTCAGCGGCGGCATCCTGAACGGCATCGTGATCTCGCCTGATGACAGCGGCTCAGGTGCTTCGCTCGCCTGATGTTGTCAGTGCATCTGTTGGTTTCAGCAACAGCGTATGTTTCTGATGCCTGGCCAAGGGTGCCACCTGCAGACCTTGTCACGCCACACATGTTTGCGGTCTGGGCGATGTTGATGAGCCCTGGTGCATGCCAACGACGTGTGCAAGCTTTCATCTGTGCGATCCAGGCATGCTGGGCGGCATGCCGGCGGCCAGCATGCAGCGCCACGACAGCAGCAACTCGGGGCACAGCATGCAGCAGCAGCACACGCATCACCAGCAGCCCCACACGCCACCCCCGCAGGTAAACTGGCATCCGGATCAGTGCATCAGCAGTGGTACGTCGTGTGGTAGACCCTCGTATGGCCACAGCAATCGTGAACAGGCATGCAAGTGTATGGCAAGCAAGCAGATGATGCTGCCAGAGACGCACCATCATCACATCACATTACAATTCTGAGTGCCGGTGGGTGCTTATTAGGTGCAGATAGTCACATCGCCGGTTGTGCCGCCACTGAATCTGGGTGGCCCACCCGCCAGCGAAGCAGACTTTGCACTGCCATACGCTAGTGGTCGCACGGTGTGTTCTTTGATCCCTCACGAGCTGGATTGCCTTCACATGTTCTTACAACTTGGCAGAGAGATTAGGATCTTGTATTTGTCGTTGTCATTGTATCCATGAGCTCGTCTGTTCTGAGACCAATGCTTGCTGTGCAGGTCAAGCATGATCAGAAGTCACAGACTCGTGTGCAGCCAAGCCCCCCGACCTCTCAAGCTCCTGCCGCCGGCCAACAGCAGCAGGTGCGCCTAGGCTCGGGGTTTAGGGTTTAGGGGCTCTCCCTGGACTGCCCACAGTTCTCACGAGTGCACCAAGTCCAGCATGGGCCTCGCTGATCCAGAAAACAAGCGAAGCTAGAAGTTTCTGGCGCACATGCGAAGCCGTGCCAGCCCCAACGAAGATGGGTTCACCATAAACAACTTCACATGGCAGGTGGAGGCCATCCTGAAGGAGCTGGAGCGGCGCATCATCAGCCTCAACGTGGGCGGCACCTGCGTGACCACCACCGCCGCGACGCTGGCGGCCGTCGAAGGCTCCTTCCTGTCCAAGCTGGTGTTCATCCAGCCGGCGCAGGCGTCGCCGCGCGCACAGACCAGCGACTTCTTCATCGACCGCGACGGCAAGGTGCGACTCGTCATGAGCCGTTCGGCTGACGCTGACTTGGTGTGCAATCCCATACAACGGTTGAGGGGCAACTGCTTGACTGCCGGCTTTGCCCACCTGCCGGTGCTGGCGGGTCTCATTGTTGTGCTCCTGGTGCTTGCATCAGCTGGTGTGTAGACATGCTCTGGTGCATCTTGCAGCTGGCCTGTTGCTGATGTGCATTTGTGCTCTCCCGCAGCTGTTCGATATGTGTGCACACGCTCCAGCGCCTCATGGATCTGATGTGCCGTCTTGCTCTCGATGCAGCTGTTCGAGCATGTGATCGCGTACCTGCGGGCGGTGCAGTACCAGGAGCCAGAGCCGGAACTGCCGGGCAGCGCCAAGGACCTTGCGCTGCTGCTGCGGGAGGCCAAGTACTATGCCCTGCCCGGCCTCGCGCAGCGCGTACAGGTGACTCACCTGTGTGGCACCGATTTGACAGAAGGACCGGTTTCATTGTCGTCCAGTGTCAGTCTTTTTGCACACGGCGGTAGTTCTGGGGCTGCTGCTGCGGAAGGTCAAGTGCTGTCACCTGCACAGCCTTGCGCAGCGCATACAGAAAATTCTGGACAAGATCCTGAACATACCTGTTTATATGTCTCATAAGCAACGATGTTCAACCCACAATTCCATGCTCTGTGAGCAGTTTGTGCTCAAACCCTAAGTGCAAGAATTTTCCACACAAATATAACACAAATGCATGGGCAGCAGGCACGTGCTACTCAGGGGGTCCAAGCACTATGCCTTGCCCAGTCTGGGGCAGCATGTACAGGCTCCATTCGACATCTTCGTTTGTGCTGCAGCCACCATGCATGACATGAGAAATAATTTTTGTCTGGTCGCAGTTGTTGCTGCGCGCACGCCTGGCGCTTCTGCTGACGAAACTCGCAATCGAAAATGTGTGGACTCCGGCGTGTTGACCAAATGTATGTTTGGATGCTGTCGTGCAGGAAGCGCTGGACAGCCAGCCTGCGCAGCCTTCGAGCCACCGGCTTACGATTGACGTTCGCATTGACGACCGCGGCCACGGCACCGTCACCAGCTGCCGCTGGGATGGGGAGCTGTCAGCGAACAGCTTCGTGGGCGGCACTCCTGTGCCGGAGGTCCATCTGCGGCAGCGGCTGCGGCAGCAGCAGCCGATGGCAGGCGCTCACAATGGCTTCTAGTGCAGCCGCTGCCCCTGCTTGCGGGTGCTGACCTCTGCCGTGCGAAGTCCACTTATACAGGCTCCGCTTGTGGCAGCTGTGGCATCCTGATGGCTGTCTGCTGGTGGTTTTCTAGCGCCGCTGAGGCATCTCAGGTGCTGCGAATCGGGATATGCTGTTGCAGCAGCCTGCAGCAGCGAGCCTCATGCTGGCGTGTGTTGTTTACATTTCATCTTGGTCGGCTGCTGTCTGGCAGCATATCATGATCTGCTGGCAGCTGACGCCAGGAGAGGGGATCACTTCGCACTTTCGTTCACCCGTTCGTGTTTCAGCACCCATTGATGGAAATGTGGCGAGGGAATGTGTAGACACTGGGCATCGGCACAGTCACTCCTGGCCACATACAGCCGCGGGCGACTTTGCTCGCCTGCAGCAAACGTGGGAATGGTGCGACGGCCAGAAGTTGAATGTGAATGGGCCTTGGGGGCCGCCTCAGAACAGTATTTGATACGTGATGATTATGATAGTGGAGGGGTTCTGATGCTGACACTGATTGCAGTTGATGAAGTGGGTGGTTCTGATCATCGGATAGCAGATTTCCTATGGGGTCAGTGTCTTTTCAGGTGTCTAGGTTCGGAGTTGATCATGAGGCGAAATTGGTGATCTTGCTAGCGATTTGCAGTGACTGTGCACAGTGACCTGTAAAAGAGGTGGATGCACAACTCTGGCGACGTGACCAGATGACCATGCAAAGTCTCGCGATCGATGTGCCCGCCAACTGATATTCATGTCTTCAACTTCAGACCAGACAAACCCTCAGCAACCACACTGGGCAGATGCGTCCTCTCTGCCGCAGAATCTGGCGACTCTGCTATCATACCATGCCGTCGGCCACTGGCAGCTTGTGATGAAGCTGCTTCTGAGCCATCTGGGACATGCGGCTGCACTGCCTCGTCCGTAAGCTGCTCCGCACCCGCTTCCGAGCTGCCGTCGTCTGACCCATCTTCTGCTTCCGACTCGTAGTCGTCAGATCCTGATGACGGCATGTCGACGCCTGCGAGGTAGTCCCCTGACTCTGCTGCCGCACCTGCGATTGCAGACAAAAGGCTGTTGATGGCATGCCTCTTTCGAGCAATGACGCGCCACACCTCCACACCCTGTTGCTGACCAGGCAAATATGTATCATCTGCAACTGGCGGACAGTGCACAAACTGATGGCCACGGCTGTCGCCCTGTCAAGATGTGAGGCCAAACCACGATGGCACACCAGTGCCTGTGCTTGGCCTGCTGCTATGATGTCATCGTGTGCCTGCTGCAACGAGAAGGTCCGCAGCGCATTAACACGCTCGTGACTGGCCAAGGACAGAACACTCACTGTTGCGAGCGGCAGCCTGCGTCTGGCCCGCAGCAACACAGTCGATGTTTGCCTGCTGCTCTGGGATCACCAAGTTCGACTCGCAAGCTTTCTCACAGTTCTGGGAAGAGGTGCAGGTATTTTCGGAGCCTCACGTTTGCGGGCGGCTGCCTGTGCCTGCCCCTCTACCCTGCAGTCGACCTTTCTGGCCCTCAGGATTCGGGCAGGAGCCATGGGCATCGTCGAGTCGCACTTTTGCGGGCGGCTGCCTGCGCCTGCTCCGCTGCCAGCGGTCCATGTGCGCTTGCTGTGCCGCGATGACCTGTTCTGGTCCCCAAAGGACTCGAGCAATATGTGCAAGCCATTTGAAAGTCTCACTTTTGCGGGCGGCTGCCTGCGCCTGCCCCGCTGCCATGCGGTCCATGTGCGCCTGCTGCGCCGCGATGACCTGCTCGCTGGTGTCGCACGCCGTGTAGATGTCCAGCAGCTCTTCGTTGACCTTCAGGAAACTGTGCCCCCTGCGCCCGCAATGCACAGGTGAGGCTTGCATGGTGGGCAAGATCGGATGTCCAGCATATCAGCCCACACAGAAGTCTACTATCACTACCTCTCCTCGTTCAAGATCAGGGAGCTGTGCTCCCTGCAAACACACACAAACACACACCCATCCCCAGCATGCCTGCAGAGTGTCGGATGACCTGTTTGCGACCAGATTGACATGAGTGCTTTCTCGTGACCATGACGCAGTGTTCCCTACAAACTAGCAGAGTATAATTGCACTGGTGTGACCAGTGCATGTTGGCAGCCAGCAGGCACCATTTGAAGCGGGACAGGAGCCCAGCCGCAGCATCCTGGAAGCCGCAGATGTACAGAGCAGCCGCCATCGCCTCCACACACGACAGCTGCGTCGGCTTGCCTGCGGATGTACACCAGCTCAGATGGCCCACTGCTTCCGCTGGTGCTGCACCATGACCATCAAACCGTGCAGTGTGCAATGCATTGCAAATGGTGCTTGAGGAAACGGAGACAGCACTCACCAAAGTTGACGGGGTTGGCTGCCACCAGCCAGGGCAGCAACCTCGGCGCAGTGCCCTTTGTGCGATCTGCAGTGCACGACACCACTATCAGGAACCTGCTTCGCTCGGAAGCCTCCAGGACCCAGAAAGCTGCTGTTTGCTCACTCAGAGAATAGTGAAATGTGGCAGATCAGTAAGAGTCAAGCGTCTCACTGAAGGGCACTTCGTCCAGGCGGTGCCAGGAGCAGTCCACCACCGCCAGGCCCTTCGCCTCGATCAACTCCCTGTCCTCCCGCGACACGCATGCCTACGGGAATGCATGCCATCTCTGTGCAGGACGCATGTCGACAGGGCATGCAAGCAACCAATGCCACTTTCGAACCTGCTCAAGTTAACAGGCGCTGAGCGTGTGTCGTGGGTTGCATAGCAGTTGCAAAGCTGATTTCGTCCCTTTCCCTCACCTGGCCCGCGGGGCTGAGCACCACGCCGGGGAAGCTGACGCCCAGGCGCAGCTGCATCGCCGCCTTCTGCCGCACCAGCTTCGTGCCTATGACGTGAGCAGACTCTTGTGAGCATGAGAATGATCCGGTTATTTCCTTGTTGGGCTTCCTTTGAGGAGGGAAGGTTGCTAGCACCCAACTCAAAATCACAGCGCGCCTTCCACTGCACCTGCCTGGTGCCTGCTGCGTCACACTGTGAGCAGGTAGTAATCTTACATTGTCCATGTACACAGCTACCAGCTGTGGTCGGAATGGTTGGTCAGCACAGCGCCAGTCGAAACCTGAGCTACGGCGGCACCACATACCTACAGCCTCCTCATTCCGTTCACCTTTGTGTAGCGCACATGTGCGCAATTGCACAGGCCCTTCACCCGCCCACCAAGACCGCAGGTGCACCATTTCCATCCGAAAATTCATGAAGCAAGTTCAGAGAGCGATGGCATGCCTGTGCAGCGCTTGCGGTCGCAGTGGCCCAGGTCCCACAGAGCCAGCCGGAAGTTCAGATGCGGCGCGCCCACATCTGCATCGTCCTCGTCTTCCTCGTCGCTGTCCGAGGCCTGCCGGCGGTCCTGGCTGTAATAGGTCCCCGCCGCCCAGTCCTCGCGGAAGGAGTGGCCGCCCCTGTGGCCCCGGCCTGTGCCACTGGGGCGCGGCATGCTGCAGCGCTCAGCACCGACTCTGCCAGCCCCAACACGCCAAGCAGTGCACTATCTGCGGGAATGCTGATTGAATGATTAGTGTGTCGCGTTCTCAGACGAGACGACAGACTTTGTGAAGCAGGGAGAATGTCAGAATGGTGTGCAGCTGCATGTGCATGCATGCACACCTCCGAGACGTCCTGCTTCTCCATTAATTTACATGTATTATTGTGCATGCCCGCCACTCTCACCGTTAACGTGCACCATAGTATCAGCATCACAAGCTTGATGGCGTGCTTGCCAGCGTCAATATTGCAGTTTGCATTAGCGTCACATCCAAGAGTTACTTGACCATTGACCGAGCGCTGTGCCTAGCCTGTATGAAGCCATGGTGACAGCAATACGCTTTCTCATCAACACATGATTCCAGGCTTGCGCAACCCTGGCAATACATGCTTCTTCAACAGTGTGCTGCAGGTGAGCGGGCATGCGGCAAATGCCTATGGCAACAGAGTTTGTGGGTTGATCCACCTGACCTACACTCGGATGTCCGACATCTGGCTCCATGCACAGGCGCTTGCCAGCTCAGAGGCGCTTAGAGAGTATCTGCGGCTGGTCGCCACCGCAGCAGAAACAGCGCACAGCACTGTCCCGCCACTCCTGCGCAGCTTGCGCGATTGCCTGGAGAGTTTGCAGCCAAACGCAACTTCAACACGCACAGTGGACAGTGAAGACGTACTGAGTGCAGTCGGGTGAGCTGCAGCAACAGCGCATGGCATGCTGTGCGCTCGCCACACCACACGCTCAGGTCAGTGAGATGCCACCTGCGGTCTGCACTTGACTTGCATTCGAAAGTTCTACAGATGTTGCGCAGGGACCAACATGGGGATGTGCTGTCGAGCGGCGACCAGCACGATGCAGCAGAGGCCCTGCAGCTCCTCATGGATGGCGTTGGGGACCAGATGCGGCACTGGGTTGCTGGCAGCCTGCAGCATGAACTGCAGACACCGTCGCTGCTGCACCTGCCGGCCATCAGCCAGCTACCAGCGTGCACAGGCAGGAGCAAACCCTTCAGCACTGCAGCCTGACGATCATGAGTCAACATGTGGGGTGGTCGGTCACCACATATCAGCACTCACAACATGGATGTGCAGGGTACCAGGCGGCTGAGCTACCGTCAGCGGCATGCCTGTTCCACAAGTGGCGGGAGCTCACACAGCTGCCGCTTGGCGGCACGCTGCGTGACGAGTCCACATGCCTCAGCTGCCGCACCACTGCCGAGTGCCAGTACACACCCTTCACCCTGCTGACGCTGCCGATCGCGAAGACGGTGCAGCAGTCCCTGGAAGGCTTCAGCGCTTTCTCATACCTGCACAGAGTCGAGTGCACCAGGTAAGATGCCGCACAGCAATATCCGATTGAAAGCGAAAACAATTCATGGATTTTGTCTTCTGACGTGGTGCCACATCCAGCATGCCATTGCTGAGGGTTGGCACTGCACATGCCAGGTGCTCACTGCGGGCTTCACTGAGAGACTGGCACCCTGAAGTCAGGCCTGGCGGGATGACGAATGACACAAAGTATACTAAACAGTGAGTCCCGACTCAGACACCCCACTCATGTCTACAGTCATATGTTGCAGCCGAGGTCTTCTACATGAGTCCAGTTTATCGAAATGACCCCGCAGGTCAACAGCCAAGGCCTCAGAAGCAGAAGAGCTGGCGAGGCTTCAGCGCCTGGCAGCCGGCAGCAGCCCCCTGCCTGCGGTCGACTTCGCAAGGCAACTGGCAGCTCTGGGCCTGCCTTGGCGGCAGCGCAAGACCTCCAGGCTCAAGCGCTGCTGCATCGCCAAAGCTCCACAGGTGTGCTGGCTGTGCTGGTGGCTACTTCTCTCTTTCAGCGTTGACTGAAAGTATCGGTGTTCAGGACCAACGAATTAGCCCAGCTGCCAACGATTTGTCACTAAATTATTGGAAGGGTCCATTTCTGATACGATGCCGTGCAGATGCGCAAATCCGTTGACTGGAGATGCACCAACTAATTGACTGGAGACTTGCTTTGTCCAGGTGCTGGGGCTGCACTTCAGGCGGGTGCAGTGGACTGTTGCTGGGCGGCAGATCAAGGTGCCAGGCCACATCAGCTTCCCTGCCACCCTGCCAGCCGCTGCGCTGGAGGCAGCAGTGCCTGTCACCCGAGGCACATCTGCAGATGTGCTGCCGCCACTCACACTGCCAGCCGAGCTCAGGGGTGCGCAGCCGCCGCCAAGTCCGCAGCTGCCGCGAACACCTCAGTCTGAGCAGCACTCTCCGATGGCTGCCACCTCATGCGGGCCCAACGTGCTGACAGTGTCTGAGCCTCTGCTTCATGCTGAAGCCTACACGCTCACGGCGGTCGTCCAGCATCACGGCGGCCCAGAGTCTGGACACTATACAACACTGCGGAGAATTGCAGCGGTAAGGACAAACTGTTGAAGACACCATGCCGAGCATTGTCGCAGCGTGTCAGCCTGCCAGCAGCTCAAGAGCTTGTTACACACATTATAACATGCAATGTTGCTGCATGTTATGATCGGGGACCTTGCGCATGCCTGAGTGACAGGAGCCTGTCGTGCCCATTCAGGCTGACTTGACGCCGCCGCTTACGCAGGCTGCTGATGGCGCCCCTTTGTGGTTCAGCACTTCAGACGCCAGCGTGCGACGGGCGTCCGAGCAGGAAGCACTGGATGCCGAAGCCACGCTCCTGCTGTTTTGCCGCAATGTATAGGTGCAGAGACGTCCCTACGCTGAGCAAGACACGTGCGCCTTCTGCGATCAGTGCTGATGATCGGATCTGTCTGCCCAAGATATGCTCTGACACGGGTCACTATTGAGCAATTAGTCATCAGCATGGCTCTTTCCCTGGCACCATCACGCTCATCTGTTTCAGTATTACCGTTGAATTTCAGCTCAGCATCGCGTGTGAGATCAAAAGTCGAAGCCTTTTCGTTGGCAGCATCGCCCGCCACCTGAATTACTAGCGGTCAACGCCAGACGGCAGACGGAAGTAAAGCTTCGATCCTTTCGGACCTGGCCCGTGGACATTTCCTCGCGCCCATCTTCGTGAGTGTAAGTGGAATTATAGAGGCTCGACCTTGTCAGATCTGCAGTTGCAGAAATTTCCTTAGAAAGCCTCCTGCATATTGATCAATGTCACAACTTTCCAGAAAGTTAAGCTGCAGTACAGGCGCCAGAGGCGCCTTTTGGCCAGCCAGCCGCCGGGCCCCACACGCTGCGAATGACAGCCTTACATCCATCGACTAACATCGACTGCTTGGTGCTCGTCAGGCTCGCCTCTGGGTCACGAAGCTACTGCCCTGGACAGCATGTACAGTACAAGTCAGCCGCGCTCACCTGGCACAGCCTTTGGTCAGCCGCTGCATCCGCCCGGCCCAGCGGCCTCGCAGTGGCCCTGCGCCCTCTGGTCAGTGCTATCAGACAACGTCGTCCACGATGTTGCCTTAGTACACCAGCGTGTGACTGGACAGGGGTGCTTCACCCTGATGCAGGTTTCGGTTGCTTATCGTATTCCGTGGTTGTGGCAGCCAGTCTGTGATTGTGTTGCTCATCGTGAGCTGATGATGACGTTTCTGCTGCAAATCCCATTGCAGGGATGCCACGACAAAGCATGCAGACGCCATGGCAGCTAGCGGCGCTGACACCACAGTACCAGCTGCTCAGCCCGGCAGCGGCCAGCAGCATGGCAGCCAGCAGACGCATGTGCGCCAGCTGTCGATGCAGGACTCGGTGCAGCTCATGGCGCAGCCGTCCGCTAGCCTGTCGCAACAGGCGTTCATGCAGACTACGAGCCTGGACGCCAGCTGGAGCGCTGCGGGGCTGCCAAACAAGAATGATTGCGGCGGCCACTGCCGCAAGGGCAGCCAGGAAAGTGTCGACATGCCTGTCAGCCTGGCCAGCGGCAGCTGGCACAGCAGTATCACTGGAGCAGGTGTGTCGTTGCAACCTACTTGCATTGAAGGTGTCTTCATCCGCTGCATACATGCCCATAGCCAGGAGTGTAGCTGTGCCGTTACTGTGCATCATCTCACTACCTTTCTCAGAATTGCAGGATCTCAATGCTACGTATAGTTGGTGAATGCTACCATCTGATTCGATGTCATACAGGGAGCCTCACAGTTCCACGTTGTGGCTCGCCAACCGATGATGCTGCCGAAGACCCGAGCGCCAGTGCCGAATCGCTGCAGCAACGCTTCTCCAAGACGCTCTCTGATGTACTGAAGCGCTCCAGCAGCGGCGAGAGCGAGGCCATGCAGGTGTGATATGCCGGACCTGGAAGCTGACAGTGCACTGCATCACAGTCACATGTGCACGTGCTCATGCCCAGATGCTGCCATGGTTAACTGGTAGAGACGTGAATTTGTGCCCTTGCATGTAGCATTGATCTCTTGCATCAGCTGCCTCAGTGGTTGTGCCGACGGTGCAGGTGGATGACCCCGCTCCGGAGGAGGACAAGTCAGCGGCCACGCACGTCCCCGAGTTTGTGCCCATGCCTGCAATCGTGCCTGCAAGCGAGGATGCAGAGGTACAATTTACAGAGCTAGCACCAGTTATGGCATGGCATCAGAGGCTGGACTGTTCCCTCATGCACCAAATGCCTTTGTGTGTGGTATGACAAGCCCAGTTGCCGCATAGCAACAGCTGTGAGCTGCACTCCCAAGAAAGGCAACCTGCGAAGCGAATCCGCCGCAAGCTTGACATGGCTATGCAATCACAGGCACTTGCCAAGGAGGTCAAGCAAGGGCGGCGCCCTCCGGCAGGCAGGCGCGGGGCTGCCGGCAGGCGGGATGCCCGCAGCACCAGCTCTGTCTTCCGGGGCGTCACCAAGCACCGGTGCTGCCAATTGCTCGAATCTCTGACAGCCCGGCTCTGCCTGATCAAGCTTGCATGAGGCTGAAGACACCCAGCTGCTGGACCTCCTCTCTCGAATTCGAGTGCAGTCAGAAGATCCTGTGTGCTGTGTTTGGCTGCAGGCGCACCCACCGCTGGGAGGTGAGATACGCAAAGTGTCGTTACATGGAGAGGTTGCGTCAAACTGCTAATGTGATACAGCTGACAACGATGATCAGCATTGTCCTAGTGAGAAGCCCCAATGCTTAGACTTCTGCTGCTGTGCAGGCCCACATTTGGACCCAGAAGAAGCAGGTGTACCTGGTGAGTCGACAACTGCATGCAACATGCCTGCACCACTCCGGCTGCGCACTGCACTAAGTGTCCTAGTTACTGGCTGACTCTCAGTCTGCATGTGCACACTAGTAAGCCATGTGTGCTCTCTTGCCCACTGCACATTCACACATCGCACATAGCAAGGTGCTGAAAGCGCTGCGGCGAGGGCGCTCTCGCTTGTAGCAATCGACAGCTGAGCTTCTAGCCGATTCTGTCACCTGCAGGGTGGCTTCGAGCGGGAGGGCCAGGCGGGGCGGGCGCATGATGTCATGGCGCTGAAGTGCCGCGGCGAGGACGGCCCCCTCAACCGCCCAGCGTCCGAGTACGACGCCCTGCGGCCCCTCATGGACGAGATGTCCACGGTGCAGACCTCTGCTGTGATCCCGTGCCATCGAGCCCTTAGCTGGTCAAGTCACTTGCATGCGCAGTCCAGTACTCTGCTCAGCAGCCGTAGTCTTTCAAAATCTGGGCAGGTTTCAGGCCTGGCAAGCGAGAGGGTGCTGGTGTAAGTCTGGTGTGTGTCTACCAGTGTCACACGCATCTGGCAAGCCATTTCATGCAATCACTGCAGGAGGAGGTGGTGGCGCTGCTGCGGCAGGAGAGCAAGGGCAGCCCCGTGAAGGTGCCGCTGCACAAGCCCCGGCGCCGTGTCAGGGTGCGTAGCCATGTCCCACGGCCATGCATTTGAGTTGCATGCAGATGTGAACCGAGGCGCATAGTGTCTAGACGTTCATGTAGCAATCATGATGCATGAAGTTTGCTTTACTGTCTGATGATTCCACTGTCATGTGCTGCTCTCCTCTGTCTGCAGCCTGCATATGGTGCGGAGGGCATGATGGACGATGGCGCTGCTGCCATGGCCCCTACCTTCCCGCCTATGGTGCCAATCCCACAATCCATGTCGCGCTGGCGCCGCACGTGAACACGATATTTGACCATGTCCTCTCGGTCTCTGCATTGCATGCATTGGCGAGTAACAAGAGTTGTAGGGTTTGATGCAGCAGGCTATCACTTCGCAGCAGCTGCGGGACAGCCTGGTGCTGGGTGCTGCCAGCCTGCCAGTCCAGGTCTGTCTTGTCCCTCGTGAGTGCCCCTTCTTCGAGCTTGTTGCATGACACACGAGTGCCGCTGAACGGCTGCCGCTTCTGCTGCCAGGATGGCAAGCTGTGCTGGGGCATATGCCGAAGCTGCACTGGTGCAGTGCCGATGTCTGTGACTTCTATGATTAACCACCAACAGACAAGGAAGCCCTCTGTTGTGTGCAGGCGCCGCTGGCTGGCACATTCCACAACCCGCCGCTGCACCTGGCAGAGCCGCTGCTGCTGCAGACGACCCGCCAGGATCAGGTGCCCCCCGCTGGTATGCACCTTGCTGATGCAATGATGTGGACGTTCCAGCTGGACCTTGCAGGCTTGAGGGCATCATGGCATCATGCTCATCCATGATACCCTGCCAATGTCGAAGAAATTGAGCAGACATTCATGAGGTGTTGCTAACCCATGCACAGGCGGCAGTGCAGCAGCAGCTGCAGGACCTGCAGCAGGGGGCAGCGCTGCCGACGCTGCGGGTGCAGCTGTCAACGCAGCCGCACCGTGTCCCGACGCCCGCCCAACCGCTGCCGTCCCGCCAGCAGCCCTTCCCTGTGCAGCCGCCGCCGCCGATTTCACAACCGCCAGTCGAGAGCGGCGCCCCATGCCTGCTGCACAGCGAGCCTGCAACTGTCCCTGCTCAGGTGACAATGGATTTTTTCCATGGACCATCTGTGGTGACATTCGTCGTTCGTTCTTCAGTTCTGCTGTCAGACATGAAACACTTCCATTTCCGAAAGTGCAAACAAGAAGAGATCTATAGAAGTTCATACATCAAAACGGTTTGTGGAAGGACGAATGATGCAGTGCCTCTTGTCCACATCGGTCTTGATATGTTACGTGGTAATGACTGCAGAACCCTGAGCCGCTGCCCAACGTTGACGAGGCGGCCCGCCTGATGTCCCCCGAGCCACTGCTGCTGCCATTTGACCTGAGTGCGCCCAACCCTGGAGCCGCAGCGCTGATGCTGCCGCCGGCTGCTGGTCACGACAGCCTCGGTGGCCTCACAGGTGTGTTTGAACTGGCACAGATCTGTTCGGTTCTGGTAAGATTGATGGAGACTGATTAGTCTCCAGCATGCACGAGTTCCCCTCCTAGACTTCTACTTGCATGCCGCTGCCTGATAGAGGCAGCTCATGCACCACGATCCAAAGTGTTGGAAAACACCAAGGAGTCGTGCAGTCTCTGCTACTGACAGCTGCCATGTGCAAGTTTCGTGTGGACACAGGCAGCGCCTCTGTGGCGGACCTGCTGAGCTTCCTAGCCACCCTGGACCACGAGCCTGAGGATGCTCTGTGGCCCGGCAGCGCAGGTGCACGCTATCATGAGCAATTCGCTTGCATGCAGGGTTTTTGCTTTGTATGTTCGTTCTGCATCAAGCGCTCTACTGTTTGCCGAAAGCCCATTGCGTACGAAACACTTCGAAAGTAGTGTCTGCATGCGCATGGCAGGACATGTTGTGTGCATGCAGGTAGCATGGCTGCTGCCCAGCCGACGCCCTTCACGCCCCCAGCGCCTCCGCCCCAGCCGCCGGGGCAGCACACCTCGTCTGCGGCGCCTTTCCTGCGCCCCTGCTCCCCTGCGACCTGCGCACTGGGCACTGCCAACAATGCCGCCGTCCCTGCACTCCCCTACACTCCCGGCCCCGATGCACGTAGCGCTGGCGACGCCCAAATGCCCATCGCAGCTGGCGTGCCAACTGCCGACGCTGGCTATGGTCACCATGCCGCATTCCCTGCTGCCACGGCTGCGATGCCGTCAGCCCCTGCGCTTCCTGCGGACGAGACTTTCACACTGTTCCCGCTGCTGCCACAGCCTCAGGTACGTTATGTGCAAAGTGGATGGCATGTAGTTACGAGCCCTGGGCCTCCGCAAGATGTTGGATGCAGCGCTGTCGTGGGTGACAATGTGCAATGTGTGACATGTTATGTGTTCGGATGCTGCAGGTGGACTGGCGTGGCAGCAGCGCCTTCTGAGATGATTAGGCACCTGAGGCCGTGTCGCTGGCGGAATTCCAGCAGCGAGCCAGATGGGAGGACATGCAGGCGCTGCTCCTTTAGATGCTGGCAGATGTATATGTTCTACGCTTGTCACCAGAGTACCTGTGCCAGTAGATAGAGGAGGCATGTGATCCAGCGCAGCACGGCCTGGTTTTGCAGTGATGATGCAGCAAGCGGCGACCAGACACTCGGTGCCGCACCAGGTCGAGGCAGAGGCGAGCCGGCTCTGAGACCACGTGGTGCAGTGGCTGAAGGGCTCGCCCGGCAGATAGCTCGCCAGTGGAGGTGCAACAGCAGCTACATGAGCAGAGGCAGCAGCCTGCCACATCAGGAGCGGAAAGGCCGAGTGCAAACTATGTGCACGAACCTCGGACTATTGTGCAGCATGGGTCACAGCCGCGGTGGCACCCGTCATCAGGCAGCCGGAAGCTCACCGAGAGATGGCAACAGATGGCGATGGTTGCAGCCGTGAAACACGGCTGCAACCATCAAAAGCTCACGGCTGCAGAGGAGATGTGCAGGGGTTGTGGAACTGGGAACAAGCGCGGGGCAGCAATGCAATCCTCCAATCAGCACCTGAGTGCTGCCTGCCACGTAGGATCTTTGCTGTTGTTCAACCGCAGTGGGTACTATTTCGCATGTATATCTACCCTTCTGCACGTAACCCTGTCCTATGAGAGGGAGGCATATACGCCTTCAACTGGTTTTTGTTGGGAAATGCTGGCGGCAGAGGTGCACCTGTTTTGGGTCAGGATTGTTTGGCAGAGGAAGTTGTTTGTGCACCGTGTTCGAAAGGGTTTGTTGCATGAAGATTGTTGCAGACGGGGAAGAGGGTTTATCCTTCAGTTGATAGGTGGGTTTCAGATGGTGACCAGACATTGTGTCGTTGCGGTTTGATGCAAAACAGGGCAGCTGATGGGGATTCAGGACAGGAACTGGGTGGAGGTCAGGATAGGGCAGCTGCGGGAATTTAGGGCAGGACATGTTGGCTTGACAGCGTTCAGGACCACAGAACGAAAACCACACAGGACAATGTCACCCAGGACTGCAGGAAGATCTTTGTATAAATGTCAACGTTGTGTGCTCATCTGCGACAAGCCAATGGTTGTCAGGAGCGGTGTAACACTATTTCAAACCCCTGAAGCGTCGATCATCTCAATCCTCCGCCACCTCAACTTGGTTCAACAACGTAAAATGAATTGGCAGTCATGCTTTTGTGTAGGGTCGCAGTCTTCATTGCTGCTTGCTCCTGCAATCATTGACATCCTGATTCAAAGAGTTTCTCACATGCGCCACAAAAAATTTTTTAAACTTATCACCCTCATCAGACAACATGCATAGAGTGTCAGTTATTAGAATGCACTAAACTCACCGCCACGACTCGATCCACTTCTTGGCATCCTCCTTTCCTTCCTCCGCCTGCAACAGCAGCAGCACTCAAGCTATCGGCCACACCCGCTGGCGCACGGGAACAACACTGTTGCAACACATGCAATACTCTGCTCTGCACAAACTGCCAGACATGAGGCTCACCTTTGACTGTGCCTCCTCAGCGGCATCAGCCTGCAAAATGGCAAGGCCGGCAGTTGCTGAGACATTCGTTTAAGCCCCCTCTTAGTACATGGTCACGGAATGGCAGCTGAACACATGGGGGCACAGTCAGGACGTACCACCGAGTCTGATGTGCCGTTGCTGGCATTCTCAGCCTTTGCCTCAACCTTGTTGGTGGCGCTCTCAACCTTTGCCTGAGCCTTGTCAGTGGCTTTCTCAATCTTGGCCTCAGCCTTACCGGTGGCTTCCTCAACCTTGGCCTCAGCCTTGCCGGTGGCCTGCGTAAATTAGTGCCATCAGTCGCCACGTTGCTGTTCAGATGGTCAATACGGTGTAGCCGCATGTTATGTTGTCAGAAGTGACAGTCTGCCAACATATTGTGAATCAGGGGCACTGCCTTTCAGCAAAGGAATTGAAGGAACTAAAGGTGTCACTCACCTCCTTGGCAGCTGAGCTGACCTTGCCTGCTGCCTCCTTCACATCTCCTGACACGTTGTCCGCAGCCGACTTCACCTGCGTGCAGATGTATTGGCAAGTTGGCATGCTATCCATGTGCGTCTGTCTGCCACTGTAGATCACTTATGCACATCACAGTACGCCCAGCCGCTTCACCACACATGAAGACTCTGTGATTTGGGTTTTCAAAGGACACTCAACAGCCTTGAAGCTGGCGCTGCAGGACATCTCCTCGTCACCCTCCAGCAGCAAGTCTAGGGTCTTGCAGTGTCTGGGTCTCACAAGATCACGGGACAGTGAAGCACCAGCACACGATGTGAAAACTTCTTAAACATTTGCCTCGAAGCCAATGCTGTCGAACACCTGTCGAACACCTCCTGCTCCTTGCCAGCAGCACAGCGAACATCTTCCACAGTGCTGGAAG
Organism: Tetratostichococcus sp. P1; assembly: GCA_036584455.1. Taxonomy (NCBI): domain Eukaryota; kingdom Viridiplantae; phylum Chlorophyta; class Trebouxiophyceae; order Prasiolales; family Stichococcaceae; genus Tetratostichococcus; species Tetratostichococcus sp. P1. The sequence continues at coordinate 3,957,880 of BTPI01000001.1, forward strand.
CCTCGCAGGAGACTTGGACGCGGCTAAGGTGCAACAGGAGGACAGAAGGCGCAATCACTGCTCAGTAGGTTTACCTCAGCGCTGATGCTGTCTGACACCTCCTCGCCACCCTCCAACAGCACACTGGAGATCTTCTGCAGGTCCTGCCCCACGTCCTTCACCGCGACCTTATCGTCCACAAACTCCCTGCAGCAGCGCAGCATACCTTTGTTGTGGCAGCTTTTCAATCATCAGTCGATAGTGCAAGAGTGCAGCTGAATGCAGGCAGATCACAACAGCTAACAGGGCCTGACATCAGCCACAACTGTCCCTGTCCCTGCAGGACACGATTGATGTTCAGGCGCTGAGCCGCCTGATGCTGAGCAGAACACTCTACCACAGCAATTTGACGCCATGCTGATGGCCGTTTCTCATGTCGACCATGTTGACAGTGCTGTTCTCTTCCAGCTGCTATGGCGTGCACACAGTCCATTGCAATGCATCATAATGAGACTCGTGGCGGTGTCAGATCATGAAGGGATCCAAGATGCTTGTGTTGAAACTACGATGCACCTCAGCGCTTTGGTGGTGCGCTCGCGATCCTCGGCATACAGGAAGTTCTTCGACACCAGCTGCGCGGCGGCCGCCACACCCACCAGCTCCAGGAACACGCCCGTCTGCGTGAACAGCACGTAGCCGCCTAGTAGGGCGCCCAAGCCCGCGAGCACCGTGGTTGGCGGCACCTCCGCCCCACCCTGCAGCGGACACAGCTTGCGCACAATGTTTATTGTGTGAAGGCTGGCATTGTGAGGGTCCTCCAAGCATATGTCGAGGTGCGTAAGCAGCAGCTTGCCACTAGCAGAGTGCCATTCAGCATTCGAGAAGATTTGAGCTGGATGCATGGCAGTAATGGTGCCAGCGCACCTCAGAGCTGTCGGACCCCTTGAAGCCCTTGACCTTGAGGGTGCCGGCGCCCTTGGCCAGCGCCTGGCTCACGCCGCTGAAGTCCAAGAAGCCGCCCTTTCCAGGTTCCTTCCACGGCGCCCCGGACTTCTGTTGAGCACACACATGCAATCTGCTTGACTGCGTTGCGTTCATGAGAGAGGTATTGCTCGCGCTTCAGAAGTCTAGGGCCCCAGATCCCTGTACTGTGCCCCCAGCTGTTGCTGGCACGGCAGGTGTGAAACCATTCAGAAGTGTGCTGCTCAGCATATCTGTCTGTCTTGCAGAGTTGGCAAGTGATGGCACAAGGCCGTTCCATGGCCGGACGAGCCTGCGATTGGTGGGCACTGCAGGACCAAAGGGCAGGAGGAGGCCGGCAACCCACCTCCCAGCCGTTGGCCCCGCCGGACACGAAGAAGATCTCATCAAACTTGTCGCCGGGAATCTCAGCTGCTGCCTTTGCTGCTGACCTGCCGTCCCTGCAGAAGCAAGACATGGCAAGGCTGCCACCCAGAGAACATGAACCGAGTGGCACAGGTGAACATCGACTCTGAACAAGACACTATGCGCAGTTAAGCATAGGCCCCAGCTGCTGCCACTGAGCGCGAGCGGCAGGGATGACTCATGGCCTTGGGCCTCAAGCTCACGCATCAAGCAGCACGACGATGCTGTCCTGCTTCAGCGCCGACAGCTTCGCCAGCTTGCTACCCCAGTCGGCCACCACCTCCTCTGGTGCGTCCTTGTTGGTCACCTGCGCCGTCAGTTGCTGTCTTCAGGCAACACATGGCAGCGCCGCTCAGCCAATGAAGGCTTGATCGCCCACAATGCGTGCAAGGCACATGCAGGACGACTCGCTGTTGGTTTGCTGAGACGGAAACATGAGACAGGAGCTGGACGATGCCCTGCGCCCTGCTGTACTTCGCATCAGCGCCGGGCTCTCGCTCGCTATGTGGGCCCTTTGACAGCAGAGCCGGGGCCCTGCGGCCGGAGGGAGCAGCTCGGATGACCGTGTCATGCATGAAGTATCTAGACACAACATCTGCTTACCCGTGTGTAAGGCAGCGACACCAGGCGGCGCCGCGTGGCAGACAAATCGGGCGTGCCCTGCCGCTTGACCGTCTGCGCGGACCGGATGTCGATCAGCTGCGTGCGTGGCTCCTCCGCCAGCGCCTTGAGCACATTGCTGGGCGACGTGCTTTTCGCTTTGGACCCTGGGTTGAGTGCCTGCAAAGCAAAGCTTTCAGTTTTTGTTAGAGGTCTGGCAGCTGGCAGAAGTCTCGAGCACATGCTAGGTGTGAGGGCCCCCCGAACTGGTCGAGCATGCGAGCCTGCCCACATGATACCGTTGATCAAGGTGCTCCGACCGAGGTTCGTATGTATGCCAGCCAGTATACTATGTTTCAGCCAGAACTGCCAGGAGATGCACGCCAGATATAATCTTGCTGTCGACAATAGCTACTGCCTGCTGTGGCTCAGCCTCACCCCAAGTCAACACGGATGCGAACATGGCAATGGTGGAACCGCTCAGCAACAACTCCGGGCTTGCAGCAAATCCGAGGTCGCGCCATCGCCAGCATGCAACAACAGAGGACTGCTGACATCAGATGCACAGTTCACCTGGAACAGCAGTGCAGGCACGGCGATGGCAGCCACGGCGCCCAGCAGCAGCAATGGGTTGACGTTGCCGCCAAACAGATTAGCGATGTCGTCCGGCGCCTTGAAGCCGGCCGGCACCCGCACCTGGCTCCACTGCGGCACCTGGCTGGGCGGCACCTGTGCCAGAAAATGTTCAGATGTCCTGAACATGCTCAAAGTGCCTTGACACCCTACATGCCAGGAGTCGCTGTACCTGGCGTGACAGCACTTCAGCGGGATGTTCGACTTCACTCACGCAAGCTGCGGTCATGCTGGACAACATGTACAGTCTACTGCATGCATGCATGTATCCCCCTGGCGCATCGTGGCGTAACATATGAACATTGCAACGTACAAGAGCTTCCAGTGCACCTGAGTGAGCGCCTGGCGCCCAGCCTCGCCCACAGCGTTGGCTGCCTTCTCCACTTCCTCCGCGAATGCTGCAGGAGTGCGGAACAGGAGTGCGGGCAGTGCCAGCAGCGCCGGCTTGCCTGTGCGACACGATCACCCCGAACGCATATTCTCAATGCTATCAGAAGCCACTTAATAGACCGTCATGCACGTCAAAGGTCAATAAGTGCATGTATGACGCAAAGTGTGGCAGTCACGTTGCATGCACTAGCAGCAAGTACAACCCGAGAAGTGGAGGCACCATGTGTGGAGCTTCAAGCAGACCATATAATTGTCAGAAAGAGCACCAGCTTTGGATAATGCTGACCTGCGCCTGCGATCTGACCCCTACTGTTGGACGTCCTAGGCACCACTGGCTGCTTTGGTGGCGTGCTTTGCTGCGCAGCGGTGGCCAAGAACGGCCGACGCATCATCATGGGCTGCATCAGTGCAGGCATGATGTCAACAGACAAGTGACACCTCGCAGAAAGCGATTCGTGCGTGTCGGATCAAGCGCGATGCAGTGAAGGTGCAGCTGGCACAGGGACGGTAGCCAGGGGCCACAGAACAGGCCCGCTTACCTTTGGTCAACGCCGAGATCTCCAGAGGTGCAAGTGACACAGAGTGTGATTCGCGCTGTCTGCTGTGACCATACAGCATCAGCATAGGCCTACACTCCGGCCTGCTTCGGCTGCGCTGCGATTTGCCCTGCATCGCGCCGCTGACTCTTGAGCTGTGGTGCTGCGGCAGGGGACGCAAGTATCAGCAGCTCAGATACGCGACGGTCGGCATGCCGAAGCATCAGACCTCCATTTCAATGAGCTAATCTTCAGCAGTCACACGAACTCGCAAATGCAGATGTTGAAGGGATGCACCTGTTTGCAGCCCGCACTGTCCCGGCGGCAGAGCGGGCGTGCATTTCAGTTGTCCAGCAAAGGTTGGCCGGCATCACTGACATATCGGAAGCAATTTCACTTCGACCAAGTCAAACATCATCGGATTTGCCATCGAAGTCCGGTGCAAGCAACTGCGGCTTTGGGGCATGCTTTAGGCTCAGATGCAGCACGGCCCGCTGGCAAGATCTTCATCTTCGGGCTCGGCTACGTCGGCGTTGCCCTGGCAGCCGAGATGAGGCGGCAAGGCTGGTGAGCTCTCCACTGTGCTGACAGAGTGCCTTGCCAGCATCGGATATGGTTCGATTCACAAGCAATCATAATGCTTTGCGCAGGCATGTGAGCGGCACTTGCCGAGATGAGGAAGCCTGTGGCAACTTCAGGGCAGAGGGCGTTGATGCGCACGTGCTGGACACTGACAACGAGCAGCATCTGAGGTGAGCATCATGTTGATCGAATGCACACACAGTGTGATTCAACGACCAACAAATCACCTGCAGAACAGTGACGCATGCGCAGGCTTTACCTGTGCATCCTGCAGTGCAGCTCGGACGCGAGGCGCTCACTTGCTTCTGCCTGTCATATCGTGAGCACTGTGCCACCAGCTGCAGACTTCGATCAGGACCCGGTGAGCTGTGCCGTCAGGCCGATTTGATGCAATGGCAGCGGAGCTAGACTCTGGCACCATCGTTGCATCACTGCACCAGGGGCTGCTGGACCAACGATCTTGATAATCACTTGCCGCTGCTGGCACAGGTGCTCTTGGCATGCAAGTCGCTGCTGGTGGAGGTGGCACACACCGTCAGCTGGGTGGGCTACGTGTCCAGCACCGGTGTGTACGGTGATTACCAGGGAGACTGGGTGGATGAAAGGTGCTGCTTGTGGTGTCGTCGCTTCACCTGCTGCTGTCGTGCATTTGGATGCATTGGGCACATGCTGTGGTTGATGATGGTGGTTGTCAGGCATCATTTCACTGGCACTGGCAGTGAAAGCGATACGACAGATTGTCCCATCCCATTTGCAGCTCGGTGACGAGGGCGGACAGCGGCAAGAACCTGGCACGACTGAGGGCTGAGCAGGCCTGGATGGCACTTCATGTCGAACACGGCCTGCCGCTGCACATCTTTCGCCTTGGAGGTGCGCCGCTATGTCATCATCTCGTTGGTGACAACGCCCAGCACGTGCAGGCGCTTGCAATTCACGACAAGTGTTGCCATCATCTTCAGCTCTAAGTGAACGCTTCTGCTGGCCGCAGGGATATACGGACCTAGGCGCAGTGCATTGGAGGCAGCGCAGCAAAAGGTGTGCATTGCAATGCAAAGGTGCCCTGCCGCATGAAGCACAGGGAGAGGAGATCTTCGATTTGTATGAATGTCCATCAACTCATGCGTGTGTGGCCTCCGTTTGCAGAGCGCCAGTGAGAGTCAGGAACGGCGGGGCGGGCAGCGCTTCACAGCACGGTGCCATGTGCACGATATCTGTTCGGTCATGCAAGCTAGCATGCAGCGGCCAAGGCCCGGTGCGGTCTACAATGTCGTGGACGATGTCCCTGCACCCAGGTCGGCATTAATGCTGTGTTGCCGAAGACATTGCCTGGTGCACGGTCTTCTTTCTTCCACTGCGCTTGAAACAACATGTCATGCGATATCTTCTGATTGGCACTGATCCATGTCACACAGGTCAGAGGTGCTGCACTATGCGCGGCAGCTGCTGGCACTTGCAGATGGCAATGCAAAGGCGATGGATGATAGCCCAGCAAGCCGCGCAGAGCTGCCGACTAGGTCAGGCCTGGCTGAGAAGCGGGTGTCCAATCAGCTGATCAAGCAGGAGCTTGGGGTGCAGCTAAGATTTCCTTCGTACCGAGAGGGGCTTGTAGCCATTGCGCAAAAGGACCGGACGCCATTTCTGGTCTGAGCTTCTGTGACAGTGTATGTGTCACATGTATGTACAGATAGTCTGCATGATTGCATCTGACTCTCTTGTTCTTGCTGCACGAAAACGAACGTGGAGGGCGCGAGAAGACTTCATAATTGATATACGAAAAACACAGCAGAACGATTGGACTGCGCTTGTCGCGAAGGCAGGGCCAAGATGCATCCATTTGCAAGAGCCTTCAAAGGCTCAGGTCTCGATCTTGTCCAGCTCTGCACATATTGCAGATGCACGACTCATTGTGCAGCCATTTGCATTGCTGGAAGGAAAGGCAAGAACTCGATGCCGACTTGCAGAAGCAGCACAGTGCCAACAGTGCGCAAACTTACCTGCTAACCGCTCGAGGATGACCTTTTTGCTGCTCTCCTGGATCTCACCCCCCAAAATGAACTCGTCCAGTATCAAATACACCTGCACGTCGACAAGACACTAGCTCAACAGCTGCTTCGATGGGCAAGGCGCTCTTCATTCGAGGGACATGCGCGCATCAACATTGCTGACACTCTTTGGCCGTCAAAACTTCAAGATTCGGGAGGCGCAGCAGCCGCGCACACCTTGTGGAAATTGAACACCAGGTCCAGCTCGCAGACGTTGTTGAAGTAGTGGTCCAGGATCTCCACGAACAGGTGGATGCTCTCCAGGTACGCCAGCTCATTGTCCGTCACATCAATGCACATTGCGAAGAACAGCCCCGCATACCGCCGGTATACCACCTTGTTCGCCTTGAACTACGTGCGCAGGTACCACATACCACTCGTCAACTGTCGTTGCCAGCTCAGTCCAGCGATTGATCATAACAGGCGAGGCGTGTCACGCATGATACTCGCATGACGCACATATGGGATGGTTAGCAGATATGCTCCAAACGACCAGGCAGGTGCAGCGTGGCAACAGCTCACCTCCACGAAGTTTGTGAATTTTGGGTCCCGGTTGGCGATGAGCTTGTGGACCTCATACTCCAGTGCGTGCTTCTCGCTGTCATCGAGCGGGATGTAGTACTTTGCTAGCCTCGTTTTGCCTGCCCGGTTTTGCAGCAGCAGGTAGCGTATCATCTGACCGTGCTGATGCTGCGCAACGTACGGTCCTAATACAGGCTGACGTTGCTGTGTGCTCCGCTGCGCAGATGGCAGCTTGCAGAGGATATCTGGGGGCCTGGAGCTTCAACCAATAGCTTGTGCAAGGCTTGGTCAATACAACCCTGCTGCGCTTGGCTGATTGACATGAGTTTCTGGCCTTCTGCACTGGTTCTGTGAGGCAGATCGAAGCTCGTAGAGTGTAGTTTAGCGCTCTGGCGTTGCTTGAGTGCAGCCTGGTGCACCAGTTGCTCAGCCACAGCAGTAAGCAGCACAGATCAGACGTCGAGGGTGCTTGCAATGGTCTTCCGGCTACCAGGAAACATGCACGCTGACCATTGCACAGCAGTGTTAGGTGCGAGATTAGGTGCAACTAGGGCAGCTATGATACCCAACAGCCAAACTGCAAATCGACAGTCAGCAGTTCTCAGCTCAGATCTTACTATCTGCACCACCTGGCGTCTGCATTGGTGTTCGTTGTAACGTACTAGGCTTTGCTGCAAGCTAGCTTGATAACCTCGCCGATTGAGGTTCCGAAAGTGGTTGCAGATCCAGTGGGCACTTCAGCACTGTCTGGTCACCTCTGAGGCAGGTATCCTGATCTGATTGAGCTGCTCAGGAAGACGAAGAACTCTATCAGGTTCTTCAAGAGGCGCCGTGCCCGCCGTTCGGGCACCATGAGCTCCAGCTCCATCCCCGTGCGCATGCCCTGCAGCGTGCCGGGCAAGGCGTGCTACGTGGTGTGGAAAAACCAGTTCCTAATAGATGATAGATACCAGCCAATCCGGGCTCTGGGCCGCGGCGCCTACGGTATGGTCATGTCAGCGCGTGATGCAGTCACCGGCGACAAGGTCGCCATCAAGAAGATCAATGCGGTGTTTGAGAACCCCATCGTCGCCTGGCGCACGCTGCGAGAGGTGGGCAAAGACAAGCATCATGATTAGTGCTGTATTTGGTTTGACAGCAGGTGTCAAATGTGCGCCATGCACCATGCAACTCCGCCAACACAGCAAGCAGCAGGATGCAGATTACAAAAGCTGTGCCCAGTTTTGGCACCACACCAGAAAGAGGGGAGGACTGCGAAGGCACCTCATTACGTCAACATCGGTGCAGGTCAAGCTCCTGCGGCATCTACAGCATGACAACGTGATTGGGCTGCGGGATATCATGCGGCCGGCGGACTGTGAGATCGCAGACTTTGGCGACATCTACCTGGTGTACGAGCTCATGGACACAGACTTGCACCAGATCATCCGCTCCGCGCAGCCGCTGTCTGACCAGCACCTGCAGTACTTCATATACCAGGCAATAAGCAGTGTGATGAGGGTTTCAACATGGTGACGTCCTGGTATGCATGATGCTGTGGAGAAGGACGGGTGATTAGAACCAGAACGGGTGGTGATGGACATGCACTTCTGCAATGCGCAGGTGCTGCGGGGTCTCAAGTATGTGCACACTGCGAATGTGCTGCACCGCGACCTGAAGCCCGCCAACCTGCTGCTGACGGCCAGCTGCGAGCTGAAGATCTGCGACTTCGGTCTTGCCCGCACAAGGTGCGCTTTTTGTGAGTGAAACTGTGCCATGCCCGGCAACACAGAGCATCTTTTCAACTGCAGCTTGGTAGTCGCCAGTTCTGCTTGATACTGGTGGGCATGCCCATTCCTATATCGTGCAGAGTGCATGAAGACGTTGTCCTTATTGTCTGCAGCTCAGAGCGCAATGTTATGACGGAGTACGTAGTGACGCGGTGGTACCGCGCCCCTGAGCTGCTGCTCAGCTGCGACCACTACAGCGCCGCCATCGATGTGTGGTGAGCGCCTGCCACACAGGCAGCAGTGCCACTGAGTCATGCGCGTGAAGCAGGCGATGATATCAGAGCTGGATTGCAGACTCGGCACAGCAGTAACAAATGTTGCAGAGTCCATCGCACAGCGGTCGGGGATGAAAGACTTCGTGCTGGCAGAGCTGTTGCATCCCAAGCGCAGTCCTCGCACCAGGCGCCTGCATCCGATCATGCCATGAGCGGTGTGCCTCCACACCACTGCAGGAGCGTGGGCTGCATCCTGGCGGAGCTGCTGCGCCGCAAGCCGCTGTTCCCGGGGAAAAACTACCTGGACCAGCTCAATCTGATCGTCAGCACGCTGGGCAAGCCGTCGGACGAGGAGCTGGGCTTCGTCACCCAGGACAACGCGCGTGCCTACATCAGCAAGATGCCCGCCACGGAGGTGCAGTCGCATGTGAATGTTGTGCCTTGGCCCTGGCTATCGGTCACCTTCTGAACCTCGTACATCAGCTACCACATCGGTCAGATTCCAACTTCCTATCCGTTCACACATCTGTCAGAACCTGTGGATGTCATTGTACTTCATCTGCATGCTGACCTGCTGTGTTCATGCTTCTGCAGCGGCACGACTTTGCGAGGTCGTTCCCGCACGCCAGCCCGGCGTGCATCGACCTGCTGAACCGCATGCTGCAGTTTGACCCGCGCCGCCGCATCACGGTGGAGCAGGCGCTGCAGCACCCATACCTGGCGGAGATGCACGACGAGGCGTGCGAGGCCTCCGCACCAGGTGTGAATTTATGCAACATCGATACTGTCTGACTTCTGCGATTAATAGCAGAGCAATCAATGCAGTAGCATCTTTACCTAAAGGTTTGCAGGTGAAGTTATCACTGCACTGATGCCTTGCGAGCAGTCGAGTGCAGGTGTGACGTAATTGTGAAGTGTGCTGCATAGCATTGATAGGGGCAAGCAGCCTTTCTTTCGCAGGGCAAAGGGCCCTCTCAGCGCAACAGTTTCACAGTCAATGACCATGACCTATGTGCTTGCTGCACAGCGTGAACACCTGGACATACAGTGCGAGATGCTGATGCAGGCGGCCAATCTGGCACGTGACACGCTGCTGACCACTGCAGACCTGTTCACTTCAATCATTGCGCGTGCAGACCACTTTGTCTCTGATGCGCAGCGGCATTTGAGTTCGACTTGGAGAGCGAGAAGCTTGCGCAGGCGGCTGAGACAGCCGCCGCAACCTCAGCTGCGGCAGTGGCGCACGGCGACCCAACGGCGGTGCTGAACGCCAAGCGGGCAGTGGCAGCGGAGATCGCGCTCGTGCGGCAGCGCATGTGGGAGGAGATCCAGGTGGGCGATCCGTCAAGCATTGTCTGCACGCTCACATTGCTGCCACTTTATCTGCATCAGGGCTGCACGAGTCGTACATAAGGCACACCAGCCAGGACGCGCATGAGTTGCTGAAACCTGCTCTGAGGGCTATCATGAGCCACACATTACTGGCGCAGTTGAAAGGGGTGTCAGAGCTGAATGAGCTTCTGCGACTGTTGCAGGGCTACCACAGGTCACTCGGCAAGCCGCAGCCACCGAACAGAGTCAACATCATGGCATCAGCCGTGTACTGATTGCGGAACAATGTGATGCAACCCGCATCTGCTGTCTGTACTTGATACTGTAGCACACAAGACGCCAGACCAGGCATTCATTTTTGCTGCTTTGTGCAGTTTTCGAGTGTTGTAGCTTTCTGTGACAGTGGACGATGCCTGTCAACTCGTGAATTGTTCTGTTTCACCAATCTGCTCCTGTGTCAAGTGCCTCGGAAGAACACGCAGATCTACCCAGGCACTGCCTCGGTCCCATCTGCACTGTTGCAGCACCCTTCTGGAACAACCTTTGCACATGTTGCTACTCGGTCGATATTCGATGCACACATCAGCAATCGCTGGCCTTAAGGAGTCAAGTCGCAGCCTTTTTGCGTTTTTGGCCCCATTCCCATGCTTCTTCTTGCCGCCAGCAGCCACTGCGGGCGTGGGTGTCTGTAAGCACATGACAGCCCTGTGTGAGGCACGTGTGGCGTGAACCATCTTGCATTGATACAGGTGGCATGTCGCATCACAACCATTGGGCGCCGAGGCAATGAGAATAAGCAGCATGCTCCTGCAGCCATTCACCTGATGGTAGTGACACGGCGCTGCCGTGTCTTTTGTGTCAGCTGCATTCAGCAGGTCCATCACACGGCTGGCGGTGGCCTTGACCTCCGCGCTGATGTCCTTGTGACGCTGCACCTCCTGATACACCGTCTGCCAGCGCTTGCCCAGAACCGCTCGGGCATCCGAGGTCAGACTGAGGTCGTGGGCCGGGTGCCCATGCGCATTGCTCAGCAGCGCAGCCAGCGCCTTGCATGCCGCCAACAGCTGTGCACGTGCAGCCACGGCGGCACCACCCTTGGCCACCACCTCGACCATCAAGGTCGCCATGCCCGACACAATGGCTGCCGCCACGGCAGGCTTCTGCTCACCAGTCAACCGCTGCTGCGAGCATCCAGATGTGCTGAGCTCGCACAGGATGCTGGTGCCGGTGGCTGTGCAGCGCATGTCCTGCTCAGTCCACCGCACCTTGCCCGTGGGCGCATGTGTCCAGGCATGCTTGATCATGGCAATGGGCGGCGTCCAGCACCACCTGCAGAACAGGCTCTGGTGCCGGCGTGGCATCCGCTGCCGCAGGCGGCTGAGACGCTTCAAACCAGCCGCAAGCTGCAGCCAGAGCGCAGTGAGCAGCGGCACGGGACTGCATCGATCTGCCGCTGCCAGGCAGCAGGTCCTCAGGCGCCCGAGGCCACAGGAGGTATAGTGACAGGAGCTGTAGCGCCTGGCAGTCTGTCAGCAGCTGCACGGGGCCTTTGCCGAGCAGCTTAGCAGTACTCTCGTTGAGCAGCTGCAGCAGGGTGCACGCCAGCGCTGCCGCTGCATGATCTGCCAGATTTGCAGCTGGGTCCGCCACAGAGGCTGTGTCTGCAGTCATATGGCCCCTGAAAGGCAGCTTCGGCACGGCAGCTGCGCCCATGGACTCCTTTGACAGGTGCGGTTCACAAAGCTGCAGTAGCTTGCAGGGCAGGCGCACTCCCAGCTCCATATTGCGCTGCAGCTTCCGGCGGCTGCCGCCGGCAGGGGAACCCGCCCTGCATGCGAAGGCCCCCAAACACGCACACGCAAGGATCTCATTCAGCTCCTCAGCATTCCCGGGCAGGCGGTCACAGGTTGCCACGAGTGCTTGCATGCTGGCTGCGATGCCGTCATGAAAGCGGGCGATGACCTCAGGCTCCGCGTGGTCCATGGCGATGATCGCCAGCTTGCAGCCGCAGGCAGCTGGCACTGCAGTGGCTGGAATGAGTGAGTTCACTGCCATGGCAAGCTGGCCAGCAGCCTGGCAGCGGTGGTCGCTGTCATGGAGCCGACGCTGGACGCCAAATTGGCGGCGGCATCGACCAGGTGCCGCAGGCAGATCACGAGTCCACGCACTGAGCTGTCGAGGCCATCGTCTTGGATTGCCTGGTCGCGGCTGCGCGCGGAGAAGTGCCAGTGCTGTGTGAACTTGCTTGCAGAGAACGGCTGTCAGCCGGTTCATGAGAGCTGCAGCCAGGTCCAGCAGGACAGCAAGCGACAGGCGCGAATCCTGTCAGAAATACATTGCTGTTGGAGGCATGTATGCTGAATGTACACTTTCTTCTTCATCATAGCCACGGGTGAGAAGATTCTGACTTACAGAACTGATGATGCACATTGACATTGGATCAACCAACAAGACCTCAAGCTGGACAGGCCAGATAATTGCTGCACCGCATACCTGGTGCCTGGGCGGCGTCTTGCAGTGCATTGCCAGAACCGCAGTCGTGTCAACCAGCAGCTGCAGCTTGCAATCCTTGACGTCTGGGCCGAAGTCCAGGCAGAAGAGCAGCAGATCCTTCAGCGCTGGCAGCAGCGCCATTGTGACAAGAGACTTCTCCCCCGGCTGCTCATGGCCTCTGCCGGCAAACATGCTGGCGGCGAGCACTGCCACAGCATCGACCTTGTGGCTGCACGCCTCTCTTCGCACCTCAGGAGAGGACAGCGCCACTCCGATTGCAGGGCTGAGTGCAGCAACGAGTGCTGCGCAGGCCGCATCTGGCCGGCGGTCACTGACTGGCTTGGCATTGCAGCATGTGCAGGGTTCCGCTTTGCTGTGCGGCTGCTGCTCCACGTACATTGCCAGAGCCGCTACAGCCAGCGCACGCAGGGCAGCAGACTGCTGCGGAACACACATCAGTGCCACCAGCAGCTTTATCACAGAAGTGCAGCTGTCTGCATGCATGCCGGCACCAGAGCACCTGCAGGTTTGGCAGAAGGGTGTTCCGTTAATCTCACAGCTCAAGGTGCATGCATCAGCCCTCAGGCATGGCGCTTGTTGTACAAGGTGCTTGCGAAGAGGATGCGGCTTCTCACTTTTTGACATACTGGCCGGTGACAGCCAAGGCTGCGGCATACAGCGGCTGATTGGGAGGCTGCTCGTGCTGCAGGTGTGTCAGTCTCTGGATCATTTCGGCTTGGCCGTGTTGATGGAGCACTCTGGCCAATCGGGCCATATCCTGAGCATCCTGATGCTCGAAGGGGCTGCTGGCACTGCCGTCAATCAGTGCCGCTGATGACTCATCATCTGGACGTGCATGTCTCCCAGCAGCCCTACGAGTGGCGCATCAACGTCACCATGCACGTCAATGTGCTGCAAGAAAGATGTGGCAGGCTGCAGGTTTGCAGGCGAAGTCACCTTTGTCGTGGACCCATGTTCCGAGGGTGCAGAGCGAACAAGATTCAGCCTGCTAAAGTCTGCAGGACACTTCGGAGCCTCGGCCGCCTCATGTTTGACTAGCTGTCGGCTGGGAACAGTCGAGGTCGCGTTCATGTTGCGTGCATGGACAACCAACGTTTACTCGCAGGCCATGTGCGAGAAGCTCTGAGAGGGTTTAGTGAAAGGGTTGCCGTCCTTTAGATTGCTGGCGGCCGAACTTGGTCAAATCCACGGTAATAGCTGCTCAACAGCAAGCTACGATGGACAACCACAAGCAAGCGAACGCAAAGAGCTTTCCATAATTAGTAGCCACATCAGCCTGACCTGCCCAGCAAAACTAGCATGCATGCGCGGGCAACCCCGCCGCGCCAAACCCTTGGTTTTCCATGTCAGCCCTTGCAAAAGCCGAATGCCAATTTGTTCAAGAGCCGACGCATGCGTGTCACCACTTGCCCCATGTCAACTTGACCGCAGCACATCACACAGCCCGGTCCTCCAATTGCTGACAGCAGACAGAAGGGTAGTCCAGTTCAGGCGGCGACCGGTTCCTTTGTGCAGCTCCAACACTGTGACCAGCCCGCCAACGATGCCGCAGATGCTGCCATTCAAATTGGCTTACAAGCCTGCAGAGTCAGCAGCTGCAGCTGTTGATACCTCCGCAACGCCGATGGCATCTCTGAGACTATTCCTGCGTCTGCTCAGCCTGTGCCTGCGCCTGTGCTGCCTTTCTGGCCTTGTATGCAGCACGCTTCAGGGCCTGCTTGCTCTTGACCTGCAAGAGGTCACAAGCACATGTCGTTGCCTGTGCTCATACGTCCTAGTCTGCTGCTTGCTCCTAATCTGCAAGGGACTGCAGACGCTTTGTTTGTAGGGCATGGGCTGTCCGCAAAAATGGGGGCAAGACGGTAGGCTGATGAGGACCACTCCATGAAACATAGCACTCACGACACCTGCCCTTCAGTTGCATTGTGCTGCCAGTGCAGCCGCCAGGTCGTCATGCACATCCTCGTTCGATGGTTTCAAATGACATGCAGATGCCGGGATGTTAATTTGCATCAGAATTGACATCAACCGCTCACCCCAGGCAAGGCAGTGGACCCGTTCTGCGACCCGCTGCTTGCCATCGCCAGCGCAGCTGCCAGCTTGTCCAGCGCGTCCACGTTGGGCTGGTTGTCGGCCAGCATGCGGATGCGCAGCAGCTGCGCCGTGGACTGCCAATCGGCCACGCCGTCAGGCGCCAGCAGGCTGCGGGCCGAGGCATCGACCTGTAGAGTGATTCACCAATGGTTAATTTGAGTTGTGGCCGAGAGACTGAGCAGATGCAAGCAGGTGCAGTACTGACTTGTGCAGCCTGTGCAATTGGTCTGCCGTCGGTGCATTGGCCTGGTCCACTTGTGCTTTTGTTTCCCCATGCTTCAGAGTGACGAGCTTTCCTGTGCGCTGTTGGCTTCATGGGGTTCTACATTCCCTTCCTGCACCATGCATCTGCACCATGCACCTGAGCAAAAGCCGCCAGCGCCGCGCAGGCATGTGGCAGCAGCTGCGCGGCAGCAGGGAGAGCGGCGGCATCCGCGCTGTCCAGCAGCAGCTTCAGCATCGTCACGGCGGCGGGCGCCGCTGCCGCCAAGCGCTGCAGGGTGCCCACATCGGGCTGGACCTCCGCCAGGCAGGCCAGGCTCTCGACGGCTGTTGCAGCAGCCCGCAGGTGGGTTGCCAGGGGCGCTGGTTCATTGCTTGGCCTGCTCACAACCAGGAGCACGACCTTCAGGCGCTCTGCTTCCCCCTTTCATTTCTCAATCATGACGCCCAAATGTGCAGGATTCACACCTTGCTTCCCAGCTTGACATCCAGCAAGGAATGCAACAGGTTGCCAGACTCTCGACCTGATGGGACAATCAATCCGCGGGCATCACCTGCTGTTGCGCCTGGGCTCGCTGCTGGCCGCTGCCTTGCCACTGGCGGCCAGGGTGCCGCCGGTGCGCGTGGCGGTCGACTGCTTGTTGGGCGACTGCTTGTGGGCCCCCCTGTGGTGCTGCGACGCCCTCTGCTTGAGGGCCGCCCGCTCAGCCTGCTGCGCCTGTTGGCCAGTTAGATGCAACAGCAGTTGATTCACAGTGCAACTTGCGTACACCTAAAACCGAAATTGCTTCAAGCAAAGCCGTGCTTCACGTCAAGTTTCAAGTGTGGACACTTCGCTCGAACAGTTTGCAGCCCTGAAGCATGCCTGCAGCAGCTGCGCCTCCTGCTGCTGCGCCACGCCGACGATGGCGATGGCCGCCGAGGCCAGCTCGTTGACCATGTTGGCGGATGGCGCAGCCCTGCCCTCGGCCTACACCAGAGACAGATACTCTCTGGTTGGTGCGTCCAGGTCACTGATAGAGAGATATCTTGTAAAGCAGATATTACTGCAGCACTCAACCTCTCAACGACCAGACAACACGGTCTACACAGCGCTGAACAGCACCAATCGTGACTGCCATAGAGCAGAGCAAGCTGTTGACTCACCGACCATGCGGCCTCGGCCCAACTCAATGCCGCACACAGCGCGTGCACCACTGCCTGCAGTTAAAACAAAGCACAGTGATCGGCCCTGCAGAGTCTGATTGACAGCTTTGCTGCGTTTGGTATCTACATGTCGTTCCACTGCACGTTTGCTCTTGCCTCCATCAGATCTGACAACTGCAGCAGATTTGCCTCATCCGTCAATGAAACACTCAAACATTTCCAATCTGAGCTCAGCAGATCGAGTTGAGTTTCTCAGGCCTGGCACACGCACCTGCAGGCTGCGCAATAGGTGTTCCACTCGCTGCTGAAGGTTGATGAAAGGTCACCGTGGCACTGCACCGTGTTGGCGGCGGCGAATTGCACAGGTCAGTATTGCAGGTCCAAACAAAGTTGCAGGGCACACCTGCAGGCTGCGTTGCTGGTGGTCCGCCCGCCGCTGCAGGGCAGCTTCTGCCTGATGCCTCTTCAGCTCCTGCAGCTGCTGCTCCGCGGCGTTCTGCTCCTTGACCTCCGGCTCGCCTGGGTTGAACACTGGGGCCAGTAGCATGTTGTACCGTGCAATCATGACTACATGAACTGTAGAATGATTGAGATGATCCCACGGTGCCGTCAAACCAGCCTCTGCAGCTCCAGTCATGAAGCTCAGGTATCAGAAGGCCACAAATGACGAGAGTAGATCAGCAGAAGGTAATGTTGTACACAGGGATAGGAAGGTTGACTTGAGACGGGTGGTTTGACAGCACCTGCACTGCCGTGCGGGCTTCGACGCTGGGCTGTTGTCTGGCCCCCAGGCTTGCGACCCGGTCTGCCCGGCTGCTGCTCTGGGGGCATCGGGGGGTCCGCGGACAGCAGCGCCAGGCAGGACGTCAGCAGCCGCAGCGCGTTCTGCTGGCCCAGCCACTCGGCGGGGTCCACCGCCAGTGAGTCGGCCGTGTTGGCATTCAGCAGCTGCGCAGAATACGGAAACGTCAGCAGCGCACGGGAGAGGTCGGTTAGTGGCCTGCTGACGAGTCAGCGGTGAGGTGCATGAGCAATCAATACGTACACAGACAAAATGCACAAAGAGATCATCACGCATGACGCATGGTTCTGTGCAGGTGGACGCATCAACAGGCGAGTGGCAGCAGCAGTCCCCAGCAGTGCTTGCGAAACAGCAGCGGGGTGGTAGGACGTTGGGTGCTTGAAGTCAGTAAGCCTCGCCACTGACCTGGGTCGCGGAGCGTGCAAGCAGGCCAGCAGCAGCTGCCATGGCCGCCAGCAGCCGCTGCGGGTCGGGCGGGGTGACGCCAGTCGCCGCCAGCTGGTCTGCGGTCGTGCAGCACACCAATGCCGACAGCGGCACCTGTGCGACAGAGGACAGGGTATATGAAACATTTTTACCAGGCACAGATGCTGTTGATGAGGGTGGCAAGGGCAGAGACCGCGGCATTGCTGGCCGTGGCACCACTGGCAGCAACATTGCCACAGCAGGACAGACGATGCTCCCGCAGGCAGCACAAACACCACAGCAGATGCATGCTGGCCACATTGTCAAGGTCCAGCCGGCCGCAGGCGCACAACCTCCAGCAGAGTGGTGCAGGCTGAAAAGCGCCTTGCCAAAGCCACCAGAGTCACATGCTGCCTGTGATCTTATTGACCTCCACATGTAGGCGCAGGCTGGTGGCATTGTCAAGGTGCAGCCGGCCGCGGGTGCAGGCCTCAGCAACGATGGTGCAAACTGGGGGACACTGTCTCGCCAAAGCCACCAGCTTGTGACCTTACATACCTCCATGTGCAGGCGCAGGCTGGTGGCATCGTCAAGGTCCAGCCGGCCGCGGGCGCAGGCAGCCTCCAGCACAGCTGTGCAGGCGGCCAGCGCTGACCATGCAGCAGCGGAGGGCGCGGCCTGCCCTAGGCACTGCTCCGCCGCTGCGGAGGCGCGATTCGCCAGCAGCGCCGCCGACTCCGGCGTCACCTGGCATTGCAAATCAGCATCCTGTGAATCTGCAGCGGATTGATCGACCTCGAAGCCAAGGAGTGCAGACATCTGCTGGCAACCATTACAGAGGTACAGATGCTCAATGATTCACGTCAGACATCTGGCTGCCATCAGCAGCTTTGATGCCAAAGAACATGAGAGCTCGGGGAATTGCTGCGGTCACAGCAGGAGGCAGCAGGTCAAGCAGTGTGTCAATGTCTTGGACTATACCAACATAGGGATGCTGCCTTCACAGGCGCACCTGCTGCATGACCACGTCGAGCAGGCGGCTGCTGTCGGCCAGCTCGATCACCAGGCGCTCCGGCAGCTGCTGCAGCCGCGGCAGCAGCGCATGCACGGCGGCCAGGCATGCCTTCGGCACCCCAGTCGGCAGCGACGTACGCTCCGCAGTCAGCCTGCAGATGAGAGCGCTTTGCGGTTGAGACATACTGATGTGTTTGAATTGTCCCCTTTGGCTGCTGATCTGAAGCGCAAGCTCTAGCTGATGTTTCACACAAGGGCATGACGACAGGCCTCTGCATTGGAATGGAGACAAGGACGCTGTTCTCTGCAGTCAACATCACTGCTGTCTACACAACTTCAAATCCGCTGCTGAAACAGCTCACCGGCTGAGGGCGCTCAACACCGCTGCCAGCGCCTCGCCGGCCGCCGCCTGCCGGTTTGCTGCTTCCTGTTTCTCCGCTTCCAGCTGCGCCTGCGACTTGCGGTCCAGCAGGCGCAGCCAGTCTGCCGCCATCTCGGTGTCCGCTGCATCCTGTGCTGCGGCATCGACCTTGGCGATCGCATCATCAATGGCTGCGGTGTCGTCATGAGCGGCAACACCATCGCTGGGTGCGGCATCAGCGGCGCCGCTACCGCCGCCGGCTGCACTTCCGCTGCCATCAGCTGCATTGTTGAAGCCGCGGGCGGCTTCGCCACTGCTGCTGTCAGGTGTGTCAGTACTGCCACCGGCGTCGGCATCAGCGCTGCCGCCATTGGCCGTGTGCTCGCTGCCGTCCCCGCCGCTGATGTCACCCTCATCGGCTTTGCTGCTGGAGCCATTCTGTGCATGCCCATGTTGCGGGGGTTCAGCCGCCTGCACGGCTTCGTCCTGCATGACTTCGTCTGTTGGGGCCTCCTTTTGTGCGCCCTCCTTCTGTGCGGCCTCCTTCTGGCCAGGGGCGGCGACATGCGCGAGGCGCTTGGCCGCGGTGGCGGCCGCCCACAGCAGCCGGTCGCCGCTGCCGAGGCGCGCCAAGTCGGCGTCGCTGATCGCCGCCAGCAGGTCGCAGGCCGCGATGGCGGACTGCAGGCATGCCGTGGCCGGCGCCCACGGCAGGTCGGCGTCCGCGGCGCCGCTCAGCGTGGACAGCAGGATGGGGTGCACCACCTGTGACAGCACCTGCGTTTGACGAGAGCAGCGTGTGGGTGCCACACACATGTACGGGATATGATAATCTCAGCATCTAACGGGCCAGTCTTTGCTGTTAGCGAATCGCCTCATGGAACTGAGCTACCCAACGGTAGGTCGAGCCACATGCCATGGGGCAGCCCTTGCACTGAAGGCTGACCTCATCGTGAAAGTCGTTCTTGGCGTCGCCACGAAGCATGGATTGTGCCACGGCAGCAGCAGCGCCCGGAATCAGCTTCTCCGCCTGCTGCAGCACCTGCAGACATGCAGACGCATGCATGTCATGTTTGTTGCAGAGTGTGCTCACAGGCTCCTGGACTGCTGGTCCAATCAGAACAGACAGCGAGCAAGCAGGTGAGTGTTGTATGACACCGTGCTATGGACATCGTGCTGCACCTGTGGCTGAGCGGCAGCGGCAGCGATGTAGCGCAGTACCGCAGCGACGGCTCTGTCAAAGCCCGTGCAGCCATGCTTGTGGTGCCCTACCACTGAGCCCAGCGCTGCCATGGCCTGCGAAGCAACAGCAATAGGCTTGAACCTTGACCTTCCTGACATTTCGTATGCAAAACGACTTGGCGTCATTGTATGTATGTGAGACACGTGCTCGGCAGCAGGTGCTTTACAGCATATGCCATGCTTGCCGCCCAGTTGTCAAAGTCTATGCTGCAAGCAGAGGAGATTTTCATGGAGAAATGCCATCGAAACCCTGTGGAGTACCTTGGCAGTGGACTCGCAGGCAGGGTCCCCGGCAATGCTGCCATTGGAGATACGCAGCGCGTTGGTCAGCAGCGGCGCCACCATGCGGCGCAGCAGCCGCGTGTGGTCCTCGGCCGGCTTGCCATTGCCGCTTCCGCTGCCGCTTCCGGCTGCCATGCCGCTGTACAGCTCTGACAGCTGGCCCCACGCGTTGGCGTCCTCGGCGGGCAGCCGCGCTGCGTCGGTCATCATCGCGACGATGGAGCCGATGATGACCATCTGCCGGTGCAGCTCGCGCGTCTCCGCCGCCCCCGGCTCCAGGATGCGCGTGGACCGCAGCTGCGCGCCGATCTCGGCGCTAACCGCACCCAGCTTGTGGGCGTCCTCCAGGCCAGAGCACAACCTGCATGATGAGCATGATGTTGCTCCGTTGTTCTGATGCGAATCGTACAGGATGGGGCTAGAGCGCAGCTGCATGTCTGACAGCGCCCAGCGTGTGGGCATCCTCCATCTTGATGAATAGTGATAACCGCCAACAGCATCTGCAGGGACTTCACACCGCTTGCAAGATTGTGTGCTTGCTGCAGACTTACACTGAAACTGCTCCGGCTCACTCGGATTGGAATGATATCTTGCAGTGAAGCCTTTTCGAGGGATACTACAGGCTTCAGAATATCAGCTTCACAGATAGGGACACCTCTGACGCTCGCCGTAGAGTCCAACCCATTGCAGCTGCAACTGCAGGGGTTCATCACACAGCAAGCAAGCTCACTGTGACAGCAGGGGCGTCAGGTCGTCGGCGTCGCCGCCCTTAGACAGCATCGACGCCGTGGCCCGCAGGCTGGGCTGCATCTTGAGGCGCGCCGGGTCGGTGGACCACGCCGTGAACACAATCTGGGACATGATGAACTGCATGTCCTCCAGCTCCGGCCGCGATTGCAGCGCCAGGATACGGCCGGAGATGTACTCCTCGGCCACCATCCGCAGCCTGCAGCAACAAGCATGCGGCCTTGATTGAGCAGCGGCATCCAAATGGCAGTTCGTCGGCACAGGGCCGATTCGCTGCGACAAACGTAGATGTTCCTCAGCATAAAAATACAGTGGGCGATCGTTGATGGGCTGTTGCATCATGAATGATTCTGCGCTAACCATGCGCACCTGGTCAGCGGCGTGGCCGCGTGGTTGGCAAATATCTCCATCCCCATTGGGGTTTGCGAGCTGAGTTTCGCCTGGTGTCTCACCATCGTTACCATTCAGCTTCCAGCCGCCCCTTCCAACGTTCCATGCCGAGATTCATTCGCCGCTGCGAACAGCTTAGTCACCAATCACTCAGCAGCAAGTTGCAGCAGATCACATGCTCAGTATGTGCCCTGTCGGACGCGGTCAGGTGACCATACGCCCATATAAAATGGCACGCATGTGGACTGCAGATGTTCCTATTTGCAAACAATGCCTTCCTTGTTGAGGACACAGGAGTCCATGCATCCGGCTTCCAGCTTTCGGGAAATCTGCTCAATCTCCTATGTTTGCAGTCCCATGGGCAACAGCCTGCATACCTCCCCTGGAATCAGATGCTGACACCCCGGCGTCAGCATGCAACGTGCAGATCTCTGTTTCGCCGTGGCCTATCTGAAGCAGCGGCCCTGTGGGTGGCCACAGAAGCTCCAGAAACGTCGCGCATGAACGCAGCGATGACGTAGGATTCCCCAGGCAGCGCCTGCAGTCGGCAGACGGCGTCGTCCTCGTCCTCCTGTGGTCCACAAGCCCTTTCCAGGTGCACAGCTCGAGTGCGACCGCTGCGACGCTGTATCCAGCGCAGTCAAATGGAAAACTTCAATACGAGGATTCAATGAGTGCGCAGTGCGCCACTAGGCCGCCAAGGCTGAGGGTAGCTTGCGTCAGCTGAGGGGAAGCTCCTCGGACACGAGTCGGCAATACACAGCCGCCAAAACTCATTTTCAGGCCGCTCACTGGTTTTGAGCTCGGTTTCGTACAATTTCCAGAGCCTGGACACTGTTAACTGGACAGGGTGCTGCTACGAGGTCATGACACACGATCCCACGCGTGATCTCGCATGCATGTAATTAATCGCAGCAACTTCGTTCCTGGCCGCTCAAGTATGCTGACAAGTGCGAGGGCAATACACGCCTGTGCGGCTTCCCATCGGAGGTTCTATTTGCGCAGCGCGTCTTGGGGCTCCGTGCCCGCGAACCGCGAGGTGGTCACTTCTGCCATGATGGTCAGTCAGAAATATGCCGAATAATGGGTTGCATGTCCACGTCCCAAGTCGCAGTACGCATGTAGCCAGCTGGGCATATGGCTTAACAGTTGCAATTCTCTGTGCAGGGCGATCATGTCGGTTATCGTTGGCACGGCGCTGATAAGTTAGCAAGACAGCAGCGCCAGCGCGCCGTGCGGTCTGTCAGCACACGACCTAGCGCGCGACCTCTCGCAATCCCTACGCCGTCTTGGTCTATGGGGCGCCTTTGATGACCCAGCAGCTAGCGACACAGCATGATCGTGGGCGACACCGGTGCCAGTCTCGCGGAAGAGCCAGTAGCGCTGGCGGCAGTGGCGGCGACGGCATCATCTGAGCATCTGGGCCGACCTACGACACCGCAACAGCACCCACACGAGGCTTTCACGCCGGCAGTGACGGTCGATGCAGCGCAGCCGCCAAACACCCCTGACCATGGGTCTGGGTCCAGGGCGGACGTCTTTGCTCAGCGTCGTCTCAGGAGGTGTGCAGATCATGCTTCTGAGATCGAAGACATGCTGAGGTGCTCTGTGGGATTCTGCAAGATGCCACTGGGCCTGCTACCACTGGCTCACCTGTCAATGGGACAGCGGGATCTGAACTTGAGCTGAGGGCCACCTCAACTCATGAACCAATACATGTGCTCACAGGCGTGTGGCATGCAATGACGCCAGTGAGCGCAGCCCTGTGCAGCGCGCCACACGGCTGAACGATGTCAACAAGCAGGTGCGCCTAGAGATCAACAGTCAGCTTAAGTGACGAGGAAGGCTCCCCTCGTCAACCGTGCTTGATCTGAAATGAATGTATATACACCCGCTGCACTGTCTGGCAGGTGCCGGACTGCAGCACTACAGCTGATTCAGCTGCGCAGGTCAAAAGGACCATGCTGTGGAACATCCGCCATTGTGCTTTCATCAGGTGGCGGAGCTGCAAGCGGGGCAACAGACGCTGCAGATGCAGCTGGCAGCCTCAGAGGCGGCCAGGGGCGCCATTGAGCAGGAGCTGCACCGCGCACACGCAATGCTAGCGATGGCAGAGCTCGAGATTGCGCAACTGCGCGGTGACACTGGCTGGCAGGTGTGCTGCTGCAAGTAGTGGCATCTTGCCGTGGTAAAGGCGGTCAGCGTAGCTGCTTTGATCAATGGTGTTGGAACTGCACCCTCGTGACAAGCTGCTATTCTGCAGTGTTGGAGATCTGGCAGCCGTCTGCAAATTGTCGATGAACCTTGCTTGACCCATGGCCCGGTCACATGCAGTTTGAGAACGACACGGAGAAGGCGCTGCAGCTGTGCAACATCTCAGCGCCGATGGACGATGCCGTAGTGCCGTGCGGCATCGGCAGCGGCGGGCTGGCTGGCGGCAGCAGGGAGAGCAGCCTGACGCTGTGTGACGTCGGCGCCGTGCCATGGGAGTCCTGGGGCGCTCCGCCAAGGATTGCGTCACCGGATGTTCCGGCATTCGACATTCAGGCAGCGCTGGCTGCCGCCAGCACGGAGTCGGTGGGGGCGGCGGCCTCGGCACCCGCTGTCATCTCGCGGCCCATCACCTGCCCCATCGTGACCAGCGGGCACCAGTGGGGCGGGTCGGCGGCACGGCCGCGACACCGTCCAGCGCACTCCAGCCGCAGCTCCCAGCGGCAGCTGAACGGCCAGCAGATGGTGCCGATGCTGCAGCAGGCGGTGGCCCCGGTCAAGCAGGAGGCGGTTCAGCGGAGCATGGCGCTCACACAGCAAGCAGTGTCAGCAGGGAATGAAGCGCGGACGGCGCAGCAGACGGCAGACGGCTGCCGGGTTCAGTCACGCCTGGGTCCGGCAGCCGCTGCTGCCGGCTCTGGAACGGCAGCACAGCAACAGCTGCAGGGGCACTCTCCTACGCTGTGAAATTTGCGCTGATCAGGGCCGATTGTATTGAGTCTTCTGTTCTCGATGGTATCTGTTTTTGCCGAAAATTCTGCGAGGTTGATGACTTTCAGGTGGTGCTTGATGCCAGTTGCATTGCAATTCCATTGCACAGCTACCACCATTTGGGTGCGACATTGTGCGGTGTTCCTCGTATTCATTAGATCGCTGATCAGTTCGCAATTTCCAGGAACATGTGTTGATGCACAAACCATTTGTCGGTTCAGCATGTGTATGAGCCGTGTAAGCAGACAAAGAGTGGGCGCTCTGGCACCCTGGCTGCCGCCGATGATGCTGCTCACCAGGGTTTGGCGGAAAAGCTGAGGTGGACACCGCCTGCATCTCTATCCTTGATAGAGATGATACCTTGATCTGCAGTTCATATTGCTTTCCATTGGCGAGATACCAGCCGATAGCGTCGCTTCACCTCCGCATCTTGTGTCATTCAGCCCTTGAACAGCAGACGATTTGGCCCATCCTGCACGTGAGCGGGCGACGACCTGTCTCCCTTGCACACGGAGTATTGCAAAACGGAGCCGTGCAAGCAGTGTCACTCCTTCATGTCCTACTGCGCTGGTCAGTGACCTCCCAGCGATCAGGTAAGCGGAGCTATGGAGGATGGACCTCCCATGCATGGCGCACTGCTGTCCATAAGCGGACACTGTACAGCGACCAACAGTCCAACGTGTCACTGCTGTATCCTCATAGGGTGAGGCGATATTTTCCTTTTGGAGGGTCACGGGCTGCCAACAGCACTTCGAACAGAACGTTGAGTCAGGTGCAATAAACCAAGGGCAGCATGAGGGCTGCCGTGATGGTTGTGATGCGTGGGACGGTTGCACAGATCATGAGCAGGACACTGATTCTCATCAAAACGTTTTGGCAGGCCAGCTGGGCAATCAGCGCAGCGTGCAGCGCTGTTGCGTGGGCATGGGTCTGGCCGAGCGACACGACTGCTGAACGATCTCTTGCCAATCTGGGCCACTGAGCCAGTCTGGGCCGGCTGTGTGCCAAACTGATGACAGCGCAGCACTAGCAGCGGCAAGATGGCCGTGCGCTGCTCTTCTGAGAGGTGATTCGCCTCAGGGATGTCCTGACTCCATTATCAGCATGTGCACTGCTTGTCCTCTTGGCGATGTGACTTGATTCGTGTAGCGTGAACACTGCAATGAGGCAACTCGACGCAGATTGACGGGGTGCTGCAGGGTCGAGGGGTTTTGACATTTGTCCTGGTGGCTGCAATGGGCAAGTCCAAGCAGAAACATCGGTGAGCATACGGCTTTGCATGCCACGAGATAAACGCCTTTCAAAGTTCATGCTGCATGCCCCAGTATCCTGTCACCATCCAACCAGCATGGTTCATAGCATGAGCAGCCAACTGAAATTGCAGCAGAGTGGGCCATTCTCGTGCTGCAGGGCACCTCCTGATGCGGTGCAGTGCGACAGCAATGCAGCCGGCGAGCAGCCAAGCGTCAGGCCAGGCACCGCATCGGGCAACAAGCCTGATGCGGCCAGCAGCAAAGCTGGTGCGGCGCTCTACAGGGAGCAGCTGGCGACGCTGCGCCATATCTTCCCCCAGCCTGTGGGGCCCATCGCCAAATGGATTGCCGGGGGCCCTGCCAAGCTGCTGCGGACACTCAAGTCTTATGCAAGCGAGCTGAAGCAGCCGGTGTGGCTGTTCTTCCTCGACGAGCTGCTGGAAGGCCTCGACAGGTGACTGCAGCAGCGTCAGTTCCATGTCATGTGGCTCATCTTGCCACAATGTGTGCTCCACAGCCTGCATGCAAAGGTTTGCAAAGCTTGGTGCACCCTGCAGTGATCTGAGCGATGGCCACCTTCACGATTCAAAATTCTACATCATTCAGGCAAACGATCAGTGGCATCACCTGTACATGCAGGCTGCTCGAAAAGAAATGCCCGAGCCTCGTGATCGAGCACCCAGATGTCCGCTTCTACATCGCGGTGCACTGGCTGCTGCCGCTGGTGCAGGACGATCGTCCAGTGCCGCTGGCAGCCCTGGCCTTTGCTGCGCTCAGCACCCTGGTGCAGGACGAGCAGAACCTGCTGGCTGAGCTGCACCAGCCACCAGAAAGCGGGCCCCAGCCGCTGCATTCATTGCTGTCGCCGCCGCAGCAGCAGCAGCAACCGCCGCAGCAGCCACCAGCGCCGCCGCAACCGGCACAGAAGCCCGACCGAGCAGCAAAGCGCACGGTCAAGCAGCTCAGGCAGCAGCTTCAGCAGCTGGAACAGGGTGCCGTGACGCCGCACACCCGGCCGCGCGGGCCCCTGGACGAGCTACTGGACGCCCTGGCACCCGACATCGCCGCCTGGCTGCAGCGCCCCGGGCTGATCGACGCTCTGGACAGACTCGACGCCCACGAGGCGGCGCCGCAGCTGGCGCTGTGCCTGTGGCAGTCCGCCGTGCCCCGCGAGGGGCCCTGGGCAGCAGCCGCCGCCGCGGTGCTGCGCCACTACCTGCCGCTGGTGGCAGACGCCGATACGCCTGTCGGCAAGCTCCGACCGTGTGCGAGGTTGCCGCTGCTGCTGCAGGACCTGTTATGGAATGCGGCTCCTGTGGCGGAGGTGTGGCAGCGGCTGCAGGCCGACCACGGCCTGAATGTGACAGTGCTGCGCTGGTGCGATCGCATAGGAGCTGCTCTGGACGCAGCAGATGCAGCGGCAGCGGAAGCCGCAGCAGCGGCTGGCAGCCAGCCCGCCGCCAGCCATCAGAATGTCGGTCAATCAGCGGTGGGGCAAGTGGCGGCAGGCGATGATCAGCAGTACCTTGCTCGGCCGGGGCAGAGCAAGCGGCAAGGGGCAGCCTTGCTGGCCCCGCCGGCACCACAGCTCGGCAAAGGCGGCGGGTGCGCCCCTGTGCTGCCGGACAGGGGCAGTCCTGCGGCCTCCAGCAGTCAGCAGCCAGGGTGCAGCGTCGAGCATGCAGCTGAGCCAGCAGGCAGCAGGGTCGTCAGCGGCGACGGCAGCGCTTGCAGCAGCGGTGGCGTTGACGACAGCAGCGCTGGGGGTAGCGGCTGCCAGTGCGCAGAGTGTTCCGGCGACACCATGCAGGATTTGGTGAGCGGCGTTTGCGCATGCCTAGAGGCCTGGCGGCTCCTGCACGATGCCCAGCTTTCCAGCAGCAGCAGCGGCGGCGCCAACCACGATTCCACCTCCTGTGCCCTGGCCACGGTGGCCCTGGAGCGAATGGTCCGCCATATTGACGACGCAGCAGATATGGTGTACCACCTCAACTTTTGCATGATCAGCCTGCTGCACTGGGCCGTCGACAATGCGCCGGCAGCCAGCAGAGCGGCACTGGCAGCGGAGGCCACCCGGCAGATCCGCAGGTGCTGCGCCGCCGTCGCCGCCGCCGCAGCAGCGGAGCAGCCAGCTGATGTGGCGGCCATCGCTGGGCAGCTAGCAGTGCTGGTCAGCTACGTGGCGACGGCACTGGAGGCGCGACCACTGGCCCCCCGCTCCGCAGCCAGCGTGGACATGCGGCTGCTGGCGCCACTGGCGGCGCTGGAGGCGTGTCGCATTTGGAGGGAGGCCGACCCCGGGGTGCAGAACCAGCCGCCGCCCGTGCAGCTTGTTCGGGACATGATACCCTCGCCGGACGCCGACGCCGAGACTCTGGGCGTGCACGCCGCCTTTGCATCCGATAGTCTGGCAGCCAAAGCGGCAATCACGGCGCTGCAGGTGCTGAACCCTGGCGCAGTCGCCGCCCTAGGCAGCCACCCGGCAGAGTACCTCGCCAGCTGCGGCTTCTTCGCGGGCATGGCGGCGTTCCTGTGGTGGCCGCCGCTGCCGCAGTGGAATGGCACCCATTTGGACGCCCACCGCACCGTCAGCAACGCCGTCGCCGCAGCCGCCGGCTGGCTGGAGTCCAAGTTCGACGCCACCGGCGAGCAGCCGTCGGAGCTGCTGGTCAGCGGCGTCGCCATCTGCAACGTCGCGGTGCTGCACCGCCTGCAGCAGCCGCTGCCGCGTGCCAAGCGGGCCCTGGAGGCGGAGCTGGCGTTCTGCGGCCGCGCGCTGTGGTCGGCGTGCGAAGTGCTGTGCAACATGCTGCGGCGGCCGCAGTGGCGGCGGCTGGTGCTCGCCGCCGGCGCGCTTCCGGCCATCGTCGCGGCGCTGCGCTGGTTCGCCAACACGCAGATACCCTTCTCAGACGCAGGCAAGACGGCTCTGCTTGTACTATGTCTGCAGATGTTGGGTGTGTATGCATCCCTGTGCCTTTTACATTCCCACCTCACGCATCTGCTTGCGACAAGATGGACACGCTGATCAGCTTTGAAACAAGAAGTGGGCTCTGTCACATCACTTGACAAATATTCTTACGTGCGCGGACGCTGTCTGATTGGGAGGCCTCGTCAGGAGCCTTGTCACACTGTATTTCCGATATGACCAATGACTGCTGAGACTGATAGAGCTACTATTTGGCCGACTGCCTGCAGGCGACACCCCAGAAGGTGTCATGGCAGCGCTGGCATCGCTTGCCGGCGGCGGTGAGGCAGAAGTTGCTGTGTTCAAGGAGTGCGCAGCCGACTGGGTGGAGTTCGTCGATCTGCTGAAGACGCGCGCCCCACGGCTAGCTGACGAACTGGAGGACCACCTGGTGACGGTGTCGGCAGTGATAGAATCACTGGGGGATCAGAGGCAGCACAGCAGCAGGCGCAATATCGTGAGTGTGCTGTTGCAGAGCTGAACAGTGTGCGCTGAAAAATGTGAAGAGAGGCGAGAGAGAGCAATAAATCGCTGGGCTATATGTGTACTGCTGTCTAAAACCTACTGTATTAAACACTGTTGGTGTTGCATGCTTCCACATGGTGCATACGGCAATGTTGTATTTGTGTTGTTGAGCATGAGTGTCGAGCACAGAGTGGATGGCTGATACTACCTGAAATATGTTGAAAGAACGACCGTGTTGGCATCTTGTGTGCAATGTGTGATCAACATTGGCTGGTGTCGCATGCTTGCTGCAGACGCTTGCGACATATGTAGGGCAAGACGCGTGTGGGCCGGTCAGCCATCCAAAGGAACATCCTTATCTGACATTCATTATCTGACACGCTTCAAAGCAAGCAGCAGCAATGCAGCAGAGTTGCTTGCAAACATGTCGTTCCTCAGCTGCATGCTCATCTCTGTGTTACATTTTTGTCGCTACAGGGCCATATTCGCCAGGTGGGTATACAGAACGCACAGTCGAGGGCCGCAGCTGCCTCTCGATGTTCGGCCTGCCCAAAGCTGCATTGCTTGTGCCAGAGGTGCCAGTCGAGATCGTAGTTACTGACAGGATCATGATGCAACTCTCTGCTGCAGTTTTCAATCGCCTCGTATGAACAGCATCGGAACGATCAGCAGGCACATGCTTCGACTTCCCTCCTGCATGCAGCATTTTGCCCTGCGGTGCTGATCAACAGTCGCAAAATGCCTGCTTTGCAGCGCTTCAAAGTCTCCGCCGTCGAGCATGCCCTCACAAGGTGGCTATGCTGTGCATGCTGCCGATCCCAGGATGGTGCTGCATGCAAAACAAGGCCGGCGCTGACAAATTGACTCCCTCAGAAATAGATCAATGACATGAAGACACCTTCTATGCAGGATAACTCCCTCAAAAGCTGAGGACCTGCTCAATCAGCGGCGCCAGGAGGTGCGGCGTAATGTGCGGGCACGGCAGACTCTCGTGCTGTTCGTTAATGCCACCGTCGAGTGCGGCAGAAGAGAAACAATCTCCTGGGAAATGGAGGCAGCCATGGAGGCCGCAGTTTACAGGTGACCTGACTACAGCTGCTCTTCAAGAATGGCGCAACCACATTCCCATGCCAAAGTTCAATGCAAGAGACAAACCTACGGACAAATGCTGCGAGTGGATTTTCGGCGTTCATCAGCGATATGCAAAGAGCACTGCAGGATGTGTCGGGTGGATTCAGTCGCAGAGTGCCATGATGGAAACGAAGGTCTGCCTTTCGCAGGGTGGCTGGCAGCGATGGCCCAGCTGATGCGGCATATGTTGACACTGTGCTGGTCATCTCAATGGTCGCTGTCATGCTGGAGGCGGAAGACTGGCCAGGGTTGGCACCAAATGACATTTTACAGGACATGCAGCCCACAGAGCTGGCCGCTGCGGTGCGATTGATCTATGCTCTGTCTGCCCGCATGCATCCTGCAGTTTGCGAAGTGGACCGCAGCTGCCCGCAGGCAGTCGCACGTCAAAGCGCATGGCATGCATTGGTATGAGCTGCTAAATCGCAAGACAACTGCCTGCGACTACATGTTGCTGTCTACTGCACAGGCAGTCGCAGCCCTGGCCTTCCTGGTCAGCCATCCGCAGTATGCCAACCCCAAGAAGGACGAGGCTGTGGCCGCTCTAGTCCCCCGCATCGCACAGGTCTTCGACGGAAGCGACACCCTGCTGCGTGCTGAGGTGCTTGCCCCTGGCTGTGCTGCGGAGGTTGCACACGCGGCGCTGCGTGTATCAGAGCAGGGGCGAAGCCGCTCTGCGGTGAGCGCTGCATTGCCTTGCCTGCTTGTGGCAGTACCTTTGTGCTCTCATGCAGCTGTAGCATGCTTCAGCATCAGACGCACGGATGTTCACAGCATTGGTGCCAACGCGCAGGTGGTGGCGACCCTGGTCGTGCCAGCGCTTGTTGCCCAGTTGCACGCTGCCTTCAAGTGTGCCGCATCCAGCTCTGATGTGGCCACATCACATGCCCGTGTCACGGGTGCCTGCCAGATGATCGATGGCTTGTCCAACAATGACCTCAGCTCGCTCGACAGGTCCAACATGCTGGAGGTGACCCTTTGCTGCCAATCGCACGCTTGCTTGCTGTCAATGCAAAAGGCTGCATGCATGCTATTGATGCACCATGCTGCGTGCATGCATAGCACAACAGCACCAAATCTGTGAAGTTGTGAGATGCTTGCAAGAAGAACACACCAGTTCTGACTACAGTGCTGTACCTGGCTATCACAAATCTCTTGTTGAACCTGAGAAAATTCTGATTAATACACCTGCTATGCAGGTCCTGAGCTATTCGGCAACATATGCAATAGAAGGTGCAGGCATGGAGCTTGCATCTTCTGCAGCAGTACATGAAGCTGCATACCGCACACTACAGCAGCAGGGCGAGGCTCTCGGCAGCATGGCAGCAGCGCTGATGTGCCAGCTCAACAGGCTGTATTGGGCCGCCAGCAAGCCAGTACTGACACATAAAGCGGCAGCACACTACCACAGCCTCTTGTGCCACATCATGAATAGGCAGCCCACACGCCTGCTGGGGCTGCTGCCGGCGTCCATAGCTGCAGCGCTGGCGGCCATGGGCCCTGTCACCAGCGCAGCGCTGCAGGAATTGGGCCCGTCACAGGCCAGCGAGTTTGCACAGCACGCGGAGGAGGCGGCCACATTCTGGCTGAGCCAGGCGTGCGACACTGCGAACCGGGCGCTGCCGCTGGCGGCCTGCGCCGCCGTCCTGGCAGCCGCCGCCGAGTGCTGCAACGAACCCATCAGGCGCAGTGCAACCCTGCAGCGGACGATGGACCTGTACGTGGCTGTGTTGCGCCGCTGCACCCGCCTCCTGAACCTGCCGCCCGCCGGCTCGGACGCACGCTCGCAGGCGTGTCTGGCAGCTGCTGCCGCCAGCATGGCGGGCCTCGTCGCCAACTCCGCAATGCAGCTGCTCAACCGCCGCTGCACCAGGCGGCTGGGTGGCGACCCGGCGCTGTGGCTGGCACAGCACAACGTGCTGCGCCGCCTCACAGCCAGCCTGCCGCAGCTGGCATCCCAGTATCAGCAGCCATCCGAGCCTCAGCAGCAGGCAGCAGAGCCCGCACCTCGGCGGCCAGCAATGGCGGCTAAGCGGCTGGCGCTGGCGCTGCCGCCGCCGCCGCAGCACCTGCAGAGCCTTTGGGTGCGGCAGCAGCGGCAACAGCAGCAGGATGCAGTGGCGGCGGCTCGCCTGGCTCAGCTGCAGCGTGACAGCCTGCAGGCAGCCGTCAATGCCCTGTGTGCCACCCTCGGCTGGGCGGAGGCAGCGTGGCATGGCGAGCCTGGTAACATGCCCGCAGCTCTCATAGAGCAGCTGGCGGCAGCTGCCAGTGCCATTGTGGTCGTGGCACAGCAGCTGGAGAAACATGGTCAGCAGCGGCAGCACGAAGAGCCGCCTGAGCGGGACGCTGCTGCAAAGGCTGCCAGCAAGCGGCGGGGCAGGCAGCATGGCAAGAAGCCGCCGCTGCTGCTGCAGGCGCCGGCCGCAAAGCGCAGCCAGGAACCGGCGCCACTGGCGTGGCACCTGCGGGCGGCGGTGACGGCGGCTGACAGCGTGAGCTGCCTGGTGCCGATGGCGACGCAGGCCGAGGCAGTCCTGCAGCTGGCGCCAGCAGCGCCCTGCATCGTGCACACGCTAGCGCTACTCGCTGGCGCCACAAACGCCAATGCTACGTTGGTTGCGGCTGAGCTGCTGGGGAGCGCCTGTCACGCCCTGGCTACCTTTGCGGCGACAGACGAGGCTTTCTGCAAGGCGCTGGCGGCAGGCAATGGCGACACCAGCTGGCGGCAGGTATGTTTTGCCCATCATCTTGAAACTCCCAAGTTCTCGTGCAAGGATTGATACTTCGTCTCCCTCTGCATGTTGCAACATCAGGACCACTTGCTGAAATCGCAGAGCCAAGCCAAGATGAATGTGATGTGTGGGAAACGAGATGCCTCCTTGCTGCTGTCAGGCATGCCAGGCACTGCAGACTCGGCTGGGGGAGGCAGAAATGCAGAAGCACAGCGAGGCGCTGCAGCTGGTGCAGGCAGCACTGGCGGCATTTGCAGATGGCGATGCTGCTGATGATGACGCACAGGTGAGACACACGCAAGCTGGGCATCCAGCGAGCCTTGTTCCTTACAAGTTCCAGTTGTCTGTGATGAGCTGAAACGCACTTCAGGGACATGCCTCGAACTTCCAGCAATGCACATGTCAGATTACTGCAGGCTGTTCAAGCTGTGGCATTTAGCACCTTGGTCCTTGTGTGCTACACTGGTCTGTGATGAGCTGAGATGCACTTGAATGACAAGCTTCGAGACTTCAAGGTCATGCTTCTCTGATGTCAACTAATCTTGTTATCATGCAGGCGCTGACCAAGACGCAGAGGAATCGAGCGGCAAAGAAGGCGAAGCTGAAGCAGCAGCAGGCAGAGCAGCAGCCCGCCCCACAGTCAGCAGACGAATGCCTTGCCGCTGCAGCCGTCAAGGCAGGGAATGCCAGACAACAGGGCGAGCAGGTAGGCAAGATCGGCAGCCCTGCCGCCAATGAGCAGGCGGGCGGCGGCCTCGCTGCTGCAGCTGTTGAGGCAGCAGAGGCTTGCAGAGAAGCAGGAGGGGTTGAAATTCAGAATTGAGCGGTTCAGCGACGACTTACCATCGAACTAGCAGCGAGTGACTGACAGCATCTTGTCATGAGCAGATCATCATGCATGGCAGGCAGTGAAAAAGGTGTCGCTCATGTAAGAATGTGTGGAGCAATCTTATCTCAGCTGAAATCATACCTCAAGTCGCAGCTGTGTGAAGTCAAGCTTTCAAATCTCAGATGTCACCCCGAAGCTGCGAATTCTGCGACCTCCGCGATGTGCAAGCAACACGACCCTCGGCTGCCAAATATCCCACCAAAAGCATTTGCTTGCATGAATTTGCAAACAACCCTAGAAATTCCCGGGGTGGCTGGTTAGAGCTCTTTGCCGGTGCACAGGCCTTTCGGGTTGGTGCAGACAGCAGACGGCTTTGCGCCTTCGTGTCGCATTACGCAGTAAAGTTATAGATATGCCTGCTGCAGAATCTGCTACCATACAACACCGTTCCGTGGATTATTTGACAGCGGCGATAACAGTATATAACACATAAATTTTTAGACTGTGACATCACCGGATGGCTGTGGTTCGATCAGCATCTGCATTCGCAAGGTCCC
This sequence comes from Tetratostichococcus sp. P1, assembly GCA_036584455.1. Lineage (NCBI taxonomy): Eukaryota > Viridiplantae > Chlorophyta > Trebouxiophyceae > Prasiolales > Stichococcaceae > Tetratostichococcus > Tetratostichococcus sp. P1. The sequence continues at coordinate 3,992,005 of BTPI01000001.1, forward strand.
TGGTTCGATCCCGGGTTGTCGCAACTTAGAGCGACAATAGCTCAGTTGGAAGAGCGTGCGACTGAAGACCAGGTTAGTTTTGCGTGCTCGTTTTGCGTGTGTCAGTTTTGCACATCTGGCCCGTCCCGTCTGCTAGGTTCTCCGTAGCAACATGTGATCTAGCATAGATCGTCGTGGTCAGTGAACTACATGAGGTGTCACTGCCATCAATATATCAGCGCCCCAGAGTTGGACACCACCTGAGGTTTGCCACAGCACATTGTGTACGAGGAGCCTGTACAACTACAGCTTGAACTTAGTCGTCTACGCTATAGGATTTCATGTGACGCAGGTGATGTGCCACTCGCCGCGGCAAATCAGCACCGACAGAGCAAGGTGTAAATGCCAGCATCTGAACTTCAACCCTGGAAAACAAGTCAGCACTTATTCGGCTTGGGGGTTCCTTGATGACATGGACCCTGGTCCTGCGGCGGCCCTTGCAGACAGGATCGTCACGCCTGCTCCGCCGGCCGCATGCCACAGGAGTCTTCAACAGCCCTCACTTCTTCAAGCCTTCACTTCTTTGCGCCGGACTTGCCACCGGTCTTGACCTTGGGGGTTCTTGATGACTCCTGCGGCAACATGAAGACTATCGAATCACAGCTCACATGCATCAAGCACCACTTTCTCCCAGCAACGTCGGCGGCTGCCATGCCAAATCGCAGGTGTGCTGGCACCTACAGCACGTGCGCACCTGTGACAGAAGCTGCCGCATCATCCTGTCTGCGGCGGCCGTCGCCTGGCGGTCGTCCCCGCGGCGTGCTGCGACTGCAGGGTGCGAGTCCCGGCCTGCCGCTTCCTGCAGGCAGCACGACTCGTGATGCGGGAGGCATTGCAGCACAAGTCTCGACCTGCGATCCGCCATAGCTTGATGCACATGACAAGCGCATGTGCTCAAGGCAATGGAAGAGCGCAATGTCTTGCCTGGAGCGCTGCGTATGCTGAAGCCAGATCGGCGTCCGCCTTGGCGCTGAGTCGCCGCCGCACCGCCTTCAGCGCAGTGTCAAAGTCCCTCAGCCCCTGGAAGTCCACCGCGAACTCCTGCTTGCCATGGCCGGGGGAACCGTCTGGGATGCTGTATGCAAAAACTGCCGCGAGCGCCATCAGCGTATCCTTCAGCGCCCCTCGCAGCTGCATCGCTGCAGCCGGCTGCTGCTCCGACAGCCAGCGGACGAATGTGACCAGCTGCTGTTGCACTTTCCGCTTAGCAAAGGCGGCCTGTACATGCCGCTGCAGTGCTGCCGCCGCCGCTTCCTGCTTCCGCTTGCCATCCAAGAGGGCAGCGTGTGCCGCTGCCAGCTCTGCCAGGACAGAGCAGCTTGTGGCTGCGAGCCGCACCCCTGCTTCCGAAAGCGTCTTGGTGTCGGCCACATGCTGGGTGGTCAAGTGCAGCAGCGCCACTGCAGCCCTGCAGCAGAGCCACAACACTGTCCCTCAACCATTGTGCTGCTGGGCAGAGGAGGGATCTGTTCCCTGGCGCAGTGCAGGGTGCAGGAACTCCATCGCTTGAGGCAGCCACATCAGGAATGCTCACTCACATTGCATCTTGGCAAACCACACATGCCGGTCCATTGCATGGGGGGTGGTCCACGGCATCGCGCGTGAAAACCACAGCATGTGTAAGGCTGGGGTTGCCACCTGACGGCAGTGTCAATGAGGGTGCTGCTGACGGTGACGCCGGTGGTGAGCAGAGCCTCCACAGCGCCGGCGGCAGCCGCCAGCGCGGCCGCCACTGAGGCGCTGGACGGCCCGCGGGAGCAGCCGCCATCCGCCGCCGCCGCAGTCGCTGGAATCGATCGCTGCCCCTGCAATGACGTAGGCGGTGGATCAGCCGCCAGCGCACTGCACGGTTGCAAGTTCATGCTCATGCTGAAATGCGCCGGCTGCCGCCCCTCACCTGCTGCATATGTCTGCTGCAAGTAGCTGTGACCCCATGACAGACCATGCCGGTGCTCGCACTTGACTTTGAGCATACTTGAGAACCTCCATTCATTGTCGCTGCATGTGAGAATCATCAGCAGCAGTCCGACCAGCTTAGGAGGCAGCCGCAGCAGCCGGCCCGACGCGAAACTGGTCAAGCAAATCAAGGTTCTGAGCTCACCAACGGGGGCCGCATAGTCTCTGGCGGCAGCGCCACCAATCGAAACAGCAGCCGGAACATGCGCTGCTCCGTCAGCCGCTGCAGGGCGGCGTGCACCGCAGCTGGGTCCCATAATGCCAGGGCGGCCCCGATTTGCTGCAGCGCGGCCTCCGACAGCATGCTCGCGACCAGGTCCACGATGTGGGCCGCCAGGTCCTACATACAGCAGATCCTATCCGCACTCAATGCAGTTTCACAAGTTGCTCTGCAAGACTGCATTATATGCTCGACCAAGTGCATCTATGTATGCCTGTTCACCTTGTGTGATGGACACCTTCCCTCAGAGCAACAGTGACAATGCATGTCAACCTGCTGATCTCAACTGGGCCCGCACATGTCTTAGCTTGACTTGGCTGGGAAGTAGGATCTCAGCTGCTCGATTGCTCACCTGGCAGCTGACCTCGCGCTTTGGTGAGGGCCCCAGCACATCTCTGCTGCCCAGAGGCGCCTTTTCGTCCGCCAGCAGCAGCACCAGTGCCGCCGACTGCCAGCTGGCGATGGACGCCACCAAGGAGGATGCCGTGTCTTGCAGCGCATCTAAGGCAACCCCGTCCCACTGGCTGATGTGCAGGCCCCTGCACAGACAGGATGCCATGCTAGACATGCAGTGCAGCACAATTGGAGGAACATTCCCTGCCATGCGCAGTGAACGCCAGCAGTACAGTAGGCATGAAATCTGTGGTTGGCACGATGGGCCTTCCAGGGCAACGCTTGCGGGCCAAGCACCTGCACACGGCGGCCATGGTTTCGAGGGGCGGCCGCAGCCGTGGCAGCAGATCCTGCAACGTCATGATGACGGCGCGGGTGTCCCCCTGGCACCGCACCAGCGCGTTCAGCGCCGGCTTGGCCACGGCCGCGGCCTCTACGATGAAGGCGCACGCCGCTGCCGGCGCAGCCGCCGCCGCCGCCGCCAGCAACCGCTGCTGCGGAGCCTCCAGCAGGAGGCCCTGTGCTGCCAGGGCGCTGGTTGCCACACGCATCGCGGCGTCGGCGGACGCCCTGTCGGCGTCCGCCTGCCGCAGCAGCGCCGACGAGCACCGCAGCACGCGGCAGGCTGACGCCTGTGGCAGCGCTGCAGGGCGTCTCCCCTGCAGCCGTGAAACACCAAGTCAAGGACAGCCAGCAAGTCCGGGACAGATCAAAGAAATTATAGGCAACAACAATACAACAACACAACTCAACAACACACAGATTTGCAACAGTGACCCAGCCATAGCTGGGAAATGAGTGCACAACAGAACAAGGTGATCGACTCGTAGGGTTGTTCATGCCTGCAGCTGCTGCAGGGTGGCGAAGGTCAGCCTGGCGGCGTCGGCCAGCCGCGTCAGCAGCGCCCCGTGCTGCCCCTCCGCCTGCAGCACATCCATGCGTGCGCCCAGGCTCATGCTGCGCAGCAGGGCCGCCAGCTTTGAGGCCTCGAAGTCGGCGGGCTGCGGCGGCGGCATGGCGGCCGTGACGCCGCCAATGTCCCCCAGCAGCTCGGCAGCCCGCCGGACCAGCGCCGCCCGCTGCCTGTCGTCCCTGTCGGCGAACGCGGCCGCCTGCAGCTGCGCGGCCCTGGCCGCCAGTGGCCCCGCCTGCTGCTGCAGCGCAGCGAACATCGCAGCCGCCGGCCCCTGCTCCGCATCGGCCGCGGCGGCTTCGGCTGCTGGCGCGGCGGCTGCAGGCTGGCTACTCTCTGCGGCGGCTTCAGCTTCTGTGGCGGCCGTGGCCTCAGTGGCCAATCTGGCATCGGTTGCCTCGACCACGTCCAGGAGTTTGGCGAGGCACGGCTGTGCAGACGGCTGGACAGGCTGCCCGCTGCTGGCTGCAGACAGCCTGCAGGCCTCTGTGAGCACATGCACGAGGTGCGGTATCTCCAGGACCTCAGCCTGGACGGCGGCCATCAGTCCTGGTCGCTGAGTCGCCAGCATGTGCCACACCACCACGCAAGTGGCCAGCCGTTCAGCGACGTCTAGGTCCAGCGCAGTGCCTGCTGATGCAGGAATAGGTTCATGGCGTTCAGGGCAACACGAGAGTGCTTGGCATGAGCCTTTAGCAAGGTAACTGCACATGTAAGCCGTGTTGGCAGATTCCTAATGCACATCGTCACAACAGCCTTGCCTGGGGGTGTCGCATGCATTTCGATGTCGGCGAGCCACATCATGCGGAGCAGTGCTGCTGCAGCCAAAGTATCGTTGCTGTGCTGTGTCAACTCTATGCAAAAGCGGAGGTATGCATCAACATTCTCCCCTCCGCTGAGGCGCCTGCACCAGCACAGGGTTGCTCATCACTCCTTGAGCACGCGAGCAAACTTACTCGAGCAGGTCACCAGTCTGGTGCATGTGGCACTGGATGGCTGCCATGCAAAGGGGTTGTCAAAGACTTCAACTACCCGTGCCGTGCACAGGTGTGGCAGCACAGGCAGTACACTGAGGCTGCAGTGGGGCATGCGAAAGGAATGCTAAACGCTCTGGCGGCATCCGCCAGCTCATGATCACCTGACGCCGTGGTGATCCAGCATCTCTGCCAGAATTTGGACGGCGTGGCAATCGGGCTGGCTGTCCACCTCGTCTGCAAAGTCCTCGGCAAAGCGTCTGATCTGGTCGTCGTCCATGTCGTCCGATGATGTGCTGCTTCCACACACTTCCAACACGGGGGTGTGCCCAATGCTGCACACAGATCATGTTGCACCCTCAAAAATGTGCACCATATGATCTGCCGCTTTACAGGGTGAGAAGGGTCAAAACTGCAGACAGAGAAAGGGGTTTATTGCACAGGCTCAACATCATAGGCAGACCCCACACAGCACACCTGGACGGCTCGGTGTGTGAGGCTTCTGCCGGTGCCGCCGCCGCCGCCGCTGCCGCACTAGACGCTGCCAGCGTCTGCCCGTGCCCAGGTGTGGCAGGCCGTGCTGAGACTGCTGCAGACGCTGTGCCTGGAGCCTCTGCTGCCGCACCTGCTGCCGCCGACATCCTCACACCAGGCACCTCCTCGGGCGGGGCAGGCTGTGCTGCATTCTTCATCAGTTGGGCGTGCTTGCTATTGGCTGCCATGCTGTTGCCCACTGCTGCCGCTGGCCGTGTGGCAGGCGGTCTCTCGGGCTCAGCAGGCTGTATCGAGGGTGCTGCAGGCTCACTGGATTTGCTGCCCACAGCCGCCGCAGCCGCTGCTGCAGCAGGTGCCCGCCTAGATCCGGCAGGCTGTGCTGAGCGTGATGTGGGTACGCCGTGCTTGCTGCCGGCTGTCGTGCCGCCGCCTGCTGCTGTTGCCTCATGCGTGCGGCGGCGGCGGTCCCGCCAGATGCGGAAGGCTGTCAACGTAGCTGCGTGCTGCGCTGCGACGGAGGCCTTCACATCCGACCGCCGCATGGCCCCCGCAGTGTTGTGGTACAGCACGTCCTGAACTTCGTCCGGTAGACCGGGCGACACATACTGCATCAGCACGATGACCGCCGCAGCCGCCAGGCGGGCGTCATCATGCTGCATCAGCTGCAGGGTTGTTTCCAATTTGGCCATGAGGGCGCGCCCTGCCGGCCTGCAGCACGCACGCAGCTCAGTCAGAGGCTGCAGCCTTATGCACATCAGTGCCGAGCAGCAGAACGAGTGCTGCAGCTGAAGCAATGCAACTGGCACCGACACTCACAAGCTGGAGAAGCGGGTGTCTAGACTGAGATCCAACAGGCGATGAGGCGGCAGGTTGCTGCCCGCTTGAATAGCATCCGACACTGCCATCGCAAAATCGGCGGCCTCCTCGCTCATGCTGGGCTGTTGCAGAGTCTTCTCGACCCGCCCACGAGCCTCTGGCTGGCTTCTGCATGAAGAAGTAGGTTGTCCTGAGCACCCTGATCATAAATCGCTGCCCTTCAGCATTCTAGTTGGGTTGACCGTAGCTCATCTGCACATGCAGGCAACAATCTGTGAAGTTGATAGCGTCCCAGCGGAGCTACACGTCATTCACCTGTAGACTGCCGTCCCGCGGTCCAGCTGCACGCTCAAAGAGCGTTGTGGAAACCCAGCGCACCTGTAGACATCGACATGATATATTATTCGTCTCAGCCTCGGAGATAGCTTGCAGGTTGCAAGCCTGGCCGTGTGTCTCAGCAAAACCATCGATGGCTGTGCACATGTTGACAGCCTTGGGTCGCAGCTGTGCAGTACTGCAAGATGCATGCGCGAAGCGGGCGTGGTTCACCTTCTTGAATGGACTTAAAATCACGTCCGCTAAAAAACTGTGTCCTCAAAACGCTGCAATCCATCACAACAGTATTGCGTGGCACAGACGGGTCTATTGCAGCCGTGCTTGTTCCGCGCACCGTCACACCAGTCTGATGCAGGTCTACACTCAGCCACAAGCGTTGTCTGTCGGTACCTGGGACAGCAGCAGTGGACTGTGTCGCATTTGCAGCTCGTGAGCTGACAGGGCTGATGCGGACAAAGGTTCCGGGCTCCAGGTGCGTGTGCTTATAATAAATTGTGAACCCTCTATAACCATGGGTACTGTGAAGGCCTTGCTTCCTGGTGGCGCACAGTGTCGGCACTCCTCGTGCTTCTGAATTGCAGAATCAGCTTGCAACGTATTGGTTTCACACTGCGTCTTGCAGACCAGCAAAGCAGGCAGTCAGTTGATAATGATGAGCTGGCGGTACTGTTGCATATATGCACATGATAAGTACCACTGTCAACGACTGTTTTGACGGCAGCTGGATTCCCTATGAGTCCGGTCGCACACCCGCAATGTGCTGGGCAGCGCGCTCATATGCATAACCTGACTGCGCACTTCTCGTTGTAGCATGCGAACGGCGGCGCCGGTGGATTGTCATATTGGAGCACAACAGCCACTTATTGGGGTCGTGATATTTCTCACCAAAGAGCAGTTCTGTCTTGAACACGCATTCAGATGTCGCCATTATTCACCAAATCAATTCAGATGTTCGCCTTGGACCTGCTGACAGCTGCACTGGTGCGACGTGATGCTGGATGCTGTTACTTGTGCTTCTTCTTCGATACCTTCCCTCCGAGTGCCCAGCGCTCGTAATGTCCAGGCAAAGTTTGTCAACCTCTCTGGACGTCTGATCGAGCGCTCTCTTCTGCTGCTGGGCGTCCAAGAGTTGCGCGCGCAGATGCTGCAACGAAAGGTATAGAAAGGTTCATCAGCACAGCATCAATCGTGCCTTTAGTCAAATGGTACAGTGAGAGCTTGGAGCCCAGATGTTAAAGACGGCACAAGGACTATGCAAATGCGACGCAGCTGTACGATGCTGTCACAGGCCAAGATGCAAGACGATAAATAATAAGGCACACGCAAAACTCATACTTCGAAGAGCCAGCCACCGCAAGGATCGAATCATGGCGATACCTTCCTCTCGATCGACTTCATGATGTCTTTGTCGACCTTCTCCTCGTGCTTGGCGGCCGCCGTCGCTGCTATGCTGCGCGAGCGTGCCCTCTCGAAGGCGACCCGCTGCTGCTTGGGCGCAGCCCCCTGCAGTGGTTGGCATACAACAGTCGCAGGCTCCTTGCAAGTCAGACTATGACGGGCAAACCTTGTCACAGGCTTGCTGAGGGTGCACCAGGCAGTAAGGATACGACCTTGCCTGCACGTGGTGCAGACATGGCACGCAAGAAGGCTGACGTGCATCGCAGGCGCGGGGACCGCACCAGCGCGTCTTTAAAGCTGGACGAGAGCTCTGTCGCGACGCGGTGCGAGACCTGCTGCTTGACCGCCGTCAGCACGGCCACAAGCTGATCAGCGACTTCTGGGGTCGCAGCGCAGGCAACGGTGGCGCCCAAAACCGCCAGCACATTATCCAGCAGCTCCCGCGACATCGCATTTGTGCCCGGCAGCCAACCCAGCAGCTCCAGGGTGGCCTTGTGCGCTGCCTGCAGGACAATCAGGTGAGACCTGAGTCGGTCGTTCCTTGTTCAGCACCCCTGAGAGTGGCAAGCTCCTGCCCCTGCACCTTGCCCATGTCGTGTTGGTGCTTGGCATTATGCCTGGATGTCATGTTGAGCCGCCTGTCACCCAAATAGAGCACAAAGGAGCAACAGTGGTGTGCAGTCCCACGAACAACACAAGTGTAGATGACCGTTTGCTCATCTTCGAATGATGCTCGATCCCCACCTGCTGCGCTGCAGTGGATGCGCTGCATGTCGGCGACCGTGCCACGAGGCCCACCAGCATTGAGGCCCCTGTCACTGCAAACCGACACCCCGCCTCGTTGACGAGCTCCCCGCTGCAGAACAGGCGGCTGAATGTCAGCAGGCTGGCCGCCGCCCCGACCGCCGCCTCCGTGACGCCGTCCGGCAGGCTGCTGCCACCCGCCAGCAGCGACTCCACCATGCCGGCGAAGGCGGCATTGGCATGCGCTGCCGACAGCAGCGGCGGCCGCCGCGGCCGCCCAGCTGCGCCCGCCTCGTCGATGGCCGCCTGCTGGTTGGCCATCATGAGGGTCGCAGCGGCTGGTGCCGCAGTTGCAAACGCTGGCAACGCCAGCAATGCCGACAGCGCCGCCGGCACACCCCAGCCGGCCAGCTGGGCGACGACCTGCTCCAGGGCTGCAGGCTGCTTCGAGGCGAGCGCGGCGCCGAGCAGCTGCTGCGATGCCTCTGACGCTGCTGATGCCGCCACATTCACCACGAGTGCGACAATGTCCTGCGGAGCAAGTTGTGGCTTGTCACGCCTGAAGTGCTCATCAGAGAGTGGAAATCAACGAACGATTTTGTGTGTGCAGAGGCATGCATCAGTTCCAAGCCTGCTGGAAGGTGATTGACACAATCAATGGTACATGGTCACAAATTATGCTGCAGATGGACAAATGACATGTACCTGATAGTGCACGCTGCGATTGAGCATGCTTGCAGTGCTACTGGGGGCCATATCCAACAGCAACAGCGGCCGGCGGGTAAGCAAGCTCGCCAACTCCGTCTGCTGCCATGCAGTGGCGGCCCGCAGCACGCTGCAGAGAGGCTTCAGCGCCGCTGCAAATGCAGCACTTCCCAAGGCTGTCCGCCGCAATAGATTCCTGCGCCCAGCATGCACACATGCTTAGGCAAGGTAATTTGAGGTTAAGCTGTATTGCTGACCGGCATGGCCTACATTTGTGCCAGTGGGTAGCCACGGACAGAGAGCCTATGGGTTCAGGTACAGGAGGCGAGGACATAGCACAGAGCCTCACCTCATGGCAGTCTGAAGACACATCAACGGGACCAGCAGCCGCAGCACATTGGGGATGATTGCCTGCAAAGACAAGGAATGGCAATTCTGTTGCACATTTTGCAAATCCTTGTTGTGAAAATGCGCATGCATTCATGCTGAAATGCCCCATGGAAGGTGATACACGGTACTATTTTATGACCTTCATCAGGTGCCAAACATGGCGGTGGCACTTGTCACCTGAAAGCGATCATAGCTGCTGCCTGATCGCAGAGTGAGCGGCAGTATGCTGCGGATCTGCATCATACAGGCATAGTCCATCACCTTTGGGCGTTCTTTCGCAACATGTCAAGCAGGACCTCGCGTGACAACTTTGGTCAGCAGCCAAAGACCCACTGCAGCCATCAGCAACAGGAAGAGGCATGCAATCCAGGTTGCTCACCGAGTTCGCGGCCACGCTTGCGAGGGCAACGACCTCGCGGCGGGGTGCGGCGGCAGCAGAAGCAGCCACAAGGGGCTCGGCATCCAGCAGCAGGCGCTGCAGCGCCATGGCCACGGAGGCAAAGTCGTGAGTGTTGCCCACTCTGAGGTCGCCAAAGCCGCCGCGGCTGGCGTCCAAGCACTGCATTGCAATCACCATCGCCGCCAGCACATCTGCGGCAGCGGCCGCTGCCAGTGGCGGCGGGCCAGCCTGCGCCGGCGCTGCTGGCTGATGGGGTTTGGCAACCACGGCAGGCTGTGCAGAGTCGGTTGGCTTGGCTCTGACGTGCGGTGGCTGTTGCGGCTCCGTTGCCTGGGCACCGGCGTCTGCCGCTGGCGGCTGCTCGCCTGCCGCCTGCTCTGGCATGGCTGCCGACTTCCGCAGCGCCTCGCAGCAGACAGCCATCGCCGGGATGGCTGTCGCCAGCAGCGCAGCCGTGGTCAGAATGCCCAGATCCTGCAAGGAGCTGTTGTGCTTGATGTCGTGGATGAATAAGCGTCTGGACACGTATGCCAATGCCGCCGACTCCGCCTGCGATGGCGTGTTCGGGTCCACCAGTGTGAACATCTCCCTCAGCACTGCAGCTGCCAGCCGCTGTCGCTCGGTAGCCACTGCTGCTGCTGCCGCCGCTGCCGCCTCAGGGCTGCTGCCCGCCTGTCTCATGTCCGCCTCGGCGGCTGTTAGCACCAGGTCCGCCTGCTGCTTCAGTTTATCCAGCTGGTACAGGCGGGTCCTGATGATTGCAGCGTGCTCGAGGTCTGCGTACACCTCGTCCTGGGCAATGTCCCGCGCGGCCTGCCTTGCACGTTCCGCCGCCCGCAGCGCTTTGGGCATCGACTGTGCAGCGGCACCGCGGGCTGCTGCCTTTGGGCCGGCTGCCTGTTGCTGGGTGGGCGTATGCTGCGGGGGCTGTGGCGGCGGCCGGGACTGCTGCTGCGGCGGCGGTGACGCCGGCTGCGCCGGAGCCTGCTCTGCCTTCGCCGCAAGCATATGTGCAGCTGCTGCGAGCGCCTGAATGCGCCGCATGGCATCGCCGCTCTGCCGGCTCATGCTAGCCTGCACCGCTGACGGTGTCGTGGCCTCCACCAAGGCAAATACCAGGCTCACCCACTGCAGAGCTGTGGGTGCGTCGGCGGGTGCTGTGCTGGGCAGCTGCTCGGCCAGGACACTGGCGGCGCCGGCCACCACATCCGGCCGCGGGTCTGCCAGCAACTGTGCGCACTCCTGCAGCAGCTGCTGCCTCCCCAGAGATGGGCCTGGGCTGCCTGGGCTGCAGGAGGCATCTCCATTCCTGTCATATGACACAGGACAGAGTATGCAGAAAACGCCATTACGATGCTCATCTGAGGCTCCACTGATCAGTGCAAGTCGGGGCTTATTGCCGCATCGCAGCAAAGATATGAGCCAGGCGATGTGCCGCACCCTGAGAAGCTCGCAAAAGCGTCGCCAATGATGAGATGGGGCGTGACATGGTCAAAGATGCTGTCGTCCAGAGCGTCAGCCACCACTCGCCCGAATGAAGGCCGAGCACGGACGGCCGTGTGGACTCTTGTGCTGCCGCCGCTGCTGCTGCTGCTGCCGCCACCGTCCAAGATGTCTACACCCAGGCTTATTCGGATGCTGGCAGCACTGACGCTCATTGTGCGCTGATGTTGGCGGAACGGCTGTCCAGTGAGTCAGATTAACCTTGGTGCACCTGATGACAAAACATGTCACTGATATTGCTCTGCGTGTCAAGCATGCAAACGCATTTGATGAAGCATCTGCTTGGCAGCAGTGACGCATGCAGTCTGACATGATGAGAATGTTCCTGCCTACGAGGAGTTCTGGCTTCCCATGCGCAATCGAAGTGCGCAAATAGCCAATCACGCTGTGCACACTTGCTCGTCTGCTGCTGTCAGAGTAGTCGTGCAGCTTGCAGGGCTAATCAGGAAGGCAGTCAGAACGTTCTGAGTGCCCCCCAAGCCTCGCTGGTCCCTATCCCTTAGACTCTCATCTTTGTAGATCCCACGAAATATGTCGTGGTTGTCGAGTCATGCACACGCCAGCATCGGCTGTTTCGGCAAGTGAGCCGTTCCTCGCTCGCGATCTGCGTGCGGACCCGATCCTGCACTGTTAGTGAGTGAGCAAAACTTCGCTGATCTTGCACCGGAAGCAGGAAATGTGTGCTGTACCAGGAGCTGCAGAACTTGGGTCTGGCGTGACGCCAGGACGCGCGCGCCTCCTTTCGAACCACAAACGCGGCGGACAATCTGGCGGTTGTCGGACAGTCGTCAGCACCCTGAGGACTCGCATCAGTGGAGCGGTGCTGAGCACAGCTATTCAGCTCTTTTGATATTCGCGATCCAGTCACACCGCCGGCCGCACGGTATGGCGCCAGCACACAGCTTTACAGAACTTAGACAGACAGCTGGCGAAGGGCATCAGATTGTGGACCCAGGATTGAGCTCATGCAAGACATGTGTGTGACTTGCAATAGACAAGACTGTTGTAGCCGCAGGGCTTGCACCTGCAGCTGAGCAGCAGCTGGGTAACCAATAGCACATCCACAACCACTCACATTGTGCATACAATTGCCTCAAAGTTCTACCGTGCGCCTCAAGCCAATATATGTTATCAATCCGCACCGCTGAGCCCCTCCGCCCCAGGACATCGTCGTGCAGAATGCCCATCGTCACCCCGCATCACGACATCGGGTTGTTCGCTCGATCTGTAGATCGAGTACGCGCCAAAGTCGCGTTTGGCGCTGCAGATGAACACAGCTCAGGTTATGCCAGGGCCATCATATGTTGAGTTCATGATCTCACAGGTATCCACCAAAAACGAGGAGACGACAGGGAAAGCCAGAAGTCATGTCAGCCATCCTCATGTGAAGACGTCTGTAGCACAGTCACAGTCTCTGCATGCAGCAAGGCATCAGATCATGCACAGGGAGATCGGACTACTTCGCCAGGCACCACTCAAGTACTGCGGGTGCATAGGACCACTCTGTGGCACGCCAGCACACAGCGCACTCCCAATTGAACTTGCGATACAGCACTACTAGTTGCACGACTGTCACAGGAGCCTCACTCGTGGTCCGTCTGCCAGGCGGCGGGCAGGAAGCGCGGGTGAAGCGCCTCCACAAAGCGCTCCCGGAAGCGACGGGCGAGCGCCTGCAGCTCCGCCTCACCGCCACGGGCCAGAGCCTTGTCCACCACCTGCGTCATGGATGCGTGAGATTTCAGCGACACATTGACGGACCTATCCGTCATGTCGCATGCGTCCAGCAGCGCCAGGAGCTCCGCCTCCCCGCCGCGGCCAGAGCCTTATCCACAGCCTGCATCAGAGTAGCGTGAATCTCAGCAGCGGATCCGAACACCAGCGACAAAATCACATGGCAATGTCCAGCAGCTTTGGGCTTGCCATCAGACGTGGCTCAACCGCCTGAACGTGCGCATCTGACGACTCGGAAATGATAGGACAGAGCACTTCGGAGTGCGCCAGCGTCAGGAGCTGCGCATCACTGCCGTGCACCAGCACTCCTATTCCTCATCATGAGTATACTTGCAGCTCGATGAGACGTCAGTGCTGACACTCGGCTGGTGATGGAACGGAGTGCCAGCGCCATCGGCGGCAGCTCTGCCTCACCACTTCCTGCTCGAGCCTTCTTCAGCACCTGAAGCGACACTCTTGAGACCACCAGAATTTTCATATGTAGGGTGTTTCCCGTTTTTCAAAATTTCGGGCTATTTCATCTCCGCCCACAGGACACGTGAGTGTCTCCAAGAGCACTGCAGCAAGCGGCACGCCAGCACTGGAGTTCCGCCTTGCTGCTGCAGAGCACGTCCTGCACCTGGAAGGGGAGAAGGGGCAGATCATGCCACTGTTGAATTTGAAGTCGAATAGAGTACCAGCACCAGTAACGGTGCGCTGGTGCCGTTACTGATACACACCCACTCCACACGCCAGTGCCCACCTGACCATCTACAGACAAGTCCAATATCAGCTAAACACTCCAATGATGGTCGTGATCACACTGCACCATTTAGCATATGCGGCTCGCCGTCGCGCGCGTAAAACAGAAGCTGGCGCACCAATGGGTATGCCATTGCTGAATTTCTGCTTAGAGCAGCCCTACTTTGATCAGACATGCCTGCTGGCTACTTGAACAGTGAGACAGAAAGTATGCAGGCATCACACCCGCTGTCCATGCCAGGCATGGCCATTGGAGCCGAACTTGTCGACCTCGGCGTCTGCAGCCGCTGCTGACCCATCGACGCTGACCGCCTCCGAATGGCCGTTGACAGCCACATCCCCATCTGCTCTGCCGCACGCTGTGGCGGCAGCTGTTGCGGCTTTGCCGCAGCCAGCCCGCCGCCTCGCCTTCTGCTTTGACTTACGCGGCAGCCCCACCACCATGGCCTCCTGCAAGATTTGGCAGCCACAGGACGGATGTGAAGGGTCTGGCTGCGTGCTCATGATTGCAGTGTTCATCATGCCGGTCCAAGATATAGGGTATATACAATGACAAGCATGAAATCGTGAATGCTTGGTCACCTCGACATCCGTCTTCGTGATTTCCGCATCCGGCTGCCGGCCCATGTAGGCCCGAATAACACTCTCCAGATTCCTGCTTGAAGATGCTATCATCGCTGGGTCAGCCAACGACATCAATCACTACCGCATATCTTCGTACCAAGATGACCACGTAGACCGCCAGACACTGGCATCAGATGAGAACACTCGCCCGCTGTACAGGTGTGAGTCCGACCACATGCATGCTCGGCTCTGGTGACTCCTGGCAACATTGCCTTGGCAGCCCACACATTTGCATGACGCACGTGACGAGTGACAGAGTGGACCCCTTGCGACAAGCAGCAGAATTTTGACTCTACAAGCCGCACCTGCGGCGCTCCGTCGGCATCTGGTCGCGGTGGTGCATGAGCGCCACGGCGGCCCGCCGCACATTGACCGGCGCAGGCCGCTCCTCGTAGCCGCCGGGCAGCGGCGGCGCCGGCGCCGTGTCCGGCATCAGCGGCACGCCGTACTCCCGGCAGATGTCCCGCTTGAGGACCTCTGCTGCGGTGTGCGCCCGCTCGTGGCTGTGCAGCAGCCGAAAGCTGTGTCAGAGCAGATGCAATAACGAGTCCTGTGCATGTCCGGCATGATTGGCACGCCGAACTCCCTGCAGATGTCACGCTTGAGGACCTCTGCTGTGGCGTGCGCCCGCTCGTGGCTGTGCAACAGTCAAGAGCTATGTCAAAGCAGCTGCAATGTCGAGACCTGTGCACATCTGGCCCGAGTGGCACATTGTACTCTGTGCACATGTTGGCCTCCAGAACTTCTGCGGTTGTGTGCGCTGATTTGTGAACGCAAGATCGCCGTTGCGAGTCTGAGTATTGTGATGATGCTGACTTCACTGTCAACTCGGTCACGAGACAATGACATCGCATGAGCCAACAACAGCTGCAGCTCACCAGTCAATGCAGAGCAAAACGATATCGTGGCTCCGGTGGGACTTGAGGTGCACTGGGAAGGCCCTTCTGTAACATGCAGGCGTGACCTGATGGCACAGGAGACAAATGCATCGGCATCAGCATCCCAGACAGACCTTGCGGAGGTTGGGGATTTGTATTTTGGCTCGTGACATGCACACAGCTGTCTCAGCACTGAAGCTCAGATCACTACAGCCCCTATCTCTTGCTTTCCTCTTTTCTCTCACCTTGTACCTACAAAGTGCAGACAGTGACTTCAGCACAGCATTCACAACCCTTGGCACAAAGTAGACAACAACAGTCATGTATCTTACTCAGACACCATGTGTCGAGGTCGTGCGGCTGCTCACCGCAGGTAGTGGCTGGCATCTCCGCAGCTGACGCAGCGATTCTCTCGACTGGTCACATAAAAGTCCTGATACCCAGCATTCTGGTCCGAGTTCTGGTGCTGGAACAGCAGCCTGATGGTCAGTGGGCCATGCCCTTTGTCAACCCGCTCTGCATCCAGCCACCTCCACTTGTCACTCGCAATGAACCTATTCCTGATACCACATTGCAGGTTCCAAGCCTGCTGTTGCAGACGTGCAGCATCAAAGTACTGCTCACGTGTTGCTGTATGTATGGCAGCTGGACTGCAATCTGTTGGTGGGACCGGATCTGTGTGCTGATGCAAAACCCTAACCTGCGAGGCCGCGGTCCAGGTACCAGTTGGCCTTGTCCTTGTCGCAGAAGCACAGCAGGTCGCCCTCACGGCTCAGCATGCGGCAGTTGTCGTACACCGGCGCCTGCAAGTGGCAAGAGCAATCGCTTCGTCCGCGTGATATGCTGGCTGCCCTGGACTGATGTACAGCCCGGCAAAGAGGAGGCAAAGTTCAGTATCAGCAGACCTGGGCAGAAAACTTCTTGATCAGCTTGGCGCGCAGCGCCGCCCGCCGCTCTTCCCGGCTCATCGTGTGCTTCGGGTTGCTTGCCCGCTGCTGTGGCGCCGCAGGCAGCTGCTCTGCGGCGGCGGCCGCCCAGATCCCGTGGCCTGCAGCCGCCTCTGCCAGAACATCGCAGATCTGCAGGAGTGAAGCAGGACATTCAGGCACGCATACCTGCGACCTCACGAAACTGCAGAGATCCTGTCATAAGCAACCCAATGCACAACAACGATGCATCGTTTGTACTGTTGTACTGCCGTGCCAGTTCAGGATAGGCGTCGACCTGCTGCGCATCGGCAGGAGTCAGCCGCGCAGCAGCTGGTCCGTCTGTTTGGGCTGCGCTGATGATTTGAAGCGCCTCGGCGGGCTCCTGGGGCCGCCGCTGCGCCAGATGCCACACCGCTGCGCTTGGCAGGATGTACTGCACACCTGCAGCAGGGGAGTGGCCTATGCATGAGATCCACTCCCTGCCAGCAGTTGCCTGCCCATCTTCTGACGCCGACATGTGCTCCCCATCATGCACTATCAGTGCAGGATAAAACATGCTGTCCTCCTGCCGGCAGTGTCACACTCTGCAGAAAACCATCAGGAAACCATCGAAGCACACATCAAAGCCTCACCTTCGTCCCGCTGCCGTGCCAACGCGTCCCGCCATTCGCACAAGGCGTACACACAGTCGCGCAGCGCGCTGCCCACCCTGGCGTCCGCCGGCTGCCCGTCTGCTGTGGCTGCAGCGAAGCGGCGCAGCACCGCCGCGGCGGCCGCCGAGATTGCTGCCTTCGGCTCCGGCTTGGCATACAGGCTGAGCGTGATGCTCTGCGACTTGCTGCAGGCCTGCATTGCAGTGCCATGCAGCTGCAAGGTGTTGCCTTTGAGGCCAGCTGCCCTCGCAGAGGACATGACAAGCCACTGGGCCAGGCCAGGCTCGCAAAGCGAGCAATCTCTGCAGCTTGTCCAAGTTCAATGACCAGGAGTGACACCTGGGATGCGCACCTGCTGCAGAGCATCTGCCCTTTCCAGCTGCTGTACCAGCACCGCAGCAATGTGCAGGAGGTAGTGTACATCGATGCGCGCATACTCCAGCGCACCCTCAGACAGTGGCCTGTACAGGCGAGATGTTCGTCAGCAGATCTGTGATGTTTTGGCGGCACCTTGACGGTCTTTTCCAACAGCATTGCCTATGCAGTGTAGAAACCTTTCTGTCCAGTCTGCCTGCTGGTAGCTCTTGTCTGTGGCGACGCCGCAGATGGTCTGCAGCAGGCGCTGCAGCGACTTGTTCTGGTGGCCCAGCACCTGCAGTGGCAATTCTGTATATTGACTGCTTGCTTCCAAGCGGAGATCTATAATGATCTCTGCCATGTGAGTCGGAGAGGGCAATGGTGGCGGGCAGAATGCTGACAACACCTGACAACATACGGCGGTGTCGATGGCGTTCACGACATAGATGTGGAAGTCGCGCTGCAGCCACAGCACATCGTTGCCGGCGCCGTGCAACACCTGTGAGGCACCGGACATGCCCGTTGACCTGAAAGTCAGGATGACAGCCTGGTGCTTACCCAAGCTTGCTACATGTCAGGTGACAAGCCAGAGCAACTCGAAAGTCCTTCACTGTATGAAAACCGCAGCAGATGCAGGCGTTTTTGACTCGCCCACCTTGAGCACATGTGGATCTGACAGCAGCGGCTGCAGCAGGTGCATGTGATCGTGCACTGCCAGAGCATCGATGACACAGTCCAACTGGCCATCTGACAGCTGCACCTGCAAGTGTTGAACGATGCATGTGACGAGCTCCGCCTTCTGGTCAGAGTGTCCTGACTATGACAACAGTCTGTGAGCCTCGAGTTGCACTGACGACCCACAAAGACAATCACGTGCCAAACACGTCAGCCCCAGGTAGCTGCGGCTGGCATTGTGCTCGATGTCCACGGCGACACAGCTGGCCGATCGCAGTGCTTTTACTGCTGACTGCAGAGCTATGGGTGTGGCCACCCATCGGCAGCTGGTGTGGAGCAAGGACGGTGGCAGTGAATCGAATCTGCAGCGCGGCAAGAACTGCGATTGCTTCGATGGCTCTCAGGGTTACATCGGACCCTGAACACTGCATGAGGGTGCTCAAACGCTCCGCCGACAAGCTGCATGATGCCGCTTGTGCATGCACGGCAGATGGGGCATTGCATGTCCGCAGCGTCCTCCGCAGCTCACCTGCTGAGGCTATCCACGTGTGTGTGCTGCAGCAGCTGGCGAATCTGCAACTCGCAGGGGTGGCACTGCTGCTGGCCATCTTGAAGGCCATCACCATCGGGGGCCGCGAGATGCTGAGATGGCGCATCTGTGTTGTCTGTGAGCACCTGCTGGTCGCAGTTGAATCTACTCAGAACGCCCGTAACAAAATGCGCTGCGACGAGAGGTCACGAACTCACAGCTGACAAGCAGAAGTCAGTCACGCGACAGCAGCGCCAGCTGAGGTGCGCACGTGTCGGAAGCTGTCCTGTGGCTTCTGTGTGTGGGTGTCTGCATCCAAACGATATCTGCGAAGGCGTTGTAGGGACAAATCAGTGCCAGCGTGCCATAAGAGCCGGCACATGTTCATCGGCGGGCAAATCACATGTCAGCTGACGCAAGGGCGCACCGTGCTAGCAGCCGCACTGCCGCCGGCAGCAGAAACGCTGCTGTCAACGCATCCAATGTGATCATGAGATCCCCACGCACAACACCCACAATCAACGTGTCACAAGCGAAGCGCTGCACATCGACTTGGTGAGACAGGTGTTCAACCAGGTTGCGCTTGCAATGAAGTGTCGCCAGTCACACGGTACACTACAAGTCAGCTGTACCACTAGAGCTCATCACGGTGTACATATCGTTGCAAACTGCATCTGAGGCATGAATCCGACACCTTGACATGCACTGTCAGATGCCAGCTCATGGAAGCAGCATGTGTGCGCGCGCACCTTCCAGCCTTTAGCATCATGTAACCTGCAGAACATGATGGCGTGTCTGCCAACCGCGGCCTGTGCACATCCTGATTTGCCTAGCGACTGATGAAGCACATCTGTCAGTCCCGCCCGGCAGCAGCAAGTGGCGCCGCCGCCGCCGTGGGCCCGTGGCCATGCTGGCAATATTGTGACACTGGTGCTTTCAGTACACATTCTTCACCATCGCGCACGTTACACCAGCTTACATGCCACGACATGTTCCTTCAAGGCTGATGCCGATCACAGCAACACAGCCTGACACTTGACCTCACATTCCACAGACAGATTCAGCAGCGGCTGCCGATGCCCAGCTGGTCAGGCAATTAATGTAAGCTGCGTGCCCAGCAGCTCGTTGGCCGGCTGAAAGTGCAGCTCCTCTTGAACCGAGCCCCATTGCTCGGACCGGGGCATGTCCTCCACGATCCAAGCAGGCGGGAGCCCCGCCGCCGCGCGGAGCTGTGACAGCGTCGCCTGCGCCTGCAGACAGAAGTGGGGCCATCAGTTGAGTATGTCACAAGCAGGACAACACAAGCAGTAAGACGCCTGCACTTGATAACGCCTTGCACAAGCAAGATGAGGCCTGAATCACAACAAACGCAGCAGCCGATTGGTCAACTGAATGCCCAGCAAGGTGCTCCACACGAGTCGAGCTCACTTCAGCCAGTGGCGCTCCTTCAGATCTTGAGGGCATGCTGGACAGCGCTACCTGCTCCAGGGCCGGCATGGCTGCCAGCAGCTGCAGCGTCGTCAGCCTGCTGGTCATCCACGATCAAATCACGGCGTGTGAGACGCATGTTGACACGCAACGATGCTGTCGAAAGAGAGCCTGATCCTGCCAACACAGGGGCGTACATGAGGGGCTGTGGCTCATTGTAGAGGTTGTGCCACGATGTTGACGAACAGAGCCTGACCATATCAATACAAGGGCTCACCTGATGGGTCCTTGCGCATCGTACGGATTGCATCTGGAGAGGTCCAGCTGCTTGCAGCACATCAGCTGCGGCAATCCTGCGAGCGTCGACTCGCCGTCTCGCAGCAGGTCATTGTATCTCAGGTCTACGAGTTGCACATGGGCAAGTGCACCCAGATCTGCTGGCACCGAGAGCATACCACAGCACTGCAAGCACACAGGGTGGCAGCTTGTAAAGTAGAACGAGATAGGAAAACTGCTGACCGTGCAGCATGGATATCCAGACAGCAACTGGTCCAAGCACTGGGTGCCAAACATTCACAATGTGAAGAGCAGGGCAACGCACCAGGTGCAGGCTCCGCACATGAGGCAGTCTTGCCACGGCTCTGAAGAATGCCGGCAGGTGCTCACACAACTCGAACCACTCTGATGCATGCAGGGAGAGGTGCCGCAGAAGCGTCAGCATCGGCAGCTGCTCAGCAATGAAGCGCTGCAATGAAGTCTCCATGTCCTCCAGGGTGAACAAGCCCCCTGTGAGCGCCAGCTTCGAGACACTTGCCGGCAGTGTGAGCTCTCCTCCTGGTATTGGGACCTGCAAGCTAGCATGGCCTTGTGTCGGGCCACATTTCCAGCTGCAAAGTCCACTTGATGGTTTGACAGCACAACTAGGTAGGATGCCAGCAATGCACACTGCGATGGTGCAAACTCAGTGCACTAACAGCACAACGAAAGCATCAACATGGGGAGAAAGATATCTCACATACCTGCAGGGTTGCTGAGCGATCGGAACCTCATGCTGAGAATATTGCCGTCCGCAAAGTAGCAGTTGAGGGACAGCACCCGCAGATTCGTCATATAAAACAAGCTATCTGGCAGCGGCTGCAGCCATGCGTTGTTGACCATGAGCAATGTCAGGGCTGTCAGCCGTGAGATGCTGTGTGGAAATGGTGAGCTCTGCTCGTCATCGCCGAACTGATCATTGCCGCACAGGCACAGCGAGCGCAGCCATGTGCATGAGGCTGCAATTGTGGGGAGGTAGCTGACGACTTCGTAGGCTGAATTGTTGTCGCTCGGTCCTCTGAGACTGTCGTATTCATAGTTGCCAAAAAAACAGCATTACGTCCTGCAGCAGGCCATCAAAAACCATCATCTGACCACTGGGCGCTGGCACATGCACATACCTGCAGCAAGCGTTTGAGGTACAAGGCCACGGGCCTCCAGTTCTGAGCGACTTACCTGAAGCAGCGGCAGATGGTTTAGCATTGTATTGACGGCCGTGAACGAGACATGCCAGATGCCGCACAGAGCAAGCTGCTGCAGGCTTGCGCTGAAGTTTGCAATGTGACTGAAGGTGATGTCGTGCATCAGCACCCCGGCAGCATGGGCAACAAACAGTGCCTGTAGTTAGGATATAGCAGGTGAGCTTATGTAAGACATCATGATAACGGCACGGACCATAAAGTAAACATCTTCAGCAGGAGCAATCAAAAGGGAAGTGTCGACCTGCAGGTTTGCTCCACGGCTTGACAGCATGTCAAGCACTGCACTGAGGAGGTCATCCTCCAGGATCACAGGCTGCAATGCAGGCACATTGGTAGAAGCGTCAAAGAGACTGAATTTTGGGGACCAAGCAAGCTGTTGATGTGTCACCAGCAGATGTCCACTTGGCATCGAGGAGGTACTTGCCCGCACTACTGGCAAAACGGGTGGCCGATCTGCAACTGGCGCAACTGGGGGCCATGCTGCGAGAGCTACTTCAGCAATGACGCCTTCCAGGCGGGGAACGACACCATGATCTGCTGGCCTGCTTGGGCGGTCAGGAACTTCTGCCACTCGGGAGACAGCACGACAGCAGCCCACAGTGGGCCCGCTTCCATCACGGAGGAGCGACACTGCCGGCACACTAATTTCGTCATTACCCTACAGGCGACAGAGCAGCGATATAAGAGCGGCTCTTGTTGCGAATAGATGCATCTGGATCAGAGCATAGCGCCATAGACCATTCACCAGTCGATCAGCTCACCTGTCTCTGAATGAGAGTCGCGCAGCGACGCATTCCAGCATATTTGCTGGAAGGTCCGCCCAGGTTGCAGGCATGTCTGAAGCGTCGAGAGAACCGTCAGTGGGACGTCAATGGATTGCAAGGGTGCGGGATGCCCCTGCATAGAGCAGTCGAAAACGGGTCGGTGGTGCCTCCTGCAGGCGCACAATGCGGCGCCACTGCATCTTGCATGAACTACGACAATTAGCGAATGTGCACGTTGAAGAGAAGTTTCTGGCATGTGATCTATGCTGCAAGGCAGAGAGGACAGGCCACGCTGGAGTGCGCTTGTGCACCTGTACCAGGGATGCTCCAGCAGGCCTGAAATAAATCCGTATGCAACACGGCAAGCAAGTTGCTCAGCAGAGTGCTGGACAGCGGACACTGTGTCGCGACAGCCGCGCAATGTCAGAGTGCTGGAGCTGCCCTGAGGCTGTGACTGCATTCGACATTCTGACATTTCAAGGGGGTACCTGCACGGCGCTGGTCCGCTGGAGCATTCGAGCACCACACTGCGACTCAACACTCTTTCTTCAGCATGTCCGACCTTCAAGGCTGTTGACCCTGTGTTGACCGACCTCAGGCCCACGAACAACCAACCTGCTCCACACGGTCGCGGCACCTATCTACTGCATGCGCATTACCTCTCTCTGCAACAACATTCACTGTAGATCCTGTGTCGCCGCGCCACTCTCTGCGCTTCATGGCCGCCAGTGCATCTCTGCGGCAATCCACCAGCGCATTTGCCGGACCCAATCTGCACCGTGCGTGCCGCACATCGCTCACTGCGAGGAGACCATTCTGCAGCCGGGTTTGTCGCACTCGTCGCCTGCAGACCATCAGCATGGCGCGCACAGAGAGCCAGCAGTCGGAGATCGGCACTGTGGCGCCAGACTTCAAGGTGCATGCCTGCATGCTTGTCTGCCAGCATGCATGATGCCATGGTGCCTTGTGATCCTGGACAGATGGCGTCTCGTTGCAGTATACTGCTCAAGTAACGCAGTTGAAGGTGGCAGTTGGTGACACTGCAGCTGCCAGACATGGCCAATGGGCAGCAGGCAGTATCTCTGGATGATGTCGCCTCGAGTTCCAAGGCGCTGCTGGTGTTGTGGATCTGCAACCACTGCCCCTTTGTGCTCGCCATCATAGGTGCGAGCAGCTGAACACGTGGAAGGCCCTGTGCCAGCAGAGCCTTGCGGCCTCCAGCTCTGTCTTCACTGCTGGGCTGGTGTTGCATATCCTGCAGATGGGTTGGTGGAGGTTACCAAGGAATTCCAGGGTCAGGGTCTGGCGACCGTTGCCATCTCGGCCAACAGCGTCAAGACCCACCCACAGGTACTGCTGTGACTAGCACACTTGCCAGAAGGTACCCTGGGCAGTTCGCACAATGCTATCTTGACTGACAACTCTGCAGCACCGCTGCCTGTCAGCCCGGGCGTGCCACTCTGCCGAGCCGTGGCATGTCGCCATCTGCAGGACGGCCCTGAGAAGATGGCGGATTTCGCCAAGGAGAGGGGCTTCACATTTCCTTACCTGTATGATGAGACGCAGGACGTTGCCAGGGCCTACGGCGCGGTGTGCATGTCTTCACATGTTTTCATGCATGTCTTCACGCAATCATGCACCGATCTTGAGGCCACAGAAGCTGTCAATTCTACACTCACGGAAGTGCCCAGCAATTTACATGCTTGTCTGGAAATCGGCAGAAGTTCGGGTGGAATGGAAACTACTGAGCCACATGTGACCCTGTCAGGTCTGCACCCCCGATATTTACCTGTATGACAGCGGCAGGCAGCTGCGATACCGCGGCCGGTTTGACGACTCGCGGCCCAGCAATGGCAAGCCGGTCACAGGTGAGGCACACATGCTCATGGTCGTGTATTTCACTTACGCAGATACACTGGTGAGCTGGGTTAGCATGACGGCGCTTTGGCTTGCCAGCTGACCTGTGAGGTAGTGTTCCCCCTGTGAAGTGTGCAAACCGCGTGTGCAGGTGCGGACCTCAGGGCTGCCATCAAGTCGGTGTTAGCCGGCCAGCCTGTAGACAAGCAGACGCCCTCCATCGGCTGCAGGTCTGTCCTCTTGCGAACCGTGTTCGACTGGCTGTGCCTCTGTATTGCTCAGAAGAGTACATGTGCTTCTACATCCTGACTCACATTCGTCGTGGCTTGTCATGTGCAGCATCAAGTGGCATCCAGATACCAGTGGCGGCCGGGAGGACGCAAGCAGCATCCCTGAGTGATGGCCGACAGATGATGTGCAGCAGACTGCTGAATTGGGCATGAGTCCTGCTGATATTCTCGTTCTTGGGTGATGCATTACCGTTGCAGAAACATTTTGAATCGAGCGACATTCTGAAAGACTGAAAACTGTATTGATTTACCATTCCGCCTGGTGTCATTTGCACCAGGAGTGCTCGGGTCTGTTGCAACAAGCTATCAGAATATGAACCGCTTCTTACGCTTGCCAGCCTCCTCGGCCTTCTCCTTAGGTGGTGTGTAGCCCGCAGGCTGGCCATTCTCCGCTGCCAGCCGCCGTTCCACATCGGCCTGCAGTTAACAGCAAGCCTTCCTCAGCTGCTAGAGCATGCTGAAACTGGATTTCAACAATGACAGCATCAATGCACAGCGGTGCAGGCCACACAACACCGGGCGCACCTGGTCCAGCAGGGTCGAGTTGTCCTCAACCGCCTTGTAGGGTGCCTGCAACCACCATCACCCCGTGTCTAAGTGCGCTCACTCAACATGCAGCACACACGGCGGTTCAGTGGGCACCCGGCGGGCTGCAGCGTGAAAGGGCTGTGGCTTCCCGCCGGATCATGCACATTGCTGAACTGCGCAGGCCAGTCGGCCGGCTCATCGCAGCAAGCAGTGCTGGGGATCATGCATATAAATGTTCAAGGAGGAGGTCAAAATGGACAATCCCAAGCGATTGCACTAGCTATTGCAAGAACATATATTGTATTCACTAGCTAATCAGCTAATATTTGCAGATAGAAACGAAGTCAAGTGCACGCACCTGGGCCTGCATGTTGCGCTGCCAGGCGGGCCACACGGACGCAGTCTGCACCTCCAGCTCCCCCTGGTCCAGCAGCCGCCTGTAGCTGCGGCAGCATGAACGACAAGCAGGGTTGAGCATGAATGACAAGCAGGGTTGATCAGGCCATAGAGATGTTGTCCGGGTACGCTGACAGCATGAAACACACACAAGCAGGTCTGAACAAGCCACCAACGTTGTCCGGGCACGCTGACAGGGCCAGCGGACAATGCCATGCCAGCCTGACTGCAGTCATGCAGGTGCGCCCGAGCCCACTCACAGCCGGGTCTGACTTGGTGCGCACGCCAGCGCGAGTGAGGTGAGGCGGAAAGCAGGACGGAATGCAGTCGCCGCCTGTGCAGCAATGTCCCACCAAAACTCACTTTTCAGCCTGCTTGCGGACGGCGCGCTGGTGCTTGGCGGAGTCGTACATGTGTGGTGTGTCGAGGGCCCGCACGGTGGTCATGTTGCCGGCGCTGCCGCAGATCTCGCCCTCCGCTGCCTCAAATAATTCCTGCTTCCCACCGCTGCCCGCCGCGGCCAGCATGCTGATCTGCCGTGGCGTCATGCTCTGCAGGGTGTGAAAAACGCATGGTGCTCGCGTCTGGCAGACCAATTGCATCACTGGCAAGAACAGGATGATTCTGTGTCGACAGCATCCATGTAAGCGAGCTGTGCCCGCACATTATGGGGTTGCAGAGTGTTTGCAGCAAGACACGCTTTGGCAGTCTTGCTGCATGCATATGTCATTCATTGGCTTCCGCAAAGCACTCCTCAGGACATACAGGCTGACCATGAGCGATCAACATGCCACTTGGCATTGCAGACTTTGCATCGTAGGGCATGGGGAACTCACAGGGATGGAGGTGATGTCCAGGTAGGTGCGCTCGCCGCCAATGACGACATACATGGAGCAGGGCGCCACGAACTCCAGGTTGGGGCTCTCATCATCGTAGCGCTCCCCCCTGTGAGAATGGAGTTGGTCTCTTCTCAGACCAGCTCAGTGGTGGAAGTCTGTGAGTGATGGAAGACCATCGGCGCTGCTCTGCTGTGTCAGCTGAAGGCAGCCTTGGCAGATATGTCACACAATCACAGTGCTGCCAGCCCACGTGTTGTGGATCTGCACGCCGGTGACCACGGCATAGTCGGCCTTGGTGGTGTCCACGCCCTGCTGGATGAGGTACTCCAGGTCGTCCGTGATGGTGCGCTCCGCCACCTGCATTTGATTGCAGCACCTGGCCTCAAGTCTACAGTGCACTCGCGGCAATAACCCCTGCGGTTGCTGCAGAAATAGATTTGAGACCGAGCTGTGGCTGAGGATGGAATCAGGGCACAGTGGAGCCGAACTGCATGGGCTGTCCAAGCGGAGGCGCACCTTGGTCATGTCCACCAAGTTCATCTGCTGCACGGCGTCCTCGGACAGTCCCTCGTACCGCAGCCGCCGCGCCAGCCGCTGCTTCAGGATGGAGTACTCCGGGTCCCTCGGCTCGTGCACTGTGCACACACAGACAGTCTGCAGTCAGCACAATTTGGTAGGTGCGGGGTACACTTGGTCCATCGCCCTGTCTGGAACTGTAAACAACCATGCTGTGCATCCCAGCACCATCTGTCAGCCGCCCTGGCACAAGAATAAAACAAGCAGATGCAGAGTGACAGCCCTCTGATGGCTCGACACTCTGCGCGGGCAGCTTCTCGGGTCATGATGTACTGTATTCTTCGCTTTTGCGCTTACCTCCAGCACAAGTGCAGTTGGCGGCGAGGCCCTCCCCCTGGAACTGGCCCAGCGCGGCCTTCAGAGCGCCACACGCAGCGCTGGATCCGGGCTGGGCCTGTGTTTGGGAAGGCGACAACTCATTGAAGGTGCAAATTTGCATTTCAACCAGGACTGTGGGCAATGTCTGCCAAGCATGGCCCCAGCAGGATATGCTTGAGCTTGTGTGACAAATGGATTCAATCGGGCAATTCATGCCCGATGCCAACATAGAATCGCTTGTGGAAAGGATAGTTGCAGAAAAGTACCGGTCGACCAATGCTGCCCATGGAGCCGCTCGCATCAATGCCGATGTGTGGGAAGCTGAAGAACACGTAGCGTTCCTTTCCACCGTTCTGCGACCAGGCATGAGTTCCAGGGTTTGAAGTGTCAATGTGCAGTTACATGCTGCCTGCACTGTGTGCCATGATCTGTCAGTGCACACTGCAGGTCACACAGGTCAACGCACATCAACTAGTGGTCAATGCAATATGTAGTGCCAATGATCCAGGCAGCAAAATTGCGTTGGCTGAGGCGTCGCCCTCAGCTTTGGAGTGGACATCATGCAAAGACACAGCAGCAGTGCAACGGGAACACACTGAGGCCGCAGGCGCATGCGACAGGCCAGCCTTGATGCCGGTGACGCCGCAGGTCAGAACGCCGCCCAGACCATTGATGTTGAAGCTGGACAACAACCACACAAACCTCTGACAACCTGTTGACTTTGATCCATCTGCTACATTGTATTAGACGCAAAGGAAGATGGGAGGCTTCAACTGAATGAGCCAGACAGCATAAGGCATCTCTGTTCTGCAACTCCATCGCTTGTCGACTCACCTGGAGCCGAACACTGCGTCCAGCTTGTGCTTGAGGGGAATGGTGACCTCGTCGCGGCACAGGTTGGTGCACGCTGCACAGGACAGCTTGCCGTCAGTGTTGACCATCACTGGACCGTGCATCGTCCAGGTCGCAGCATGGCCATCAGGACGCAATATCGTCATCTGGGATGTGTTGTGGAGAGCCGCACCAATGGTGTTGTCGCCGTTGAACCCAAATGCATACAGCGCCTATGGAGCAGAGGCAGTGACATGTCGGGCATCAGCACCCTGACCGGGTTGCGCAGGTTCAAAGCTCATGTTGTGCAAGTTGCGTACCATCTCCACGCGGGCAACGAAGTCGTCGATGCTCAAGCTGTTTGGAAAGTGCTTCGACACCTGCGCCGTCAGGAAGCACCCTTCAGTGATGCTGCCCAACCACATTCGCTCGTCGGGAGATACACATCGCTTGCAGAACACATCGTATTCAAATCTGCAGGACTCCTCACTTGATGCACCCGGCCGCTGAGGTAGGACTGCACAACGTGCTCGCCCTGCTGCGAAACTTGGGGCGACCCAACCCCAGCACCACCGCCCTGCTGTGCGGCTGCAAGCTGCAGAAGGTTGTTCCCGGAGCTTGGCAAGAGCCGTCCTTCGCTATCCGCTGACGCCATGCACACTGCACGGGTCCCACGCCGACGCTGCCGCCAGCAGACCCTGTTCGGCGCAACTGCGCCACAGCGGTGTGCCAGGCATCCTGGGCAGCCGCGCGAGCAGGCGGCTGACTGCGGAAGCTTGACCTTGAGGTTGCCCGTCACGGCGATCATCGCTGCGCGTTGCTGTTGCTGGCGTCGACAAGTCGCAATGCGTGCACCAGACCAATATCGGTTCTACCGCCTCCCAACGCTTGTCTGCAAACTAGAGTACTGGAGCTGATCAAAACTCCCGACGCATGGACGAGCACCTGTAATCACTGTGTGGTCACGGTGCCTCACACAGCGTGAGGCTCACGGCTCTGCTGCTCGGTAGCTCAGAGATCTTAGTCACTGTGAAGCCCTAAACCCTGATGCTATCCGGATTGGCAGGGGATACTATGGTCAACCCTTAGTGTCCCTTGAGATCGGGGGGAGGGCAAGGGGAATAGAAATTCTATTCCCCTTGATCTATTCCCCTTGGCGGGAGGGGTGTCCCTGCAGGAGAGGAGCAGTGCAATGCCAGCCGGCGTCGGCAGAGGCCTCTCACAGCAATGTGGTACTCCAGGCTGACTTGTGGCACCTGGCAGCTCGAGCTCTGGCGCTGCCGCCGACTCAGCCGGTGGGTCTCACAGGGACAGGTCCAACTGGGCAACGACACTGTTGTCACACTGCTGCTGATGCACTGAGCGCAGCTGCAGTGGTTGGCCGCCGCCGGCTGCGGAGGCAGCATGGTGGTCAGGCTGCACAAGGAAGTGCAGGTGCGCCTCCTTACAAACTGCATGCGACACATGTGGTGTTGCCGCTCTGGACGCATGCAGCTGATGATTGGTGAGGCTGACAGACTGTGTACTGCCCCACAGCTATTCAAGAAGGTCATCACTCAGGATCGCTTCGGCGATCACGTTCAGGAGGTAAGCACTGGGCCTGATGTGCCATGCAAGCAGAGACGGCAGCAATTTCGCATGCCGCCCACTCCGCGCGGGTCGCATCTGCACACATCACAAAGCGCGTGCATGCAGCCGTCAGCATCCCGCTCGCATGTTGAAGTTTCTGGCCTGCTGCTCAGGCGGGGCTCGCACATGCATTCCTCAGCATTCCACTTCGCACGCATGCACATAGCTGGAATGTCCGCCAGGTGCGGTTCAAGGAGCCGGTATGCGTGACGGGCATCAAGGTGGGCGCGCCGCCGGGTGCGGCGGGGCTGCCGCAGCTCAAGAGCGACGCGCGGCCGGCGGTGCGCGTCTTTGCCCGGGAGGCGGGGTCGCTGCCCGCCGCGCGCTTGGCGTGCCTGTGCGAGCCGTGCCTGCTGCCCACGACTGGCACGCAGGCCGTACGCTTCGAGGTCAGCATCGGCTGTGCTGCCAGCACACACGCTTTGTCATCACATGCTGTCGTCTGCCGGCAGTTTTGACCTCTGTGAAAGCCCACTGCAAGCACTTGTAACAGCATTGAGCGCTGTACATGGTGATCTGTGCCAAGGTGTACTTGATGGTGCTCTGCAGCCGACGGTGACGGACGAGCTGGTGCTGCGGGGCAACTTCCAGACGCTGCCCATCGCCATCTACGGCTGGGCACTCAGCTCGCATGCAGCGTTTGATGTGAGATGCTGCCGTCCGCCCATGGCGTGTCATAGTTCCTCACTCATTTAGTTTGTGTTGCTGACGTGGAGCCTAGTCGACGACTGTGAAGTTTTGGTGCACAGAATTGGTGATGTTGCTTGTGCAGCCGGGCGAGCAGTCCATCCAGGCTGCAGTCACAGCAGCGCTGGACCTGAGCGGATTTGGTGCCGGCGGGGTTGCAGCCAATAGTGATCTGTTCGCGCTGCCGGCGGCCAAGCTTAACAGCTCCAGCGCCAGCGACAGCATACCGCCACCGCCTTTTGAGCGCCTGCCAGCAGATGCCTTGGCCGCGCTGAAGGATGTGCTGCCAACATGGCGCGAGGCTGGCGCCTCCTGCCGGCGGCTTGCAGCAGCGCCGCTGCCTGAAGATGTGCACAAGGTGGATGATTGCTGTTGGATGCTTGTATGGGTGCTTAGGAATGCCATCGCATTGTCCGTTCCCTGACTGTTGTGGTGGCACACTGCGAACGGTGATGTGGGCTGCGGTAGTTCTGGCCTGCTTGCACTATGCATCACACGACCTCCTTTCCTTATGACAGGCGCTGCGTGCGGCAGCAGACAAAATCGTCGATGCCATCGCCGCGTCAGCCACAGCGACGCCCGCAGCGCCAGCGGTCGCCGCCGCCGGCGCCACGGCGAAGCAGAATGGGGCCGCCGCCGCTCGCGCCGGAGCCGTCTCCACAGCGGCGCTGCTGGCGCACATGCTGACGCCGCGCGAGGCCCAGGCGGCGGCGGCGGCAGAAGCCAGGGAAGCGGATGAAGCCGCACAGATGACGGCGGAGTGGCTGGCGCTGCTGGCAAAGGGCCCCGTGGGCGACGCGGCCGCGCAGGCGGGCCTCGCCAGCCTCCCGGCCGCCGTCCTCGTGTGCTCCAGCCCAAGGTTAGTTTTATTTCACTGCACAGTTTTGGCACAGTCACTCTGCTGCGCCACCCAAAGCTGCATCTGAAGTCCAAGGTATGAGACCCAGCCTCCCTGTGTGGAAGAGGTTGCAATGACCTTGCGTACCACACATGCATCTGAGGCAGCTCTTAATGCTGTGTTAGGAATGGCAATGTGTGACCCGGCGTTGCTGTTCTGACCTATGCAGACATGCACACCGCTTCCTGGCGCATCACGGAGTGGTGCACCTGGCGAGCGTGCTGTCGCTGGCGTACACACGGCCGCCCGCCGGCGCCGTGCGCTACGGCCTGGCCGCCTGCGAGGCGCTGGTGCTCACCACCGGTGGCCTCGGGTAAGACTCAGCTTGTGTGACCGCTATAGGGACTGGTATCTAATCTGGTGTTATGATGCGAAATCCAGCCTGCAAGCTCGCCTGAGCACACAGCAGAAATTGTACCTCACATGTTCAGCGATGCCCTGTGACCCCACTTGTGCCAATGGGAATGCAGCGCCTCAGCCATCATCAGACGAAGTGACATCGCTCAGTGAGTGCTCCGCAGGTGCGAGGCGTTGCTGGGTTGGTGGCGGCCGCCCGATGCGGCTGCGCAGCTGCCGCAGCCTGCAGAGCAGGACAGCCATCGCATGACCAATGGCAGCGCGGCGCATGGCGACCTGCGCAGCCTTGACAACACTCAGCGCCATGGTGAGCATCCGCATCCTGACTCACCGCACCACCTGAGAACCCGGTGCCGCGCACATCATGGATTTGGGGTGTGTGTCTGGAGTCTGCCGCATTGCTGTACAAGATGTGCCAGATAGAGTGATACAGCATCGTGCGTTCTGCTGCAGGTGACGAGTCAGATGAGGAAGCCAAGCATGATGAAGGCGGCGTGCGCGATGACATGTATGATGATGTGTACAACGACGGCTATGGCGAGGGCGAGGGCGATGGCGGCGAAGCCGCAGCCGGCGGCGGCTTTGACGGCGAGGACTACGGCAGCCTGGAGTACGACTACTACAGGGAGGAGGGCGGTGACGGCGAGAATGGCAGCGGACATGAACACAATGGCCATGCTGCCGGCGGCAGCGGCGGAGGCATCGGCGATGATGCTGTAGACATCTATGGCGATGTTGATGAGGGCATGGACGTCGATGCTGGGCAGCAGCAAGACCAGCAGCAGGGGCAGCAGCAGCGGCCAGCCAGTGTCGGCCTGAAGGGCGGGCGGCACCCCGGCAACCTGGCACTGCGTGGCGGCGGCGGCCGCGGCGGCAGCCGCGGCAGCCGCAGCCGCAGCCCATCCCGTGATGACGACCGCTGGGGCGGCTCGCAGGACGCGCCTTCGCAGCTCGACCAACCCGGTGAGAAAAGCTGTGATCAGGCAGGAGGCAGACCCAGGCACCGTTATCGGCACCCTCAGGACGGGCAGCAGTGGCCCAGGGAAACCGGCATCTCGGTTGCGTAGCTCGCGACTATCAGTACCTCTGGCTCGCAATGAAAGCTTGCTTCCTCTGTCACAGTGGTCACCTGCAAGGCACCACGAGCCTGCTCCTGCCTGTGCGGGATGCACGGGTGTGTGCACACAGTGCTTTACTGTATTCGGGATTGGTCACCGCGATGGGTTCATTGCGCTCAGTCAACGCATTAGTGACCACTGAGCGCACGGGCCACCTCCTAGGGCCTTAAGTGCACCTCTAGTTGCTACCAATGCAATTTGCACAGGTGGGGTCGAGACTCTTCCACCTGGCGACTCCGCGATCACTTGCTGTGCACTTGCAGGCTCCTCACTAGCATGCCAGGGTAACGTGAGGGTACTGTGGGTGCAGGAGCGGACGAGGACATGCTGGCTGCCACACCTGATCGGTTGTCGCCAGAAGCTGCAACAAGTGGGCGAGCGAAGGATGCCGAGCGTTCCAAAGACCCAGGTAGGCCTTTCTTATGATATAACGCATTGTGTACACGCTTTGTGACGCCTCCCCACGCCCCAGTCGCCCAAGAAACATCGCATGACCCATAACCGAACGTTAGAAAACCCGCATGCGGATATATTGGCTGCAGCAGCACAGCTTACGTTCTTCGGAACACCTGATAAAATTGGAACGATACAGAGAAGATTAGCATGGCCCCTGCGCAAGGATGACACGCATCAAATCGAGAAATGGTTCCAAAATTTTTTGACTGCGCCACCTGCGGTTTTCTGATCGCACCGGTGTTCTGGGTCGCCCACAGCGCTTGAAGCAGATTGCAGTCATGGAGCTCTGTGCAGCAATAGGCACATGCTGAGCGCTTCATTATCACAATTGCTGCAGGGAGCATGCCAGAGGGGGCAGGAATGCAGCAGGATTAGGCCCCTGGCACAGTCGGCGGCCCCGGG
Source organism: Tetratostichococcus sp. P1 (assembly GCA_036584455.1). Lineage (NCBI taxonomy): Eukaryota > Viridiplantae > Chlorophyta > Trebouxiophyceae > Prasiolales > Stichococcaceae > Tetratostichococcus > Tetratostichococcus sp. P1. Next base: position 4,025,295 of record BTPI01000001.1, read on the forward strand.
CAGCTGCTGCAAGTGGAACAGCACGGCGGTGCAGCCATAGATGCATTCTCAAGTTTGTGTGTGTCATCCTTGCGCAGGGGCCATGCTCTGCAGCATACCCCGGCATGACTAAGCATGGCAAAAGGGCAAGAATGCAGCAGAGATTGGTCCCTGGCACAGTCGGGGTGACAGGGTGAAGCACACCCTGCGCAGGCGAGAAGAAGAGCAAGCACTTCGTGTTCGAGATGCCTGATGGCCCCCTGTTCCTCGCTTGCAGGCGAGAAGAAGAGCAAGCACAAGCACAAGAAGCGGCACCGCAGCCGTGATGCAGATGGAGAGGGCGGCCGTGGCAAGCGCAGCAAACGGGGCGGCGACGAGGCGCCTCCTGCAGAAGACCGGAAGGGGAGCAGGAGCCGCAGCAAGCGCAGTGATGACCCCACAGAGGCTGACAGGTGCGGGTTGCTAGGCCTTCACCTTTTCATTATGGCTGTTGCAGTGCAAAGCAAATGCATGCAGGGTGAAGGGGCCCACAACAGCCGCAGCTGCCGCTGCCGCTGCAGCAGCCGATGCTGCAATCACTGCAGAATTGGACCTCCGCCGCAGCTGCAGTGCTGCAGCAGCGGGTGCTGCCGCGTGTGCATCCAATTGCCATGGCAGTACTTAAATACTGCAAGTGCAGCTGCTGCTGTGGCACCTGACTCTTGCTTGACACAAGCCACTGCGCTCGTGCAGGCGGCCCTCACCAGCGGCGGCAGAGGGGCAGCCTAGCAGGCGCTCAGGGCATGACACTGAGGCAGCCAGGGGTGACGACAGTCGGGATGACAGCCGCCGCAGGCTGCGCTCCCCCGAGCGCCCTGGAGAGGCTGCTGCTCACGAGGCCCCACGCCGAGATGACACCCGCCGCCCGGAGGTATCACTCGACAGGCCTGCCCCAGCCAGCAGGGAAGCAGACCGCCCCAGGGACCGCAGACCCGAGAGGACTGAGCGCAACAGCACCCGCAGGAGCAGTCCGCAGCGTTGGGGCAGCCCCCGGCGCCGTGACAGCCCTCGACGCCAAGAAAGCCCTCAGCGACGCAGCAGTCCCAGATATCGTGACAGCCCCCGCCGTGGCAGTCCTGAGCGGCGCACCAGCCGGCGACGGGATGCCACTCCGGACCGCCGACATGCCGCAGAGCGCCGTGACCGATCAGCAGAGTTGGAACACCGCTCTGGCAGGGACCATCCCTCCCCTCACGAGCAGCACCAGGCATCTCGAGTTGTCAGACGAGACAAAGAACCCACTCCAGCATCGACCCCACGACGCGGCGAGCACCCCACCAGGGGTGACTCTGAGCGGCACTACAGGGGCGGGCCAGAGCGCCGCCACAGGGAGGGCTCAGAGCGCCGCCACGGCAGCCCCGTTCCGCGGCGCTCGCGCAGTCGTGCAGCATCAGCCCGCAGGGACGAGGAAGCTGACCTGGCGCCGAATCCCCCATTGTCCCCCAGGTGCGGAGAGCACAATGCGCGTGCAACAGAATGCAGCACATGTGCGGTATTGTGTGTCAAGGGCTGGGCCAGTGACCTGCAATCGTAGGGACTGGCACAGCCAAGAGGGCTTTTGCTGCATCAGCAGAGACGCCTGCTGCTAGTAGTCTTGGCAGCTTGTTTGGACATGTGTGTCCGCAGAGAGGAGGAGCCGCAGCAGTCACCAGAAGCAGATCCGATGGACATACCTGAGGGGCCGCTGCCGTCGCCGCTGCGGTCCCCGGCTGCCGCTGAAGACGCCCGGGATGAGCGGCGCCACCGCCCGCGGCGGGCGCGCTCACCGGTCGACAGCGAGCGCCTGTACCGCAAGTTTGGCGGCGCATACCCAGCGCTGGTGGAGGTGCTGTTGCAGCTGCGCCCCCAGTCGGTGAGCGGGCTGGCTTGGTGTGATGTCTTCAGTTGATGCCTCAATGTTGCCACGAATCAGTGGATCTGTGAAGGCATTGCTGCTTGGACGGTAGATTGGAGATTGAAGAGGGAGTGCTTGCGAGGATCTTTGACCTGGACGTCGTGACACCTATGCTGCAGGTGGGTGCAATGGGCGCCTGGCTGCTGTGCCGGCTGCGCGCCTATGAGCAGGCCGCAAGCTTCCAGGTAGGCTGCCCACGGATCCAACCTGGACCAGGAGCTTGCAAGCTTCGTCTCCTTGCTTTGTCAACTAGACTGTCACATTGTCTTGTAAACAGCACTTCGCGACTGAATAGGCCGGCGAACGCACTGGTGCACGAGCTGCTGGCTGGGCCAAAACCTCGATCTTCATTGCAGGAATTTGACAAATCACCACATGAATGCTGCCCCAGGTGGCCGCCACACAGCTGGCGGACGCACACGCGCCTGGTGGCGCCGCGATGCCAACTGGCACAGCAACTGCGCTGGTCGCTGCAGCAGGCGCGGCGCTGGGGCGGCTGGCGGAGCTGCTGCGGAGCAGTGGCCCCTCCCCGCAGCCCGACGTGCTGGCGCCTGTCCATCCAGGTGCAGCACCGGCAACCATGGTGGTTCAGCTGCCAATACGTAAGCAAAGCGAATTGCCAAAGGTTCTGCAAAGTGGATTGTGTTTAGAGTGCACCAGCTCGCATGCTTGTGTGAACATCGCCGGTGATCCTCAGAGCAGTGACAGCAGCGCACTCTCATGGGACCAGGAGTGGCAGCGAAATTCTGCATTGAAATGCCCTCCACCATCGTCTGTATCGTGATGCAGGTGTCGTCCTGGTGTCGCCACCGGAGCCAGAGCCCACGCTGCTTGCCGCTCTGGCGGGGCGCGGCATCATTCCGTCCCTTGCTGCGGCGCTGCGGGTGCCTGGAGCCCATGTCGCAGCGCTGACCGCCAGCGGGGCGCTGCCACCAAGCGCTCCGTCAGCTGCGGCCATCGCCGCACCCCTGTCGCAGCCGCTGCTTGCTGGTGAGGCTCTGCCGCCGTCAGATGCTGTCGCACTTTGCTGTACTGCTACAGCTGGATGTGCAACTGCTCTGGCAGTTTCTGCCATGTTTTACTCAGGATAGGTGTTGCAGGTGTCAGGTCGTCCACCAGCCTGCAGCTTGGATAGTTGGCCCAGGCTGTTGGCTGATTGCGTGGAGACATCTGCCCAATGGCAACAGCCTTAAGGCTATTTCTGCTGCATTTGAAGAGCATGAAGACAGCTGCCGCTGTGGCCTTTGCACACGACTGCAGACTCCAGGTGCATGGCTCCGTGACCCCCTAGGAATGTCCAGTTGACGTCTGCCTGGCTGCCCCTGCAGGTGCACGGGCACTGCTTGGAGTGCTGCTGTCGAGCGCGGCGGGGGTCGCCTGGCTGCGGCGCCAGCCAACAGCCACCGCCGCGCTGCTGGATGCGCTGCACCCCGGCGCCGCTGCGTCCCCGTTGCTGGATGCCGACACAGAGACGGCGCTCAGGTGTGGCGATATATGCCCTCGTCCGTCTGCTGCTTTGGTGTTTCTGGCACGCAAGCATCAGAGGCTGTGCGTCAGCCAATGTTTACATCAGTGTTGGAATGCGAGTGGTCTCGTGCCAATTTCACTAGGGTGGGGGCAGTCAAAACCCTTCTTGTTTGACTACCTGTCTTCAGAGGTGGTGCTGGGGCCGAGCTGGCGCTGGCGCTGCGGGCCGCCCTCGCGGCCGCGCAGGCTGCCGACGCGCTCGCCGCCTGCCCGCCGCCGCCGCCGGCCGGCTCACCGCCAGCTGCTGCTGCAGATGACACACGGTGCAGGCCACTCAGCAGCGCTTTTGTCGCCATGGGCTGGGCATGCTCATTGAGCATCTGTGTGTTGATGATAACCATCTCAAGTCAAATGTACCAGATGTGCCAGCTCATGTGCGTGTATGCTGCTCAGATGCTTGCCGCTCGTCTGACGGTGTGTGCTCATCGGATGCGCAGGGCCTTGCCGGATGCTGCGGTGGTGGCGGCGGCGCTGCTGGGGGCGACGGCCACGGAGCCTGGCCGCCGCGCAGTGGTCGCTGCGCTTTTGGCAAATGGCAGCGCCTTCCGCCGCCTTCTGCAGCTTGTGCAGGTGACTGCCCTCATGAACCCCCTTTTGCGAATCATACCATGATGTTTGCAGTGCGACCTGTTTGCAACAGTTGCACTGGCCTTTAGCAGGCATCTGCTTTCCACGATGTTGCTCACAGAAGCCCGCTAAAAGCCATTGCAGTCGAGTATGCAGTTGCCAACTTCCAAGATGGGTGACGTCAGGCATTGGCACATGCTGCAGGGTCCGCCAGCGCCGCCGCCGACCATCTCATTGGATGGCACACCTGTAGCATCCACAGTGCCAGCCACTCCACCAGACGCTGCGGCAATCCACGCTGCTGCCTTGCTGGCAGAGGTGATCAGCTGTGTTGTATCAGATCTGAGGTTCTGCTGATCTGAGCTTCTCCTGTCCTTCTTCGGCTCCAGAGTTGCAAGTCACTGCAAGAAGCAGCTTTCCTCAGTTGACACTCAGTCACAGGCTCAGAGTTGTCCTTGAGCTCATTAATTGCTGTGCATATGTCAGGTGCTGCGGGATCGCCACCCTGCTGCGCTGGCAGCCTGGCTGCCATCTGCTGACGCTGTCACAGCCGCAGCGACGGCGTTTGCGGCGTCTGTGGACACCCTGCCAAAGCCGGGTGTGCAGTTGCGCAGCATGGTTGACTGCTATGCAAGCTGTCTCTAGTCCTGTGTTCCACTCCTGACATTCGCTGATGATATTGCAGTCTGCGTCCATTTGAGGAAGTGAGGAAGTGAGACAGGATGCACTTCTAGTCGGTGAACATCCCTGGGACTACAGGCCGCGCTGGGATGAAGGCTGTGGCGGCCGAGCTGGCTGGGCGCGCGGCTGCCGCCTCTGCCCTGTCCAAGCTGGGAGCCGATGGTCTGGTTGGTGCGCTGTCCTCGGACCTACCGGCATTTGGAGCTGTCGCCAAGCCCACATCAGGTGTGCTTGGAAATAGTGGCCCAGTTATGGCTGAGAAAGTTGTCTTCCAAACTTTCACAATGTGAGAGAGCAGCTGCTGTGCTCCCTTGCACTGTGTAGTATAACTGCAGCACAGGCAAGAGGGCCTCATCATAGGAAGCACGTGTGGTGCAGGCGAGGCCAAGGCGAACCCGCAGGTGGAGCATGCTGCAGCGGTGGCCATGGCAGCTGCACCAGACCGCCTCGCCGGCGCCGACACCGGCCTGGCCCTTGTGGCTGCTGCTTCTGAGCTCCCGGGCGGCGGCCGCTTCGCAGCTGCTTTCCACGATGCCGGCGGCCTTGCGGTACGTGTGCTCCAGCACGGCTTCCACGGACGCCTCATGTGGGAGGATTGCAATCCTGAGGGAGGGGCCCTTTCATGGAAAAGTTGCCTCTGACATGCGACACCATGTTCAAGCAATGTTCCACTCTGCATGGCCAGCATACACAGCATGAATGGACTGGAGTCTCTGCCCTCCTTGCTGATGTTCATGGCGCTGCTGCAGCTGCTGGAGCGGGGGGTGCGCACCGCGACCGTGCTGCTGGCCGCCTGCGACGCCGACACCCGGTGGGGCTCCGCTGCGGGGGCGGCGGTCGATGAGGCGGCGGCCGCCAGCTCCCGGGAGCGCGCCGTCGCCTTTGCGGCATCCGCAGCCACCGCGGCCGCAATGCTGCTGCAGCGACTGCAGGTGGGGCAGCATGCTGGTACTCGAGATGCTATGTTAGCACTCTTTTACCAAATGCACAGGAGCGAGCATTAAGACCTGTGAGCAGGGTGAGACTGCTCCGTCACAGGCGACAGTTGCATGCACAGTGTTGCTGCACGCATGTGATCCTGCGCAGAGACATGTGAAAACCCCTAAAAGAATCGTTGGTGCGAAGGATGCTGAGGTGTCGTCTGTGCCATGCGGCAGGCTGCAAACATGGACCTGTCTTCGCGCGGCCTGCAGCGGGCGCTGCTGGCGCTCCACACGTCGCTGGCCGCAACGCCAGAGTCCCTCGCAGCGGCGCTCGGCCGCACACCCGCCCCAGATGCCTCGCCTGCGCTGCAGGCACGGCCAAGCCTCACATTCTCAATCAACCCCCCGCTCTGCGCACTGTGCACTCGACCCCCAAGATCTGCCAGGCGTCCGGCATATGCCGTGCTGGGCTTCCGAGTAGTCGTGGACAATGTCGAAGACGAGACAGTCCAATGACGAAGTGCAATCTATCACTGGTGACAGGCACGCTTTGCTGTGGTGGACGCGCTGCGGAGCTGGCTGGAGGGCGGCTGGCGCCCTGAGCTGATCCCGACGCTCTTTGTGGCCAGCGAAGCACCTGCATCCTTCGACTTGCCTCCCACGATTGCGCAAGTACGCACTCACACAGTGCTTGCATATGCACAGTTGCCGGCACAGTTTATACATGCAAGCGTGGGTGACAGTCCTGCATTTCAAGAGTGTGTACTCCTCCTGGCGCCTTGTCATGCATTGGAGCAAGGCGACCGCCAAGAGCGAGCCGTCAAGAGCCATGGGGCCACCTCCCTTTTCACCCTCTGCATAGTCCAGTCGAGATGCTTGCTGATGGTGGCATGACCTGCTCCCTCCAATACATCAATGCTGCCGCCGCAGGCAGTTGTACCAATCACAGTTCGCATGTCACGAGTTGTGCATGACTGATGTGCAGGGCCCGGCGGAGATGCTGGCGGCGGCGCTGCTGCTGGGCGACCTGTTCCCCACCGAGTGGCCGCCTCCGGGGGCAGCCCGCCGGCCGGGGCAGCCCCACCCGCCGCCGCCTGGCATGGCTGCCCGCGCGGTCAGTGCCCTTCCTCGGGAAAAACTGCTCACTTACGAAGCTGCCCGCCGCCTGTGCGTGCTGCCCATCGGGCCAAGTCCGGAGTGCCACCAGAATTGTGGCGCTTGAGCAACTTAACGCTCTACTCCCTGGACTGCGGATGGGGTCTTATGGACACATCAACAGATAAATCACATCATTATCGCAGGCAATGGCGCGTGCTCTGGAGGACGTCACGGGGCCGCTGCAGGGGCTGCTGGCTACTGCCGCCGGCTGCCATGCGCGAGTGCTGCGGGCCGCGCTCGTGCGCCTGACCGCGCGCGCTGCAGGTGAGACTGCTCAGCATGAGCTGAGACATGTGCAAGCTCTTCAGGTTGGAAGAGCGATGACCAGTTGCATCGAAGGTCAGCTTGGGAAGCATCTATTGGTCCTGCGAGCATCATGATCACGCCTGCCGCCTGACACCTCTGACTCAAGCTGAAGCGGCCAACCGGGCGCGATCACCGGCCGGGGAGCTGACCCTGGCCATTGAATGTAGCCGCTGACTCGATGCACAATGGCCTGTACCCGTAAAACTGTTGATGAGCAGCTGGGGATCTTGACAGGCCTGGACGGCGGCATGGGGGTGTTCCTGGCTGGGCCCCTGGCGGAGGACCTGCGGGCGGCGACATGACCCTGAACACTAATTTAATGCACGATGTCAACATCCAAATTGGCATGAGAATCACCTGTCTGACAGTTCGACCAAATGCAACAGGCCTGGGCGGCGGCATGGGGTTGTTCCTGGCGGGGCCCCTGGCGGAGGAGCTGCGGGCGGCGACGGCGGCAGAGGCGCCCCTCGTGGCGGGCCGCCGCGTGCTGGAGGTGCTGGTGCCCCTGGTCTACCGCCCCGCCATCAAGGCGAGTGGCTGGCAGCCTGACGACAGCACACAGATCTTGGTAAACAGAGTGTTGCTGTGGGGAAGGGGCAAAGTCTCCTGATTCACATAGAGAAACTCGGGCTTGCCATGCTGGGTTCAGCCGCCAAGGCAGTTGGCAGGCTAGGCTGACGTCCAGAATGGGTGAGACTTCGTCATTCACTTCATGCAGTTGGATGTTGCCATGGTGGTCTGCAAGGCTAGGTTACGACCAACAGGGAGTTGGCCGAGGCAGACTGGTCGTCGTCTCATCGCAGGCGGCGCTGCTGCAGCTGGAGACGGCGGCGGGGCTGGCGCGCCTGCTGGCGACCGCGGCGGCGCCGGAGGCAGTGCACCACCCGGCGCACGATGAGGCGGAGGCCGCGGCGGTGGCGACCATGGTGCTGGAGGCGGCCACGGTGCTGCTCAGCCCGGAGGTGTGCCTGGACCCCTCGCTGCCGGGCGAGCAGCGGGCCGTGATGGACACGCCGCCCCTGCCGGAGGTTAGATCAATTTACCATGTGCAGACACCTCTGCGTGCGCACCCTGAACCTGTGCGCCTGATTGAAGCAGCGGGCCATGATGAACACGCCGCCCCTGCGAGAGGTGAGATTATTCACCATGTGAAGTTGCGTCCGTGTCTGCACACTCGATTTACACAGCATTACAGGAAGTGTGCCGTATGACATCCAGAGGCAGCATCACGATTGCTGTCAAGGACGCTGCTTCCGCATCCTTGCATCGCCGAATGTGCAGTCGTTTGCAGTTCTCGACCGAATATGCAGGCGGCGTCGCTGGTGGCGGTGATCCTGGGCTGCCTGCCGCGGCTGGGCAGCTGCGCGCACATCGCAGCGCGGCTGGTGCGGTCCCTGGCTGCAGGGCGCCCTGGGCGCACCGCCCTCGCAGGTGTGTCACAGTAAGACACCTTCATGGAGACACGCATACTGTCTGAACCTGTCCCAGCAGTGCTACTGCGTGGTGTTGCCTTCAAACATGACGCTTTGTACTTGTGTGGTAGCATCGCTGCAGGGTGCCCTGTGCTTGCTGCACCTGCTCCACTGCATGCAGGTCCAGGAGGAAGTGCATGTAGCTCAGCTGTGTCGACGCTGGTGCAGGGGGCGCGGGTCGCTGGAGAGCCGCAGCCCTGGGCCCTCTGGCCGACCCTGCCGACGCGCCCTCCGCGCTGCAGTGGGCCGCCACGCGCCTGTGGCAGCACACAGGTGCGCCGCTGCCCTCCAGACCAACTGACCGGCAACATGTGTGTTCATTGCGTGTTGACCTGTTGAGAGCTGAGCCACTGGCAAGCTTGCCCAGTTACCAGCGGTACTTTTGGTCTCCTGTGTGTACACTTATTTGTGCTGCTTGCTGGCAGATGCAATGCCTGGCGAGCTCGAGGCGATGCGCGGCATCCGGCAGGAAATGGCATCCGTGCTGCAGGTATGTAATTGCAACTGCACTGGCACAGAGCGCATACAACTATTGCGTGAAGCCACATGTAATGCTGTTGGCGCATCACAGTGAAGCTAGAGCTGATGTCACTGCATGCAGACTGCATCATGTGCCTGTACAGTTACAGCGCGTGAAATCCAGTTTTCGGCATTATTGTCAGTTGTGGCATATCATAGGCGGCAGCTGTCGCGGCGCTGGATGATGGCGAACGGGGCGAGGAGGACTTCCAGCAGCACGCCCCGCCGCCAGCGCCTGCGCGTTTTGCGGCGGCGGTGCAGGCCGCTGTCGCCGCCGCTGCTGAGGCCGGGGCCGCCCCTGACGATGGGTGAGAATGCCCGAAATGCAGTTTCAGAGCTCAATACCTTGTCACCACACCGATCTGAAGATGGTGCATTTCATACCGGCTCACTGCCTGGCATTCTGCCTTACAGGACTGAGACGCCGCTGGCATCTGCACATGACGCCGCCAGCCGCACATTCTGGCGCAATGTCGCTGCACGCTCCGCCCATGAGCAGGTGCAGCACGTCCCCCAAAGCATATTTGCGTATTGCAATTGCATGGCCGTGTGGCACAATCGTGTCGCAGCCCTTGCTGCGTTGCTGTAATCAGTTCGTGCACCACTGCAGACCTTTGCACCTCCTGCAGTTGTATAGACATGCTCACGCCCATGCTTCTCGTGCATGTCGGCAGCCATCAGCCTTCGGCCCGGCGCCCGTGGTGTGGGAGGTGGAAGCCGCGGACAAGCCGTCGCCGTTTGCTGCACACATCCCCGAGGGGCTGGCGCCCATCCGGCACCCGCGCTCCGAGCCGCTGTCGGCATTCACCAGGTTTGTCGAGCACCCCTGCATAGGCTCAGAGCTTGGGTCCCTAATGCCTGTTCGGGCGATCCTGAGCGACATACGCGCTCCTGCAATCGGCCGCCCTCGGCCATCGGACTGCCAGCTTCAGCACCGGACACAACCATGCTGATGGTGGCTGTCAACCCGACTGTGCCCCACCCTCCGAGTTCGGGTCGTCTGCTGCTATTGGCAAATGCCAAGCTTGCAGTATCTTGCTGTCCAGGGCAAAGCCCGAGGCGCCCGCGAAGGATGCTGTGGCCGCCGTCAAGGAGGAACCGGGCGCCAAGGGCGCGGCGGAAGTCGGAAGCAGCATGGTGCCCAAGCTGGAGGACAAGGACCTTCCGGGCGCCGACCTGCCGCCAGTTGTGGCGCCCTCCAGGTAGGGTCTTGGGTCCACCCGCACCGTCTTCTCTCTCGTCTGAGGTGGCTTAGAGTGGGCAGTGGGTTCTGCAGCGAAGTGCCCAAGGCGCCGGTCAAAGAGCAGAGCGCATACCTGTTGCTGTTTGTGGCGCCACCCAGGCAGAAGCTGATGCAAATGGCAGGGACAGGTGATTTTCGTCTGTCGTCATTGCAGCCTGCAGACTTGCTGGACCATTGTTGCAGGGGTGCAGTGTTTGTCAAGTTTCTCCGAAGGACTGCACCATGCGGTGGCAGCCGCCTGCCACTCATGCACGCACACGACGGCAGCCTTGCGCTTTGAAGCTACGAGCGCCGTGCTGCTTGTGCCTCACACCACACGCTGTGCCACATTCGCAGGGGCCCGCAGCGGCGGCAGGGGCGCGGCGCCGGCAACCGGCCGTCCTCCATGCACGTGGACGACTTCGAGCGCCGCCAGGGCAACAACGGCCCGGCGGCGCCGGCGGCGACGGCGGCAAAGCCGCCCAGCCCCCGCAGCCGCTCCCCACGATCCCGCTCCCGTGGGTGAGCAGTTGATGGTCTGTGCACAAAAGCCTGGGCAGCTTCATGAATAGTGACACAGCATGTTGTTTCTCAGCTACAGCATGTGCTTGGTCTGTTGATGACATCACTGCACGCTCGACATGGCAACATGGCATGAGGAAAGCTCAAGTCTGAGCATCGCCAATGGTGATTGACTCAGGCGCAGTCGGGATCGCGACAGGGAGCGAGAGCGCGAGAGGGAGGGCAGCAGCAGGAAGGAGGAGCGCCGCAGCAAGTCGCCTCGCTCCGACTCCAAGAAGGTGCCCGCGCACCTCATTGTGGTCGCCTTCTGCGTTGCGCTATACATCGGGGCTGCCCTCCTCACACTGCCTGCGCAACTGCGCGTGTGTGTGCTGCCAACCATCTTTTCGATGTACTGGCTGCAGGGTTCCGGTGCAAGCGCCAGCGCCAGCGCCAAGGAGGCCATCCTGGCCAACCCGGAGGCGGCGGCAGAGCTGTTCAGGGATCCGAAGCGGCTGCAGCGGCTGCTGGAGGAGAACCCGGCGCTCATCTCCGTGCTCAAGTCCCGGCTGGGCAAGTGAGAGGACCCTGTGAGGTGATTGACAGCTCAGGCAGCGCGCCTGCCACGTGCAGGGCCCTGCTGAGCACATCATCAGTGAGGTGGTGGGCGGCTTCACTGATTTGCAGCCCCGCCCATTGCCAGAAGTGACAGCTCAAGCGGTAGTTTGCAAAGAGTGCATCCACAGGATGCGCACATATCCTTTGCCATTTGCCAGGTCTGATTTGACATGCAGTGGGTTTGAGATGGGGCATGCAACAGCCCTGCACTCTTCAACAGGCATTACGCAACAGCCACCCTGCAGGCTGCGGCATATTGTGCACAGGAGCGAAGCAGTGTTGACATCTGTGGTATGGCGGTTGAAACCATCGCTATATGCCTCATGTCGACATTCACTATGCATTGCACACATCCTGATTACTCCGACAGTCAGAGGCGATACCAAGTGTACAAAGCCCTGTAAAGACCCTCGGCTTGAATGTCAAGGCCAGGGTTTTTATGAATGCCCTTGAAGCACATGTCTCTCACATATCTGACACGGCAGCCTCGACTGCAGCATGTGTTGTTCTACAAAGACAATGCCCCCGACTGCGGTTGGAATTGACCACACGAATGGCATCTGGCAGCGGCTATGTGACACCCAATTGATTGGGTGTCTGCTATGACAGCAGCTAGAACGCTTTCCCTCAACCAAGCCAGCTGCTTCTCAGCTGAGGTCGAAGCCGGCAACCTCGTGGATGGCGTACAGCAGCTTGGAACGCATCTCGCCCAGCGACTTGTACGGCGGCAGCTTCAGAAGGTTCATGCACGTCGCAGCGCTCGGCAGCCGCTGCGCAGACGCCTCGTTCAGCGCCCCGCCCGCCATCTGCGGTTCACAGATGACCAGCAGTCGACGACTGTGCATTTGCCAACGTGTTCATGGTTGACAGCTCGAGCAGAGTCGTGCAGATGGCTGCTTGCAGCAGAGGCTGTGCGGACGCCTTGTTCAGCACCCCGCCCACCATCTGCAGTTGACAGGCCGAGCAGTAGCTGACGAAACTGTGTGGTCGGCAAGATGCTTTCAGGTTGACAGCTCGAACAGAGTCGTGCAGAAGGTCGTGCTTGGCAGCCGCTGGGACGACGCCAGGACCAGCAAGCCGCCCGCCATCTGCAATCAACAGGCAAATTGCATCCCGAACACCGACATTTGAATCAATGCTGTGAAGCATGAGCCATGTCGGCAGGTGCAGCGCCGGCGCTTGGTTGAACACTCTTCAACTCGACAGCAGAATGCCGATCAGTTGCTCCGCCAATCAGTTCTAGATACCATCCAATCAGCCACATCTTCGACATTGACACACTGATGCGTCTATCATATGTGTCAAAGCCACAAAAGTGGTCAATCTTGCTGACTGCATGCTGGCGGTGATGCTATAGGTTGGACTGACAGCTGGTGAATGAGCGCCATGAGCAACACCCATTGCCGACTCCCACGACCACCCTGTAACATCCCTATTGATCAGCAGCCATAGACAGACGGTGGATTAGATGGCTGCTTCAAATCAAGGAAGCCCTGCGACAGCCCCTGAATGTCTGCTGCACTGTTTCATGGCAGCTTTCGGCATTGATGACAATGGTACCACCTTGATCAGCACTTGGATGAATCAGCGCGGTCAAGTCATGCAAGCCACACAGCAGGCTCCGAGCCTGCCTGCCTCAGGGATGCACATCTGTTGTGACGCACCTGGATGCAGAGGGGCGGCTCCAGGTAGCGGAAGCCCAGCAGCGGGCCCCGTGACACAGACGTCACAAAGCGCAGGAACGCGCCCTGGTCCTCCGGCGAAAAGGAGCGCAGCGCCTGCAGAATGATACAGTTCGTTCCTTGATATGACCCCTGGGACACGGACGTCACAAATGCGCCCTGGTGTCTCTGGGAAATACTAGCGCAGCGCCTGCAGAACCTGATGTATCCGAGTACAGCCAATCGCAGACATTCGGTTTGCCGTCGTCGCTCTGCACGAGCTTCGGGCAAGGCCTGCAATTACATCAGGCCATCGCCCTCATGTTTGTCCATGCCGTCGTAGGATGACTCACTCGTTGCAGGCACATGTGATGGTTGCGGCGGACCTGTGGTCCCTGTCCCCATGTAATTTGGAATGCCACTGGAATGTAGAGAATCTGATAGCGTTTGTGAGGCTTTCATGGTGCCCACCTCCCACAGGTTGGCGATAATGGGGTGTTCCCGGTGGTAGCCGCCCGCAAACTCTGCGTGCGCCGCCAGATCATCCACATCCAGCGCCCCGCCCCCTGCATTGTCAAAACAAGGAGGGGTGTTCGACCAAAGGTGGTGCTGCAGGGTACGACGATCAAACGGAGCACCAGGATATACAACATGGCTGACATCTCACCGTGATGAGTCCCAATCTGGCACTGAGCAGGGTCCGCATATGGGCGGCACTGCATGAATGACTTCAGCCAGACATTGCCATTGCCATCGCACCTATAATGCCCTTCTGTGTCCTTGGTGCGATACCGGTGCAATGCACCTTGTTCGATCATAGCCATCGAGGGCAGGTTCGCACCGGCGCCACTGATGAGCGTCTGCAGCTCGCCCGGCGCGAACATGGCGGTCCAGGCGGGCGGGATGACCTCCGACAGCCCCGCCCTGAAAGCCGCCGTCAGGCCCGCCTACATTGGGAGGGGTGATCAACTCGATCTTGAATTGAATTACCCCTGATAATGGCGTCCCAAAGATCGAGCTCGTGCCAGCGCCAACAGACACCAAGCAACACATATGAACGAGCTGCGGTGCATAGCCCATGTGTGAGCTGGAATTTTGTACATTGACATAGTGTTGCAGCACACGCCTGCGCTGTCAAAGGCGCACCAGCTGCGTGTTGAGGCGGTAGTCAGCGACACGGTGGATGTAGGCCAGCTTGTTAGCGTCCGTCACCGCCACCTCACGCCCCCCTGGCACCAGCTCCACCTGTATGCGAGTTGTGTACGAGATGAACAGTGACCAGACGTGCACCAGCTTAATCAGGCTGAGAACATGCATGCAGTGGCTGACGGACAACTTGTAGATGTCTGTCACCGCAACCTTCCGCCCTCCAGGATCACCACTGTTCATGAATTGAGTCTGCAGGATGCCCACGTGAGACACAAGTAGAACATGGCAGCTGTGTGAATACAGTTCTGAACTGTGAAGTTCCTCTCATCATGTGAAGCGGGAATCTCTCCTGGTTCAGCGATAGAGCCTGACAATACATCTCGTTGATTGTGTGGCTACATAGCCTGGTGGCGCCGCCACCCCTTCAAGATGCAATGGTCAGACGGTGCATTGGCAATCTGGTGCAGCACCAGCCCCACTGGTGACGATCAACATTTCCACGCAGAGGCACATCGGACATCTTCGCAACTGAAGATATCAGATGCGCCAGTGGAGCATGTATTCTCAGCAGCTTCAGTTTCATCTCCTTTATCAGCAATACTCGACATGTTTCAGAGCCTTAACTCAAGAAGGACGCCAGATGGTCGAAATCGCCAACGAGGGGATGAGCGCCACTTCATCCCCATCACAATGCTGCGACCACATCAGGTCCAAATTTGCTGCTGCTGCTGCCCAGTCCCAGGACGGCTGAGCGTCCAGCACAGGGCAGGACTTTTCAGCTGACACATCCCAGATGCGGGAGAGGCTGCTCGCCTCACGGTGGGCGCCGAAGGTGGAGTCGCGACGGTGAACATGAGCGCGAGGTGCGGAGGCGTCGCCGTGATAGTCCCGCAGCCGCATCAGGTCGCAGTACAGCTTCGGCACTTAGCGTGGGCAGGTCCCTTTCTAGGTTCAAGGGTACATTGTGTAGTGCTGACCTCACGGTGGGCGCCAAAGGTGGAGTCGGCGATGGTGAACGTGAGCGCGAGGTCGGAGGCGTCGCCGCTATAATCCCGCAGCCGCATCAGGTTGCGGTACAGCTCGGCGTCCAGCGTGGGCAGGTCGTTGACGTCGCACCAGGCACCCGGGCGGAATTTCTTCAGGAAGAAGCCCGCCAGCGGCAGCTCCAGCAGGATGCCCTCGAACATTGCCTGCATCGCGGCGTACGATCCGAGATTTGACCACTTGCATCCGGGACATCGCGCCGGCCTTAGGCGCATACATCAACAGGCGCAAGCCAGTTGCTACATGCAGATTTGCTGGCAGATCACTACAGCGCATGCAGCCCAGGAACTTGAGCAGCCGCCATGCCTCTGGCGGTGGCGCATAATGATGGCCTACAACGACATAGTCGAAAGAGAGAGTCGAAGGTTGATGGTGCAGGGCGTGAAACGCACACCTTGCCGAGCATGCGGCCCAGGAACTCCAGCAGCTGCAGCGCCTCTGGCACCAGCGCTGGCGCATTGGGGTTCGGGTACAGCCGGTTGTCGGACGTCGCCGCAAACAGCCCCACATTCGGATCGAAGCCCTGCATGCGCACAAATTCTGTCATCAACATCAGGTGAACGCCCGGAACACACACTGCCAGTATATGCATGCAACGCGATCTCACACCCTGCGATTTCATGAGTCCGGATTCAGAGGTCGTCAAATCGCGCACATGCATGCCACTGGTGCTGGTGCCAGTGAGCAGAGGGATGTTCATGCCACGGCAATGTCGATATACACCTCCTTGACCAGGTGCTCCATGAAGTCCTTGAACAGGCCGCCGCCGTCGATGCCAGCCTCCTCCATGCCGTGCTCGTTCACGAACTGGATGCGCACCCGCCCCCGCAACACCTCCCCTGGCTGCATGCATGCGGAAGACCAATTCGTCAGCCCCAAAGGGCAGCACATTTGACACACATCACGTCATCAGTGGATGATGGGCATGCACCCACGGCTGCAAATCGATGGTCGTCCATTGGCTTGCACAACTTCTTCGTGGCTGTCTTAGTGCAGCAATGACATCCGAGTTCTGGATGTTACTACTGTGAGTAAGGTGAAATTGGAACAGCAAGCAGATACACACCAAGTTCAGGTGTGAGAAGCCGTCGGACAGTAGCTGCGACCGCCGGATGGTGACCACAGGGACGCCGCCGTAGTGGCGGCCATGCGCAAACTCCTGCTCGGCTCGAGCCCGCTTCTCTGTGGCGACGAGGGTGGCGAAGACATGGGCCCGCTCCTGGAACTGCACCAGGTACGGCGCGTGCCTGCGCACACAGGCAGAGGAGCCGAATTCGATAGGGCATCTCAGTCGATGCAGTGCAACTTCCCGCCAAGCTTCGGGGTGCTGCTTCATGGCAACCAGGTTCGCACACACCTGCACGCAACCCTCAATCTGTTACAGCTGCAGCTCACGCCTCCACCACAGCAGCTGATGAGTACACCTGCAAGCGGAAAGGAGTTGCAAGCACGCCAGTTCTCCATGTTAACTACATGCAATCAGGTGGCAGCTCACTGATCAGGTGCACATGAATTTGCACATGCATCATTGACCCCTTTGATGTTCAACAGACGAACAAGGTGCCAGCACAGCTTTTCAGCTCGGCAAGTGTGCCCTCTGCGAAGTCGAGCAAGGGTTGCCACCCTCAGCCATCAGCAGATGTGCTGCCGCATCTGCTGGCAGCAGCGAATGGCGTCCATTGCTCGGCCATACGCACGACAGCAGACAATCATAGACAATTGCAGCAACATAGAGCACATGCAGCGTGAGGAGACTGCTGTCTTTATCAGAGTCACAAGGCACTTGAGCAGGCCGGAGACGCGCGAATTGACTGCTTCCAGCACGCCCCCCGGCGCAGCAGCCGCAATGCGAGCCTCTGCCAGGAAGCGCTCCGCCTGCAACGGCGTTGTTTGAGTCGATGTGCATGCACTGGAATACTGAAATTACTCACGCGTGCAGCCAGGTCGTGCAAGTGCTGTGTAAAGCAGTCGTGCGTTGCTGAGTGAACATGGTCATGTATGTGCCTCGATGTGCCACACCTGCACGCTTTCTGCTGCAAAGGCGGCGGCCGGGGCAAAGGCGCGCTGCGAGTTGCAGTCGAACAGCTGGCGGCCCAGGCGGCCCGCCGCATCGCGCACATCCTCTCGCAGCTGGTGCGCTGCCGTGACTGCTTCACTGCCAGCGCCGTGCACCACGCCTGCAGCGCTGGTAAGTGAGACGCATCGCTTCCAGCACCATGCGGGGTCAGATTCAGAGCTGAATGTGCATGTTGTATCTGTCGTGTCACCTTGTCACACATACAGTGATGCTTTGTTTCCAGTCACAGAGCTGATGCAGCCCTCAACTGCGAATGCCCATAGGAAAGCTGTGCACACAAGCTTTGCGTCATTGTGTCCAGTGTTTGTTAACTACACACATCGAAATCGCCTCCGCATCAGGAGTACTTCGGCGCCAGGGACTAGTTCATCAACGAATATCACGCCACCATGCAGACGCTGCAGGATGGTGAGGCTGCGGTAACGATGGACGTCTACCCCCGGGCGTGAGTCTTCCTCTTGCACTAGCCCCTGGATCACCGATGTTCTTGTTGCCCTTCCAAAGTGCGGATGTGTCTGGCTTGCCACACATTCCTCCCAAGCAGCTGACGCCCTCTCCTGTGTCCATCTATGCAATTCGGCGCCTTCTAGGATCCAGCTGCACATGCCAGAGTGGCCTCTCCTGGGCACTCCCAACCAACTGAAATCTTTAGGGTTGCCTGTGCAGGAAAAATGTGCCCAAGTATCTGGCCTTCGAGCACATCAAGGTGCCCACTTCCGCCGGCTGCCAGCAGGTGCCGCTGGAGCTCGCGTTCTTCTGGCGTCGCGTGCTATACCTCCCGGACATGCCGATGTTTCCATGTCCAGCCGGGCAGCAAAGCCCAGGTGCAGCTTTGCCCCTGCTCCCATCCCATCTGCCCGCATGCGCTGCCAGCCTCGTTATTGATGGAATAGGCAAAAAAAGGCGAAGCCCTTGCTTGTCTCAACAACGATGTTTCTGCTCTGTTTTACGCTTGTAAAAGAATCTCTAATGAGCTTCCTTTGTTTGATTTGCTAATGGGACCATTATGGGTCGCTGACGCACTACTGACATCATCGTTCCCAAAGATGGGACCGAAGATGGGACCAGCACCATCCAAGGAAAGATGGCATGAGAGGAATGACCAACACATGTATCGGTTGCAACAGCATGCAAATACATGAGAACGAGATGCACTGCTGCGGATGGCATCCACGTCAAATGGAGCCACTGCTGGGCGTTCAGCAGACCTTTTGCGGAGGGGATCGAGCAGTTCTAGATCTATGTCTGCAAGATCGTGAGAGGGTTTGATGGGGCAGGGCACCTGCACCGGGCGCGGCGTCCACCCACAGCACCTGCCACAGCGCCGCCGTCAGCATCGGCAGCAGGCCGGCGGCGGGGCGGCCGCCGTCGTACAGCTCCCCGGGCGGCAGCGGCGCTCCCCTGCCTGCCAGCTCCCCGTCGCCCACGGTCAGCAGGTACACGCTGCACCAGGACAGCAGCGAACCTTTCAGCAGATGAGAGACCAGTCAACTTCAAGCAGCCACCATGCAGCTTCCTTGGTGGTAGGAGCGCCCCTCTGCCCATGAGATCCCCTGTGCTGGCCGGGAGGAGATACACGCTGCAGATATAGAACACTTGTTGTTGTCCTGCTCTGATACGTAGATGCGGTGCCCCTCAGGTAGGAGCACATGAGCTTGCAGCAGCGTCCTCATTCCCCCACGAGCCGAGGCAGCTCATGACCCATCCTTGTAGTCCGGTCTGCTGAACGATCCTTTGACAGGGGTCACCTGTGCACGCGCGCCAGCAACACCAGCGGCGGGCCCCAGGTGGCAATGTTGGGCGGCAACGCGCGACCTGCAGCTGCTTGCATGCCCTGCAGCGAACAATCCTCACGGACGTGGAGCAGTGGAAACTCTCCATGTTCTTCCTGATAAGCACTCCTCACTGCTCCAGTGCGCATGTATGTTGCAAAGCGGTCTATAGGGCGGCGAAGATGCTGGTGAGGTGGCGCCAAAACTCACCCGAAGGTGGCTGAACCAGAGACGCTCCACGAAGCTGGCACGTACCGCCAGTGTGATGAGCGCCCCGCGTCGCAGCGCTGGCACCTCAAGCACCTAGATGCAGAGGGTTTGACACATGTATGAAGTCAAGGTCAGCGCAGGACCTCCAGCTGACACCACATGTTGCACACGTCATGGGTCCGCAGTGTGGCATCGTTGGTGTGTCAAGCAGCAGCCAGGTCAAGCATTTGGAGGCAACACCTGGTTCAGGAACTGCAGCAGAGTGGCAATGCTGCTGTCTGCTGCTGAATTGTGCACTGTCGGGGCTGGACTGCTGCTGCTGCTGCTGCTGCTGGCAGCACTGCTGCCAAATGCTGCCCGTTGCGACCCAAAGGCAGCAGACTGAGGTGAGCCAAATGCTGGCGCAGCTGAAGGCCTGCCAAAAGCTGGCGCGGCCGCTGCATTGATGCGCGGCTGCTGAGCTGTCTGTTGGTGCTGCTGTTGCTGCTGCTGTTGCGCCTGCTGTCCCTGTTGCTGCCGCTTCAAAGCTGCGGCTGACGCTGCGTCCGCCGCAGGAAGAATGCGCTGGACCAGAAATCGCAGCAGCGATTCTGATGCTGCGGAACTGAGCTGCGCTGCCATTGCTGGCGGAAGATGGAAGTCCGGCTGCAGTTCCAGCTGATCTGCATGGTCGGAGGCACTGTGACTGAGCAAGTGATTTCAAGTGGCAAAATCTGCAAAACAACCATCTCAGCGTTTCGCTCCGAAAGCAGCAAGCAGCATATGAAAGGGATGGTGTTCAGCAATGCCACTGGAGTGCAATGGCAAAGATGCCTCAATTTGCTTGCCTGATTTGCTGATCCGCTGCACGCCGCCCGCAGCAAGGCCATCCTCATCGCCGCCAACTGCTGTGCTGTCCGCCAGCAGAAGGCCGAGGGGCAGCACCGACATGAGCGACTGCACCGTGTTGAGCAACTGTTCCGCCGCAACGTCTGCACCGAAAGCTGCTGCTGCCAGCTTCGAGTCCTGCAGAATAGAAAGAGCAGAGCTCAAACTGTCACATCAATCAACTGGTGACGGTGCAAGCGTTTGAGTCCACCTGTGCACGCAATACGGTGCACAATCTGCACGAGCAACCCGCAAGAGATCGACTGCCCCACCTGCAGCACCACCGGAGCAATCTCCAGGAGGTTGCCCAGCACGGCCGCCGCTGCAAAGGCTGCACTGCTGCTGGGTGCAGAGCTGTCGGCCAGTGCAACCGCCAGCTGCCGCGGGGGCAGCGCTGACAGCGCAGCGGTTGCCGAGCGCACCAGCTGCGGCGCCACCGCCCGCAGCGTCGGTGCGCGCCGCCACAGCAGCGGCACGCCCAGCAATGCTGCAAGCTGCAGCTGCTGCTCCATTCCCGCGAGGCCTGCATGCAAGCCACCAGTCCTCGGCCACGTCGAGCAAGCACTGCTGTTCGTTTGACGATGCACATCTCTTGCTTGCATCTGGAGGGTTCCATGGGCATGTCATACAGTCACCTGCAAGGCTGCGGCTGGTGAGGATGGTCACCAGTGCCTCAGCCGCAGGCACCGCCTGCTGCAGCGGCGGCGTGCCGGGGGGCGGTGTTGCAGTTGCTTGGCTGGCTGCCGGGCTCCTGCCGCCGCTTACGTCTGCTGCTGCACCTGGCGCTGGCACCGCAGCATCCAGCAGCAGCGCCAGGCTGCGGTGCAGCTGCACCCGCATGGCGAGCCAGGCAAGCAGCTGTCGCACGGCTGCGTCTGCTGCGTCCGGCCCCACTGTGGCCACCCATGCATCCTTGCCTGCGGGCATGCAGGTCAACACTGCATCAGAAAGTGCAAGCGCCTTTCTCGTTCACCTCTCATGCTTGCAACGATGACCTGAGCAGAAGTGAGATTGGGGTTGCAGAGCATGTGGAATAAGGACCTTAGACCGGCATGCCCACCTGTCAACGTGAGGAGCAGCTCTGTAAGCAGTGCAGGAACACTGCTGCTGTCTGTCAGTGCCCGCCTTGGCGCTGCCAGCTGTGACGAAAATGCAGACCTGCAACTGGAGGCAACAAGATTGTTGCCCCATGCCCATGGTGTGACAGGCATTCCTACAAATTGCCATGGTGTCACATACAAATGAGGTTCCACTCGGGCAGCGCACCTGTGGAAGGTCAGAGCCTGTAGACTGAGCTGCACCAGTCGCCTGAGTGTGTGCATGCTGGTCTCGTGGCTGCCCAGTGGCAATTCGCCTGTGCGCATGCCGAAATGCCATCAGCTTTGCATAATCACTCCTTTCAACTTCTCAGCATACTTGGTTGCGGCGACATCTGCACGCCCAGGCATTAGAGCACTTCATCTGCTCGCCTGTGGTTTGATATGCGCTCAGTAAAAGGCGGCTGGCGGTAGCCAGGCGGCGCACATCCTGCTCATTGGCGACCCGCACAAAGAAGCAGAGGCTCCGTAGGAAAGATGGATTTTCCTTTGGCACATCCCTGCTTAAGCAGCAGCAAAGTGAGTATGCAGATATGCCACAGCCCGTCGTTTATATTTCGGAAGCTTTTCGGAATCCTCAGGGGAGTATGCCGGCATCCCAGCACAATGCAGCAGGAAAAATACGCACGGCATGGCGCGCTCCCCAAACTCGCCAAAGGATTTCTGCCACGATCTGCGGGCCTCATCACGCAGCGCACCCACTGCGCGCTTGGCACGCCACAGGGCCTGCGCATGGCAGTGTTACACCTGAGTGCAAGCTCAGCCATGCGGCGATTTCCGGTCAGGCAAACAGAATGATGCTGGCATGCACTGTCACATAGCATTCTGCATTTGCTTTCGTACTGACCACTCGCCTGTATGCGGATGGCTGACTGCGTTTCAACCTTCTGCACACGCCGAGCCTCGCGCTCTGCCCTTGTGCGAGCCAACACTTGCTCTCGGGATTCGGTCTTGCTGCTACGGCCTCCGAGGTCGACCCGCCGCTTGCCGGAGCCCGAATGGAACATGGCGAGGCGTCTGAATCCGTTTGATAGCCTCAAGGAAGTCCAGAACTTACTTGGCACAAATGCATTACTGTGGATGATGTTGCTATACCAAGTCAAAACACAACATGGAAGCGCCTACAAGACTTTCCAACGCAAGACTAACACTATCGACAAGCTTGCGATGTGCTGCTCTTTTTAAACGGCACAATCAGCGTCAAATCAACATGCCACGAATGAACCTTCTGGCTGCTGCAGGGTGGGTTCAACAATATTTTGCAGGGCGCATGTTTGCAACCTCCTCAGAGCTGAAGGGAGGCCCTGCTGGATATCCAACATTCCAGCCGTGCTATGTCTCAACATTCGCTGCGCTGACCATGAGCGGCTGCCACCATCGTTCGTCAAAACCTGCTGCCTTCCGCGCCACCTCATTGAACGGAGGCTGCAGGGAGAAATGGAATTCTGTCAAAATGCTCATGCTCGTACCGGTCCACGTTGCACAAGATGCAGCAAAGCACAACGCCTACCTTCAGGTCGCCTCTGAAGTGCTGCCTCACAAGCGCGTGGAACCATGCTTGGACATCCGGGAAGTTTTGGGGGTCCAGCGCTGAAGCTGCAGCCGTTGCTGATTGAGCTGGATCACACTGCCTGGCCTGGTTGTACAGATACGTCAGCCACTTCGTCCCCGCGGCACAATGCGAGACTTCCTCCTGCAGCATCGACGGCTGGAAACCTCTCTGTAAGTTCCAGGCTTGCGCAGATGTGTGTGTGCAAAAGGAGCTATCGGGTGCCGGATCATGGTGCTGAGCACTCACCGGGTATATTGTGTCTTCAAGCAGCTGTGCAGTGGCTCCGTCTCCGCCATTGCGGAACCTGCGCGCTCGAAACACACGTCGAAACGGATGCAGCAAGCGGGCAATGCCGGATGAGGCATGCCAGCCCACACTGTAAACACCACGGCACCACTGCACAGTGCCCCCTGGGCAACTCATCATATTGCCATCACATTTTTGCACCTGCTGATGGTCTGCGGCAGGACGTCCAACCCCCGAGCCTCGTGCACACACGACTCTATTGCCAGGCGCGCAGGGAGGCTATGTGCTGTGGCAGCGGCTGATTCCCACAGCCCGACATGCGCAGGCTGGGCACCATACTCGGATCCCAGATCATGCAATCGCGCCTGCAAGCACACCCGTGAAGCAGTGTGCGTTGCTGCTGCTGCCATTTAATGGTGCAGCATGCATGCCACTCATTTCGTTGCCCAAACGTCAGAGCGCACACCTCCAGCAGAGAGAAGTGCCGAGCCTCGTCCTCCGCCACTGTCACGAAATCGTCGCAAAAGTCGCGTGGGACGGCGCCACTGGGCACAAAGCGCGCAATGACGTCCCAGGCGAGGTCCACCGCCACGCCCTCAATGTGGCACAACGAGTGCGTCATCGCGATGCGGGACGCCGCGGTGCCGCCCCTGCCCAGCTTGGGCATCTCCCACGGCTGCACGAGCCTCAGCTGCACGCGCGGTGCGGTGTGAGCTTAGCCAGCCCATGGCATGCAGCACATCTGCTTAAAGACGATCTACGACCACCAAGCATGCTATGCATGTGAAGGCTAGCCGGTTGCAATCCTGGCATCTCACGATAGATTTGAACAGTCACAGACTCCATGCATGGGACACCTTGGGGCTGCGGGCGGGGATGTCGGGCGGGGGCGGCTCGCCATCAGCGTGCGTCCTGCTGATGCCGCCGCTTCGCCACAGATCCGCCGCCAGCCGGGTCCACTGCGCCTTCACGGCGGGCTCTGGCTGATGCAGCACCTTGCGCGCCGCAGCGCACAGCGTGTCCCCGGCCTGCGGCGGGCCCACAGCCATGCCTCACAGCGGCAGATATGCCTTTGTGTGCTGCTTGGGGAATGAGTTTATACGGTGCTGCTTGCTACTGTCTGGACTCACGAGAGTCTGGTCAGCAGCGCAACGATAGGCTCAGCGTGATGTGCAGCGGCAACGACTGGCACTGTTGCAGGTGAGTGTTTCGCAGTCTCGAACGTGCGCTGATGCTGAATTTAAGCTCTGCAAGGTCCGTGTGCTTCAGTCCCTCGCAGGGTCTCTATTGTCAACAGGCAAGGCTCCTGAACTTCGTCCCCCTGGGCTATGCCCTTTGTACCAGAACACAACAGGGAAAGCGCATCTGCTGCAGGAGCATGCACACCCTGAAGCAGCTGCAATTGCAGCAGGAAGACGATCGGAGTCAGCAGGGTCATATGAAATTTGCTGGCTCACAAGGCAGATTGCACTCCACAGTAGGAGGTCTGCAGCATGTAAAATATGCTAAGATTCACACTGTATTCCAGTCGAGGTGGTGAAGGTTGGCTGAGCAATGCGAGGCGCGCTCAGTAGCGTTCTTGGCTGGAGCATTCGTTGTACTCTGCTCGCAAAGACCGTACTGCCCGTACAGCTTGCAGCACGCTGAAAGGCGGAAATCTGCAAAGCGAAAACCTGAAAGGCGGAAATCTGATTCCTACAATCTTGCGCCACCCTTGGAATTGTTTGCCATTTCCATACAATGTGAACGAAGCGACGTGTAAGACTGGCAAACGCAGAGGGACTTCAGGACGATTGCGTTGCAGGCCGACCGGCTTCGTGCAGCACGTTGCCACTGGCCAACCTCCGCGCTGACGGACACACAGGCCTCTGGCGCCGTGCGCGAGCGGATGTACATGCAGTGACGCAGCAGCATGCACAGAGGAGATCCGATGTGACGACTGTGGAGTTGCTCCGTGGATACGGAGACGTGCGAGGCGGGGGACTGCTTTGCAGCGTAGATGGCAGGGTCGCAGGCGGACTCAGCTGACTGTCCACAACGCTGAGGACCCAACACTGGATCGTCTTCAATCGTATTCGAGGTGAGCGGCATGATGCCTCAGGGTGCCGGTGGCTTGAGGACGGCGTTCGGCGCCCTGACTGGGTGTTTGCTCGTGGCTGGGGCTTGCCGACCTCTCGCGGGGCTGGTGGGCCGCGCCTTGTGGCGGTCATGACAGATCTCATGTGTAAAGGAAGTACTCAGTTCAATGTAGCCAGGCCCGTTTGCTTTCAAGCGCTGCAGCTCCGCTGCACCTGTGTGAGTTCTGGAAGCCCCAACATGCCGTGTCGAACCGTTATACCACTGGGGTGCCGCTGCTGCGCTCGGACACTTATTAATCGTTGATTGCTGCCCTTTGGTGGTTCCGGGAGGCCCGCAGCGGCCGAACCGCGTGCCAAAAAGTTCCCCAGATGCACGATGGTTCCGAGGGCCAGTTGCTGGCATGTCGTTGGGCTGCAGCCTGCCTGCCTCGCTGCATCATCCCTTTTGTGATCTCATGCGCAGGACTGCACACTGAGGCGCCAAGGTCTGCAGGACAGTGTGCCAGCGCATACTGCCAGCCAACCATGCAGCAGCGGGCAGCATGACCACGGTAGTGCAGTTCGCCACCATGATGACGGAGCCGCCCAAGCAGCAAGCGACGTACGGCTTCACAGTGCGGGATGTGCTACTGCCGCCGGTGGACGCCAAGCCGCTGAAGGGCGCACTTGCCGACAGTCCGGGCAAGGCTGCAGCATCAGCACCAGCGGAGCAGCAGTCACCCCACACGCCGCAGCAGCATGCGCTGCCCCGGTCACAGCTGACGTCAACTAGGTCGGGCCGCGCCGTATCTGCCAGCACTCCCAAGCAGCAGCCTGATAGCCGCAGGGCTGAGGACCCGAGTCTTCGCAGCTTGGCGGCAAACAAGCATCAGGCGCAGCATTTGTACCAGCAGCCGCGCCAGCAGCACTCTCAGCGGCGCCAGATTCCGCCGCCCAGCCCGCACCGCAGCAGCCGACAGAGCCGCTCGCCTTCTCGCGAGCATGGCGGCGGACAGCACCATGCCGAAACGGCTGACGAGCAGCCGGAGTCGTCTTTTGGCATCCGCGGCCTGATGTCCATCACCTCAGGCAGCTTCACGCCGGCGGACCTGTCGACACACACAGCAAAGCAGCCGCAGCCCCACCTGGAGGTGAGTTGCACACGTTCAGGTGTAGTGTTACATATGCCATGATGGGATGCCACATGCACCGGCTCGCCAGGCACTGATGAAGCTCAGCAGCCGCGACATATGTAGCTGATTGTGTGGGCTCATGCCATTCAGGTTGTGGGCACAACGCATGCAAGCCCAGATGTGCGGCGGCTGGTGCGGGCGGTGACGCGCGGGCTGCGTTGCTGCCAAGAGCCAGAGGCAGCTGAGACCGGGCTCGGCGGCACCTACTTCTTCCGCAGCGAGGCAGGCGCCCATGTCGCAATCGTGAAGCCGTGTGACGAGGAGCCACTGGCGCCCAACAACCCCAAGGTGGGCATGCTGGAGGCTTCGAAGTGGAGAGGCTTCGATGTCACAGACATCAAAACTGCTGTGCTGACGCCATCGTGCAGCATGATGATACCAGCTTGGCGGCTGGCTGATGCGTCTGCGGCACGTCTTGTTTGGATGACACTCTAATGGTCTTGCAGGGCTTTGTTGGGCGGGAGCTTGGCCACCCTGGGCTGAAGCCAACAGTGCGTGTCGGCGAGGCTGCCCTCCGTGAGGTCGCCGCGTTCCTATTGGACCACCAGAACTTCGCCAAGGTGTAGATTCCTCGTCACATATCCAAGTGTTGCTGATGTGCGACCGTGAGGCTCTGTCGGCTGGCAAACCTGGCACTGTGTGGATTGGTCAATCAACAGTGTGTGATCAGGCCAACAGCCACTACATTTACAACTGATCCAGCAGCTTGTCAGTTTGGCAACCCGCCATGTCTCACATTAGCAGTCTACCATGTGTGCAGGTGCCACCCACGGTGCTTGTGCGGGTGTCGCACCCCATCTTCCACCAGGCTGTTGAATCCACGCCGCTGGCGCTGCGGCCGACAGACTCCGGCGTCTCCCTGGCCGGCCCTGGGGCCGATGCAGACGGTGCACTGATGCCGGAAGGCAAATTGGGCTCTCTGCAGGTGTGCAGTCTTGGCCTGCTGGGCATTATTTGCTGAGGATGGTCCTCACATTGGTATCTAGCTATGTGCTTCAGCTAATCTCGTCTCATTCGTTGTACCATGCTTCTGAAGCCTTTCATTTTGCCACCCGCAGGAGTTCGTGATGCATGATGGCGACACCAGCGAGGTTGGCGCCTCGCGCTTCTCTGTGGCGGATGTGCACCGCATTGGCATCCTGGATGTGCGCCTGTTCAACACTGACCGCCATGCAGGTATGCTCCTCTCACATATATGACAACAGATCAGATTGCTGTCTGTGGTGGTTGTTGCTAGTACTTTAGGTTGCAATGCTGGTCTGTCATAGGAGGGCCAGCATCGAAGCACATGTTGCAGTGCTTTCATTGCAGTCAAACCACAACATTGCATTGTCCGCACCACATGTTGCACTGTCTGCAGGTAACATGTTGGTGGTGCGGCCCCGGGACCGCGGCAGCCGCAGCAGCATGTCCGGCGGCCGCGCCAGTGCCGGCGGAGGGCTGGCGCGCCTGGAGGATGCGCGCTCGGAGCTGCGCCCCATCGACCATGGCTTCTGCCTGCCGGAGGCGCTGGAGCCGCCCTACTTCGAGTGGCTGCACTGGCCGCAGGTGTGGAACATGTAGCGTCTGGGTCACGACCAGATGGTGTGCACAGCATTGTGCAGCATGTATGTGTTTGTGATGTCAGGATTAGTGGAAAAGAGTTGCTGTCTGTTGCGGCTTATTATATAAAAGAATGTTGCATTTGCAGAGGCATACAGCGCACACTGGCTCCTGATGCCCAGTGCCGAAAGTGCAACAGCTCGCAGCATGGCAAGTGCATGTCTGCAGTTGGTGAGGAACACCCTTCCGTGTTCCTTAGGCGATGATGCCGTTCAGCGAGGAGGAGCTGAAGTACATCGCGGCACTGGACCCGGCGGCCGACTGCGAGCTGCTGCGGCGGGAGCTGCCGGCGCTGCGCCCCGAGTGCGGCCGCACCCTGCAGGTCGCCACAGCGCTGCTGCAGGCCGCCGCCGCTGCCGGCCTCAGGTAAAGGAATATTGACATGATGCCCTGGCTTTGGATGAGGCAAGAAGAACTCGCAGCATGTGGCGGCAGTGGGTTGCAGGCAGCTGCAATTGTGCTAGCCATTTGCAGCGTCAATCGCCTACA
Source organism: Tetratostichococcus sp. P1 (assembly GCA_036584455.1). Classification (NCBI taxonomy): domain Eukaryota; kingdom Viridiplantae; phylum Chlorophyta; class Trebouxiophyceae; order Prasiolales; family Stichococcaceae; genus Tetratostichococcus; species Tetratostichococcus sp. P1. The sequence continues at coordinate 4,053,717 of BTPI01000001.1, forward strand.
GTTACTTGGACAACGTGTCAGTCAGGGTCAGTCAGGATGGCTGCAGGGAGACAAGCTTGCCTGCAAGCTGAGGTGTTGCTTCCGTTTGCACAGCCTGGCGGAGATCGGGGAGGTGATGAGCCGGCCGCTGGTGGGCATGGAGGAGGAGGCCAGCCAGCTGGAGCGCCTGTGCCTCGCCTGCCGCGCCGCGATCGACAGTGCCGACAGCGCCAGCGAAACCGACGGCAGCACCAGCGACGCCGACAGCTGCGGCTCCTCTGAGCGCTCGTGGCCCGCCGGGCACTCCGGCTCGGATGCATCTGATGAAGACGCCGACGCGGACGGCTCCGAGGACACCTGGTCAGACGATGGGCTGGCCCTGGGTCCAGGGTTTGGGCACCAGGGTTTGGGCCGCCTCAGCAGCCGCAGCGCCCGCGGCGGCGGCAGCTCCTCGCTCGCGGACATCTCGGAGGACGGCTCCGCAATGAGCAGCAGCAGGAACGGCGAATTTGGCAGCAGCAAGCTGGCCCAAATGGCAAACACATCTGGCAGAGCCGACAACACTCCCAGCAGAGGTGGCCACGGCGGCGGTGACCAGTTCGGCGGCCAACTGCTGTCGCTGGGGCTCTCTGATGCGCCACGCATGCTGGCGCCAGCTGGCGGCTCGCTGCAGCGGCTGGACTCGTGGCAGCGCCGCGGCAGCAGCATCGGCGTCGGCGACAGCGGCGGCAGGAGGGACAGCGGTCAGTTTGCAAGCGTGTCGGACCTGGCGAGTGTTGCCTCCGGCACGCTGATGATGTCCACCCGGCGCTCGGCAGCAGACGACCTGCTGTTCGAACTGGACGACGGCGGACCATCCCACATTGCCGGCGCAGGGGTCGGCTGCACTGCAGCAGCTGCCGCCAATGGAGCCGCCGCAGCGGCGATGCCCCTGAGCATGGCGCGCACCCGCAGCAGCCCCGTGGGGTCGATGGAGCTGCTGCCGCAGCTGAGTCTCGAGGGCGGGATTGACGGTGCGGAAAATGGCCGCCGCCGAGCGAGCATCGGCGACACGCGCATGTCCCCCCGCACGCCAGCGGCGGCGGCTTATGCAGACCGGGGTATGGGCCTCCCCTGGCACTGGGCCGACAGCAGCTCCCCCGACACGCCGTCCCCCGACGCCGCCGCCGCCGGCGCCTCGGCGTTCGGCGGCAGCAGCCCCTTCATGCTGCCCTCACGGCCGCCGGCTGCCTTTCAGAATGCAGCTGCTCTTCCACCCAGCCGCCCAAAGAGCGCGATGGGCGGCCTCGGCGCCGGCGGCAGGGGCGGGTTCCAGTATGCAGACGGCAGCGCTGCGGCGGCAGCCACGGAGGGCCCCATGGCCATGAGCCTGGCGCTGCCCAGCATGGTGCAGCGGCCCCGGCGGCTGACGCACCAGCGCCGCCACCACCGCCACGGCCACCACAAGGTGCGCATCTCCCTGGCCTGCAGTCCGCTGCACCCCCACGGTGTCCATGCCGGCACTGCTGCTGGCATCCTGCCAATGATGATTTGCATTCTGCTCCCCTTTGTGCATGCATTGCCATGTCCCCAGGGGTCCCCCGATCTGTTCGTCACTCTTCTAATGTCATCCGATGCAATCATGCATGTCTCATGTGCAGGCGAAGCGGCAGGCGCCGGCGGTGTACCCGCCGCCCATCGAGGGCCGCGCCCCGACCGCCGTCAACGCCGTGTTCAGCGGCCTGGACGCTGCGCAGTGGGTCGACTTTATGGCTCTGCTGCGCCAGGGCATTGATGCGGTGAGCATTGTGTTTGGTCTTGCATGGAGGTTGCATGTAGAGGATGCGCGAGAAGTATGTATAACAGATGTCTGCGTTAGGTAGTTCACTGGTGACATTCTGCTGCCAGGACATCCTCTACTCACTTCGTCATGTTGCTCACCGAAGTGTTTGCTCAAGCTCGTCATGTTCCTGTGTGACAGGCGCTGAAGGCGGGCGACTGGCGTGCGGGCCGTGCGGCTCCCAATGGCCGAGCCACCGCACCCGCCGGCGGCACGTCCTGCCCCCGCTTCTGAGACCCTGCTGCTGGCGCCGCTGCGAGCCTGCGGCTGCGTGGTCGTCCGTGCGGGAATGATCAGCAAGATGGGTTGAATCCGCTGTGGGCGGGATGCTCTAGGGACAACGGAAGACACATAATTCCGAGGGCCAAGAATACCGAGCGCAGAGAGGACTGAGAGAGAGCCTGTCGGATCTGAAATAGGCAATGTATGTGATGTACAGGAAAGGAGCAGTACTCACAGCGCGTTGTCAGCCACAAATAATGTATGGTATGCTGCACGCATAACCCTTCATACATTTGATGTCGTCTGGTGGCAGTTTGGGGATGATGGGTGACGATTGTCACCATCAGGCGCCGCCTGTATTGTAGTAGCATCATCTTTGTGTCAGAATCCTCAAGCATGATTAGCAGCAATTGCATCCTCACCAAGGTTGCAGAAATGCGCGTCGCTCGATGCTGGCTTAAGGTAGCACCTCATGTTACAATGCAGAGTGCACCTTCTGCTGCTTCACATCGCTGGCTGCCAGGCATGATTGTCACTACTGCCTCAAGAGAGCAAACCGCAACAGCAGCAGAGACCGCCAGACTGATCTTGGATGGTCGCCACGTCAGCTCCTCAGACTCGTGCGCTCCTTCCAGAATGCCAAATTGCCATACTTGCCGTCGCTTGCAAGGTCGGTCGCCAGTTGGAAGCTCTCGTAGCCCTCACATGCGTGCATCCGAACAGTGGAACCACCCATTCTAGTTGATCTCAGGCTGCGTCGCCCTCAAAGTTGATCATTTTCACCCAGCACAGCAAGCAACAGAGCAATGAACCACAGGTCCATCCCCACAAAACGTATATTACAACCGTGTAGATACGTGACGCCATTCCAGATCAGACCTTTCGCGCCTTGCCAGCTTGCCAGCCCGCTGCGCCGGTGGCGGAACTGCACCCAGATCGTCAGAGCTGAAGACTCAGAAGGTATATGTAGGAGAGAAGCGTATGATTGTTCTCTCTTGCAGGCTAGAAGCACTCTACCAGGACCTTTGGCGTGCTCATCACGCATCACCAATGCCAGCCAGGTTGCGCCACCATGCATGACAAATGCAGTATGTTTCGCGCGGAGATTGGGAGCTGTGTGATGATCAGGTCCCGGCCAGCAGCCGCCGACGGAGTCGCCGGCGTCGGTGAAGCAGCAGCTGGAGGCGTCGCAGCGGCAGCAGACGCAGCGGAGGCGGCAGGCGGATTCCACCGACTGGTTCGCCTCCACGCTGACGCGGCGCTTCGGCCTTGCCGGGGGACTGGCCTGGCTGGGCTTTTTGACGTTCGGCGTCGTCGGCGAGCAGGTCTGAGCACGCAGCAATGCGCTCCTGTGCGACGCATGCTACAGGCCAGCGCTGTTTGGCAGAGTAAATGCGCATTTTGGCTGATCCTTGCATGTTGCTTGCACTTTGCGCTCCAGAGAGCAGTGTTGCACGTCTGTCCTTGCCGCATGCAGATCAAGACACGGCTAGAGGTTGCAGCAGACGAGCGCGGGACAAAGGTGCACCATGTTTCAAAGACCAGCCACTTGGCCCGCTTTCCACTGCGGTCATGGCACAATGATACAGTCGTCTGTTCAGCTCTTGAGAGGCGAGTACTTCGCGTCGCCTGGCAGGAGGTGAAGGATGCGAAGGAGGTGGCGCTGCCGAGCGGGGTGCGGTACACTGACCTGGTCACGGGCGGCGGGCAGCGCGCCTCCCCCGGCCTGCTCATGGTCCTCAACCTCAAGTGCGGCCTCAAAACACCTATGAAATTGTTGCAACGAGATGATCAGCATGCAATTCTGATGTACATCCACGGTCACGGAGGCGGGCAGCGCGCCTCCCTTGGCCTGCTCATGGTCCTCAACCTCAGGTTCGCTTGTGAGATGCCCCTGAACACACTGCGCCAAATTTGATCAGCCTGTGACCTGATATACGTCCATGGTCACAACGGCGGGCTGCGCGCCTCACCCGGCTTGCTCATGGTCCTCAACCTCAAGCGCGGCCTCTGCAAGCAAGTGAACACACTGTGTTCAATTGATCAGCATGCAATCAAGCTGATCAGCATGAAATCGAGATACTTCATGGTCAAAGGCAGCTGGCAGCGCGCCTTTCCGGGCCTGCCGATGGTCCTCAACCTCAAGTGTGGCTGTGAGACAGCTCTGAAACATTGCATCAAAGCGTGTGTTGCACTATGGCAGATGCATACATTCACGCAACACAAACACCGGGAGTGTCTGCTCATGGTCCTCAAGCCCATCTGCGCAAGCACATTTTTGGGGCCTTGGTGTGCACAGCGCGCAAGTCGTTCATGCACAGGACTGATGTTCGCATCACAGCACCCTAAAGCACATGCTAGGGGCATTCTACCGAACTGGTTCTTGTCGGTGTGATGGTAGCACTTGACAGCGCTCCAACGCAGGCTGAAGGCAAACGGGGAGTTGATAGCCGACACCGGCAGGACGGGCAAGCCGCTGGTGGTGATCACCGGACGGCGGCCGCTGACAGGCGGCCTGTCGCCTGGCGCCGAGGAGGCGCTGTTCTCCATGAAAGCAGGTAGAAGCATTTCTGATGGTGGAAGAAACCTACGAAAAGCAAAACTGCCGGCCTCATGTCGGTGCGGCTCAGCAACGCCACCCATGTGACCATCCGGTTTGATGCAGCGTCCACCACAGAGATGCCAGGAAGAGGAAACAGCTGTGTGCGTCTGACCAGTTTGCTCTGCACCTTTAGGTGGCAAGCGGCGGGTGTTCGTGCCGGCGGCACAAGGGTTTGGTGACAAGGTGAGAGATCCGACACCTCATCAGACAGTCCATTGCGGCTGCACATACGACACACACAAGTATGTGCGGTTCTGCATTCGCGCTGTCCCAGTCATTGGGCCTGCCATGCGCAGGGCGGCGTTTTGAGGCCCACCGAACATGTACCAGACAAGGAAGTGAGCAACTCATGTTCCAGTGGCACAGCTGGCTGTGCGCAGAGCGGTGTGCATATCACCTGGATGCGTAGAGAAGTGTTGTTGCCATGTTCTGTTGCCGAAATATGCATCCTTGACGAGATTCCCCCTGCTGTGCATGTATGCAGGGGGTGATCCCGCCGAACGCAGATCTGGAATACGAGCTGGAGCTCGTACGAGTGTCAGTGCCGCCATGAAATGTGTCAGCGCAGCATCGCAAGGTGGCCATCGCCAGGATGTGCACAGTTGACACTGGAATGGGGTCTGCGTGGCGGCGCGGCTGAGACACATGAGCCGGGCACGGGGTTAGCTGCTCCAGGGGATGGTTTGCAGCCATGGATTTTGATCGTGTGGAAGTTTGGATGCAACTGTTCTGCACGTCATCTGTGAGTTGGTGCAATGGAGAACCCTCACATTGGCAGCGTGTTTGTAGGCGAGGCAATTGCTGCGATTTTGTGGACACATGATTCTCAGAGGCAGCCGTCAGCCGGGGTGCGGATGTGAAAGAGTGGGCAGCTTGATGGTGCTTCCCTCATCGTTGTTACAGACGAGAGTCTAATGTGTGCGCATCGATATTTGAATCATCTTTACACTGCATTTAGGTCAATGGCTGTACGTCCATCCTGTTTGCATCATGTGTACACAGCAGTGCTGGTTTTGGCGCACAGCCAGCTAAACCTCTGATGTGCCCAAAATGCCGATCGGTCAAATTGATTGAAACCGCTCTCTCAGCAGCGAAGCAATTGCCTCAGCAACTGATTAATCCGCGGACTCGCCCTGTAGCACTCGCAGCGTGTCCAGCGACACGGCCACCCGGCAGTCCGGCGCCGCCGCAAATGCCGCAAGCTGCACACGGCACAAGGAGCCCCAATCAAACCATTGTCTTTAATCGAGCCTTGCGAGCTGGGCAAGAAACGTGATGAGGGCTTGGTTTCAGCTGTGAGATCTGATGCCAGGTTCTTGTGCGCTGTTTGAGGTATGGCACTGGTCGGCGACACCACGATGGCAGGCAGCACCCGGCTGCTGAGCAGAATATGCAGTCAGAGTTTGTTGAGGTGACATATTGCACACCTGCACATGGGCCCAGCGTGCTTACAGCTCTGTACTCTGGTGCGGCTAGCCCTCAGAGCACGCGCTCGCTGAGGCAGAACCACCATGGTGGACAAGCAATGCAGGCGGTGTGCAGTTGCGGCACGATTTCGGCATCAATTTCGGCAGGGTATTTGGCGGGGGCGACAGCAACCTTGGGCCGCAGCGCGGCGCCCTGGCGCATGGACGACAGCGCGCGGTCCAGCACGCTGGGCGGCAGCGACAGCAGCGCCGGGAAGGCCGGCGGCCCCGCCTGCTCCGCCGCCAGCAGCCACCCCTTCCACTGCGCGCCGTCGTTCCACACCTGCACTCGTGCACGAAAAAGGGTATTGTGATGCGGTTCGAACCTGTACTGGCGTCCAGTACTGGAATGCCAGCGCCCGCCTCCAGATCCATGGCCAGAAGCCAATCCTTCCAGTGCGCATTGATGTCCCAGACCTGCACACGGTATTTAGCAGAAGGTGTTGTATTGGGCTGGAAAAACGCTGTAGTGTTAGATGTTGAGCAGACATATGAGAGCCTCTGCCTGGTCTGTGGCGAAGAGCCATTCTATTCTATCACATTACACACCCGTGTGCATGTGTGGCGCAGGTGATACCCAAGCAGTGGATGGAGGGCAATTGCAAAGGCGTTCATGGGCAACAAGATTACAGTATCATCATGTGACAACCGAGGCAAGCTTGGAGGCTGAGTGCCACTGTCAGTGGCCTGACTGTTGACCAAGAGTGATACATCGTCGGTCACTATAGCCCTGCCTTCGATTTTGAAGTGCCAATGCCACTCAATACAGGACACAGGACACAGTGTGTGCAACAATGGACGTGTCTGAGCACAGCGACGTCAAACCCAATCCTCTGATGCCATACCTGCTTTCCGATGAGGGACACTAACAGCTCCAGCACGAAGGGTTTGAGCCGCGGCCACGCCGCTCCCGCCTGAACAACACAGCACACTCCTCGTGATGACTTGACTTTCGGCATTTGCTCGAGGCTTTCGTAAGACCCTTGGGCAACATTGAGTCATCTGCATTAAACTTTGATTACACTAGAACACGCAATGCACCGAACAGCAGCAAACAGCCCACCTGCATGACAAAGCGCATGAACAGGGGCGGCAGCGGCGAGCGGTGCACCAGCTGCCCCAGCGCAGAGGCCGCAGCCTCCGCAGGGAACGCATCTCTGGCTGCCAGGCACGCACTGAGCGCCGCCATCAGCGCTCGCAGGGGCACGCCGCTGCCAGAACAAGAATTGAAGTTCCATGGTGAACCAGGGAAGCACCAGGCACTGCGCTGAGCAATCGTTTGATGAGGCTGTGCGATTGGAGGTGCATGACGCTCGTGGACACGTCCCACACTGCACACGTCGTGACCCTACTGGGTGGGCGTGCATGTCACGCGGGGCCGGGCGCGACGCTGTGCAAGTGGTTTTCGAAAGCCCAATGTTGTCACTCGGCAGCATGTCTTCGATGAGCACCTGGGGCTGGGGGCGATGCTGTGGATGCCGACCAGCAGCTGGGCAGGCTGTACTTGGGTTTTGAGTTTTCAATGTTCAACAGCATTCCCTGGACGGCACCTGGGGCTGGGGGCGATGCTGTGGAGGCCGACCAGCAGCTGGGCGGGGGTCAGCTGCGGGGCGCCCCCCGCCCCCGGCCGTGCCATCAGCAGCCGCTTGACCGCCGCGTCAAAGGTCGCCGTGTCGCCTGCTGCAGTCGGTCACTGTTATGAGTGTCTAGTTGGCAAGTGTGTTGATGAACCCTGCCTCGGGGCCATGCCATCAGCAGCCAGTCGACAGCCGCGTCGAAGGTGGTGGTGTTGCCCAGAGCGCACAAGCCAGCCTGGTCGAACTTGGCACGGGGTGACGACATACGCTTGACAGGAGGCGACGCCTGGCAGCAAATCACACAGCGCACCTGATCCAGGACTGCACACAGTAAAAAGCCTGATGGATATTGAGAGAAGCCCTGGGGGAATCAGGCTTCTCTCAAAGTGATACAAGCCAATTGTCGTGCTCGCACCTGTGGCGCAGGTGGCTGCGGCGGGTGGCAGCAGCTGCGACACGCGCTGCTGGGGCACGCCCGCCAGCACCGGCACCGCCCACCGGATGTCCTTCGACTGGTCGTACTGCTTCAGGGCCGCCGCCACCAGCGGCTGCGGCGGCGGCGCCGAGTCTGTGACACAGATTATGCGACTGGTTAGGACATCTACTGCAGCCGCGTGTTTGAGGGATGTGAAAACAGAGCGGGGCTATGGGTGTGCAGGAGATGTGCTGGGTTTCACTTGGTAGGCTCTTCTTTCCTGATATTCACATGGTTGTGCAGCACTGACGATGGTGCAGAGGATATATGCATGCAGCTTGGTTGTATGTTTTGGATGTTCTGACCAGCCAACTGTGTCTTGCTAATAGCTTTCAGCCACAGAACAGCCAGGCAGATCACATCTGAGCCCGATGCACATGCAGGCACTGGTATTCCAGGCCGTGCCACACCTGTCAGGACATGCAGCATGTGCAGCAGCAGCTTCTGCGAGCCAGCAGGCGCATCAGCTACCAGCGCCAGCAGCTGCGGCGCCTGTGGTGTTAAGACGTGTATTGGAAAGCGCCGCTGGTGCAGTCTTGTGTGGTATGGTCATCTATGGACATGGTGTCAAAAGACAGAGTGCAAGCGTAAGGTACGCCAGTGCACAGCATGGATGCTTGTTCACACCTGAGCGCCGATTGTGCGGGCCAGGCCAGCTGCATTGCGCATAATGGCGGCCTGACCTGCCGGCAATGCGCCCGCAAAGACCTGCACATTTCGAGTCACACGCAGCTTCACAGGCCTGATGCAACATTGGGGCTGATATCGTGACTGGCTGTGGTATCTGCGATTGCACCTGGCGTTGACATTCTGAGTGGGCTGCTGTGTCTGCTCGTTGCACCCCTGACCCTGAGCAGGATGATGAGCAAGTGCTGACTTCTGGCTCATTGCATCTTGGTTGTGACGAATGGGAAAACCCACACCTCGAGCAGGCGGGGCAGCAGGGAGTGCCGCTTGGTGCACAGGGCGCAGTACAGCCCGCACCGCCGGCTGGCCGCCACCACCTCCCCTTCGGACTGCTCGCCGCCGCCGCCGCCGACGCCGCCGCCCATGGCACCGCTGCCGGCGGCCGCCGCCGGCTGCGCCGATGGCTGGCCTGCTGGGGCGGCCACTGACGGCTGTGCTGCCTGCGCCGCTGGGGCTGCGGAGGGCACCACTGCGCCCGGCTCGGCCTTGGCCTCAGACGCCGCCGCACCAGAGACCGCCGCCTGGGCTGCCTGTGCTTCAGCGCTGCCCACTGCTGCCGCACTTCGGACCGCCGCCGCTCCAGTTTGGGCGACCGCTGGAGCTGCTGCGGCGCCTGCTGCACCCTGCGGCAGCAGCAGGTCGAGCTGGCTGCGGGCGAAGGCCTCCACCTGCGCCATTGCCACCGGCTGCGCGAACAGCCGGTTGGCCAGCAGCCGGATGGCCTTGCTGTGCACCGCGGCGTCCTCCGCGACCGCTGCGTCCAGCAGGACCCCCAGCGCCACCGCCCTGTGCGACGACAAGGAACGTCACATCAGGCAAAAGGGTGGTGGCCAGTGGTGGGCCCCCAAGGCCGTGCAGGGAGCCCCATTCGCCCAGCAAACGAGCTGCCATAATGTGGAAACTCTGGCTGGCAGTCATGTCACAGGCTCTTGCATGCCAGGGACAAGTCTCCGCCTTTCGTCAAGGGTATCTGCAAGCTCGCACGCACCTGTCGGGCGGCCGCAGCAGCACCAGATTGTTGGCGGTGGACATTGCGGCGGTGGCCCACTCGGGCCCCAGCCGGATTGTGTCTGCCAGGAAGGCTGGCACCGCCGCCGCCGGCAGCCAGGGCGCATCCAGCAGCAGCCGCATCAGCGCGGTGTCCTTAGCCGCACGTTTCTGCCTGCGGTCAGCGCGGGCCGTCACCATGTCAGGCATGCTTCACCGTTGCTGGTCTGGTTGGGGAGTCGTCTGTTATTTGCAGGCGGTGCCAGAATGATGACGAATGGCGGTATCCAAGTCTCTCATTATGAGTAAGGTGAGCCACACAACATCGCATCAGGACAAGTTGAATGGACCAAAATGGCCAGAATTTACTTCAATCAAACATATCAATATCCGAAGACACAGCCAATGCAGAGTATAGCACCTGAGGCCCTCCAACATAGCGATCAGTACGCTCTCATACGCTGAGGGCTCAGCTTCGCTGATTGCTGCTTCACTGGCGCCACTCAGCCGTCCCGCTGTTGAATCGCCACTGCCTGCTGTGCTATCTGCTGTGCCACCATGCGGCACTGTGTCGGCTGCCTGCGGGGACTGGGCCGCTGCTTGTGCTGAGCTGCCGGACTGCCTGCCAGGTCGCGCGGCAAACAGCGTGTTGAGCCATGCCAGCACGAACTCGTGGGCGCCTGGCCGGTCATAGTCAGCCAGCAAGTGGGCGACAACCTCAGCGGCAGCTGGATCCTCGCTTGGCCCCTGTAGATCATCCAGATAGCGACGTCCTGCTGTGTATGAGCATCTTGTCTGATGGCATTCCATCACTTCCAGAAGGAGGGCTGTGACGCTGGCTCACTCTGCCAGTATGCAGATGCTAGTCAGCGGATGTGCAGTGCATAATCTTGGGTGCGTGCCCCATTCAGCACAGCTGACGCATGCGCGCCTGTGTGACCAGGCGTGCCAAAGCGGCGTCCCGAATCGAGTCCAGCCCGCCGCCACTGCTGCCCAGGATGCGGCGCACCGCCGCCTGCCGCAGTGCTGCCCGCGTGTTTGGCGGCATGTCAGCCGGCCGCAGCACAAACCTGCGCGCAAGCGAATGATACATTCAATAGGTCAGGCTGTGCAACATCAAACTTCATGCTGTCTTGGACAGCAGCAGAAGTCGGCAACTTGCAGGCACATGCACGTGATCAGGAAGCACCCAGCTGAACAAGGATCACACATAAGGTTCTCAACGCACTGAGGCATAGGTGGGGTCCGGACTGCGGGCAATTCGGGCCCTTCTGCTTTCACACGGGCAGGGCCACTGATCTGCACAGTTGCATGTGCCGCTGGCTGCTGCTGCTGGCGTTGACGCTGCTGCTGAGGCTGTGTAGCGGCAAGCTGGGGCGCTGGCTGTTGCGGAGACAGACCCTGCAGACACCATGGTGACTGGCTCTACACTCATGAACAGTGGCAATGTGAGAATCCGTATGCTTCAGGGAGTGGCTTCAGTGTACTGTTCTGTGGTTTCACTGCAAGTTTGCACCTGCTCGAAATCTACTATCATGTTTGTGATTGATCATCAGCCACTTCTTATGAGTGTTTCTTTATAATCTGGAGCCGTGGGCACATGAAGCGAGAGAGGCAAGTTCGAGAGATGCATCCTGTCGGCAGGCACCGGGATTGCAGGAGCACCAGCCCACCTGCATGAGGCCTGCAAGGCCACCCTGGCCAGCGATGTCAGCGCCGGCAGGCGGCGCCGCCGGCAGGCGCCCCATGTTGGCAATGACTATGTCCGCCAGCAGCCCTGTAGCAGGGCAAGACGAGTTGATTAGACACATGACAGACCTGGCAACCTCCATGCAACTGTAAAGCACAGCCATGAAAGGATGCACAACATGCTAGGGAATGCTCAATTTAAGACGCTGTGGATGTTCACACGAGCAAAGGGTTTCCATGTGAGCCTTGCGACTGGGTCAGGACTGCGGTGGGGGCCCCAAAACCATGGGCCATCTGAATGCTTTGGACAACACACATACCTGGAGCTAGTGTCTGCAGGTATGCCTCCAGGAGCGGAGGGTCGTTCCTCCCCATTAGCACTCCCAGCACATACTGCGCCTGTGCCAACTCCCCTGGCGGTGGAGCTGCCTGCACATTTGCAGTGTTGCACTCGGATCGCTTGGTGCGTCAAGGCAACTGTTGTGTCGATGCTGTTGTTGCAGCCCCAGTTGGCTGCTTTGTATCACCACTGACGTCCAGCTTTGCAGGCGTGGTGCACATGGCTGCAGAATATGATCTGCATGCGGCTGTTGAAGCACCTGAGCGACTGGCTGCTGCTGGTGCTGAGGCTGCTGCGATGGCTGCAGCTGCAGTTGTGGCTGCGGGGTGGCCGCCGCCGCATGACCGTTGGTGGCGGGCGGCTCCAATTTGACGCGCTTGGCGGCGCCTTGGCCCGCACTGGGCGGCCGCCGCAGCTGCGCCTCGCTGGACCTGCATGCCACAGGAGCGATGTATGCAGGGCTCGTGTGCCATCAGCTGTGACAGCTGCAAAGATGCAAACACATGTAACCTGGTTTGCCCGCGCTTGGCTTCACCCTGTCCCCAGACTGGCCAGTTGCCATAGCCGAGCCATGTAGGTCCAGCAGATCGGGGCGCAAATATGATGACCTCAGATCAGCAACCGTGATCTGAAGTTCACGCAGCAGCTTCGATTCTCTTGACGTCGCTCTGTACCACACTCAACAGCTGCCGCAGATGTGTGCCTCCAATTTGCACACCAGAAGAAGGGGCGCAACAGGGGACTGAGCAGGCTCAGGTCGCAGTGGGGCCTCACCGCTGCAGACGCTCGGCGGCGGCGGCAGCCCCGGAGTCGCCCGCAGCGCCCAGCGCTACCAGGGCCGCCTGCAGCTTGGGGCGCCACGCGGCAGCCTCCGGAGCCTGCGCTCGGGCCACGCCCGCCAGCGCCTCCGACACCGCCTTTGCTGTGCTGGCAGCAGCCACACTGCTTCCCTGCACCGACGCGACGCAAGCTGTGACAGCATCTCAGCTGCATAAGAACTTTCCATAAGAAATCGCAGTTCCAAGCGCATGCGTGCATGACACGCAGAAGGTGCCTTGGACAAAGTGCAGGGCGCAGCCACGCTGCTTTCATTGTCAGATGTTGCATGCAGTCTGTGTGCATCTATGTGTCATGCACAGCTCTCTGCACTGAGGTACTCCAGATCTGCGTCACTTCAATGCCTGTTTGTGAAGAGGAAGAGCTGTGATGTGCTGACACTGAGGGCATCACAAGGTAAAGTCTGGCCAGAGTATCAGCAATGTAGAACATTCCTGTTTCGCACCTGGTTGGCTGCGGACTTCGCCAGCGCCAGCAGCGGCGGCAGCAGGCGGGCCATAAGCCGCGGCCGCTGCACCGCCAGGCTGCCGGCGGCCTTCACTGCCACAATCCGCAGCGGGCCAGAGAGCTGCATACAAAGCAGAGGACACGTTGTGCGTAGGGATCGCTCGACAGCACCAGCCGGTGCACCCACAGCCTGTCACATAGTGTTGCATGCACGGTGTGGCGACAGGATGCCTGCAATAGCATGATGGTAAGGTTATCATGTAAGAGCAAAGCCCTATCTCCACCTGATCCACGCCTGGCGCCCGCAGCAGAGCGGCAATGGCCATGACAGAGGCGCTCGCGTCGGCCGTCAGCTGGCTGGACTTCAGCAGCGCATGGCTGGCTGTCAGGGGGCCGGGCGGGCCTGCGGCCCATGCGACCCAGCTGGTCTAGCTTTTGTATTTGTGCATAGGGTTCAACTATGCACACCCGAACATGCAGTGTCTGCTGCTGGTCAGTCTTCCGCTCTTCGCATGGTGGCACAGATGCAGAGCATGCCAGGCCTCGCACAGCAGACCCTGTGCTTACCAGTGGACTTCAGAATACGAGCACTGCTTGCTGCCTGGCTGAGAGGATGCTGAGGAAATGCTTGTGAATTCACAATGACACAGCAACTTGGGGCATGGCATCCTGAGGCGACATTGCCGTGCCTGCCAGTGATGCTGCGCCAGGCGGCGGCGGCGGCTTGGCATCCGCGGTGTAAAGCAGCACGACCTGTTCCGTGAAGCGGGCCGCCTGCAGCCGCACACCATCTGTTGCGCTGCCGCCGCCGGCCAGCAGACCTGTGATCGCGGCCCGCATGCCGTCAGCTGCGCTCCACAGCGCGGCCACCTCCGGAGCCGGCTGCGGCTTTGCACCCTGCAGCATGAATGAGAACGTTGCATGGTTCTACACTTGCATTGGTTTGCCAGCGGCACATGCATGTATGTCCTGCCAGCAGCACATGCATGTACAATGCTGTAGCTGAGGGGATGCTCTCGTGGTTGCTTCCTGTGATCTCCCTGACAGGCATTGCAACACAGAAGTGAGTGACATGCAATGCTGTATCCATCCTGTACATCCTCAGCTGCTCTGCATCTCGATGTCCAATCAAGGTCTTTCTATATGTGACACGAGCTTGCACATGTGTTCCGCGTTACAAGGGTGCATGGTTGACACTGTGGCGCTACCTGGTGTGCGACAATGGCAAATGCAATGCGGAACACCGCAACAGCTGCCAGAACTGCTGCCTTTGCGACTGCCGCAACTGTGTCGGCCGCTAGAACCCCTAGCGCCACGGCAGCCGGCGTCAGCACCGCCGGCCGCGGCACTGCAGCCACTCCGTCGGCCAGCAGCTCTGCGAGGCATTTCCGCACCGCCGCTGCAGGCTCGACCTGGAGCTCCACCAGAGTCTCCATGAAATCCTGCGGCAATGCATTGCAGCATTTGCTGGGCGCTTTCAAATGTGCATATGAAGGCTTTGCTGCTGATCATCGACAGCCAAAGGCAGCTCAAACTACGCGACAGATTCTTCATGCGCACAGCTGGCAACCATGGGTTGCTGCAGAGGAACATAGTCAATTTTGGCAGACGGGGCGCACCGGCAGCAGCACAGGCTCCTTCTTGATGATGACCTCCCGCAGGCTCCTGAGGAGTTGCACCTGGTTTGAATGGCAGCACATCTATTGGTAGCAATAGATGATGGTGCATCGTGGTGCCGCAGGGCGTCTAGGGGTAGTCAGGGGTTGGCGCGCGGTCGGCAGGCAACATGGTCGGCGCTCTGTGAGCATGCTGCTCGTTCGATGACAGTGAGGACGCAGCGGAACGCTATGAGATGTGGATGTCGATATCACCTTATCGTTGCCATCGCCCGCAAGCTTCGCATCGTTCAGCAGCTGCACCGCCTGCTCCCTCGAGCCCATGATGCCCTCCGACAGCGGCGAAAGGCCCCGCCGCTGCGTGGTGATCTACATGCGAGCCTCTGTCTGCCTATTCACTGATGCCGACACGGCGATGCCTGGTCGAAACACACCGGTTCACAGTCAGCGAGTCTGCCAGTGCTGAAGGCCAGCAAAAATTGTCTGGCTGCTTCCTGCTGCCAGGGGTGCCCAGTCCAGTTTCGCCCACTCCAGTGTCCATTTGGTTTGTGACACACTTGGCAATCTGCTGCGTCATGGCCCTCACGTCGTGTATCTTCCATCGTTAAACAGCAGGATCAGGCTGCCAGGATTGTCTGAGAGGCCAACACATCCAGCGGCAGTACGTCAGTTGTAAGTGCGCCCGCCGCAAGTGGGACACCGCCAACCGTGGTGACCTGCTTTCGAATGCAGTCTTTGGACTGCGCAATTTTTCAAACGACGCCAGTGAAGTTGTGAATAACAAAGCACTGACCACCAACGAATCTGGTGTCTGAGACCCAGGACATGCATGCGGACACGTTGCCTGATGATGTTGACCTGACCTCTGAGAAGAAAACATCTGGAAAATAGTGCGATGCCTTTACTGGCGCCTCAAAGCTCACAAGACCAGGTGTGTATGTAGATTGTACAGTTCTGCAGGTGAATGGCGCAGCATGCGCCAATCCTGCGGTCCCTACCATGAGGACCACCCCGCTCCTCGTACACGGCATTCTTTCAGCACAGGCGCCAGATGATCGCGTCAGAGTTTGGAATGGCACAGTTTTGGGCCGCTGCCAGCAGGCCGCAGCGCGCCCTCCTGCCGGAAGAAAGCTAGGATGCCCCGCGCGATGCGACCGGGCCGCTCCAAGGGACCAAAATGGTGCAGGCCGTCAAACCTGCAGTGGCAATCACGTGTCAAATGCAAGGTCGAAGTGGCTAGGTCACGTCACTTCAACTCGGGCGTCAGGTCATGTGACTACATGTCACTGATGCCATCAGCCACTCGACTGCGTGGCAATACCAACAGTTCAACCCGGCACCCACAGCAGACAGAAGCGTGCTGGATCATGTTGCAGCTGGAGCACCGTCGCACCTCTGCAGACGCCCATGCGGCAGGCGTGCCGCAGCAGCCGGCATCATCGCATGCACGGTGTCCGTTGGCGAGCCGCCGCTGCCGCAGGCAAGGGTCACTGGGCACTGCACGCCAGGCAGGGCTTCGAACGTGTGCACTATAAGCGGCTCTGCAGGGCATTGAAAGGCTTGTCCCGCATTTGATAACAGGAGAAGTGATACCGCAACACCCTCTACTGAGGCTCTGATGCGGCTACTCATCACAATGATGGATCTGAGAAGACTCCGCAGCATTTTGAAGCAACTGAGCAGATGCATCGGACCTAGTGCCATGTCATGCCTCAAACAGGCTCACCAATCAGCAGGTAGATCCACGCCTCGACGCGGGGTGCATCAGTCACCAGCACCACACCTCCCTCTGCATGATGCAAATGGATCTCGATGATCAGCAGCTGGCATGCTCTGCTGGCAAATGTGCATCAACAGCCAAGAGGGTGAAGCCAATCAGCAACTGACATTCTGAGGGCTGATGCGGAGATGACGCTGCATTGTGAGGGGCATTTGTTTGACACCTGGCAGCTGCCGCAGGCCGTGCTCGGCATACAGCTCCAGTGACCGGCGGTCAAAGTTGCTGAAGGGCGGCTTGCTGGCCCATGACGCCACCGCTGCCGGCTTGCTATCGAAGCGGGTGCGCCGCCGCGACGCCAGCGTCGACAGCATGTCACCCCCCGCCTGCTTCCCTACCTCCCTGCATGTGTGGTACAGGTGGCATACGCCATAGTTGGCATGGGGAAACGGCGGCATTGTCGGCAAAGCGGGTACGCTGCTGCAACGCCGGCGTTGACAGCATGCCGCCGCCAGTCTGCAATAAGCTTCAGCATTTACTTGCTGCCTGCCCCGCAGAGTCAATGATGAAGACAGAACATTAATTGCGACGGGTGCAAACAGCAGATGCAATGCCGCAGCGCCTCAAGTAGATGCTGACCATGAGCGGACCATTGGGGGACCCCCGAAGGCAAGATGCGAAGCTAATGTGCTCATTTCCAGCGCTCATTTCCGGAGCTGTATTGGGCATTGCACTGAACACGAACATGGCTACTGCAGAGGCTTGCCTGGAGTGGACGACCGGCTCGAACAGGTACATGGCCGCAAAGATGCCGGGCTGCTTTTCTTCCGCGGCCAATGCGGCCAAGCCGCCCAGGCTGTGACCGAACACACGCACTGCGGGCAGCACACAGTTCCGCTTGCTTCCCTAGAACTCACCCGAGCCCTCGTCTCCAGCTGCTCCTCGATGCAGCTCAGCATTTGCTGGTGATGTGGCGGCACTGCACAAGTGCGCGTTTGGTTGGCGCCCAAGATCACGGCAGCAGGTGGCTTGCGGCAGCACGGCCGTGCGGACCTGGTGCGTCCTCGCGCCGCAGCCACTCCGCTGCGGCCAGCACGTCGCCCACCAGCAGGTCCAGCTGCGGCCACAGAGCTTCTGGAGGCAGACGCTTTGCGCCCTGGCCGAGTTCTGCGCCCTCTACCTGAACCACCACACAACCATGGAGGATTGTCGTGTGTTCAGCAAAACCTTCCTGATTTGTAGGCAGGCAGCGTCTTCTCGCAGCTGCACACCCGATGCTCGGTGCAGCAAGTGGAAGCGAGATCAGCAGATTGCTGGCGCCACCGGCAGACATTTGGCAGCCTTGCCAAGGCCTTCCAAGATGCCCTGCTCCATCAAGACTGTGAAATTGCTGGTTCACAAAGCCCACCACATGCCAGGCCGAACAGTTAAAGACCATGCTTCCTATACCAGGACGTGTTCAAGACTATTCCTAATCATGAAAGCCGTAGGCTGCTCATAGTCCAGATTGTGGCGACAGCTGCGCATGCGCACCGGCAGGAGCGCTGCATGCGCTGAGCTGCCATGCCCTCTCTGATCCAGCGCCCAGCAGTGAAAGCTGCTGCCGAGCGCCTCTGCCAGTGGTGTGTACGCCAGCCCATGGATGCTGTGGTCACAACATGCTAAGGTCAGAGATGACCTGCCGCACGCCATGGGTGCTGTGACATGCAAAATCACATACGACTGCGACTAAGGTGTTTGGCATACATGAAGCACTTGAAATACAATATGCAACGCATGCAGCCGCTACATCCAGTTTTCACATCTGGTCCTTGATGAGCAGGCAGAATATGCGTACCCATTGCAGTGGAGGATGAGTAATGGCGGGCCGCTGCCGCCAAGATCATGCAGCGCGAGTTTAGCGTCACCCGCCGCTTCGATGTAGCGAATGACTCCCATGGACGTGCTGCTGATGATCAAGACTTGCGAACATCAGCTGCCGCTGCCGCATGTCATGGCTGCGGCAATGCTCTTGCAGCTCAAGATGCTTATTGCACCAAACAGAAAAGTAGTTGCTAGAGTCAACGGAAGCGCTTCAATGTGACGAGCTGCCCAGCAATGCAGCTACGCCCCTGTCCCCGATCCTGTAAGGACACTGACTGAAAGCCTCAACACAAATGCTGTGAAGGAGAAGACCAATGATCGCAGAGGCACCGTGGACTGAGGACAATCACCAGTAAGTCACAATAGCAATTTTCTGAAAGGTGCAATGAGCGTAACGCGTGATGGACTGGCGTTGCCACTGGGATTACAGACTTCATGACTAATCTCCGCTGCTGACTGGGCCAGCACCTCAATACAGCAAAGCACCAATACACAACTCTTCCTCTCTGCTGTATGACAATATTGCTGATACCAATAAGGTCGCAAAAACCGACACGCCACGAAGGATACCCCAATTCCTCATTCTGGTTCACGTTAATCACCCTGATTTCCACTGCCGTCGACAAACCACAGGTTGACATCACGTGCAGGCAGCAGCCCGTGGCGGACGACAGCACGCCCCATCACACGATCGCAAAGCGGCCCTCGGCGCCGACCGCCTGCGACGGCCGCACCACGCTCCTGACATTCGGCGGCCGCCAGCCGAACTCGACACCGTGTGTGCGCTCCCATGCCGCCTTGAAGACCAGGTAGTCCTCAATGAGGACCTGCAATGCGAATTCAGTTTGTGCTCATTTTCCGTCCACTGCAGCATTTTCCGGCAGCGGTTATTTGGCATGCGTCCCGGTGTGGCGACGCAACACATCTGCACCGCAGCGGCACACATGTACCTAGGGCCTCCAGTGCGCACTGCTCGCACTTGTCACAAACAAAGACAACTGCGCACCGCAGTGGACTGGCGGCGCGAGCTGCACACCAGCTCCGCAAAGTCGTTGTCGCTGCGGCCAAAGAGGTAGCACAGACTGAACTCCTGCCCTTTTGCCGCCATGCCACGTGCCTGCAGCAGATCATGAACTTGGCTGGATGGCCGTCATACAGGGTGCATGCCGCAGTGCAAACGGCTGTCATGGCGTCAAAACAAGTTCATGCGCTTCGCAAACAACACCTCGATCTCACTCAGCATCCATACATGCTTGCTCAATGAACTGCTGCACTCTGTCACCTGCAGAAACGCCAGGCGTGGCCCAACGCATGATGCCAGGCTGTGGTCAAAGTACCTAGGGTACCTGTGAACATACGTACTGTCGAAGCCGATCAAGAATTCACAGGGTGTCTGCTTAGCAAGAGCTGCCAACACACACCAGATTGGGTTTGTGAGTGCCACGCTTGCCGGCACTGGTGATGCCATCATGACGCAGTGCAATACTCCAGAATCCACCTGGCCACTTCCTGGATGACCTCGGCCGCGGGCTTGCCGCGATGCTGCAGCAGGAACACCAGCTTCGTGCGCAGGCTGGCAGCATTCTGTAGCAGCAGCTGCGGCGCGACCGTCAGCATCTGCCCCATGTCGCCAGCCTGCAATCACCACTGCAAGGCATCAGCGTATACCGTGCAGCAGCAACAAAGTGGTCAGTGTGTGCTGCAGCAGGAGCAGCAATAGCAGCGCCCACATCATAGTTCATAAAAGTGCATGGCCATGGCTCACCTGAAAGCCGTGCTCCGTCAGCAGAGACAGCACCGGCTCGCACTGAGGCGCCTCAGCAGCCAGCAGCTCCGGCGCGCTGGCAATAATCTGGGCGGCAGCATCCGCGTTCAAGCCGTGTGCGTTCAGCGTCTGGACCAGCGCTGCGTGCTGAGTCGGCAGATTGACTGCCAACAGCTGCGGGTGTCGCGAGAGTGCGCCCACTGCTGCCCCTGGCGACTGCATGATGTCTCCCAACACCCTGCACAACAAACTCAGGAACTTTCGAGCTGTTGACACATACCACAGTGCCGACTGCAAGTGCAGGGATTGTCTCAACTGTAGAAGGATGGTGCTGCAACTTTCATGGCGAAGGCACACTTGCCTGCTGGTGTCTTGCACGTCGCCTGGCTGGCGAGTCAGGATGGCAGGGTGCTTGTACAGCACGGCAGGGACGCGTTTGCGGGGAACGCCCGCTTTCTGCACCGCCGCGGCGACCTCCGGCAGCTGCTGCAGTGTAGTGCCAACCTGGAGGACATTCCCACAGTAGTTCGTCAGCACACTGGTAGCAGCAACTTGTGATTCACTGCACTATACAAGGGCGGGTGTGACCTCCACATTGGCGTTATAGGCGATTTGCATTGCAACCCCGAGGTATCGCGCACCAGCCATGCCGGGTGGCGCCTGGTCAAGCGCTCGATCTGGGCTGCAGTCAGGCCCAGCTGCTGCATGAACTCCACCTGCAGCGACAAGCAGGCATGCCAGCTTGTCATGCACCTCTCTGTCGTGCCTCTCCACCGATCAGTTGACCTCAGCCGCTGCATCAATGCCTCATATGCACCTAAAACATGTGTCTGCGATGTTGCACTCACCTTTGGCAGCCACTCGTGGTCTGGGCTGGCCAACAGCGCTGCAGGGTGGGCCTGCAGCACCGCTGCCAGGTGACCTACCGGCACGCCCGCCGCTATGAGCCAGCCGCACACCCGCTGCGCTTGGGACGCACTGGTGTCTTCTGCAGACTGCTCCGGCGCCCGAAAGCTTCCCTCGCTGCTGTTGCTGCTGTTGCGGCTGCTGCTGTTGCTACTGCTGCTGAGCTCAGAGCATGAGGTGCTGGACTCATCTGCGCTACCCTGCTTCTTAGCATCGTCGACACTCATGCCGCTGCTGCCAGCGCCGCTGCCGCTGCTGCCCGTTCCGCTGCCATTGCTGCCGCCAGTAGGCCTGTGAGCTGCAAGCGCGGCGGTGGAAGTCGCTTGGTGTTCGCGTGCCGCACGGTCCAGCAGGGACTTGGCGTCTAGCGGTGTCATACCCAGAGACATGAGCACTTCTGTTGCCGTCTGCTCTGCGGCTGCGGCGGCGGCACAGCAAGGCAGCCTGACGGCGGGCTTCAATCCAGTGCCAGGCTGCATTGTTTGCCCGCCGCTGCGCTGCTGCAGCAGCAGCTCCAGCTGCGACACCTTTGGCCTGGCTGGCCTTAAAGATCCGTCAACTTTGCCGCCATTGGAGTTACTGTCGGGATGCTCAGCGGCCTTGCCTGGGGCTGACTGGTCATCACTTGCATTCGACCTCTGGACTGCAGATGCGCTGCTGACGGGCCCTGGCTCATCTGAGCCGGAGCCGGACGCTGACTGCCGGCGCCGGCGCCAGCGGGCTGCCGCTGGCGGCGGCCGCCGCCGCTGCGACTGCTGCCTCGGACGCTGTCCCGGCTGCTGTTCCTGCCGCTGCCGCTGCTCCTGTGCGTCTTCGTCACTAGAGGATCCATCCGACTGCCCCGGCGCGCCAGCCCGCCGCTGCCCCTTCCGCCTCTGCTTGGTACCCTTGGGCCGGGGCGCATCCATGGTCTGCACGGCGGCTAATCTTCGCACCTGCTTGCTGCGGGGCTGCTTGAGCGGAGGATGGTCTGCTGCTGCTGGCTCGGAGTGCTGCGCACTGAAGGCGGCCAAGTGTTGCGTGATGGCAGGCTGCGGCGGTACCGCCTCACTGCTGCGCTCTTGCACTGCACGCTGTGACTGCTGTGGCGGTTCACCACCCTTGTCATGCCCACGACCATGCTGAGGTGATTCGCCATGTGACTGCAGCGCCCGGTGTCGCTGTAGTGCAGCTGCCGCCCTGGACCGCCGGGCCTGCGCGTGCTGACTGCGCTGTGACAGGCCTTCACTGTGCCCTGGTCGGCTTCGATTAGCCGTGCCCTGCTGTGTTCCCTCCGCTGCAGGTGCAGCAGGCGGCTTTGACGCTGTCGCTGCCACCAGGCAAACTGCACCTGGCAGTTCGGGGCTCCTGCATTGCACGGAAACGTCGTCAGGATTCCAGTGGCGTGGCCGCAGTGATCTGCGGCAGTACAGCAGCACATTGACAACCGCATGCTGCATCCAGCATGTGCCGCTCTCCACACCTGAATGCACCCTGCAGGCCCACTGCACCACGCAGCCCCCCGAAACGCCAGTTCATCAGCTTTTTATCGCGATTTTGCCCTTTGTAGTATCTCCTGAACTGCAACAGGACTACAGGAGTGGCTGCGGTTGTCGGTAATCAGCAGGTGTGACTCAAGGGGCAGAAGCCAGCATGCATGTCGATGTCGAATCGATAATGCCATTCCGAAATTTGCATTTAGCGAGGAGACACATCCATCGATCGCACTCAGTTTGGCAGCCGTGCGGGGCTATCAGCTTGACATGCGAGAAATTGAATTGTGAATGCGCATCACTCTCATCTACCTCATGCATGTTGGCCTGCTGCTGCAGAGTGGAGGCTTGCGACAGTGATCCAGACCTCGTACGCAACAATGAACAAGATGTTGACCAATCAGCTTATTTCGTGCACATGCCCGCCACTCAGACGCTGCAATCGCATGCCACATGCGGACGGTTACACTCGCACGCCAGCAAGGGGACGCCCACGCCGACGCTCTCTCCTCGCTTGTACGGCTGCCAGCGGTTGCGACGCTGCAGCTGCAGAGGATCAGCATATGTGGCCATCCAGGAGAGGAGTGCTCGCGGGCAGCGCAGCAGCAGCCGCTGCAGTGGCGCTGCCGGCGCTGGCGCCTTCAGCATCACATGCCCGCACACCTCCAGGTTGACGAACTCCATCTCGAAGCAGCCCTGTCAGCCGACTTGCTGTTGTACGTCTGTACGGTGTCAGCGACCAACCGACAGCATGCAAATGCGACATGCGTGCACTACAAAGCCAAGTCATATGTGCGTTCTCTGTGCAGACCGAAGTGACACATCGCTGGGGCTCCAGGACCGGGTGTCGGAGTTCACGCTGGGCAACGGGCTGCACTTCATCGTGCTGGAGCGCCACAATGCGCCGGTGCTGAGCTGCCACACATACGCAAATGTCGGCGCCTTCGATGAAGAGGACGGCAAAACGGGCAAGCGATGTTCGAACACTCCTGGTGTTGACCATTTAGAAGCCCAGGGACGGGCAACCACAATCACGTCCTGCTTGTGCAGTCGCCAGTCGCACAGCACCCTCGCTCTGCAGTCGTGGATGATCTGCATCAAACCGTGGGTACAACCTTCAGGTCTGGCACACCTGCTGGAGCACATGGCATTCAAGGGCACCGCCCGCATCGGCACGCGGGATGCACGCCGCGAAGCCGCGCTCCTGGACGCCCTTGACGAAGGTGAGCTGCCACGCAGCGACAGACGGGAGTCTGAAGGCTGTGTGGCCTGCCCTTAATGCAGGCTTGCCCTTACGTACAGGCCCATCAACAGCTGCCGGCATCGTTCGCGGGCAGAGCAGCTGGCATTCGGGTCACAGCACGTTCAGCGACTTGCCATGTTGCACCTCTGCAACCTGCTGAGAAGTCAGCTCATCCGCTGCACCTCGCCGCGCAGTGTTTTACGAGCAGCTGGATGCTCATTCGAGGGGAGATGGCGACAGGGCGGGCATCCTGGCGGCGCAGGCGCTGGTGCTGCAGGCGCAGGCGGACTCACTGGCGGTCGCCAACGAGTTTGGCTCGCTGCTTCAGGTAGGCACTGCTGGGAGATGCAGGCCGCCTGGCTGAAGCAGGACCAGTGCTCATGGCACTGCAGGGTCAACGCGGCACATGTCAGTCTGGGTCTACTCGCCAAGTGATTGGCAGGTCTTCCTCTGCAGCATCGAGGCTCTTTGAGTGGTGGTCTTCTGGTCTGCAGCGTGCAGGTGGCGTAGGGCTGAATGCTGGAACCAGCCATGATGCGACAAAGTACTATGTCAGCCTGCCCGCCAACAAACTAGAGGTGTGGGTTGGCTGTTGCATGCAGCGAGGTTGCTGCAGATGTGGTGTATTGGCCTGCATTGCAGTCATGGCATGGCTGAGGTACCGACATGCTGCGCTGCATTCCATGCAGTTATGGTTTGCCATGGAGGCAGAGCGCTTCCAGGTCAGCACCACACTGCTTCGCTGGATCACCATGCTTGGGTGGCTGTTGATCGTGTGCAATATCCCCTGATCGGCCGCGAAACAGTTCCTGAATGGACCATGGTCCTAGCTTTCGCCGCCTGAGCATGCTACAGTGCTCACCGCCAAGCATGCTTGCATTTGCAGGCGCCGGTGTTCAGGGAGCTATACAGCGAGAAGCGCGTCGTGGCAGAGGAGCGCCGACTGCGGGTGGACGATTCCCCGATGGGTTCCTTTCAGGCAAGCGCAGCCATATTGTGGGCACCAGAACACGGTCGCTGTCCCTGACCTACTTCGTTGGCCTGTAACTACACATGCATGTATAAGGGGATCTGTTGACAAATGGGCGGGGTCCTGTGCATTCAGCATGTCATTGTAGCCGGCTCTAGCACCATCCATGTTGAGCGGTGGTTGACTCGCCACCCTCCCTGTGATGCAGGAGGCCTTTGCCGCCAAGGCGTTTGGCAATAATTATGGCCGTCCGGTGATTGGCTGGCCGGATGACTTTGAGCGGCTGGGTCGCCGGGAGGTGCGGCTCCCACCCTGCAGTAGTGTTGTGCCTTCTTAGGTTGCGTGGTTTCAGAGGTGCAGATCGCGATGAACCCTCATAAATGAAGTGACTGACATGGGTTATGACCAAGTGCAGGTGGCAGACTTCTACAGGAGACACTATGGGCCCTCCTCGCTCACCATCAGCATTGTGGGCGATGTGGACCCCTCTCAGGCGGGTCATGTGCAGCTGAGCATGCACATGACCCCAACACTGCAACCTTCTTGACTTGCCTCAACACAGGTCGATTGAGAGGCGGGTGTGTAAGGCTGCCCTGAGAAGGTGCACCTGTCCGCTCTGCAGGTGCGGCAGTACGCAGACAAGTACTTTGGCAGCTGGCGTGATGCCACCTCAGCGGCGCCGGCCATGCCCGCCGCCACCGATCAGCCCACAGCAGCTCCACCCAGTAGCGAGAGGCAAGACGGGGTTTCGTCGTCTTCTGAGCCCGCACCTGGACTTGTCAACAACATTTGAGATCCACACAGCAAGCAGGCAGCCTTGACAAAGCCAGACGGCACTGACAGAGCCAGACATCAATGGCAGTCATGCTCGTGCATTGTGGCCCATGCAAGAGAGCAGACAGCAGGCACAACCAAGCCATGACGCGCCTGTGTGATCTGCCTCTGCAGGGAATTCCAGCAGTCCAGCCTCGCAGGGCCGGCTGTGCTGCACGCCTTCTACAGGCCCGGCTTGGGCAGCCCAGACGCCCTGCCTCTAGACGTGATCAGGTGCACAGCACCCTGTCAACAGTGGGATGTGCCTCCTGTACCAAGGTGCTGCAAGTCGGCAGATGCTTCGTTTTGCGCAGGCAAACCAAGCATCTGCGGCGAGTGGGTTTTGCCGTATGGCAGTACCTGCGGACCAATGGCCATTTTTCGATAAACCGGTGCAGCCGCTTGCACGAGGTCTGCTTCACACACGGGTGCTCACGCCGCGTCTCATGTGCTGCAGCTCTCTGCTCAGCGGCAGCCGGACCAGCCGGCTGTACAGGGCGCTGGTCCAGCCCGGGCGTGCCACCTCCGCCAACGCCGTGTCGGGCTACCCCGGCGAGAAGTACCCAGGTGTGTCCAGTGCTCACGCGGTGGAATGTCCGATTTGGCTGCATCCTCCCCTCCGTGCTGCAAGCACTGGACTGTCGCAGTCTCCCTGCAGTGCTCAGCAGGGCATCAAGCCAAGCTGAAGGTTCGAACCGAGAAAGTGGTTGGTGGCCTACCACAGGAGTTACGCTGCTCTACGCAAATGCGCGACCTGGCGGCAGCCTGGAGACGCTGTCGAAGGACCTGCTGAGGCAGGCGCACCAGCTGGCGGACGGCGGCCCCGCCGAGGATGAGCTGCAGCGTGTGAAGAAGGTGAGCACGTTGATTTTGAGCATATGTGGCGACTTTCTGGCCAGCTTCCCACCTGTGTCACCGCGCAGCTGTTGCTCCGCTCTCCTGCGGTGCGGCTCCATCCCGTTCAACTGCTTGGCCCGCTTCCAGGGAGTTCATCGGTTCTGTGCAGACGTAACTCAAGCACACGAAGGAGTCAGAGCTCTAGATGGCAAAGCTGGTGTGCATTCTCATCTTCACTCTAGTGTAGTGACGTGAGTGCTGACAGTGGGATCGCTTGCCGCAGCGGTACCGGGTGGATCTGCTGGAGAACCTGGCGTCCAACAGCAGCATGGCCAGCACCCTCGCCACCTACTCTGCGCTCACTGGTGACTGGTGCGCACTCCAGCTCCACCACGCAATCTCCGCGGTCAGCACGTGCAGTGGGTCGGATGTGTTGTAGTCCATGTGCCACTTCCCGCAATTGGCTGAGGATGCGTGCGATCTGAAGCATGCCCTGATGCTGTGCAATTGGCCCGCTCGCCATCTGGCCACACGAGTCTCACTGCCCCTGCAGGAAGCGGGTGCTGTCCGATCTGGATGCAGTTGACGCCCTCAGCATCGGGGATGTGCGGTCAGCTGCGCAGAAGCTGTTTGCCGACAGCAACATGTTCACGGGGCTTGTGCTGCCGCTGCGGCAGCCCAAGATGACCATGGAACTGGATCTGGGTATCTAAGGATGTGACAACAGCCTGGCTACCTGCAATCTAGATGTCCTGATGCTCAACAGGGAGGGCAAGTCGATCACATCACTATACAGATACCACATTGGGGGCTTGCAGAAACCCAGCACCGCTGACCCAATACAATGAAAAGTAAGGATCTCTGGTATCGTACGGCACAATTTAGCTTTGAGAGGAAAACTGGTTATTTTGACAGTCTATTCTTCAGACAAACTCGTTTTGGACCAGCAACACCGGACGCCCTATATACACGATGACATTACAAAGCAAACAATTTGACAGCAATCCGAGCTTGCCCTGGTTCTCTCCCTCAGGACATGCATGTGCCCGTCCGTGCCACCTGAGCCGCTGTGCCCCACGAATCAATCTAGGAAAAAGCGGCCATCTACTGCCGCAGGGTGCGGCGTCGTATGTGGCACATGCGCAATCACGGGAGTGGCAGCCACGATGTGCAGGATCCTGCGCACCATCACACAACCATCAGACCGACTTGAGTACTCAATGTCTGCGCTCAATGCTGGACCGACGCAACTCACGCATCTGGGTTGCTCGATGGCAAGGAGGCGCAGTGGCAGCTGCTCCAGGATCGGCATTCGAGCTCTGCTCACCTGCTGAACAGCTGCTGGTGCTGCGGCGAGGTGGCAAAGCAATTGGCAGGGGGTGCCAGGCCTGGCAGCACATATTGCACCTGCAAGGAAGCCACGGTGGTGATTAGGCACAATCCACGCCAGCTGCAGACATACCGAGCAAGATCCAGTCCAGCACTGTATGCCCATCGGCCGATGCGGTGACGCCTGACGGGTGCTGTGCAAGCATCACCATGAGTTGCTGGATGCAGCCCAGCATCAGGCGCAGGAAGGTGTCGTCGCGCTGCATGCGAAAAACATTGCTGCCCTGCAGGTGGAGGCACACAGGTTGTCTTCAAAGTGCCATGTTCAAGGTAATACAGTAGTGCTCACATGAGCTGGATGGTCACACCCACAAATGAGAGATGCCGCAGCGGGGAACCTGCAATGTGACAAACAGCCGTGAGTGAGTAGCCAGGGGAGTTGCAGCGGGAGGCTCACCTTGGTGACGGAGCGCGACAGCAGGATGATGCTGTGGGTGCCGGAGGCCAGCATCTCCATCTGCAGCTGCGCCACCCAGTACGCCGGCACCTACAGTCACAGATAGGCAACCGTGTGCTTCACATCAGGACATGCGAGACAACAGGATCCATGCCACCCAGTACGGCGGCACGTCCAGCCATAGGCAGACAACCATGTGCTTCACATCATGACATGCAAGCCAACAGGATCCAAAGTCAATCGACATGTGGGACAACACCACAGCGCAGTAAAGAAGCGCATAGGAAACAGACAGCAGCGTGAAGACAGCACCTGCATGCGCGGCCCCTTGTCAGCCAGGATGTACTGCATCCGCTGCTTCCCCTTGCGGTTGAGGCTCGGCTTGGAAGCAAATGGACACCTGCTCAGCAGCAGTAGCTGCTTTGCATCGTGCTGTCACCCAAGTGGAAATTGCTGCACAACAGCTGGCTCTCTGGCCACAAGGACACTGTGCATGCTGAGAAGCATCGCAGCGAATCACGCTGCGTACTAAGGGCTGAACCAGGGACACTCACGTGTTCTTGACCTCCACCATCTCCTCCCACTCCCCTGCTGCCCCTGGCTGCTGTTGCTGCTGCTGCCGAAGCTGGGGTTCTGGGCCGACTGCAGCTGCCTGGCTGCTGCCGAATGCTGCTGGCTTGCCTGCTGCGGCGGTCGCAGCCGCTGGGACACCGGTGCGCGGGCCGCTGCTGCCTCTGCTGCCCAGCTGTAGTCGTTGCAGCAGGGCCTCAATGTCAGCTGCAAGCGTCGTCGGCTGCTCGTTGGCCTGCAATGCTTGCTGCGTCCTCGCTTGCGCTGCATCATGCTGCCGGACAGCCCGCCCGGCTGCTGCCTGTGGTCTGCCCCTGGGTGGGTGCCGCTTCACTGCTGATGCACTGAGCTTCGCTCCCCACTCCGAGGGCAGCTGCTCGGCAGATGGCGCCCTGAACTCCATTGCATGGCGCTCAGGACGCCCTGAAGCAGCTGCTGCGCCGCCAACAGTTTTGGCACTGCCCGCTGCTGCTACAGGGCCGGCTGGGACTGCCGAGGCGGCGGCGCCTGCCACGTGAGCTCTGCTGGCTCCTCCAGTGGCAGCGGCAGCCCACTGGGCGGCCGCCTGGGCTGCGGCCTGAGCGGCGGCCGCCGCCCTCTCAGACTGGAACCCGCCTGCTGCCACCGGCAGCGGGCCGGCTCCTGCGGCAGACCCTGCTGCGTGCTGCTGTTTGGCAGTAGGCGTGCCGCCGGCCGACGGCGGCGCAGCCATGCCATCTGCTGGCTGTGCGCTGACAGCGGTCGACCGACCATCTGGCCGCGCAACCGGTCTGCTCGGTCTGTGTTGCAGCATGGCATCCGGGGAGGCGCCCATCGGCGGCAGCAGCTGAGGATCGAGGCCCCACTCCGGCGGCAACGCGGACGTGTCCACCATGCACAGGCCCACCTGCGGACCGACGGCGCTCGTGCTTGCCATCATCTGATGTTGACATGCCGTCGCTGTTTCTGGCCGTCGCAGATGCGATTCCAAAACCCCGCATGCAGCAGTGCCGTGGCTGGATTGTGAGGGCTCGTGCGTGCACCCAGCAGCCGTTGCCTGAGCGACGTCGAACGAGTGTGCAGACACCAATGGTCATGCAAGCAGAGGCGTGTTCACCTCGCCGACTCGGGCCTCCGAGAAAACCTCCAGCAGGGAATGCACTGCCGCCGGCTCCTGTGCACTGCCCCATGCCATGCGTATCGACCCCACACCTGCACAGCAAACTAGCAAACTTCTCGGGGTTTCCAGGCTGCATAGGAGCCCAGCACTGCCCAGTAGTAGGCGGAGAAGTCTGTGGATTTTGGATAAATCGTCATAGGTGACAATGCCTCACAATTGTAGACGCTTCAGGCAGGGAGCACATCTATGCAGCTGCATGGCTCCGTACCAACAAGAGGAGGACAGTCCTACGCACACTGCACCTCTCTCTGCCAGTGCAGTCGCCGTGCTGCGCAGCTGGGCTTCGTCAGCCACAGACCGCGCGCCGCCCTTTGGCTTCTTCCTGCGGCTGCCGCCCTTCCCATGTCGCCTGCCAGCGGCGGCGGCGGCAGCAGCCGCGGGCTGTGTGGCAGCTGCAGAGGCCGTGGCAGCTGCGTTGTGCGCGGCGACTGCAGCCCTGTCGAAAGACGAAGCAAGTGCTGAGACCCATTGCGTCAGTGTGCCTTGCCACAGGGTATACTGATGCAACCTCGGGTTCCCCTGCTGGCCAGGTGCACCATTTGGCAGCCGCACCTTGAACATGTACAATGTTATGCATCCCTACGCTCGCTGGCTTGCAGGAGCATTGCACCCTCGTCTTCGAGCAATACGACAAATAGGTGTGACAGGGGCCACACCTGTTCAGGCGTTCTGCCTCTGCAGGGCTGTGATGCTGCATCGGCGGCGGCGGCATGTGCTGCGGCTGCTGCAGGTTGGCCACCGCCGCGGCCAGGGGCCTGTGCGACACGAAGTGCTTTGGCAGTCCCAGCCGCGCCACGCCGGCCGGCTCGTACAGACCCAGCGCCCCATTCAGGGTCGATGAAGTTAGGACGCCGGCGTGCAGCGCGCGCCACAGCGGGCTGTCCTGCCTCACATACCTGTATGCAAGCCAAAACGCCATATTCAGAAACAAATAGTTTCTGCCAAGGGTGGGTCCCACCAACCTGCATGAGGAATTACTCAATGGACACATGAGCAACACAGAACCGCAGATGTCCGCGGCAACAAGACTACACCTGTAGCACTGTGGGCTGCCGAGCACAAGCTGATCTACTGGCGGCAGAGCTGTGAAATCCGGGTGCGCCCGCACAGTGTCCATGCTGATGCCACGCACGTGGATGTTGGGCAGCACCCCGGACGTCGGGCGGCCGCCACCCTGCATGGCTGACGGTCTGGACGACCTTGGAGGTTCGGTTCCAGCTTCAGTGGCCGCTGCAGGCGGCTGCGGGCGGCGTGCTGTCCCTTCGGATGCTGCTGGCGGTCTGTGCTGCAATGTGTTGTCTTCGGTCGCTGGCTGCTTTGCCTGCGGTCGTTGAAACGGGGGAGGTGCAGCAGCCACCGATGACGCGCGCTCTGGCTCAGTTGCGGCGGTGGCCGCAGCTGCTTGCCGAGGTGTCGAGTCATCGGTAGCTGCTGCTAGCGTGTTTCCAGCCTCGGCTACTTCTGGCTGGTCCTGCTCCTGCTGCTGTGGCTGCGGCGGCTGCTGCGCAGGCGACCTAAGCGCCGCGGCTGCTGGGCGCCGTAGGTTGCCTCGCAAGTGCCTACTGATAGCCGTCGGAGGCTGAGGCTGCAGGGACGAGACATTCAATTTGTAGGCCGTCCAGCACAACGGCAACTTGCAGGAGCAAGGCATGCTGGGTGTGCAGAGCATGCACAACATGGCTGCGCGGGCGCCAAATGCGGACTGTCCATACTTGACCCGCCTGCCCACATCACGACAGTGGCGTTGACACAGGAAGCGCACGTTCAAATTGCTTTGAAATTGCTCTTTGCAAGGATGCGCCTGCCACGAGTTGCCAGGCCGCACGGCAGTGACGTGCATGGAGGTGATGTTCAAACTGCGCTCAACATATGCTATGATACTCGCCCATTCTCCAGTTGACACCCACTAATGCATCGTTATCACCGTCAGTAGTGTTTTGCACAAGCAACATAGTGAGAATGCAGGCCCTAGAGTGCGAGTGCCACGTTGGCAGCTGCCAGCGTGGAGGCCTAGGTTGGCTCACATCGTGCAGGCGTCTACACCATACATGTGCAACTCGCAAACTTGGATCGTCAACTATATCGAAAAAGCACCAAAGTTTGGAGGCAACTGAAAATAATCTGCGACGGTGTGTGCACTTGATGCGGACATTGCATGGATGCCAAGTTGATGCACCTGCGGTCAGCGTCACTTGCTCAAGCACTTCAGATGATGTTGCTCTCTGCATCATCACATGTTACTGCATGGAAGACAAATTCCCATGGAAGACACATTGTCATCCGTTACTGTTGTCATCCATCGTCCTGAGGGATATGCGCCCAGCAATCCTCACGCACTACGGAACAACCACATGCACATTCAACAAAAATGTTGGGTTTGGTCTGGTTTCCTGTCTATTCTTGTGCATGATCAGCAACACAGCAACCTGCTGTCTGTCAGTCATCACATCCGCATCCCCAGGCTGTCAACTTATCAATGAAGTTTGCTGTGCCACCCCGTCCAGATGCATGCCGCCATCTCTGCTGAGTCCCCACCTCCGCCAACGTGACCCTCACTGCCGAGCAGATATGCTCCTTGTGAGAGACGTCACATCTCCTGCTACCATACAGGCTCCCAGGTGAAACGCAGGAGGTCAAATGGCAGCCGCCGAGCATCGCGCGGCCATCCTACCAAAAATACTCAGAACCTGGCCAGGTACTGCAGCCGCCATGCCACACCCTATAGCAATCCCCGTTTTGTGAACTGCAGCAGGTAAGTGACGACGCCCACGGAGATGGTGCGGCTGTGATGCCACAGCCTTAAGGCAACTGAGCTAGCTGAGCTGCAGCAGCCGGATGACGACGTCCATGGCAATGGTGCGGCCGCGCTGCCACACTTCGTGTCAGCTCCAGTAAGCTGAATGTCAGCAGGTTGGTAGTGACGCCCGTGGCGATGGTGCGGCCGGCATGCCACACCCTTAGGACGACCGTGCTGAGCTGCAGCAGATTGGTGATGACGCCCGCAGCGCTGGTGTGCACATCTGCGTCAGCCGGATTGCAGAAGCTCGTTGATGACGCCCACGGCGAAGGTGCGGCCGCCGTCCCGCACTCTGGATGTATATTCCGCTAGCTGAATGTCAACAGCTGGGTGACGACGCCCACGGCGATGGTGCGTCCGCCGTCCCGCAGCGCGAGCCGCCCCAGCGCCCTGTAGTCCGAGTACAGCTCCAGCGGCACCGCCCGGCTGCAGCTGATCTCCACCACCCCCGTCTGACCCTGCGCACGCAATTGGCAGGCCTCAATGGATCGCCATTGTTCCCATGCGTTACACGACGACCCGTTTGCACAGCAGAGTGCCCAGATAGCTGGTCTACAGCCTTGCATGGCTGGAGAACATCTCCAGCGTGCCCATCTGGCCCTGCACACAATCAGCCATCGAATGCCGCAATGTGACGCTGTCTCAGGACTGAGGACAGACAGCACCTAGTCACATGGCAAGACAGTCATCTGCAGCGAAACGCTTCAACGATGCGGACCAATGTCCCCAGCCGTTGCAGGCAGCTTTGCTATCTGTATACGTCGTCGCTGGCTGCGGCAGTGCAAGCGGCACAGCGCTGTTTGACATGCTCTGTGTAGATCGTATACTTGTTGAGAAGCAGAAAGGTGCACACCTTGAGCAGGCAGCGGGGGCCCTGCTTCTGCGACTCGCCCGTCTTGGCGTTCAGCAGCGACACCAGGCGGCTAATGCTGCCCGTCTCATGCGCGCTGTGCGCATGCAGCGTCACCTGGGCAACCGCATGACAACATGCCTGACACTGCATCTGCTCGATGATCAACATATCGTTGGCCTGCGTGTGATGATAGAACTCAATGACAGGACCCATTTGAAAAACTGTGGGCAGCGACCTGTATCGAACACACTATGCTTCACACCAAATTGAACGATCGTAGCCCACATCGACGTGATCACGAGGATGTGCAATGCTGTTTCGGAATCTACCCTTTCCAGCCCTTGCACAATTGTCAAGCATTCCTGTCAAGTGATGACAGGAGTCGTGTGTGCCACAGAGCGCACCTGCTGGCCCTGTAGCAGGGGGATGGGCGGCTCCAGGACGAGGATGCGGGCCGCAAAGCGGCTGACCAGCGGCACGGGCCACTGCGGATGGCACACCACTGCGCCCGCCGCCACCATCTGGGGAGCGCAGCCAACCTTTCAGTTACACATTATCCAGCACATGATCCAGCACCCCATGCCCGATGATGATTGGCTGACCAGGCACACCGGCCACTCCAAGGGGCGGGCACACCACTGTAGGTGCTGCCAGTGACCACCATCTACAATGGCCAGGCGTTCAGAGAGCTTGACTGAGGTTCCCCCAGCTGCCAGATATTCGACAGTCCAGCAGTTAACTTACTCATCAGCAGGACAAGGAACAGGACTTGCATGACAGGAGTGCATGACACAACGCTGCTTTACCAGAGGCCAGCATGTGGAGGGGCAAAAGGCGCGTGCTGGCTAAACAATTTGAGGCCAACAGCCCATACCTGCGTGTCGACCCCGGTGATGCTGAGATCGACGCTGTCCCCGGCACATGCAAAAGCCACAGCCGTGCCTCCAGCCTCTGCTGCTTTGACGGTGCCGGATTGTCCAGAGGGCACCACGGCCACCTTGGTGCCCGCCTTGAGTGCTCCACCCTGCAGCGATGTCCTTGAGCAGCCGTCAATACACCGGCGACGGAAACATCATTCTTCTTGAAGCTTTGCAAGCTGTGTGCGCACGGCAGCATGCAGCGGCAGCCACCCTGGGTGCCTGAGGTCAAAGCCATTGAGCAGGCATCCCATTCGAAAACCAATTGCTGGAAGGTATGCGAGCATTTCCACACCTCCAGCTTGCCGCCGAGCAGGCTGGTGCCGCGTGCGTTGCGGAACACGTCGCTCAGCGGCATGCGCAGCGGCAGGCGGGTCGCGGCGCGCCCCCCTGGGGCGAAACCGTCAATCACCCCCGTCAGGCAGGGACCGGCGCCCCACCTTCACATTGATGACACGCACTCTCTCGAGCAGACGACGATCACAACTGCACCAAGTTGCTGTGGAGCACCAGGAGTGGACACAGAGGCCGCGCCACGGAATGTAACATGACACTTAACAACCAGAGCCCTACCAGGCCGCGAGCCGCTCGTCTGTGGGGGGCGACACCAGGTTCTGCCCCGCCGGCGCCGACGCCGGCAGCCACTGGATGCTGGCCTCCCGAAAGCCGCAGCTGCGCAGAAATGGCCCCAGCACCGACCTGCACCAAGGTCGCAGCTCACCGCTTCAGCTTGAGACGGCAGCGTTACAGGTACAGATTTTCCTTGAGCTGGTACAGATGGTAGTTTGGACTGCAGAGATTTCCTGTGAAGAAAATTGCCATCTGTGTTGAGCAGCGCAAGCATAGCCACTGCCTCACATCTAATTCCGGCCGTTTTCAAATGGTGCGCATCGTTTTCAAATGGTGCGCTGACCCTGCTCCATACGCTAGATGCACATGGGCGCGCCTGATGTGCTCAAAGCGGCCCTGGTCGTAGTCGCAGGTGTCCAGCTTGGTGACGACCACCGCCAGCTGGTCCACGCCCAGCGACTTGGCCAGCTGCGCGTGCTCCCGCGTCTGGCCGCCGCCCGCGCCGCCAAAGCCGCCGGCCGGGGCGTTGAACCCCGACTCGAAGCCCCCTGGAGTTCACGAAGAGCTGCCAAGCTCAACCCAGAAGTTGCATTTGCCATGTCAGTCGACATGACAACTGCCCGACCTGCCAAATAAGCCGCCAATACAAGCGGGAAACGGAACACTGTCTGGCACCCGAGTGTCAGCCATGCCATCTGCATCAGGCCCATACCCCAGATCCAATGCCAGACACCCGAGGGCCACCGAGCAGGAGCCCCTTCCGCCAGGTGCAGGATCCAGCGCTGGGCGCACAGCTCATGCAGCGACAATGGATTCGACCAGCACCAGCTGTGCTCTTTTGGTCTTCTGCAGGCCTACCCGGGGAGCCGTCGACGACGAGCAGCGCGGCGTCAGCTTGCGCTGCACCGGCAATCATGTTGGGCACAAAGTCGCGGTGCCCCGGCGCATCCAGCAGCGTGACCGCGTGGCGCCCCGTCTCGAAGCGCGCCGTGGCGACGTCCACCGTGACGCCCCGCACCCGCTCCTCTGGCCTGTGATTTCCATCACAGTGGTGTGGATGACAGTGTGTTGTTGTTGGAGAGGGCGTGGGTGACCTCGACTCGATGAGATGGCATGATGATGCGCCTGCGGGGCTTCAGACGTCGCGCACAAGTTGCAGGGACAGGCAGTGACCAGGTGGCAGATGGCTGCTAGCTTGCTCGGTTCATGTGTTTGTCCAAATTTCTCATTCGGCCAGGGTCCCTCAAGCGCGCACTTCAAACTGGAGCATCTGATGTCCAAGCACAGAATTGCACCTCTCATCCAGGAGCCAGGCCCATGAAAAGGATGCCTTGCCCGCCCGGGCTGCCTCTGTCTGCTGCTTGTGCACCTGCCACAGCGACAATGATATCGATCGTACTGATGCTTCGGCTGCGCATTTCAAGCATTCACCTATCTTGACGCTGCATGCTGGACTGCGGGCTGCAGGAGCGAACATAACAGTTCTGTGGTCCGCAGGTCGACGCCTCCACCTCACCTGTTTCTGGGTCACGACTCCAAGGTCTGCCAGCAGGCGCCCCATGAGCGTGCTCTTGCCGGCATCCACGTGGCCCAGCACCACGAGATGGAGTCGGCTCTTGCCACCTGGCGCACGCACAAAATGGCAGAGTTGCTGCTCGGCTGTTGCATGACCACCTGTGGTGGCGACCGGGTTTGAGGATGCTCAGGGGCGGCATTGTAGATACATCACATTGATCCCAATGATTGAGGGCATGCAACATGTCAAGGGCAGTCAACCTGCATCTGCTGACTGAGCGGCCTCCAGCCTGTCCAGCTCCGCTACTAGGTCCGCCTCCAGCCGGTACTCCGAGTACGGCTGCCGCTGCGGTGCTGCCTGCTGCTGACCCGAGTTGCTGGCACCGTTGCCGTCCCGCAGCCGCAACCCCGACATCCCTGCAGGACAAGGGAGTCCAGCGACAACTCTGAGGACATCCGGATGGCATAGGATTGCTATAAACATGTGCAACTACCATCACCATGTGCGGAGCCAATATGCTCTCCAGCTGCAGCCACCCACTCAGCATGCATTGCTCGTGCGAGTTGGCAAGAGCATGATCCATCATGCAGTGAGGTCCTGTTCGGCATGGCCTACCTGCTGTTGCATCTCCTTCAGATGGCTCTGCCGGCACAGCGGGCTTTGGCGGCGGCGCAAATGGCCTGCTGGGCGCCGCCTTTGCCGACTTCGCTGGCTGCTTGAGCTTTGCGGGGCGCTGCTGCTGGGCCTGCGCCGCTGACGCTGAGCTGCCAGCAAATGCTGGCACAGCAGCTGTGGATCTTTGTGGCACAGCAGCCGCTGCTGCTGAGGCTGCTGGCCTGCCGGTCGCCTGAGCTCGGGCCGCGAGGACCACATCATCCGGCGATGGCGTGTCAAACCCAAAGATCTCGTCGACCAGCTCGTCATCGTAATCGTACTCTGGCTGGGCACTGCGGCTGGCAAGCACTGCCTGTGCCGCCTCACCCCTCCGGGCTGCATTGCCTGCAACATTGAATCTATGAAATTAGTTATCACACAATGATCAGGACTGGTCATGGGAAGCACAGTGCCTGAGCAGACAGTGATGCTGCAGAACGTGCAGACTGTGAAGCACACACCGCCCGGCTGCGGCCTGCCGTTGGGCAGCGCGGGAGGGGGCTCGACCAGGGTGCGCGCAAAGGCTGAGGCACCTGCCGGCACCGCTGGCATCGCGGGCTTCTGCGGCGCCACTGCCCGTGCCGCTGGCACCTGTGTGACGTACCACGCTGCATGAGCATCATCCAGCTATCGCACACAAGGCTCACCTTCGCCGGCAGCTTGTCAATGAATTGACACTGCACAACAACAGGTGACGCGCCATTCTCACCTCTGCTGCGGGCGTCTCCTCTTCCTCGTCTGCATATTCGTCATAGTGCCAATCGTCGTAGCCATCGTCGTAGTCGTCCTCGTCGTAGTACGCGTTGCCGCCCTTGCCTCGCGCCATGCGGCTCGTGAGCTGTGATGTGCGGGCGATACCGCGGGTGCTGCGCGGGCACTACGGCATAGTCATGGCAAGCAAGGGGCACTAGTAACAACGGACCATCCTTCAGAGCAGACTCTCACAGCCTGACATTTGATCAGAGCGTCAACGATGATGTCCCCCGACGAACAGGCCCACTGCAGTTGATTGTGTCCCAACTCCTCATGCACTAATGCAAATGCGCCAATGCATGCGCCGCCAGCTTTGCAGCACACTGCAGATGCTTCTCAGAAGCTGCTCAATTGTGAGATGCTGATAGATTGCAAGCAAGCTCCTTCCGCAGCGCTGCAGGCTGTCTGACACGTGACGTGATGGGTTAGGGTTTAAGGGTGCTGAGTCACCCCCTCGTCTCTCTGGGCAGACTGCGGCGTTGGCAGCCTTTGCGTGTACCAGCACTTCCGTGGGTTGTGTTAGCCCTAGAGAGCGCTGCCAAGTGATGCACCTTAGCGCCAGGGTTGCAGCTCCTGACTGAGCGAGTCAAACCTCGAAAGTCCTTCAGTTGACCTGCTGCCAGGCGGTTCAGCCAGTGGCAGCTGTCACGGCTGCTCAAGGCTGTTCAGCGACTCTGCTGTGAGCAGCTGCCTGCGCAGAGGAGTTGTCTAGACTGCTGCGAGCTGCTAGCGCAGGCTCTGTCATCATCCACTTGCAGACGCATGCGCAGGGCTTGCAGACCCACCAGATGTAGCATGTCTCGGCCAGCGGCCTCGGTCAGGTCGTGACTCGGCCAGACGAGGGTGCACGTGGTAACGGCACCTTGTTGAAGCCCGCACCAGCTGCAGCTGAACCCTGACCGCCACTGCCGCTCAAACCCGGGGCGGCGCTGCGGACAGCAGCCATGGAGGGGCCAGTGCTGTCCCAGCGCGCGCGGCGGCGCCTCGTCGTGGCCGCAGCTCTGGGTATGGGCGGCTATGCAGCGTACTGCACCTGGCGCGACAACGCGCGCCTGCGGAAAGCCGTCCGCTCAACAGCGGCAGAGCTGCAGCGGTGCGGGGAGGCAGCACTGACCCGTGCCACAGCCTGCGTGATCGCTGGCACCGTGCAGGGCGTGGCCATGGTGCGGCCGCAGGTGCGCACTGTCTCGTCTTTGTCAACCACATGCTGTTTTAGGTGAGTGCCGTGTCATGTTGGTGCTGCCCACTCTGGAATTGTTCGACAGCGGTGTCGCATGCTTCAGCAATCTCAGGTCACCTAGCAGGCAGTGGAGGCAGCAGTGCTGCCGCGGCTTGAGTGCTTGCACGCCATGTCACAGTGCCATGTCACAGTGACAAGCAGTATGCTGCTGAACTGACAGGCAGTGGAGGCTCCGGCGCCGCGGGAGCCGTGGCAGGCCATGGTGCTGGAGAAGCTTATCGGCCTGCTGACCACGAACGCCGGCATGGACCTGGTGTCCCTGGCCGTCGCCGTCGGCGCGCAGCACAGGTGCGCATTCAGATGATGCTCCTGGGGTCTGCCTTGCAGCCTGGAAATCCTGCTTTACCATCCAGTGACCAATATCATCTGCAATGACGCAATCAAGCAGACCCTGGCAGCAGCGCTCTGAAGAATAGTTTGTTGCGGGTGAGCGCCCGACCACATTTCAATATCCATCCGCTGCAGCGTGGCGGCGTTCTGCGAGCACTGGGCGGCGCAGCGGAGGGCAGCAGCGACTCAGCAGCAGGCCGCGCTGCGGCGGGGTCGGCCAACCAATGGCCACCGGAACGGCGCGCAGCACGCTCCAAGCAACAGGCAGCCGCAGGGACAGCAGGGTCAGCAGGGTCAGCAGCACCATGGGGCTGCAGCACAGCAGCAAGGACAGGCCCACCCGCAGCCGCAGCAGCACCCGCAGCGGTGGCCCACCAATGGGGCTGACGACATGGATGGCGGGCCGACCCGGCAGATCGGGCACCCCATCGTAGCGCAGCTGCTTGATTGGGCAGCCACCCCACAGGCGAGTTACTTCGAGGGCCCTGCATGCTGAGTATCGGATGTGGATTTGCTGACAGCCTGCGGATCCTGCTTTGCTTACATATGCAATTTTCTGACTCCATATTGCTGCTTGACGCACATGCCCCGACTCGGTATTTCAGGACCTGCACGATAGTACCAGCAGCAACTGCCCGGCTCAGTATGAGGTCAACACCCATGTGCAGGGCGAGCGCTTTGTCGTGAAGGCCATGGCCGCCGCCGCAGCCAACAGCACTCGAGCGTACATGGACACCCTGGGCGCCGGTAACACATACGATGACATTTTCGCCGCTGCATTTGCACCGGGCCACCGGGAGGTTTGTCGTCTGCCAGCATCCCACTGTTCCAACAGCCAATGATCCTGGTGCACGTGTCCGAACTGTGTGCTTGGTGTGCAGCTGCTGAGGCCAAGAGCTCCAGTTCTGAATGCTCAGCAACCAGAGGTCGGCAGCGACGCTCCAAGGATTTCCTGTGCACCCCCTGTAGGCGCTGAAGGAGCTCACGGTCATGGCCACACGGGAGGCTGTGTCAACGTACCTGTGCCCGCCCCAGCCCCACAGGTGGGCTTGCAACATCCAGGTGCTGTCGAGCGGAGCACGCTCTGTCCTAGAGTTGCAAAACTGGCAGAGGGCACTCTAGGTTGCAATGTGGTGATGCACCCTCAGAAACATTCACCGCATTGCTTGACCCAGGCTCGGCCATGCACAGGGCTGACCGCGAAGCTGCCAGCGGGCGGCATGCAAGGCGGCAGCAGGACGGCAGCTCGTGGTCTTCGACCCTTCACAGCATCGGCAGCGGCACCGCGTTCCTGATCAAGCAGGTGCGCATCAGTTTACTATGGGAGCTCCCGCAACTGCTTCCACTGATCCGAACACTCTGTCTGGAGGTGTTCTGGGCGTGACTACCCCTCATCTGCAAAGTGATGGGCAAAGTCACAGCGGTTGCATACATTTGTGCCAATGGAACACTGAGATTGCAGTGCCTCCTTGGTGTTGCAGGTGAGCCACAACTCCAGAGCTGCAGCAGTGGCGCTGCCCGTGGTGGTGCTTGCCTCGTCAAAAGGCTTGGCACTTGGCTGTCGGGATGCGTTTTCCCGCTTTCGCGCAGACCCGTCAGACTACCAGCCCAGTCTCAGCTTCGCTCAGCCGAGGTGCGGAGTCTTCAGAGTGTTGAAGAACCTGCTCACTGCACCAGCTTTTCTGCCTCTCATCAACTCGAGTGCTTTGCAGCGAAGCTGGATGTGAGGCTCTTCGGGGGTGTCGACCAGTCCAGTGACCTATTCGTGTCAATGGCAACTGCAGGGCGCTGCTTTTTGACAGCGCAAGGAACGTCTTGTGGCTGGCGCTGTGTGCAATTGCGGTCCTGGTGCTGTGTGCATCTGGCGTGAAGCACTTGCTGAAGGGCGAAGGCATGGCCGCATTGCATATGTAGACTCCAGCCGCTTCCTGATCTGCTGATTCGGCACATGCACGATTTGCGCAGGCACACTGTATATAGGCATTGTATTGTAGGTATCTGTGGGGTTCAGGGCAACAAACATATTGAACTGCATCAGCAGGACTTCAGCAGTAGGAGATCTGTTTGACGCATATTGGCTCTCAGTTGAATGCTCTTTGCTGCTTCGTTGCAAGCATGTTGATCTTGCGCGGCTGTTGAGGTTGCATCAGCAGAGGATGCGCATGCTTTCCTTGTGATTCACAGGCAGACATGCACCTTTATTTACTGATATGACCTGGTTTCACCAACCGCTGCGACACCGTCAAGCACTTGCCCCAACGAGTTTGTCGCTGCTCTTATTTGTGGTTTCAGTGCACCACAAATCTGAGAGGCAGCCACCCCAGATGCAACTCTTGGCAACAGACCGTTGTCCTAACATGTGCCGGCCAATCCCACAAATTGCCTCGCGGCTCAACGGAACAGAGCCTCAACCAGCTTGAAGGTGTCCTTCAGTTCCCGTGGCTCCCTGCACGTGCAGCCGCATCGTTGAATCGGCTTGGTTGGTGAGCTCCATGTCGTTCAGCCGGACTGCTCATGTCCACGATGCTGCTCGAACGGCAAAGGTTGCCACAAACACCGCAAGACGCCACGGTGGGCGCAGTCACATTCCTGACAGATTTTTCAAATATTTACCATGATGGTGAACGAACGACATGATGAAATGGGGTTGTGTACCTGAGCAGGCCGTCTTTGTAGGGTAGGTACCAGAGGCGCTTGGTCTTGACGGAGTCCAGTTGCAGGAAGATGCCATCCTGCGAGTCTGGCAGTGGCCACCCCGTCCGCTTCCACACCTGCACCAGAACACAACGTTTGCATGACTTGAGATGCCAATGCAGCAGTCTGGCATGACGACACCATTCATCACACAGCAGTGCTCCGCGAGTGGGAATCCAGGCACAGGGTGACATGCCTGCGGATACGCCACTTGGCTCTGCACCGCCACTGCGCAAGCAGCTGTGAAACCCTGCGATCGCGAGAGGCTCTGTGGGATTTCGGCTACTATGTCACCGACTTCGCCTCAGGTTCAGTGTGTACTCGCTTCGGATGACTGCAAGTTTTCAGGCGTGCGGCGGCAGCACACCTGCTCCTGTGCTGTCTGCCGCAGAAATGCCAGGCACTCTTCCAGCACCTGTGCAACAGGCACACCAAATTGGGACATGACACCAATCAGTCGCATATGCACTCAGGACACAACGCTTGTTCAAAATGAGAGAGGTTGGCAATGTACCTGTGGCGAGTCGAATGCGCTGCTGATTGAGACCTGAGTCATCTGCTCCTCCTTCCCACCGGCTTTCGACTTTGCTGCAATTCGACACACAATGTCACTGTCAGTACACACGACATAGCACTCATACAGAGTGTAGTGCAACGATCATCATGCCTCAGCAATGCACTCAGGTGACTCACGTGGCCAAAAGTACACCGAATTCCTGAGGATGTGTATGCCGTCCTTTGCTGCGGCTGCCTTCGTGATGCCAATGATGCGCTGCGCAAACTGCTGCAGTGGGTCGGCCTCGGCCTCTGCTGTGGGCGATTTCTGCACCCATTGGCACAAGAAAGATCGTGGGTCATTGCGACTGCTTTGACTGCCTTGATGCTCCGCAGAGTCAGGCCTGGATGCTCAACATGCACGTATGGGTGTGTGGCTTGACTTTCCCTCTCAAATCTAGTCACAGTATGGGCACCTGAGGGGGCGCCTGGCCCAGCTGCCTTTTGAGCAATCTGACCTTCGCCGCCACCTCCGCGTTGCCGGGATTCAGCTCCGCGGCCTTGCTGTAATGCTGCAACGCCTGCACATTCTTTGCAACATTTCGGCTGTGCTTGTCCGCGCAATGGGCAGCGCTTTGCACACAGCATGCATCACCTGCTGCAGACTGTGCGCTGGTGCGTAGGCCAGAAGCGCGCCTCGTCGAGTTTGTCCTGGGCCTCGAGGGCCGCCGCCTTCCTGAAGTGGCCCTTGTCCCAGGCGGGGTCGCGCTCGACGGCTGCCTCCGCATCCGCGAGGGCCTTCGCCACCTTGTTGAGCTTCAGCAGCGCAGCGCTCCGGTTGCTGCGTTTTCAGCAGTTCCGACTGGTGTGAGGATGCCAGCTGCTTTAAATCAAAGGTCATTTGTGATGATTTTACTCCATGTAGTGGAGCGTTGCACGAAGTTGTCAGTGGCTGCGATCAGTGCGGGGCCGGCAATGAGAACAGTTGCGCCTCACGTCACCTGTACAACACTGCGGAGTCCGGTGCCTCCTTCAGGGCTTTCGTGTATGCGCCTGCACCACGCATGCAACATGTGATCTTCTGCGTGACTGTCAGCATCATCAACACCAGCTTGCGCTGCACCCATTTGATAATATCCCGACCCACCTGCAGCCTTCAGGAATTGCCCATTCTTAAAGTGGGCGTTTCCTTCTGCTTTCAGATCGGTTTGTGCCATCAGATGCACCATGCGTGGCACGAATCAGAGCTGAACTTGAGCTGCACAGGGGTGATGCAAGGGGTTGTCCAGTCGCCAGTGCCCGCTTAGGATAGACAGGTGTTTTTAAGGGCAAATCGTAGCTGATGAACGTTGCCGAAAGCGTCTGAAATGAAACTGCACAGTGTGCAGATGGGCTGCGAACGCTCTGGCTGTCTCGTAGCGGCTACAGGGCGGGTCAGAACAAGAACCGTGGATTTTCTGCCTTCTAGTGCCCCAGCGGCCCAGCCATGAACGCTTGCCCACGCTTCCAAGCACTCCCTAGAGTCATCACACATGCTCAAAGAAGTCCCTCAACAGGTTCTGATATGCGAACACAGCATCGTTGTTCCTCCACCTCATGTGTCTCACAGGTTTGTCAAACTGGCATAGCAATGTACACAGCAATTTCAGTGGCACCGATCAGCAACTTGGAACCCGCTCACAATGTCGGCAGCACCGCTTGCCGCATCAGGTCTGCAACGTCCTCCTTCCTCCCAGTGAACAGCTGGTACTGGTACGCTGCTTGGTACACGAACATGTCGAAGCCGCTCACAATCCGTTTGCCCATTTCCTCAGCCGTCTGCGTTGCAGCAAACATTCCAAGGCGTCATGTCCTCAACCGATAATCAAGCAGCACGAAAAGATCACGCAACCACGACACATAGCGCATAGCAAACATGAAAGCATCACCTTCAGAAACTTGGTCTTGGGCGGGGTGTAAATCGCGTCAAAACATAGCTCCGCCTGCTCAATGGCTGCCGTGGTCACCGCCATGTCATCCACCAGGGGCGACATGCCAATGGGCGAGGCGTTCGCCAGCACATTGACCGAAAGCCGTCCTGTGTCAATCACATCCATGCTAAATGCAACAGCTGCATGTGTACAGGCATCACCTCCACCATGTAATGTGTCAGGTAGCTCCAGGCAGTGCAGATGCCCACATGCTCAAGGCGTCAGGTGG
Organism: Tetratostichococcus sp. P1; assembly: GCA_036584455.1. Taxonomy (NCBI): domain Eukaryota; kingdom Viridiplantae; phylum Chlorophyta; class Trebouxiophyceae; order Prasiolales; family Stichococcaceae; genus Tetratostichococcus; species Tetratostichococcus sp. P1. The sequence goes on from BTPI01000001.1 coordinate 4,098,579, forward strand.
AAGTAACATGCACCTGCATTGACATCGTCCATAGACACCACTGAGACGCTGCTGCCGAGGCTGGCTGCCAGCTGCTCTGCCTTCTCAGTCAGCACGTCCGCCACGAGCACCTGCAGCAGGTCACTGTACAACATCAGAGCTGCAATTTCAGCGGCAATAACACAATCTGAGCTCGCATGCTGAACGCGCAGTTGTCCCATTTGATTGGATTACAGCAACACTTGCAGTCGGCCGTGCTGGATGCATGCGCAGTGCCGTGTGAATCGAGCCCTGAGCGCATGTGCCACTGCATCAGCATGCAAATTCCTCTTGCAAGTGTCCACTGGTTCGCCAACTCGCAGCTCACCTGCGCGCCGGCCCGTGCGCAATAGTAGGCCACGGCCTGGCCGGCGCCTCCGGTGCCCACGACGAGCGCCTTCTTGCCCGCCATCAGCTTCTCATCGTTGCTGCCTGCACTGCCACCTCTCAGTTCACTGCTCACGCATGTCAAGCTCATCGGCTGGAGTCGGCACTGGCGCTCAGCTTGTGGTCGAAGTGCACTGTCAGCAGCATATGCGAAGGACTTCAACACGAGCGGGTTCAGTGCGAGCGTGTGCGAGCACTTGACATGGCAGAGCTGCGGTGCACAAGAAGCATCACATGAAGCCCCGTAGGGCGCACCGTATGCCTGCTCCAGGGCCACTTTCACGCCCACCCAGTCGGTGTTGAGCGCCTTGTAGCCGCCGTCGGGCTGCCGCACCATCGTGTTGGCCGCCCCAATGTCCTGCGCTATCTGGTCCTTGACCTCTGCCGCCGCCAGCGCCTTGCCCTGAACGAGAAGGGTACAGAAAACAATGGCTGGTCACCGCCTCGTTGATGGCCCTACTGTGCTGTGCAATTGGGGCGCCCACTTGCGCCTGCTCCAGCATATTGCCTGAAAAGAGGACAGACATGTTCAATGATGCATAGTTAAACAGTCACCACCCTGTGAATGCCCGACAGTCCAGTGCGGCCCAGTTGCCCACCTCCGCCGTTGACTATGCCTTCCCCTGCAATCTGGAAATATTTAACACACTCTTGGGGCCCAAGGACGGAGCACTGTTTGCACATTAGTATCAACATGTGCATCTTTGCAACCTGTGTTGGAACAGATTCTTGCAGACATGCTACATACCAATGCACATTCATCTCGTATTGGTAGTGATGTAGTATATTACGAAGGATTGCCTTGTGCGGCATCGTCACACTATATCCGGTGAGATGGTGATCCGCCGCTGCCTGCTTGAAGCTTGCGAAGTCGTCCACCCTATACGGCATGTAGACGGCGCCAACGCCCAAGGCCTCGTGCGTTGCATTGTGCGCAATGTAGTTCCGATCCGGTGCAACATTGGTACCGGCGATGCCGAAAATCTGCAGAGCAATATATAGGTTGTTGTCACGTTTCATCATTCTGACAGTTGAGTGTCGTGCTGCTGCTTTCTGGAAAAGTTCAGAAATGCAGCATCCACAATGCTCAGCTGACTAATGTCATGACATCATGGGTTGAAGATGAGTGCTGCTTTGAAGCAGGTCTCATTGCAGAATGCTAAGCAAAGGCAAGGTGGGCTGCAGTCACACCATGGTCTCTTTCGTGAAGTTTCGGAGCCTATACTCCTCGATGAGCTGTCTGACCGAGGGTTCCCCTGCATGCAATTGACACGATGTGTCATGTCATCTGGCTGGCCTCGAAATGCAATTGGTCGTGCATCCTGCCACGCCTGCACCATATTGCTTTACGAACAGCATGTTTGCTGCAATCTGCAGTCATCATCAAGTCCTTGCTCGACGTGGGCTAGAGCCTCTGACTATTGACGAAAGCAGAGTGTACGTGCCGCACTGGCAGCGCACCCGGGGCACCCCGTTGCAGGGCGCCGAATGTCATGACAGCGCCATATATGGGCGCCAGAATGCGCGTCGGCAGGCCGCGCTCGCCCAGAGCCAGGGTCACCAGCGGTACTTCTGAGTCTGCAGTTCATATGTCAGCGATTTGCTTCAGCCAGTAATGGTGCAAGTGTGCTCATGACCCTGCACTACAGGGCCACGGACAAAGAGTACGTGTGTTGGCAGCCCCCACTCACCCAGCGCTTCCGCCGTCAGTGGCACCTGTATGCCTGCACTGCATGATCTTGAAACCTACAGGCGAACATAGCACGACTTAATCACAGCAGGCTGCTTGCTGGGCGCAGCGCCAGCGCCACCAGTGGACAGAGCGGATCTGCAGCGATCGAAGCTGCTGCCTTGGCATCGACATTGACCATGCAAATGCGCCCAGGACACTGTATGTCAGAGTTGCGAATGGGCACCACCATCCTGCTCCGCGGGGCCTATTTGCCCAACGCCAGCGCTACCAGCAGCACGTCCCTGTCCGCAGCGCTTACAAACAACAACAGCAATAAGGCTCGCTGCACCGAAATGCCACCCACCGCTCTTGCCCCGCAGCAGCCCCAGCATGCGGAAGGAATCCGTGATGTCCTGCGCGTTTGTCACGATCCTGGCAATGCTGCCGCCGGCTGTGCGCAGGCGCTGCACAATCTCCTGGAGCGCCTGGTCATCAGGTGTGGACTCCAGGTCGTAGTGCGACACCATCAAGCTGGTGCCCTGGGGCAGGGGCGCTGCTCCTGCGGCAGACAAACTCGAACTGACACATGTGCCCATGTCATTGGCAAAGATATTTCCGCCAGGAAAGATACTTTTGTCTTGTGGGGAACTGCACCAAGCGGAGCACGGAACGATCAATTTGACGGTTTGGCACGCGGAGCTCATTTTCCAGGAAATGCACCAGCAAAGGTCTCGGCGGCATCCAGATCAATGTCCACATACTTTGCGCCCTGCTGCGCCGCTGACCTGAGGAGCGCCTGCCGCTGTTCCTCGCCGCCACTGAACTTGCCCCTGTGACAGCCAGCATTCCATCAACTCTAGACAAGATGTTGAAGTGCAGCAGTCACTGGGAGGGTACGGTGGTGAGCGATGATTGATGTGGCAATGCATGCAATGTGGCGCACCCCAGGGAGGCGGGGCGGCAGGCGACCAGCAGCGGCAGGCTGCTGGAGCTCAAGAGCTGCTTGAGGTCCTCGTCGGCATCAAACGACCCATCAAACAGGTCCAACCGCAGCTCAGCCAGATCGGCGCCGCTGTCTGCGGCCTGGCGCATCTGCTTGAGTGCATCTTGGACGGTGGTGGCAGTCAGAGTGGCGCAGATCTGCGTCTGGTTCCCCATTGCAGATGAGTCGTTTCGTTTGCCCGCTAAGCGGCCCAACAGTGGCTAAATCGTGGAGATGTGCCCGCTAAACAGTGCAGATCACTTCACGTGCACGGTGATGCCGACTTGATCGAGATGGTGCAGATGGCGCAGGGCTGCTACACAGCAGGTCAGCGACCTCCAAATGGCGATATGGCGCAAGCAGGCATGTGCACCAGATGTGCACGTCGATATTGTGATCGGGGGAAAATATAATTTTGTTAGCACCCCTGCCTTTCCTGTCCAAAGGCTCGCGCCGACAGGCATATCAATCAGGTGAGCGTCTGGCCCGATTGGCAGCCTACTGCAGGGCGCCTTCCGAGAGTTCAACGTCTGTTATTTGAGTTTGAACGATGTGATCGTCTCACAGCGTTGCTCAACGGTCCCGGCATGGCGGCCAGGCCCAAGCGAGCTGCAGCTTCGGCTGCGGTGTCCTCGCCGTCGTCCGCCGAGGCGCTAAGCCGCCTGCCGCCCGTGGCAGGGTGCGCTTCTGCAGCGTCATGCGGACCATGCGGTATTTCCAGTGCATGGTCGACCGCATGCTCATACACTTGGCTTGCCTATGCGCAGGAGGACAGGAGCTCCCAAGCGGCGCTCCGGCGTGGGCGGGTGGACGGATGAAGAGGTGGGCCGCTGTTCCCCCTCTGCCAGTGTCTTCGCGCATGTTTCAGATCCACAGGAGGGCGGCTGCAGAGGCCTCGCAGGACGGGCAGGCATATGTGGCGCTGGGCCGTAACGGTGGGGCCACATCGCATCCTACTGTGGGCGCCCCACACGCCTGCAGGATCAAGACGAGCTGTGCTGTATTTGTGTCGAGAACGTCTTTTGAGGTTGCTTGCCCTTTCGGCGCTAAAACAGTGGCTGTGGTTAGCAGACCCCAGCTATACAGCCTTTGATAGCACTATTTGACGGGTATGTATCCGCTGAAGCGCTCCCGACGGCGCTGTGGCCGGACGGTGTTGAATTTCGAAACCGCAAGCATTGCTCCCACAGCGCGACGCGGCTCATCGGCCTGGCGACCTGAGCTTCTGTTGCCAGTACAAGCGTTTGGGTGGTGTCGCGGTCGCATCAGGGCTGTTGCGGGGTCGAGCAACGCCCGCTGGGGGTCGGCTTCGTGCCACTGCACTTTTTGAAGCATGATTGCCGCTGTCAACCCGATCTCGCCGCAACGAAAGCTAGATCCTTTGGCAACTGGCCCCGACTGTCACCACAGCGCGTCGAGGCTTCTGTGCTGCGCCATTCAGCCGGCAGTCTCGGGTCAAGTTGCCATTACCATCCCAGCTGGCACTGAGAGCTGATGCTTGCAGTTGGGGCCCTATGCAGGACGAGGTGCTGAGGCGGGCGGTGCAGCTGCACGGTGGCAAGAACTGGAAGCAGGTGGCGGAGTACTTTGAGGGACGCACCGATGTGCAGTGCCTCCACCGGTGGCAGAAGGTCCTGAACCCGGACCTGGTGAAGGGAGCCTGGACGCCAGACGTGAGTTTGTCAGAGCTGATTGAGCTCCTCTGTGACACTTGTGAGCCTCTGCCTCCTGCAGGTTGAAGTGATGTGCATAGCCTGTTCAAGTCGGGCGCACCACTTTCTCGCTGCAGCATGTAGGCCGCTCAGTGTGAGATGCGGCAGCAATTGTGATTGTTGGTCTTGGCCACCGCAGGAGGACGAAGTGATAGTGGAGCTCGTGGCACAGTTCGGCCCCAAGCGCTGGTCCCTCATCGCCCAGGAGCTGCCCGGCCGCATTGGCAAACAGTGCCGTGAGAGGTGAGATCTTTGGCATCCGCTTGGACACTGTGGACAAGACATCGCCATCTTGGGGGCAGCTCGGTCGACCACAACACCTCAAGCTCCCTGCAACCCTGTGCAGCTGCACCTGCATGTTCGAACGATGGTGCTGTCACGAAGATCCCCACACGCACATCACAACCGTACTACATGTCTCGTCAGGTGGCACAACCACTTGGACCCCGGCATCAATCGCGGCGACTGGACGGAGGAGGAGGACCAGGCGCTGCTGGCGGCGCACGCGCAGTACGGCAACTCCTGGGCCGCCATCGCCAAGCACCTGCCCGGCCGCACCGACAATGCGATCAAGAACCACTGGAACAGCACGCTCAAGCGGCGGACGGGCGACCGGCGGGCGTCGCCCATCACCGCCGCCGCGGCAGCAGCCACCGCCGCGCTGCCAGCAGGTACGGCGCTGGCCTGTGTGCGGTTTCAGACGATCGTGGATTTCAGACCAGCTGTTGAGTGACTTCTATCCACAGCTTCCGCAACTGCTACATGCATGCATCGAAGATACTGCAACATGCACTGATGACATGTGCGTCTCGGCTGCAGCATCTGCGGCATCAACGCCAGTGCCGCGCCCCGCAGCGACCGGCACGGCGGTGGGCGCGCAGTCGGCAGCGCAGCGCCTCGATGCGCTGACAGCGGCGACGTGCGACGGTCAGCACGCGGAGGCTGCGGCGCCCTCCGCGCCGGTGGCCATCAAAGCAGCGGCCGGCGGGCAGGACGGGGACCAGCCGCTCAGTCCGGAGCTCAGCGCGGGCGTGGGCGAGAGCATGCGGCGGTCCGCCCGCAAGTCCCGTGCCATCAGGTCTTTCCGCTGCGCCCGCTCTTGCCTGCAGAGTTGACGTAGTTTGTACTTGCTGTGCTGTCCGCACCAGAGCAGATGACGCGGTGCATCACGTCATCTGCTCGTGCTGCATCAGCCTCAAAGAGCCTTGCGGTCTCATGGCGCACCACGTCCACATTCGTTCAAGGGTTTCATGTGCAGCTCTCACCTTGTCTGCTTGCAGTCCAGCCCTCAACGAAAGCCGCCTCTGTGCACGGCGCCGATGTCGGCCTCGTCAGGTTCGCTGGGGGGCGCGCCGATGCAACGAGGATTGATGTGCAACTCTCACCCCTGTCTTCTTGCAAATTAAGTCTCAAGACAAGTCGCCTCTGTGCAGGGCGCCAATGTCGGCCTCGCCGGGTTCGCTGGGGGGTGCGCTGGGCAGCCCGGCCAGCCCGCAGAGCCGGCCGCAAGCGCTGCGCCTCAGCAGCCGCCGGGCCGCCCGCGCTCTGCACGCCGCTCAGCGCATGCAGGCCCAGATGTCGCCGTCCCCAGGTGTGCACATGCCCCACCGGTTTGCTGCACATTCTCACCTACATCCGGGGTGTTGCCTGCCAGCCCGCAGCTGCATGTGCACCCTTCGGCAGGTAGAGTCTGACACACACACTGCTCGCATGGACTCGACAGATGCTACACCCATGAAGTGACACAATGACAGGCAAGCTTGACTTGCTGCACAGGCCCAGGCAAGCGGCCCAGCAGCGCTTCGCCGGAGCCCGCCGCCGTGCCGCTGGCGAAGCGGCTGCGGAGGGACGCCGACCAGCCGCCCGCCGCGGCCCGCGCAGCGCAGCGCACCGCCGCCGCCGCGTCCGGCATGCAGCACAGCGGGCCGCAGCACAGCAACCGTGGCGGACGACCAACGGCCGCCGGCGCCTCGCCCGCCAAGCCGCCGGCGGCGGCGGCGGCGGTCACGTCGGCCGACGTCCGCCGCGTGGTCGCAGCCCGTGCCGGCGCCGCCAGCAGCGGCGGACCCAGCGTCGGCGGCATGGACGCCGCGACCCGGCAGACGCTGGCGGAGCTGGGCTACGGCTCCCCGCTTCCTGCTTCCAGGCCATGCAGCCGCCCTGGCAGCGCCGCGGCCACGCCCCTGGCCGGCAGCAGGCTCGGCCCGGGAACCCTGTCCGGCCTCGGCGCCCAGTCCGGCACGGCCGTGGCGGCGGCGGTGCAGCAGCAGCTGCCCAGCCACATGCTGGCGACGCCGGGGGAGCTGACGCACATGCCGGGCAACCCGGGCTTTGCCAGCCCGCCGCTGGTGTATGCCGCCGGCCGCCAGGGCTTTGGAGGCGCCACTCCCGCCGAGGAGGCGCAGCCGCGGCGTTTGGAGAAGCTGCTATCGCTGACGCTCACGCCGGCGGCTGCAGGTGATCAAGAGTGTGACTTGTGTGCTGCTCTCATCTTGTAAGAAATTCACATTATCAACTGCATTATCTTTACAAGATGATGTGTTCGAGTATGCACCTGCGGAAATGCATAGTGACGCGGAACATGTGAACAAGCTCATCAGGACACGGTTGCGGTGTTGCAGAGGCAGGGTCGGACTCTTCTGCCCGCACGCCCACCCTGGGGCAGCCGCACGATGCCGCCAAGGCCGGCAATGCGGCCGCGAGGGACGCCGCGGCCCGCCAGCAGGCAGCCGCGGGCGGCGGCAGGCGCGGCTCTGGGGAGGGCGTGGCCGCCCCCGCCACGCAGGACAGCGGCGTCGAGGCGCTGACGTCGGAGCAGGCGACGCTGCGCACCAGCTCCCCCGCTGGGCCCCGCGACCTGGGCTCCTACTTCGGTGCGACCGCCTTTCCTTTCCCTGTTGAAGCAGACCGCATCCATCACTCAAGGGCGTCGCTATGTCAGATGAATTGCCTGCAGATGGTGGTCAAATAGAGTGGCCGTGTCAGGGTGGCCATTCAAGTCGCAGGTCTTCACTGCCGATGCCACGTCGTCTGCAAATCTAATGTCAGGCAGCAGAGGTTGCATCAAACCCTTTCTGACATCTTATGTTGCAGAGGACCTGGCGAGGCCGCTGTTCTTCTCGTCGCCCGGCAAGGCTGCTGAGGGTGGGGCTGCAGAGGCGGGCCTGTCGACGCCTGCGGGCACAGCAGCTGGCGGCAGCGCCTTCACCCCAGTCGCCCTGCAACGTGAGCTGCTGTTGCCGTCACGATGAGCCCAGATCAGCATTGTCTGTCCAAGGTTTGCAGGATAGATACACTGCAGATGTCCTATGTCAGACAGTAGACATGCTTTGCTTGGCAGATTTCCTGGCCTGCTTGGGCATTGCAATGGGCTTGTTGGGGTCATGTATGTGTATGTATACCGAGTCGATTTTGCTGCATGTTTCAGAATCATGGTCGCATGCCTGTTGGACATGCAGGGCGTGTTGGCGGCGGTCTGTCGTCACTGCCGAAGACGCCAACGGAGCGGCTGATGCTGGAGGCGCTGCTGAAGGATGAGCGCACAGGTACCCACACGACTCGTCTGCACACTCCTTGCTTGGAAAGTGCTGTCCGAATGTCTCCAGCTCGATTCGTGGTCAACGCATGTGTTGTTGACCTGGTTGACAGCTGCAACAATGCGCTTTGCTGCAGGGCCGCCCTCGGCAGCGGCCATTCAGACGGCGCTGCAGGCGCTGGTGCCCACCCCACCAGCCCCCGGCGCCGCGGCAGCCGCCAGCGCAGCAGGCGTTCCAGATCAGCCAGACAATCAGGCGGCAGCGAACCCTCCGTCACAGCAGCAGCAAGAGCAGCAGCAGCAGCAGCAGCAGCAGCAGCAGCAGCAGCAGCAGCCAACGGCGGCAGACGCTAAGCCCAGCCTGAAGGAGCAGGCGCAGGCGCGGCGGGCGGCGCGGCGGCAGTCCCAGGTACAGCTCCTGTTCAGTGGCAAATGAATAGAGCAGGACTGCCTTTGTCCATGCTCAAGCTCATTATTGAGAGCCTCCAACAGAGGGGCCCTGGAGGCAAATGCACTGATGACTGCATCCTTTGACAAAGGCAGCCCTCCAGACAGCCTCGTCTCCCATCCTGTTCAATATCAGGGGCGACATTGTCGAGAATCCGCTCCTCCAACAATCTATTTTGCGTCATCTGCAGGCCTCGTTTGCGGGGGAGCCGGAGGAGGACCCCATCTCCAAGGCGGCGCGGCTGTCGGACGCGGGCCTGGGGCGGCCCAGCCTGGGCGGCCGTGGCACCGCCCGCTCGGGCGTCGGCTGCGTCGCCGGCCTGCTTGCCTGGCCCCAGGTGTGCGCAGCATCCGGGCTTTCTAGCAGTGTGATGTGGTTGTCCAATGGGTAACAATACTCTGTTTGCAGAAATTCTGATGCTGCGGAGCGCGCCTCCTGATCCGCCAGTGTTCCGTGCAAGCTTGGTCGATGAGCAGCCTCCGTGGCTGGGGTGGCACGCATGTGCTTGCCAACACTGCGCGGAGCAGGGGGACCAACAGACTCTTTCATTCCCCTTGGCGCTGGGACCGCCATTGCAAGGCTTGCATCGCTGTTGCCTCTGCAGCGCGAGGCGGTTGGCTATGACCCGTCCCGCATGCTGGCGCCCCGGGCGGCACAAGACGCAGCGCAGCCGTCGCGGACCCAGCGGCTGTCCTTCGAGGACCAGGCCCGGGTCGGGCAGGCCGCCGGACGATCTGCAGCAGACCGCCTGGCCGAGCACACGTCGGGCGCGCAGCCGATGGATGTCGACGCGTGGCCGCCGGGCGGTGGACAGCCCTCTGCCAGGGACCACCAGCCGCAGCAGCAGCAGCAGCAGCAGCAGCAGCATCAGCAGCGCCAGCAGCAGCAGGGTGTCACCGCCGCCGGTGGCAGCGGCGTCGCCAGCGACGGCATCGCTGGCGGCGGCCGCCAGGCGTCTTCAGACTCGGAGGACTCATACGCCTCGGCCGAGCTGGTGTCCCGCATGCGCGCGACGGCGGCCAGGACGGCCGACCTGTTTGCGGCGGCCGAGGCGGTGCTGAGACAGCCCGCACCGGCGGCGGCGGCGGACACGCCGCAGCCGGATCCCAGCGCCGGCGACGGCAGCTGGCCCGCCGGCCTCGCGGCGACCCCCGACCGGCGGCTGGCCCTCCTGTTTGGCGCCGCAGCCATGCCGTCAGGGTCACAGCAGTGGCAGCCGGGCAGTGTGGCCGGCGCCGGCGGCGCTGGTGTCGCGGACGACGGCGCCGAGGGCTTCCGGCTGCGGCTGCCGGCCACGCCGAGCCCCACGTCCAGCAAAGAGAACGAAGGTGTGCATCTCAGACCACCCAGCTGTTTCAAGGCGCTGCTGCTCGTCCGATGCATCTCTACATGCCACTCTGTGGGCGGTGTGCACCAAGCCCTCCGTGCAGCAAGAATAACATTGGTGTGCAGACCTGTGTGACCTGCCCCAAGATGTTGACCAGCATGCCACTTTGTAGGATGTGCAGCCATTTTTGCCTTCGTCACTTGAGGCAGTTGAACGGTGTAACAATATATTACAGGATGAGTTGATTCGGCCTGACTGCAACTGCTGGTTGGGCAAGGCAGCACGGCGTTCTGCGCCTACCGTGTTGATGCTGGCAGCGCGGCTGCCAACTGAAGGCATCAGCAGACCAGCACTACACCCCAGAGCGTGTGGTCTGTCGTTGCTGATATATCTTCCTGTTGGTGCAGGCAGGTTCAGACAAGGCGGCGCGGCTGTCGGCTGCGCACGCGCCGGCGGACCAGCACAAAGCTTCAAGCTTGGCGTGTGAGATTGTTTGCTGACAGATCCTCCTGCTCCCTTGCGCAGGTTCAGACAAGGTGGCCCCGCTGTCGAGCTGCGCACACGCCAGAGGACCAGCACAGCATCCCACAGCGTGTGGTCTGCCATTGCTGACATATTATCCTGCTGGTGCGCACAGGTTCAGACAAGGCGGCGCGGCTGTCGGCCGCGCACGCGCCGGCGGACCAGCGCGCCCTGGGAGAGGCCAGCGCCGGCTCCCTCAGCGGGGGCGCCACCCCTGTAGCAGACGCCCGCCGCCGCAGCGGCGCCGCCAAGAGCGTCAGCTCCGGCCGCGGCCGTGACGCTGACGCCGCCGCCGCCCTGTTCAGCCCCTCGCACTTCCTGACCAAGTGAGGCCACGGCTGAGAGCGTCAGCTCTGGCCGCGGCTGTGACTCAGACGCCGCCGCCGCCGCCGCCCTGTTCAGCCCCTCGCACTTCCTGACCAAGTGAGGCCATGGCTGAGAGCGTCAGGTCCGGACGCCGGGGCAGCGGCAACGGTCATGCAGCTGCAAAGTTTCGCCTCACCTTATTAATTCATCCAGTGAAGATGAATGAGATGGGAATTAGGTGGCAGCTCGCGAAAGAGACGAGGGCCCGAAACGGTAGTCACAACACTTTTGGAATGAAGGTTGACCACACCGAATGCACTGAAAACTGCTGTTGCAACAATGTTTGATTTGGTGCAGTTTCTTCCGGCAGTTGGCACATTCACTGAGCAAAATTTGCAAGGGTAGCCGTTGTAGTTGCACTCTGATTGCCGAGGGTTGCCAAGGAGTGTTGAGTAAACCTACTTGCAACAGCTTCTCTCTCTGCTCACGATGCTGATCATCATCAAAGACCGCCAACCAATGATGAGGCAGCTGCCACCACTTGCCAGGTGCCCAGAGACGAGGCGAGGCAGTTCAATTCAATGCTGCAAGGACCAAAATTCACGTTTAGACTCTCGACTGCCAATCTGCCACTCACTTCTGCAATGTTCAACCCTCCAATGGCCAGTGCCGCAGGCATGATGCATCGGCACCGCTTCGCTTTAGGCATATGCCGGCTGCATGCCGCCTGTCTGCGGTTCAGGCGTCGAGCTGGGCTTCAGCTCGACCGTCTGGTCCTGATATGTTCCCTCCTTCACTGCTATGGGCTTGCCGGTGTCTGCAGTCAGGGCAAGCAAGCCTCACAAGTCTGCTATTTTGATGTCAAGTTTGCAGGAATGGCGATGGAGTAGATGCAGACTTGCGCTTGGGTGTATCCTGAGCCAACTTTGGCATGCAGTACCACATAGAGGAGCTCAACTTCAGCAGTTGGTTTGGGTGAGCAGAGACAAAACATCGGCGACAATGCCACAGCACAGCTCGAAGTTGACGACGGTGGCACCGCTGTTGATGGTGTCGGCCGACAGGAGACATGATGCAGCCGTGCTGACCGAAATGATTTCACCCGGAAGCATAAACAAAAGCATGAGCGTCTCACCGTTGACGAAGGTGACCTCGCCCTTGATGGTGACGCCCGGCACGAACTTGACGGGGCCCTTGACTGTGAGCGCCTGGACACCACCCAGAAGAGACGACCTTAGAGGACCTCAGATTGCGACACACAAATGGAGGTTCTACTCGTCTGTATCGTGCACATCTTGAAGGACAGGCTGATGAACCTTTTCAAAGGCGCTGGGCCATCCTAAATCGACTTGAGATAGCGGCTGTGTAATTGAGCCGCACCTTGGCGGCCACCAGCGACGGCGCCCGCAGCGTGAGCGCCTCCATCTTGTCCACCAGCTTGTAGTGCTTGTCGTCCAGCTTGACGACTGGCGCCGACCCCGTCTCCAGCTCCAATGTCGATTTCTCCGTCACCTGATGCGATGCAGTGCACACCGACATGACGCATCTTGGTCGCACGTGGCGATGAGTCATGCTGGAGTAATATGTGACAGTCTTCCATGAAGGAGACATGGTTCCATTCAGCCTCTGTGACACCACAGCCAGCACATCTTCATGATGTTCAGTAAAATATTTGACACAGCCAAAGCGCAGGCCATGGCTTGCTTGAGTCAACAGTGGTCTGCACCAAATTCTCATGAGAGCGCAGCACCAACCAGGTTGCTGAGTGTCTCCGCAGCCGCAAGAGGGAACACAGTCACATTGCGGACCGTCAACTCTCACGGAGCATGCGTGTACCTTGTAGGCGTCAGAGCGCAGCACGAACAGGTCGCTGCACGTCTTCACGGGCGCGAAGCGGGTGCGCGGCACCACGATGGCGCCGGCGGAGTCGAAGCACTCGATGGCCGACCCCATCGCCGTCTCCAGCTGGAAGACCGGCGCAGAGTCGCTGTCCCTCGGGTTCACCTGCAGAATGGTGTGGTAATGGATCGCGAGACCTGAATCTCAGCAAGGCAACAGTCGAAGGCTGTGCACAGGGAACCATGTTACATAGCAAAGTACCCCACTCAGGCCAACCGACAGTGACATTGTCAAACATGATTCTGACACATGCGCCACATTGGGCTGGACAATCTGGTCTGGTGAAGGACAGCACGAGGGGTGCTGGGTTCACACAGGGCCGAATGGGGTGAACTGCGCACCGTCTTTTTGTTTTTGATGAGGGGCAGCTTGAGGAGGCCGCCCTGCTCGTCCAGCGTCGCCTGCAGCTTGTCCAGGTTCACCCACAGGTTGTTCGTGTTGAAGAACTTGTGCCTGCGTAAGACCAAAGCTTCTCTTATGGTCTCGTGTTCAAAAAGGTTAAACCTCGTATAATCCAACTCTTTTTAGGGAAGGCAGAAAATCAGCGAAGTTGAACAGCACTGTCGAGGGCCGCACAATGGCAGCAGCGGAGCAGCGCTGCTCACTGCATGTCTGACCGATACATGTGTTCTCGACATCCAGGATGCTGCAGCACTGATCCAACTGCAAAAGAAATAGCAGGAAGGGTATATGATAAACCTCACTTTGAGATGTCCTCGAAGGCGGCCTTGTCCTCGTCGGAAACCATGGCGGACTCCCGCAGCAGCAGCCGGCCATCCGACTTGCGCTTGGTCAGGTGCCCGCCCTTCTTGTCTGCCACCGTCCGCTCCGCCACCTGCATTCACACGCAGGGCATGGCATTCGTTGTACCTAGGCGCAGATGCAAGACAGAAAGCAAATGAGACGCAGTCGTGTCCCCTGGCCAGTTGTAGCTGTATAACTGCAGGATTGCAGGAGTTTGCAAAGCAGCCCAGGTTTCCATGGGTTCAGCAGCCGGGCACTTGATCCTCAACATCATCTCTGCGAGGCACATGTGCATGTCGGAAAAGGAACGAACAAGGGTCTTTTTCCACCTCCATGAGGAAGCCGTTGCCGGACTGCGCAAAGTAGGCCAGGATGTCCAGGTCCAGGGTGGCGCCCAGGTTGTCGCTGTTGCTGACAAACACGTAGTTGATGCCCTTCTCCCGCAGCCGCCCCAGCATGCCCGTGCCCAGCAGCGCAGGGTAGATGTCGCCATGGCCAGGCGGGCACCTGCAACGACAAAATGCGGGTTTGATGGGTGCACGGACAATCACCATTGCTATGCGCTCCAGCGTGGCCGTGCCCAGCAGCGCCGGCTAGATGTTGCCATGGCCCGCCAGGCACCTGCGCCGGCAGAATGAGGGTCTGATGTGCATATCAAGATGCCTTCACCAGGCGCTTCAGCATGCCCGTGCCCAGCAGCACCGGGAAGATGTTACCGCGGCCGGGCGGGCACCTGCGCAAGTCAAATGTGGGTTTGATGAACGCATATCAAGACGCCTTTGCTTCAGCAGGCCCATGCCGTTGGCCGGCACCACCAGATAGGCACTGCCATGCCTCAGGACGCCTGTGCGCTATGAGAACCTGACCCAGACATTCTGGTGTCTGCAACTAGTCAGACGTGACCTATCAATCATGTTCAGGTGGTTATTGACCATTGATCAAGTGTCCAGCATTATGAGGCTGCGCATCATTTCTGGTTGGACCTCTGCAGATATTTGCAGGCTGCAGGCTGGCAATAACCCTGGGCAAGATGTTGCAATTGCCACTCTGTCAGTTGAGCCTCAAATCCAATCAAACCTTTCAAACACTCACCACTCCTGGTCGCGGTTCTGCGGGTACTCGGCGGGCTTGAGCGTTTTCGCATCCACCTTGGGCGACTTGTTCTGCACCAGCTCGGAATCCTCCTCTCCAATGAGCTCCGCATGCTTCTTGCTGAGGTGCTCCTTCGTGTCCTTGCTGGTCGAGAAGCTGTTCATCAGGATGAAGCGCACCTGCTCGACAGTTAATGGTATTGGTCATGGCTGTTGAAAAGCTGATCAATCAGCACCTATGCACACTGCCTTCCACGTATGCGCACGCAGTGAATGGACAGCATATGGAAATTCGGTGTCGTGCCCTCTCACATTAATCCTGCCATGGCCCTCAGAGCTGCGGCTCGGCATGCTGCAGCATGGACCATGAGGTCACGACGTGAGGCATACGCCACAGCCGCTGGAAGCATGCCGAACCAAGACAGAGGCTGCCTGCTTCCTGGGCACCGGATGCTGCAAGAGCCACAATTGGCCGCAGCGTGTAGTCAACAGGCCCACCTTGGCGCCGATGCTCTTCCTGGTGTGCTCCACCTGCTCTGCTATGAGGTCCAGGAACGTCTTGCCATCCCGCACCTGCTCATGCCGGTTGACGGGGTCATGCCAACCGCACAGTCTCCTTCGCAGGTGCCGCAGGCTGTAGGCATTGCCCCACTTGTGACAATGACGCAGCATGGTGCCGGTGCACATGGCGTCGGAACATGACAGTGCTCACTCACCTCCAACAGCGACTTGGCCTTCTCAAGGCCCATGGAGGTGCCCAGGCCGCCGTTCAGCTTCAGCACTGCCGTCTGCGACAGCAGCTTCTGCGGCATGCAACACAGGCCAAAGTCACGTTTGCCGCCACAGTTTGGGATGCAACTTGCGTGTGTGGTGCGTGCTCCTATAGTCACCAGTCTGCAGGAGCCGACGCTTCTGCGAGCATCCGCCATTGCCTAACCACATGCTGCCCACCGATCGAGCTTCAACAGCACACCTGCAGGTCCACATCCTTTGACGCATCGATCTTCTCCAGCCGCGGCAGGTCATCGATGGCCTCGATGGTGTCCTCACCCACCTGGTACGGCACACAAGGGTCCTGATTGGCTGTCGCACTCTGGTGAGTGCGCTTGCATGTGCAGTGCGGCAACGCAGGCCCGGGTATGCACGCAGGCCGCTGTCAGCTCACCAGGCCTGTCACGCCGGCTACAAGCTGTTCGTAGTTGTGGCGGAAAGCGTCGATGGCGGCGTCGCTGAGGCCCTCGGCGCGCATCTTCTCCTCAAAGGGAGCAAAGTCACCTTCCGCGCCCATGACTGCTGATCGCTGAACAGCTAGATGCCGGTATTGGGACCCTGCGCAAAAAATACACGTTGTTACAATCCGTCCTACCACCTGATCTGTCTCCCAGCATGTGATAGAAGAGTCTACTGTCCAGGGGCAGGTTGCGCATGCTGGTGATGCGTCAGGAGTCTGCTGTAGTGTAACTTGTTGCAAGCTGTCTCAGCAGCTCAGCATTATAGAATGATGAATCTGTATGCATCTAGTGTGTATGCCACAGCAAGACGTGCTGGTCAACGACCACAAAGAAGCAGTTGGAGGGACACCACCTGTGCGATCTCGGTGCTGCCCGACAGTACAATCCTGCTATCAGCAATGCAATCGGACAGAACCACTGAGAGCCTCAGTAGTCAATGGCGTCGTGGTTGCAACTTGTGACATCTGGAAGATGCCGTTGATCGATCGGTGGGCCACTGGTCACTAATGGCCCGCAGCAGTCGCGAAGCTGGCGGATTGGAAGTAGTGCCCCCTTTCAATTGAAAGGTGTTCCCCAAGCCCAACAGCCTGGTTGCAAAGTGTGGCTCATAAATCCTCTGTATTCTCTGCAAAGTTGCATTTGCATCCCTCGTGCTGCCCTGTCGTCGTGAGATTGCAGCAAATTGGCGTCTGCTGGTCACCACACCTGTAACTTCGAGATTTGATCGGAGCTCACATAGCCGGAAGCTTGGGCTCACACAGTACATTGGTTCGGCTGACTTGGGGTCGAAACTGCTCATTCTAAGCTTGCACATCGTCCACTGAATACGTGTCATTGGGCGTGCTGACTTTGGAGAGGCACTGAGGTGCTGGGATGTCAGCGCCTTTTGGGTCTCAGCAGCCCGGGGTTGGGCCAGGCGACTTCGCACAGCAGCCGTACGATCCGCAGCTGCAGTATGGCCAGCAGCAATACCCCCAGCAGCCATACGGCGGCCAGCCATATGCGCCGCCGCAGCAGTATGCACAGCCAGGCGGTTTTGTGCCGCAGCCCTCAGCACAGCAGCCGGTGAGAACCTCATCAAACGAGTTGCTACGACGGCACAAGTGTGATCATTATCTGCGGATCTTGCCCGCATGCGTGAATGGCATGCTGTCTGTGTTGGCATGGCGATATACTTCACCTCATGGACAGCAGGGCTTCGCGCCGTTCCCTGGTGGCGGTGACGCTTTCATGACGGGCTTCGCCACCGACATGCTGCACCAATCGGGCGCCAGCTACCTGCAGCGGGGCCAGGCATTCATGCAGCAGCGCATGGGCTTCATGTCCATTGATGTAATGCACTACTTCTTCAACCTCAACACAGAATACGGTGTGACACTAAGCTCCTGAGATGGTCCTGGTCGGCGACAACATCCCTGCTGTTGGCAGCATGCACAGTGCAGACGTCGGCTTGCTAGTGAGTCAAGTGCAACCTTTGTGCCACTTCAGCAACCATGTTGTTTCATACAGTGAGGGCGAAGCTGCTGATGTTGGTGGCGCCATTCCTGCGTCGGTGGAACTACACCAGGGTGCTCGAGCAGGTGGGTTGTATCTCCCCGTAGACAGTTGCTGATGCGCAAAGATAGACTGCGGAACGGCAGAGCCGTCATGCAACTGGGAGCAGGAGTCTCATGGCGAACTGTGGCGCTGAAACATGCCACGCTACCCTGCGATCGCACACAGGAAGTGACACGTGCGCTGACACATACTGACATGTGCACAGATCTCCGGTGGGCACAAGTACCTGCCGCCGCGCCAGGACGTCAATGCGCCAGATCTGTACATTCCACTGATGGGCGCTGGCACCTACTGCCTGCTCATCTGCCTGGCAGTGAGCCTTTGCAAGCTTAGTGTTGTGCTGCAACCCTGCTGTCATGTGACATCATGCAACCTGCACAAAGCGTGTTGGAAAGGCATCAGGACCCAGCCTCAGGAGTCATCTCAAATGGCTTCGATGTTTTGAGCATCTGCTCCTGCTGCTGGCAACAGGCGGCATCACACAGAAAGTTCAAGCCGGAGCTGATGACCAGCGCCGTCAGCACCACCTTTGCGGCATGGACAGCGCACACGATCTTGCTGAAGGTGGGATCGCGATCCTAGGTGCAGCGTGGCATGGGTTGATCCGTATCCCGATCTGTACTGGCCGAACATGGCATTGATGACAGTGACTGTAGGAAATTCAGGTACCTGACTTCTGACAGACGTGCTACACTGCTGGTGCTGAGAGGACATTTTGATGTGCCTTTGCTGCATTCCTGTCCAGGCGCTGCTGTACCTCATGGGCATCCCCTCAGCGGTGCCATTCCTGGAGGTGGCGTCGTACGCAGGCTATCCCTTTGTGCACGTGTGCCTCGCCTCACTCGCCGGCGCAGCCTTTGGTGCGTCTCCACTTCGGTCTGTCTTGCATGCATCCTACATATCACTACGGGATACATGAGGCATTGCCCTGCACTGACGCCCGCTGCTCACACCCCAGTTGAAGGCAGACAGAGCCGTCGCCACAGCATGGTGTTCGCACTGACGGTGAATGGTGTGGTGTGCAGGGCGGGCGGCATGGCATGTGCTGTGGTGCTATGGCGCGCTGTGCATGGCCATCTTCACAGTGCGCACCATCAAGCGCGTCATCTTCCATGAAGCGCGGCAGTACAGTACGTTATCAATGGCACACTTCCTTGCTATTACTTGCAGCTCTGGTTGTGCCTGCAAAGTGCTTGCAAAGCATGCTCGTTTAATGCTGAGGATACAAGATGAACGTGACTTGTTTGTTGCTGTGCAGGGGTGGACAGTTCAATGCACAATTATGTGCTTCTAGGGTTAGCGCTGTTCCAATTTCCTTTCATGTACTACCTCGGCATAAGGCCATGACCTTCCAATGGTCGGCTCATGAAGTCGTTATACTGTAACACCAACCGTCAAACCAGATCAATCCCAGAGGCAAATTTCAGACGGTCTTTGCGCAGAAAGTAGTACATCTGGTCACTAGCTTACATGTTGCAGCACTGCAAAGCACTGGCAATCTCCGATTGGAGCAGCGGCAACCTCCGATCGGAGCAGCGAGAGGCACAACCCACCTGGTCAAGCCTGAATGCGAACAAGTGGCACTGCTAGCTAAGTCCGCTGCACAGGCCATTGCAACCATTCCCTCGCCATCAGAGCGCTCCCAAGCCGGTGCCGGCACCTCAGGTAAACAAATGCTGCTTGTGGCTGTGGCCCTCGCCATTCAAATAGCCATTCAACTTCGGCTCCGAGCTGTCGCCGATGCCCGGCTGATAGTCCAGCTTCAGCGGTTTCTGTACCCAGCAAGCAGCAGTGTGTTACGGCCATCGCTCAAGTAGAGGTGAGGAACCTTTGTAGTGGTCAGAAGCCAATTGCAAACGGGCCCGATGCCCGACGACAGACGAACGCAAATCGTTTGGCGGCCAACAGTGTGCGACAGAGGACACACTCACATTGTACTTGAGGGCGCACTCCTCGGCGACCTCGTCCAGGGCAGCAATTGCCTGGTCCAGATCCTCGCGTGTGTGCGCTGCTGAGATGCAGATGCGGGCACGCCCTGCAGCAAAGAGGTTCGGCCTCTCTTTGACAGTCCGCAAAGTATATCAACATGCCAGTGTCTACCCAACAGGCTGCACCATTGTGCACAGCCGGTGCGCACGTCTGTGCACAACCTGTGAGCGACATGATGCAGAAGGTGCCATATCGACCTGAGTGGCTTCAGGAGCATAGTTGTGACACGTGTGGACTGATGACACTTTTCACATGTCGGCAGCAAGCAGTCAGCTGGGTCAAGGGCCAGCACGGTGCTAGTGTGTGCACTATTAGCACCTGTGAGCAGGGGTGTTGCAGGGAAGCCGACCACCACAGCTGCAATGCCGCGTGCCAGCGTGAGCCGCCCAAATGCCGCGATTTTGCCGGGGTGGTAAAGCATGATCGGCTGCACGCAGCAGGTGCAGCAATCAATGGAGGTTACGATCTCAGAGACGACGCTGGATCCTCACACGATGTCGGACCTGCACCGTGCGACTTCCGTGTGTTGCATGTTATTTGCATCACGCTGGGATCGCCTGCATCTCTGTTGTCGAGCATGCGTGTCTCGAGCACTTTGTCAGGCATGCGGCAGGTAGTAATGTAGATAAGAAAGAAGAATGCGCAAGGGGGTTTGAGCAGTGCACCATGACGGGAGAGTCCCAGTCGCCCAGCACCGTGCAGCCCATGCGCAGCAGCGCCGCGCGGAAGTAGTTGCTGTTGTCCTTCAGGTTGCGCAGCTTTGCGGGGCCCCGCCCGCTGCCGTCCGCATTCTGCAGCACAGTGCATGACGACTGTTGGCAGAGCTGATGTTGAAGTCGGGAAATCGGATTGGAACACGTTTTGCCTGCAAGCTCTGACAGCACACGACCAGCAGCACATAAGGCTGACCGCTGCATGCACACAGCAATGCTGCCATAAGAAGAACAGCAACAGCCAGCTCTGCGCTGGGCAATGCGAACATCTGACATGACCTCTGTGGCTGTCCTTGGCAGACTGTTGCCCCTTCCGCGGGCCATGGCAGCCTTATGCAGGCAGCGCATACAGGCATTGCAATGACACTCCCGGCCCTCGACACCAAGTGCACATCCAGGGAGTCCTCAGAGCAGCACTGAGGGCACCAACGACAGCCGAAGAGCGCGCCTGGGTTAGGCGCAGCGCTGACAGGATCTGCATGGCGGCTGGTGGGCTCATGGATGCTGCATACAGGTCTGCCGCCCCGCACGCCCGCAGCTTCGCAATCACCTCCCTGCAAGATCGATCAGCAGGTCACTGAACAGCTGAGTCATGTTAGGACTTTAGGGTGGGTCCGCCTCTGCGCATGCCTGCAGCTTCACAGTTGCCTTCCTGCACAATGAATTTATGTCCAAACACAATGAATTGACAGGTGTTATGCACTGTCGATGGTGTGGGTCGTTGTGAGGAAACCACATACGAGTCCACCACACGCACGCCCGCATGTTTGCAACCTATCTCCCTGCAGGCAGCAAGTCAGACTGGAGAACCGTGCAGCGTCCAATGATAGTCGGCTCCGTGGCTCTGCACGGTTGAGCCGTACCAGAAGCTGCAAGTGCGCGCACATACACTCAGCAGATGCACCATCAACAACGCCGATGCAAATGGTCAGGGTACGGCGGACATGGGTTGAAGAGTCACACTTGGAGCCGGCCATGTAGCCGCCATAGGAGCCGAAGGACTTGGTGAATGTGCCCATCATGATATCCACGTCGGCCGGGTCCACGCCCAGGTGCTCGCACACGCCGCGCCCCGTCTTGCCCATCGCCCCAATGGAGTGCGCCTCATCCAGGTACACGTATGCCTGCATGTTGAGATCATTATGTCAGGCTGCAAATTCCATCAGATGCCAGGGAAGGGCAACAGCGTATGTTGTGGTTACGAAATGGCCACTTCTGCGTGTGCACAGCAGTAGCATCCTGAGCACAACCAACATGTCGTGCAGCATTGCGCTGCAGCCTGAGCAGTCACAAATGTTCTGCGCTGTTACAACTCTGTACCTTGTACTTCTTGCAGACGGCAACGATGGGGGCCAGCTCGCACAGCTCGCCCTCCATGGAGTAGATGCCCTCGATGACGACCAGTATCTTGCGCCAGGGGCGGTGCGTGCGCGGTTGCCCATCCGCAATGGCCTGCCGCAGCACCGCCTCCAGCACCTTGGCGTCATTGTGCTTGAACACCTGCAAAAGGACAGTCAATGTCAGGAATGGCAGCTCAGGTCGCTGATGATAACACCCACACGACCACGAAGGGGTGTGAGCGGGCAAGATCCCCGTATTCAAAGAGAGCATGCAGGAGATTGGCAGCTCACGGTAATGCGGGGCCTGTCCTTTGGCGTGATTCGTGCTGCAGCGAACATGAGATGGGGACTGCCACTGTAAAGCAGCTTTCGAAAGCAGCACAAGCTGAGCACAGGTGCCGTTGCTGACGAAGAAGGAAATGGACTCATGGCACACCTTTACTTTGGCGCCAGAGCCGCGGGCGCCGGCCACAATGGACGCGTGGTTGAGCGCATCGCTGATGATGAGGCTGCCCTTGCCGACCAGCAGCGGGATGCCGACGCTGTTGGTGGCAAAGCCCATGCCGAATGTGATCGCCGCCGGCTTGCCCAGAAAAGCCGCCAGCTCCTCGTCCAGCTGCTTGTGCACCATTGAGGTGCCTGTGACAGAGCAGCAACATCATACCCCGATGGCAGAATCCAGTGCTGTGCCGCCAACTATGCAAGGGAAGTCTGCAGCCGTATTGCCCAGGAAATGCCGCCAGCTCCTCTTCCGGCTGCTTGTGCAACGTTGAGGTGCCTGCAGACGTCAGCCAAGCAGAAGGCTGATGGACGATTTTGCATGGCAGTGTTGCGCCAAATCAGATGCCAATGTCATCACCAATGGCCCGCCCAGACTCTCGCTGGCTTCACACCCAGCTGCTTGTGCATGGACAACACGCCCACAAGCATCAGCAGGAGTGGCAGTGTATTGCTGCAGGGCTGGTGTCTCGATGAGGCATGCCCACAGAGGGCGTCTGACTCCCTGATTGGCTGTCTGGAGATTCCAGAAGGGGTCTGCCATCTGGATGGGCCATCAACGCCTCTGATTGCGGAGACGTAGCACGAGAAGCAACAACAAGATTGACGGTCTGTGTGAGAACGATGTGGAACAGGCTAGCCCCTACATCGTACTGCAAAGAGAGTTTCCTCTCGCTACAGATTGATGTGAAACAGGCCACCCTCTATGATGTTCTGCACTAAGAGGCCTCACCTGCATCTGCACGGGAGGAGCAGGCCGCCCAGCCGTATGCGTCCAGGGCCTCCAGGACGCGGGGCGTGCAGTATGGGTCTTGGTTCGCAAAGCCCAGGTAGTTGTACGAGCCCAGGTTGAGGCACCGCTGCGTCTTGCCCGTCAGCGCCAGCGCCCTGCAGCGGGGTGGGCAACCCGCTTCCGTCAGTATATACCCGCAGCAGCTGCAACAGAGAGTGATCACTGACAGGGCACAGCATTTGAGTTTCGCAGACCTTCAAAATGTTTTTGCGACACGCACTTTTGGCCTGAGGGCGGCCTGCGCAGCAGGATGTCGATGTGCGCGTCAGGCGCGCTGCAGATCGGCCGGTTGAAGCAGTCCTGCAGGCACGCCGAGCATGCGATTTGCACAGCAACACACCGAAGACGAGTACGCTGTGCGTTGTGGCACAAGGCAACAAGCCGAGGAGCCATTGAAACGTACATGCAGCCGGTAGTACATGCGGCGGGTGTAGAAATCCTCATAATCCTGGCGGATGGGTGCGTACTCTGGGACCTGTCACGAGAATCAACAACTATCAAATTTGGGATGGAGCCGCTTGTGCACGCGGGAACCAACCAAGAATATCTGTAAGCAGGCAGAGATGCAAGCTACTCACACCTTTGAGCTGCGGAGCTTCTGAAACTGCGCTCTGAAGAAGTCCCTCAGGTGCCCAAACAAGTAGAAGAAGGTCCAGCTGCGGCAGCAAGCAAGCGTCATTAGTCGCAACGACAGCTTCGACAGCCATGTTCCGGACGTGCAGATCGGGTTCGTTGCGCCTCCATCATCTTTCTCGGGCCTCACAAAGGAGCTGCCGCGGTGCGGAGCTTGGCGGCACTCACGCTAGCAGGGTTGTGACCGCCACAAACATCCTTGGCTGGATGCCTGGCAGTGATCGGTCGCCCTGAGGCGGCGGCAAGCCATTGGGCCCCCTGCCCATGGCTGCTCACGCCGCAGTGCGCACTGTGTGCGACCTCAGTCTGGGAAACGGCTGAGGGTCAGCAGGATCAAGGTCTTTAAAGCTCCAACAGTACTAAGTCTGCGAATTGATACTGCTGCGTTCAGCTCAGGGCTGCTCTGACCTTCAAATTTGCCCACGAAGCAGCAGCAGAATAGGGTTGCCCACGCCGTGGAGCATGCGCCAGCCGACACCACCCAAGCGTACGTTGATGCGGACTGACCTGAGCACGCGCACAGCCTGCCGTAGACGGCTCTCTGAGACTGCATCATGAAGTTCCAGCAGACACGAAACCCTAAGCTTACGATGGTATCATGGGTAGGGTGGATTTCACATGGGGTGAAATTCGCCACTCAGTCATTTCGTGATTGCAAACTTCGCCGATTGAACGCCTAACTAGCAGGCGACCGAGCGCTGCAAAGCTCAGCAGAACCCTATCGAACTCCATGAACGATTGCAACCGCGACCATACAAGCACGCGCTGTGTGCGCGTTGCTAGAACGTACATGGCGAAATTCACCCCATAGCGAAGTTCACCCTACCCATGATACACGCCAAAACCCGCATTCGTGACTAATGCTTGGCCAATGTGCACGCTGTTTGTTTGCCGTGCCATTCTGGCATGTTTTGACAACTGCGATGTTACACATCGTTTCATAGCTCACTTTCGAAAGTGACACAAGCTTACCACTTTGGAAACGCCATTGCCGTCGATGCTTCATCCCTTGGCCTGATTCCCCAGCAACCCTCCTGAACAGTTCAAGAAGTAGCTGTTGATCCGTCTGCTATGACTGTCGCTGGTCTGTTGTCGCACCAAGCTGCCAGCGGCTTGAACGGCACTCGCCAGGTTGCAGTAGTACGCATCGGCTGCGCAGCGCAAGCCCGCCACACGCCCACCGAGATTCACAGGCATCAGGCTGCCACAAGTGTGTGCCTGGCCGCATTTGGTGGTTTGCTGGCGCCGAAGACGGAGATGAGCGGCACCAGGCGGCGGGCAACAACCGCACATGCGGTGGTCAACCCTGGCACTGTGACGCCGGGCCCTGACGCTGACGTGAGTCGTCCCTACTCTTGGCTTTGACCTGGCGCACTGCTGTGGTTATTGGAGTCAAATCACTTTTCTGGTGATTGATGCATGTGTTGCTCCACCCTTCGCGCATGGTTGCAAACTTTCATCTGCTATGCAGGATGATGCAGCGGAGATGGCGTCGGATGCAATAGTAACGGACCCGCACGCCGGCCACGCCATTCTGCACGACTTCTGCATGATCATACCATACGGTCTCATCATGGCGCTTGCTGGCATCTTTGCCTTGTGCTTCAAGGTGATCTGCTGGCCAGTCACTGTGAGCACTGTGCAGTCTCCGGGCTGTGGTCCTGGTGTGCTACCAGAGCATCGAGCAAGGAGTGCGGTGCAGCAAAAGTCCGTCATATCACTGCGAGGTGACGTGTGCTTGCTCACAACAGGGCTTCAGCACAGGGGCAACGCTGCTGGGAGCAGGCGTGCTGGCTGAGCTTCTAGCCGTCCTCAGCCTGAGGAGCTGGCAGCAGCACAAGGGCTCCCAGCTCTTCACGGCAGCAACCGCAGGTGAGTGATTCGGTGCGCTGGGCGTGCACATGTCACTGGTTCTGAGCATTGGCTGGTGCCCCAATCGTGCTGACAGTGGTCTCAGCTCAATCAGGGAAATGATCTGTCCTCCACTGCAGGCATCACACTAGTGCTGACGCGGTCGATGTGGCGGATTCCCGCATTCGGCCTTGCAGCAGCAGGGGCAAAGCTGCTGTCCGTGCTCAGCGGCGCGCTGCTGCTGTTCCTGGTGTACAACATCATGGCGGGCGGCAACCCACCCAAGAAGGATGGCAGCGCTGACCTGGCACCCGCTGAGCAAGTAGAGCAGATTCCTCTGTCGCCGCAGACATGAGCAGAGTGTTTTGTCACAGGCTGCGTGCTTCAGAAAGCCTGCGAGGTGTGGATGTGGGCCTGCTGGAGAGGCTTGAGATGCACTGGGTCAGTTCAGAGACATTGTAAGCATCCTGTGCACCCCTTGCACCTGGGACACATCTGCAGCCAGGGTGTGTTGTCCACACCGAATCGATGGGGTTGCGGCCCGCATAAGAGACTTTTCAGGAGTGCGCCCTCATGCTCTTCGGTCAGCACTCTTTGAACGTCAGCAGTTTACCAGGTTCATGGCCAGTCCGTCCATCAGATCACTCTCACGCACCCGCAATTTATCAAGATCTGTCAGCTGCAGCACCGCCAAGAACCCTGACAGGCCGCCTGTCAGGGTCTGCAGCCGACGCCTTGACGCCCATGGATGTTGCTCATGCAGCCTGCTTTGCATGATGCGTGAAAGCATCAATAGTGCAGCCCTGTGCTCGCGACATCTGAAGACTACGTGGGTCAGAAGCTGCAACAGCATCTGCATGCACCATGGCAACAGTGAAGCACACCTCTGCTGCCCGGCAGGTGTGCTTGCTTCTGCTGCAAGCTGCCGCAGCTGTGCCCGGCTAACTGTACAGTGGTCGACCTGGCCGCTGTCATACTCTACCAGGCCGAGGCAGAGGGCTGCCGCTGTGGTGATTGTGCCACCAACAGCGATGACATGACTGGCTGCCGATGCAGCTGCTGCAGCGTGCTCATCCGCCCTGATGGCATCCGCTGCATAGCTGACCGCCTGGTCAAGGCAGGCTGCTGCACCTTGCTCCTTCGGTGCTGCTGCTGCTGTCAGCAACAGGCAGCCCACTGCCAGGGACGTGGCTGCTGTAATTGTTCCACTGCTCTGATTGCCCAAAACCAGCTCTGTTGAGCGGCCGCCGAGGTCTACGACCAGGCAGCTGCATTCTGATGCTGCCTGGTCCCGCTGGGCTGTGAGCCCTGAGGTCGCCCCTTTGAACGATGCCCTCGCCTCTTCGTCCCCTGCAGAGGACAGGCTCATCACACAGTATGCAGCCTTGCATGGCTGGAGTGACCTTGTAGATTGTGACAACCATGATGGTTGTCATCACTCACCAGTCAGCACCCGTGGTCGCTGCCCAAGTGCCTGCTCTGCCGCATCCAGGAAGGCGTCTGGGTTGCTGCACTGCCGCACAGCAGCAGTTGCCACCACTTGGAAGCTTTGCACACCTGTGTGGCTGCACACTCACATCATGCGACATTGCTCGAGATACACTTTGAGTTTGCAACTTTGCAAAGCTGGCCAGCGCAAGCAGCTTGCATGGTGGAGTGCAAACGGCTGCTTCCTCACCATGCTCATTCATGAGGCTGCGGAACGCCGTCAGCACACCGACTGCACGGGTGATGGCTATGGGAAGCAAGCTGTTGCCAGCATCTAAACCCTCGCCCAGGTGCACATCCTCTGTCACCCTGAAAGCACAGCGCCACAATACATATTCATATACAGCACCCAGTGGTGCAGCACTCTGCAAATGGGACCCAGAGATGATGCCTGGCACATACAACACATCGTCCACTCGACACCTGAGCAGCTGCCTTTCGCCACGCTGTATGAGCAGGCGGAGGGAGTGGGATCCGCAGTCGATGACGGCAACCGTGCGCAGCGCAGCGCTCCATCGCCGCCCCTCCGCCACTGTCGAAGTGCTGCAGCAGAGCACATGTGAGTATAACGCAAGGAAGCTGCAAGTAGTGGCCACATGCATGAGCTATGTCCAGACTGTGCCTTGCGTCCTGCAAGGCTCAACAGAGCAGCATGCCTGTGCGTGGGCAGACACGCTTCCGGGGCTTCACGGAATGCCGCAGTGGCGGGCGATGAGCCGAGCGCAGCGCCCCAGGCACGCTGTTCTGCAGGGCTGCTACCGTGCGAGACTGTTCGTGAGTCCATGCGACTGCCTGTGCACCAGTCACCCAGCACTGCCAGCTCCGCAGCGCCGCCGCTCCTGTCGCCACGGCGTGGCACTTGTAAGAGATGGACTGCACGGAGCGGCGACAGCGGCAGCAACGCAAAATTGCAACAGCGGTGCCGGCCGACAACTAGAACACTCGTGATAGGACTGCAGCGATGCATTTTGAGAGCACACCAAATGTGAAAGCTCCTTCTGACCCAGCTGGAGCCCTCGATCGTTTGCGCACGTGCCTTGTGGATCGACCCTCAACTGAACGACCCTTTCGACAAAGGTTTTGCAGCAGAAGCTTCAGCCGCACTTCGCCTCAGTCGCATTCGTCCAGTGCTCGGCAGGGAGAGTATCCGGCTGCAACGGACGCGGCCCGCTTCGGACGTTTGAGCATCTGAGACGTCTCCGAAGCTTTGAACAGTGTCAGGGACACCGCGTTCCAGACCTTGACGCTCAGGTGAGCATTGCGATCATGCACAAATTTGTGGTGTGGTGTCGTTCAGAGCATGCATGCTGATGGGATCGCAGCGGAGGAGCACAGCCGCCGTGGCCTGGAGGGTGTGCTGATGCAAGGGAAAATTCCCGCTGCGACACGCCGCCAGCACCTTGCACTTGCATGTTTCACCCCTACCTGTGGCAGCCGACTAGAATCTAAGACGCAGTGATGACCATTGAGCCGCTGGGTTGGCCCTGCAACGATCGGATGATGCCCTGATTGCTGCAGCTGTGTGCCGAGTGTGAAGCCCAATAGCGATATGCAAGCATGATCCGTGACGACGTGTGACTGGCAGAGGTTCCAAAAGCCTGTACGAGCCACCAGCTCGTCGGCAGTGTTGTCTCCTCACCTACTCAATCTGCCGCCGCAGGGTCAGGGCATCGTAAGACGGCGGCATGGCCGGTGGGGAGAAACCCGGCGGCATTCCCCGCCTGGGGCTCGGCTTGGTGCAGCCGGCCTCCGGGCTGGCTTCTTCGCGGTCGGGGCCACTGACAGAGCGGTCGGGTGGCCCACTGACGGCTCGCGACTCGGCCCGCACCCCAAGGTAGGAGGACATGCGCAGAACTGTAGGCCATGCTGCTGCCATCTTTATAACCCTGCCTTCTGTCAGTATCAGAATCAGCCTGCATGAGTATCTCCACACGAGATTCGATGTGTCACAGCAAAATTCCTCAGTGGAAACTGTGTGAAACTATGTGTGCCACGATTACATTCAAACCGCAGGAAGACGCCGCGGGAGCTGACAGGGCTGACGCCCCGCGAGCTGGGCGTGTCGGAGAAGTCCTTTCGCCTGGACGACCTGGCTGACAGCGACCTCTCGTCGGACGATGACTCCATCCACTCCTCCATGATCGCCTCGCCGCGGCCGCCGCTGCCCAAGACGCCGCGAAGTGGCGGCGCCACCACCCCCCGTGGCGGCAGCGCCTACACCCCCAGGGGCAGCCTTACATCGCCCACCGGCACACGGTCTTTCCGCCAAGGTGCACTGCACCGTCTGCAACCCAACCAGCATGGCAGAGACGGTTGCCGCCTACAGTGCATGCTTTGGCAAGCTGCAGCGCATTCTCAGGTGATGCATGCGAGCGCATGCATCTCGGCTTGCAGGGAAGCTGTTGAAAGCAATGAAGCTGCGAACACGTCTGCTGAATGGTACCTCCCCATTACTCTTCCGCAGGCAGCTCGAGCAGTGTGCACTTCGATGTGCCAGAGTCTGTGCCCGAGGATGACCGAGAGCAACTTTCGGGGCCGCCCATCGACAACTGGGAGGTGGGTGACAGCGTTTTACAGCAATGATATGCAGCAGCAAATGGGTCGTGACCCATTTGCAACTCAAAACCATGCAAACCACCAAGTATGCAGTTGCAGAGTCAAACAGGGACGTGGATGCAAATATCAAGTGATCTCAGAGGCATGAGCAACCTGCATTGCCAAAGATGTATAGTTGCTGTGCAGCTACATGTGCTCAGAGCAGTTCAAGAGTATGTGACTCTCTGCAGGTCCTGGACAACCAGCAGACAGAGAGCGACGCCAATGCTAACGACCTGGCTGTGCCGCCCGCAAGCTCGCCCTTTGCCAACTCACCCGATGCAGCTCAGGCTACAGGCGATGACAAGGTATCTCATGTCATGTCTGCAGTTTGACCAAGTTTGCAGTGTATCACCGTTGGAGGGGGCACTGTCGCATGCACACTTACTGCTGGAGCATGGGCCACCATGTGCAGACGTCCTAACAGCAGAACTTTTCTTCCAAGCCATATAGCAAGGCTGAACATCAACATTTCATGGCTTGATCCCAGCAAGAAGCCACACCAACTCCAGTGCAGGTCGCTCATGCCAGCGTGTTGTGCACAGGAGCCAGCACCAGTGGCGGCCCCGGCGCAGGTGCCCCCTGGCGGCGGCGAGGCCGCTCGCGTGTTCTCTGCAGCGCTGCGGCAGGAGGACGTAGCCACAGGTGTGCTTGTGTCCCACTCCTTGGCATGTGTTGCTGTAATGAGGACAGATGTGGAAACATCATCCGATGCAATGACTTTCAGTTGACACCTTATCAAGACCATTTGTACAGATTGTCCTGTACGCTCAAAATCGGACAGGCGCTGACGGCGCAGTGCTGGGTGCTGGGCCCCCCTCTGCATCAGCGCTTGGGCCAGGCAGCCGCGCGGCCGAGCCCGCCAGCCCCCCTGCAGCGGTGCAGCTGGACGCCAGCCCGGCGCACTCGCCCATCAAGCCGCACTCGGGCCGCAGCCCGACACCGCTCATCGTGGACCAGCTGCTGTCGGACATGATGGAGGACGCCTTCACGCCCAGGTGAGCATCCTGCCATGCGCTCTTGACTGTTGCACTTTCGTGTCTGCTTCCGTCCTTTGTGGACAGATGGTGGTCAGAACTCAGCTATCATCTGCCTTCACAACTTACCTGTGCTGCATCCAGCACACACTTGAGCAGGTGGAACATTGATGGTCAGTGTCGGAAGGCAATGTCGTCTGAGCTGATGGTTTGCTGCTTGCAGGGGCACACACCGTACCATGTCCCCAGCGGGCTCACGGTCGCTACCGCCTACAGGCGCCACGGCGCCAGCATCCATCCCAGCAGCTCCCGCAGCCGCCACGGCCAGCACGAGCCCCGCTGCCGCTGTCGCGGCGTCGCCGCCGCCAGAGCCGGTGTCAGCGCCGCCGCCTGCTGCGGATATCCCGGACAGGGAGCCGCTGCCGCCGACGCCACCCACGGCCGGCAAGCGTGACTCGGAGGAGAAGCCTGCGCCTGAGGCAGCGGTCACAGACACCCCCGCGGCAGAGCCAGCAGCTGCAGCCGCCGAGCCAGCTGCAGAGGCCCCGGCTGGCGCTGAGACAGCCGCTGCCTCCTCGACGCTCGACCCCGAGGCGCCAGCCTTCGAGCCTGGCCTGGGGGTCGAGAAGTCGGAGGTGAGCTCGCTTGCAGCCGGCGCGGACCGCTACGAGCGGGGCATGCGACGCCTGGCGGGCACCCCATCCATGACCCAGCCACTGCAGGGCTCCCAGGAGCCTGGTGCGGATGAGTCATCAGCAGCTGCGGAGGGCGCTGCGGAGGATCCAGCAGCTGGCGCCGAGGCCCCGCCGCTCATCGTCGAAAAGTCGCACATCTCCTCCCTGGCGACCGGCGCCGACAAGTACGAGCGCGGCATGCGCCACCTGGCCGGAAGGCCCTCCATGAAGGCCCCTCTGGATCAAGAAGAGCCGCAGGACGCCGCCGCAGAGCCCGAGGCGCCACAGGTCGGCACAGAGCCGCCAGCTGCAGCTGCGGCAGCAGAACAGGCGTCGCCCTCGCAGAAGAGCGACAGCTACTCCCCCATGGCCATGCTGGGCGCAGCCGGCGCGGGCATCTTGTCCGCCGGCGCCGCCGCGGCCGCCGCTGTCAAGCACACGCTGTCTTCCGAGCCGGACGCCTCTGCCGGCGCCGTTGAGGGCATAAAGCAGGGCCAGCAGAGCGCCCCCGGAGTGGAAGCCGCGGCGCCGGGGAGCCTGGCAGCGGGTGCGGACGCACACGACGCCGCACTGTCCGGCCTGATAAACACGCCAGAAGACATGCCGCAGCGCGGTCCACCTTCTGCAGCTGCAGCAGCAGTGCCCCAGGCGCCGCCGGCGGCGGACATCCTCAATGACGCGACAGACGCCGGCGGCCTCGCGGCCGGGGCCGATGCGGCGGACGCGGGCGTGACAAACATGCTGCAAAGCGGCGAGGACAGCCTGGTGGACAGGCAGCAGGATGCCCGCTCACCTCTGCAGGTGCGCTGACCGACTAGGTCGTTGGCGTTGCAGCACGCCAACCAATGGCTGGGGTGTAGTTGCTGCTGTGGACAAGAGGTCTATTGCAGTCACGTGGATGTCCACCTGATCACGGGTCTAGCAATTCGGTCAAACAAAGTGCATGCTGCCGGCACACTTTGTTCCCACTGCAGGCTGTTGAACGACATGGTCACTCTGTATTGTAGGATCAGCGCCAGGCAGCCGCAAGCGACAGCGGGTCGGCTGTGGGCAGCTCACCGCATCCTGATGAGCTGATGATGAAGACGGACTCGTTGGGGTCGTCTGCTGCCACGCCAGGTGCACTGTGATTCACTGAACTGCCTGAAGAGGCTTTGCAACCTTCGGCTGCATCCAGGCTTGCACATCCACTTGTGCCGCTGAGCCACCCAACTCAGTCTTCGGTTGCGCAGTCTGCCTCCACTTTGTTACTTCCGCATCGCCCGCGCAACCTTGACTTGTTGGTGATGGATGATCATTGCGATGTGGTGTAGCCAAGCCGCCAATTGGCATTAATGCTGACGAGCTCTCCGCATCTCCGGTTCGGACGGCAGCATCAATGCTTGCCCAGCAGCCGGCCGACGGTGGCGGCAGCCCCAAGATGGCATTGTATGCATCGGCTGCGCCGACCATGGCGCCTGCCACAGCTGCTGTCGCCCTGGCCCCAATGGCTCTCTCAGGTAAGTCCACTCCGCTTGCTCCGCTCAACCCTTGTCACGATTGCTATCATATCAGTGCTGTGAACCTGCCATCGCTGGGCAGTCAGGAGCGCAAAACCGCACATGAGCTTGCAGACGTATCACCGTGTGCCGCCATTGCCCACTGCAGGCTCAGAGGAGAAGCCGCTGCAGAAGTTGCTCCCCGATGTCCCGGCTGACGCCGCGTCTGGCGCCGCCACAGCATCGGACGTGGACGTGAGCGGCGGTCTGGCAGCGCTGCCCCCTGCGACGCCGCCGCGCGGCATGTCCAGTGGCGACCTGGCGGCGGGCGTGCCCATCACGCCGGCGCCCAGCATGGAGGCGCAGTCGGATCGGTGAGTGCCAATCATTCCTCTGATGCTTTGCTGCCATTATCGGGAGTGCCTCCAAGCCAACAGCGTTAATGAACCCCTGTCCTGTAGAGGAGCCTGATACTTCTGCATCACGATGGTCCGTCTGGGCTGTGATCAGAGTGTGAATAGGCAGGTGCTGCAAGCTGCACTTGATGCTTGCTAATGATTCTGTAACCTGCTCCATCAGGCCGCGCAGCAGCCTTTCTGACCTGCCAAGGGCCCCGCCGCCGACACCTGTGTCCGGTGTGGCCTCCGCGCACTTGCCGCCAGCATCCATGCCGATGCCGCCGCCATCTGTCACCGTAGCCCTCGTCTCACCAGCTAACTCCACCGGTGTCGAGCTTGCCACCTGCTCCCTCCAATCCATTTCACACTATTGCACAGTCGCTTGTTGCATGCCTTGGTGCAGTCTCTGCAACTTTGAAGGTCACCGTATATGAGTGGGAATTGTGAATTGTGGGCAGAGCTGCCGAATGCCCCGCCGCCGACGCCTGCGGAGACCAGCCCCAGGGCCTCCCGCCTGTCAATCAGCTCCACAGCTGAGGCGCCGGCGCCTGCAGCAACATCCGCCACCGCCAGCCAGAGCACCACTGCAGCAGACAACAGCTCGGACGCCACCTCGAGGGCAGCGCCCACAGGGTCTGCGGCAGAGCCTGAGCAGCAGAAGCCCGGCGGCCTGTCACCCCTTGCAGCACTGGGTGCTGCTGGCGCGGGCATTGCAGCTGCCGGCAGCGCCGCCGCGGCCGCCATCAAGCATGGCCTGTCCTCCTCGCCGGACGCTGAAAACGAGGCGGATCAGCAGCAGGAGCAGCAGGAGGATACGACTGCAGCAGTGGCCACTGAAACGGCAACCGCTGCAGAGCCTGGTGCGTTAGCGGATGCGTCCTCCACCTACCAGCCGGCGGCGGCCAAGCAGGTGCCAGCGGGCGGTGGTATCGCAGCTGCCCCGAGCCTGGCGACAGCAAGCGGCGTCGCCTCAGCTGCCAGCAGCGCCACTGCCGAGTCGGGATCGCAACCCACCGGCGCTGCGCCGCCGATTGAGGCTGGCCCGCCCCCTGGCGTGGGCGCCAAAGGTGGGCTGACTAAACATTCAATGCAATATGCATGTAGAATGTGTGCAACTCGGGTGACATCCTCAACTGCTCACGCTGCTGCCCCTGGCAGCTGCTATGCAACATTGGTGTGACACATCATGCTGCGCAGGTGCTGACGAGCGCGCGGTCGCGGACCTCGACCCGTCCGCTGTGGTGGCTGCCGGCGCGCCGCTGCCGGGCTCCATTGCCGGTGGGGCTCTTGCCACAGTCGGCTACACGAATGCATGCTGCGTCTTCATGCTCATCTAACGGCCCCCACATGTAGCCCTGCGCAGCATTTGCTGTTGCGCTCATGTTCACCCAGTCTTTGCAAAGGGAATTGCTGTTTCACTGTAGGCTCCATGGCGCAGCTGTCCAGAGCGGGCGCCTCATCCATCTCAGCATCGAGTGCGCGCCGTGCATCTCTCAGGTGGGGCTGTGTGATGATTGTGTGTCATGTGCAGATGAGCGTATGGCTTGCCTTTGCTGCTGGTTGCACGGAGGTGTTCTTTGGCATCCCTGGAGCCTGATTGACTTGCTCTGTTGTGTCACTGCATCCACTTGAATGACCTGTCAGACGTCTATTAATGACCTAAAGCTGATGTGGTTTGCTTTTGCTGCATAGCGAGCGCAGCAACTCGTCGGTGGGTATGCCGCAAGGCGTGGGCGAGAAGCATGCGGACGATGTCATGCCTGAGGACCTGCGCCCAGAGGACATGCCGCATGGCATCGCCACTGCCTCGCCGCCGCCGTCGCTGCCGCCCGTTGAGGACGATGGGGAGCTGGACGAGGAGGCGGAAGACGGCGTGGCTGCACCAGGTTTGCGCCTTTCATGTACACCGAGTTGGACTGTTTGCGCTCGTTGTGAAAGGCGACGTGGCGTTGCCGCCGCCAACATTGTCTCCACAGCATGTGGATAACGGCGGTGAGCAGAATGTGGAGGTGTGCTTCAGGCTTTCAGCCTTATGGAAGCCTTGCCAGGCAACTTGGCTTGGCAGAGG
This sequence comes from Tetratostichococcus sp. P1, assembly GCA_036584455.1. Lineage (NCBI taxonomy): Eukaryota > Viridiplantae > Chlorophyta > Trebouxiophyceae > Prasiolales > Stichococcaceae > Tetratostichococcus > Tetratostichococcus sp. P1. The sequence continues at coordinate 4,133,506 of BTPI01000001.1, forward strand.
TTGGAAAGGTGCAGCAGGGGCATGGAGCAGACATGCGCAAAGTGTGCTTGTCGCAATTTCGGCTTGATCTCCAGGTTGCAGCCTGGGATCATGGCAGATGTGCCAGGGATGTGCTGATTGCAAGAGGAATGTAGAATGGCATCTTCTGCCTCTAGATTCCACATTGATACCAACCTCCTATGCTTGCGATGTCCTTGCGACAGCTGGCCCTACTGAGGTCATTCCCTCACTTGCACTCTATCCTCCTTAACAGCCAGCATTCCAGGTGGACAGCCCCATCTGCCGAGGTCAAGGTGTAGCTCATTGCTGTTATCAATGCAGATGAACTCACGGTAGCACATGTTGCTCATCCGCAGGCAAGCACAGAGCACTCTGACCATGTGATATCTTACAACAATGTCCACATCACTTTGCAGACAACGATCTGGCGGCAGGACTGAGCACGGCAGCTGCATCGCTGGAAGCGCGCAGCACGCCGCTGCCGCCAGTTGCCGAGCTGCCAGCCGTTGACACATCTGCTGGTGGTGAGGAAGCAGACCCTGCTGCCGCCAGTGCGGATCAGGCAGGCGCCATGATCGGTCAGGTGTGCAGTCTCCCTTTCAAGCCATCACACCCTAGTGTGACTTTGCATGCTGGAGAATCGAACTCAGAGGCTACGCTTCATGAGGACTTGACACCAGCGGCTCTCTGCCAGGGAAAGCCGTGCCATTTCAGTGTTGCCAACCGGCGTGCAACTGAATATCTGCAGGGGCTGCCGCGCATCAGCACCAGCAGCCACCCGGAGGGAGCATCACCAGAGGGCTCGATCGTGGATGGCGCCTCCCCGATGAGCCTGGCCGCTGGCGCCGATTTCGCCGACCTGGTGAGACGCTGGAACCCTCATCAAAACTTGCATTGGAGGCTGTTTCTTTGGAACAAGTAGCAGCTCAATGATCTTCACCTCGGCTGCTCGTGGTTGCAGCTTACTTCTACATGCATCTGCTCTCTTGTTTAGCAAGATTGCAGCAATCTATTACCCGTTGGTGCAGGTTGGCTAGGTGCCTTTCAGAGGGGATGCCTGAGGTTTTCAGCACCCATTCCTAAGGGGAGCAGTCCAGTGTTTCATTGAGCGCCTGCATGCTGATGCTGTGCAGGAGCTCGAAGCGCTGAAGACGAGCGGCGGCGGCGACGCTGAGGCGGCGGCAATACAGGCTCGGCTGGCGGCGGCCGCCTCGCCGAAGGAATGCACTCCCACGGAGTTTTCGACCCAGGGCCGCGTCGTGCAGCTGGCCGACCTGCCGCCGGGCGCGCTGCCGACGACGGATGCGGCGCCGCCCGTGACGGCCGCCAGCACATCCGTCAAGACCGCCTCCGAGTCGGGACGCAGCCAGCAGGTGGAATGAGCTGATGGGGACCGTGTCTAAGCATGGCTGCATGACATGAGCCTCAGTCATTGTTCACCGGTCTGTGCCTTTGCACTCACCACTCCCGCTTGCATATTTCTCAACGCTGCAGCCAGCAATTCATGGCATGGCTGCAGGGTGTCGCAGCCGTCGCTGCCGCCACCGCGGCTGCAGGCGCCGGCGCAGCAGCGGCGGCATCGCCGCACGGCGTGGCGGGGGGCTCGCCCTTTGCCGCGGGCTCACGCTCGCCATTTGGCGGCAGCCCCACCCGCGGCGGCATCTCGCCTGTGGGCTCTGCCGGCAGCCTGGGCGGTGGCGAGGCCGCGCCCTTCGTGTCGAGCATCCCTGGCGGCCCCAAGACCACCAACCCGGGCATGCGGTGAGAATTCTCACATTGGATGAGGTTCAGCGACTTGTGTGCAGTTGCATGTCCTCCAGATACGTGCTTCAGCATGATCCAGCAGCCGGATAATTGGTGCCAACCTTTCAATGCTGTCACCTGAGTTCATGCAGTCTGTGTCCATGGTCGCCTTTTGTCGCTGCTTGCTGTCCGCAGGAACAGCAGTGCTGAGGTTGCACCTGTATATCGAGCATGCAGGCCCTCGGAAGTTGCTGCCGCCCTGGGTGCTGGCCCCATTATTACACCTGGAACCACGGCCAGCCTGTCTGCTGGTGAGCAGCTTCCCGCGTGCACATGCAGCAAGACCAAGCCTCTGCATGTAGCAGGCTGATGTTGTTTGCTGACCGCTTTGCAGACATCCTGGCATTGGTGTGTTACACCTATAACCTCTGTCGTCAATCCCCTGCCAGTGCTGCATCATCGTGCTCATTCAAGGGAGTGTTGTGCATTGACAGGTGCTGACAGGGCGGATCAGGCGCTGGCGGCGCTGCATGGTGGCGCCTCCCCCGGCACCTCGCAGCACTCGGCCAACGCGGCGTCCGCCATCCTGGAGGGCAGCCACGAGGGCTCCTCCGCCGCTGCGACGCCGCACTCCGCATCCCGTGCCACCTCCCAAAATGACCTAGTGCTGAAGCAGCTGTCGGCACAGGAGCTTGCAGCACAGGAGCCAGGAGCACAGGAGCTGGGCCCAGAGCAGCCGCTGGCGGCAGCGGGTGTGGTTGAGCAGCCTGCAGGTGCAATCGGCAGCTCTGCCGCTGCCACTGGGGACCTCACAGCACCAAAGGCGGCAGAGGATGGTGCACACACCGTGGGCGCGTTCGCACCGGAGGTCAGCGTCAAGCCGGTGTCCGCCAGCAGCGCCGGCAGCGGCGCCCAGATGGCGGAGCCGGCTGCCGACGCCGGCGCAGCCGATGCCGCCACCACAGGGCCGGCCACCGGAACCCTCTCTGAGGCTCCTGCTGCCATCGCTATGGTGCCAGCGCTCGGCGCATCTGAAGGCACAGCAGCCGCCACAGAGCCTGCTGCCACTGAGCCTGCCGCGATGGGGTTGGCGGCTAGCCAGGCGAAGGAGGAGCCCCGCAGCAGCGACGGTGCGACGGCCGCGGCGGCAGACGCGCCGGCGGCTGGCGACAAGATGGCTGCGGCTGCCGCTGCGGAGCGGACCACAGTGCAGGCGTCCGCGCCCTCGCAGCCGGCGATCGCCGCCACAGCGGACAGCTTCGAGCTGCCCCCGCCGCAGACAGTGGCGCCAGAGCTGACCGCAGAAGAGGTGCGGGGCACAATCTGCATCGCCAGCGTGCCTTCATCTCGTGGTGATGCTGCGTTGTTATACATGGGCAATTTTTCTGTTGCCACTTGCTCCCTTGGCTCCTGCCTGACGAACGGCATTTGTTGATCTCCCATAGGACGCCGGCGCCGCTGCCGATGCTTCCGTCGACAAGGGCGTGCAGGCAGGGCCGGTTGTGGCTGAGGCGAAGACGCAGGCGTCGGCGCCAGCAGCCGCGGCAGAGAATGGCAAGGCAGCGCAGTCAGTGGCCCAGCCTGGCAAGCCGGCGCAGGCTAATGAGATCCAGGTCGGTTCTGCCTTGCAGGTTCTGTGCTTCTTAAGAGATACTGGCCGCAGTTGCTTATTGAGGTGCTGTGCTGCTCGGCATAGTCATGGTCCGAGGTAGATGTCGTCATCACCCGGTAGCCATCAAGTGTGACTGCTTGCCGCTGATGCAACTTCTGCTCATGCCATTTGCAGGCTGCATCGCCAGCAGCACAGTCGGCGCCAAAGCCCGCTGCACAGCAGTCTCAGGGAGATAAGGTCAAGTCCAAGGGATGCTTCTGCTTCCGATGAGCAGCGTCGCTGTGTCAGTTGGCGGAAGGGAGGTCTGGACAAGGGTATCAGGCGACCAACTTGATAACCACTTGCACTGCAGTTCTCCGCAGGGCATACTGTGCAGTTGGCCTGCGGTTTGCTGATACCTCACAGTGCATATTCTAGTCAGCGTTTTGCGAGTGCATGTCGCGAGTGATCGGACTATTCGTGCCTCATCTGGAGTGTTTGCATTCACAGGCAGCCTTTGTTATCAATCTGCGTGCCTACTTGCTTGATGCCGACATGCATGCCGCCAGCACCGCCACAGCTCGCTGGCAGCAAGCAGCGGTAGCCAGTGTCCATGTTTCTCTCAGCTTGATGGTCATGCGCGTTGCTCAGTGAAAGGGTGTTTGGGTCTGGCGGACACCTCAAAATGCTCTCAGCCACGCTACGCCGGCAGCCAGCAACCCTTTGACACTGTTGGCAGATCCAACACAGCATGCCAGATCTGCCAAGATTGCTATTGTGCTTCCGCCACCTCCAGGTTTGCAATTTTGCAAAGTGCATCGATCTGTGCACTGTGCTTCTGGCAAAAGAGCTCATCTCGCTCAGGAGCCTGGACATTTTGCTTAGCAGAACACCAGCTTTGACACTGCTGGTGCAAGCCCTGACTTCAGCAAGCCTGGTTGCAACCGATTCGATATTTCTCGTCTATTGTCCCACTATGCCCTCAATGGCTGATCCCACGGTGGGCACCAGTGCCTAGCATGACTCGCCACCACAGAATGGGATGATCCACGCGTCAGCGCTGCGGCACCTCTATAAGAACTGGTAGCTTCATGACCGACAGATGGTCGGACGATGGCGTGCGTGGCACCAATGACGACGCTCAGATCAGCAAACTGTGCGCTGTCTGGCTTCAAGCCCCGATTTAGCTGCCACAACCCTGCATTGCTGCAAGTCTGCGGCACTCGGATGCACGACCCCAAAGCCGCAACTCACTGCTGTGCACACACTGCGATGAAACGTAGCGAGACGCCTGCAGGTCGTGCGTGGATTTGGGCTACTTCCAGGATGATTTCGTGCGATATTTTGTGCGGCGCCCGCAGCGCCGACCGCCGCTCATCAACCGAGGTGAACAGCAAGTCCTGGGGGCCCAAACACATGTTGCACCTGATTTGATGCATCAAAAACGTCAGCGTTTGAATGAGAAAACAGCATCGTAGACAGCCCCTCAACTGATGGTTTACAGGCTACTACTCCAGGGCGGCGGCACTGCGGGGACTCATCCAGCAATTCATGACGGCAGCAGCGGGCAACGCCCAGCGGCAGGTAGTGTCGCTGGGCGCCGGCTTCGACACGACATGGATGCACATGAAGGCACGCCATCAAGTTTTGTGCGCGCAGCATTGCTGCTGAGCGGCTGGAGTATGGCGTGCAACTTAATGGACGCAAAAGCTTGCAGAACACACTTTACTGGCTTGGCGTGCAATGCTTTGCGACTTGTGTCCATGGACCTAATGAATCGTGCGCAGGCAGCTGGCAAAGCACCCGAAAAGTACATCGAAGTAGATCTCCGAGAGGTGGGCTGTTATTCCAGGGCACACTTCGCAAGTGCAGGCGCTGATGACGTGGTCGTGCTTGCAGAACCATCACCTGCGCAGAGCCTGCAGATGCTGCTGTTGCCCGCAGGTGACATCAAAGAAGGCATCCATCATGCGCAGCACGGAGGCCATTGCACGCCTAATCGAGCCCCAGGCAGTGGTGGACCTAGGTGAGCCATGAGTTTTCAACATCGAATGGTTGATCGCCGCCAGGCATCCGATTTGGCAGCCAGCGTCCGGCAATGTTTGGTCACAGCAGCTGGCTTCACAGCCTGGGAAAGGCGTCTCATGCCGCCTGACATGGCCCATCGATTGGATTTGATAATGACCTTCAACACAGTGATCTGCCTGTGCCACCCACAGAGGCGGGCTGCATCGCATCGGCAGGCTATGCGCTGCAGCCGGCAGACCTGCGGGACGTTGGGCAGCTGCAGGCCGCATTGGCCGCGGCCGGCTTGCAACCCGAGGTGCGTGCCACACCAAATTCTCGTGGAGCCGACCGTCATACTCAGGCGCTGTCCGAAAAGCTTGTGCGGCGTCATCATACACGAACCTGGTGTGCACAGGGTGTCCACAGCCATGTCTTAGACTTTAAGGAGGGCGAGTGCTGGTGTGCAGGCGCCCACGCTGGTGTTGCTGGAATGCGTGCTGGTGTACTTGGATGCTGCAGAGGCGGCGGCAGTGGTGGCAGCACTGGGCAGGATGCTGCCAAATGCCGTGTGCATCGTGTACGAGCAGGTGGCCAGACCGATGCATCATGCTGCCTTTGCTGCCTCAGATGTGCTTGATCTGGCACCCCATGACCATGCTTGCAACCAGATCGGAACCTTTACACTGTGTCTGTTCATGCACAGCCAATACTTTTGCTGCAGATCAAGCCGGACGATGCCTTTGGACAGCAGATGCTGCGCAACCTGCAGGTGACCGGCTGTGCTCCTGACGCTTGGTGGCGGGCCAAGGAAGCTCTGGCATCGCGGCAGTTAAACTTATGCTCTATCTCCAGTGATGCTGTGTACAATGCATCAAATGCAAGTGCACCAGCGGTCCAGCAAGACTTTGGGAATTGTTGAACGAATGTATTCAGTGTGTTGCTGACCCTGCAGGGCCGCGGCTGTCCGCTGCGGGGCCTGCCCGCGACGCCTGACCTGCAGTCACAGTGCCGCCGCTTCACGGACAATGGCTGGAAGCACGCGGACGCGCGGGACATGGCCACGGTGTACCGCACCCACTTAGACCCTGCAGACCGGTTGAGGTGCGTCCCTGCCGTGTCTTGAAGCGTGCAGTGTCAATTGATGATATGTGCAACGTTGCATGGCCACGGTGTACCGCGGCCACCTGGACCCTGCAGACCGGCAGAGGCGCACCTCTGCATGTCCCTGCCGCGTCTAGAAGCGTGCGGTGTTCGCCCATGAAGCTGCGGCCTTGTGCACGTCCTGCATGGGCGCTCTTCTCTCTTGCTATTGACGTGTGCATACTTGTGACTGGGCTCGGCAGGGCGGAGAGGCTGGAGATCTTCGACGAGTTCGAGGAGTGGAACATGATCCAGGTGTGTATTGCAGGCAAGATGACGCAATAATGCTGGCAGGTTCTCGGGTGTACGCTCTGGCACCTCGTCTTGCAAAGGAATTTCACGGATACTCCTGTCATTTGGTGAGACAACATCATCATCATGATCTCAATTGCAGGAGCACTACTGCATAGCGCTGGGCATCAACGACCGGGATGGCACCTTGGCTCGATTCGGATTCCAATTGCCCAAGCCGCAGGTGGTGCAGCTACCTGGCGGCAGGACGATCGTGTTGAATCAGGAGTGACGGAAGCGCTGATACAGTAGAGACAGAGATGGCAAACATCCAGCTGGTCCGACATTTGCTGCATTGCTCGCACTGGTTTGCATGCTGCCTTTTGTTGGCATATTACATGACATGCTTGGTTCAATCATCGGCCAAGCCAGACGCCTGTTTGGCCCAAACAAGCTGACCTACACTACACCTGTCTTTGATGATCGTCGTTCAGCACAGCAACAAGCTGCCAGGAAACTCATGATGCTTCCCCAACGATGTAGGGTTGCCATATGCCACGGGCGGTACTGTAAAACAAGAAATTCAGACTGTGCAAGGCGTCCAATGCCTGACGCCCGCATCGACCCTGCACCCTGCGCTGCAACTTTGAAACCTCCTGGCACCATCCAAATCCAATCCTGATAGGAATCAGCAGAGCGCCGATCGCTGTGGGACCCTGCGACGCTCGTCAGACCGCGTGCCTGTCATGATCGACACTGCTCCTGACAGTGTACGCGCTCACGGCCCAGACCGCACGTTGGGCGCCACTGCTGTGCCGACTCCGTCCAGCCCTGATGCCCTGCCGCCAGCGATGTCGTCCAGATCCTTCCAGTTGGTGGTCACTGTCTTCGGCTGCAATGGGACGCGACACAAGAGCCATGTCAGGTCACAACTGAATCACGAACACTGCTGTGGTCAGGACACTTGCCACCCGAGCAAATTGAAGGACTGTCGAAAAGCATGCCGTCAAGGTGCGTCTGACTCAATTCTGGAGCAGTGGACAGCACCTGGGTGAAGAATGTGACGCCGGCCTTGCCGTACATGTGCAGATCGCCGCCAAATGAGCCCCGCCAGCCTGCAGGCAACACATGCAATCAGCACAAATCTCATGAGCGCCTTGCAGCTTGACGAACACACATCTCCAACACCAGACGAATTCACAGCTGCACCCACCTGTGAACGAGAAGAACCTGCAGATGTGCAGCAAACAGAGTCGTTCAGCAGATGAAATGACTGCTGGATGGTATGCAACAATTGCGAGGGACACCAGGCAGCTGGGAGCAGGCACAGAAGGCGGCGAGCGACGTACGGCAACGGCACTGGGATGGGCACATTGATGCCGACCATGCCGACATCCACCTCAGACTGGTACCTGTCAAAATCGGGCGCAGCAGTCATGTCCTCGAGCGTCGCGAGCGAAAATACATGCTTGCAAGACTTGCAATGCAGGTGTCGGCGAGACAGACCGAAGAGTCACGAAGCGCACTTGCGTGCCGCGGCGCCAGAGCGGGTAAAGATCGCGGTGCCATTGCCGTGCTCATTGGCATTAACTATTGCCAGCGCCTCATCCATCGAGTCTACCTGCAACATCGATCCACAATGATCGTGGTCAGCACCGCCAAGGGCCTCAGGCCAGGCTGCAGGCTCAATCGTGATGACAGCAGCTGCCGCTCTTTGTGCAGAGCGCCCAGGACGCGGACCAGCATGGGCCAGAGTTCGACGGCAATTCGAGCAGACGGTGGCGCAGATCTGACCACAGTCAACACTGTGAGGTATGGACGTACAGAAGCTGCAATAAGCGCACCTCGAGGCAGACCAGCACGGGGCCGAACACCTCCTGCAGGTACACCTGCATGTGCGGCTTCACGCCGGCGATGATGGTGGGGCCCACAAAGTTGCCGCGCTCATAGCCAGGCACCTTCACGCCCCGCCCATCCAGCACAATTTCTGCCCCCTGTTCCAAGTCGTGCACGCTGAATGCGAAAAACATTACTTGACCGTGCCGGACCGATGCCGCTCTGATGGTCCAGGCAGTCCCACACTTTTGAAGGGTTTGCAGCTCAACGCAGACTTGACGCGGGGTCCAGATGTATCAGCATGAGGTGGTGTGAGACGATGAACAGCAGGAGAAGGCAGACCCACCTCATCTGCTGCCGACTGTATCAAGCTCTCCACACGCTGCTTGGCCGCCGGCGAGATGAGCGGCCCAACATCCGCCCCTTCCTCATGCCCTGCATTCACCTGCACATGCAGTGACAGCCTTCAGCCATTTTCACGTGAGCAGGTGAGGCTGCTCCCTGGTGTGCTTCGGGGTCCACGACCTGTGATGCCCATCCGCTTCAATGGCAGCGCAGATGTTCTTGCACATGACCGTGACCATGATCCAATGTATCCCAGCATCGTTGCACACTAGGTGTCAGAGACCGCCACCACCGCCACCTTGAGGCTGTTGGCCTTGGCGATGAGAGCGTCCTTCCAGGGGCCGATGCCGCCGATGAATACGGCCGCAGACACCGCCATGCAGCGTTGGCCGGCCGCGCCAAAGGCGGCGCCCGCGAGGGCGTTGATCGTCGCCTCCTTGTGCGCGTCCGGCATGATCACAGCGTGGTTCTTCGCACCCATGTTCGCCTGCAAGGTGTTCAGAGTGCGGGTCACTCATGCGTCAAATTACTGAGTCAGCAGGCCCACAATTGGGACACCCACGAGAGCAACAGCCTCCGCCTCTGTCCACCATTCACCTCAATTATCGTATGATAAATTGTGGTGTATGTGCATCTGCAGCAAGCGATATTGGGAGGTTGTCGATGATGCCTACGATGTCATACAGGTAGTTGGCGCGATTGGCAGCCACACCCCTGAATGTATGTTAATGTGCTCGTTTGCAGGCCGTTGAACTGAGTTGCAGGCTGCATGAACATGTGCAGCGAAGCTGCAGCTTTACATGTGACAATGCCATGGTGAAGTGCAAGCTGCGACATGCATGCAGGCGACTCACAGCTGCAGCACATGGCGCGCGGCACATGCTGCATGCAAGGTTGCGCTCCGGCCTGTGCCGACTGGCAGCGTCAACAGCTGCCAGCCCTTCCGGTGGGTCGAATATGAATACCCGATCAGAACAGATACTGCTGCGCGAAAGCTCAGATATTGTGTACAGAGGAAAAATACCTGGATGCGCTTGCCATGGGCGGTGCCGCGCTCCAGCACATGCCGCCCAGCGGCATTGGAGCCCACAAACGCCACCGCCCTGATGTCCGGGTGGTCCAGGATGCGGTTGACTGTCGGCGCCGTGCCGTGCACTGCAGAGATGCCGCGCGCATGTCATCGAGTGTCCATTGAGCACCACACTGACTAAACAGACAAAAGACTCGATGCCTGTTTGAAGCCGCAGCATGTAAGAATTGGGTCGTCCATGCATATATATATCGTCAGCACAGTTTGCCTCTCGAAAGCCGGGCCTGAACATGACCACTGCAGGCTGCATTGGAGGCATGAGCGAGTGCAGCACGGTATGCAGAGACGAGCTGGAGAACAGCGCCAAGATAAGAGGCGAAAACTTTAGCCACCCTGCATCATGAGCCTCACCAATGATGGGCGTGCCCTCTGGCCACAGACTGTCTGTACTGGCTACACCAGCACGATGTCCTCCTGGCTCCAGCATTTCCAGGATGCAAAATAGCATGAGGAGTTCGAGAGGTGAGACAGGCGAAAGCCTCGCACCGATGTTCAGCACGCCCTTGGGCAGCCCGGCCTCCTGCGCCAGCTGCGCCAGCATCACCGCGGCACCTGGGTCCTGCTCCGATGGCTTCAGCACGAAGGTGTTGCCGGACGTCACAGCGGGCGGCCACATCCACAGCGGCACCATGGCCGGAAAATTGAATGGGCAGATGCCCGCCACCACCTGTGGAATGGTCATGGCATCGACATGGATCTCGAGAACTGCCAGAGGATCAGGCTTCTCATCCTGCGCTCGTGGATGTGGCCACTTAAGCCAAGTATGATGTAACAAAGACAGGTGATTGTCTGCTGAAACACAGCGGCTCACCCCGAGCGGCTGGCGGATACTGTAGGTATCCATGCCGGTGGCCACATTCTCCACGAAATCACCCATCAGGTCCGGCGCAATGTTGCACGAGTACTCCACCACCTCTGCAGGGAGCCCAGCACAGAAAAGGAAGAGGTCAGCAATAGGCACCGTGACCACAGTCTCGTCATGTTGCTGGAAGACACCCGGCGCGTGATCAGTTGCAGAGGTAGCGACTGCCGCAGGCAACAGTGAGGTGCAGAGCGTGCACCAAGTCCACGGAAGACGTCCCCCTTGCCGTCTGCCAGCGTCTTGCCTTGCTCCAGTGTAATATTTGCCGCCAAAGAGTCCTGCATTGTGGCTTGGCACCATCGACAGTCATGACATGCAAAGTCTGCTGCATACTGCAGATTGCAGTGCGCTACGCTCAAAGCCATTGTGCAGACGCTGCCGTTCGGGGGCTGCAAACGTGCTGCTGCAGCGTGTAAAAGTAGATGTGTATACACTTAGTGTGAGGCTGGGTGATGCCTTTAACCGAGGGCGCACCGTGTTCTCTCGGATGAGGTGCTGCAGCTTCAGCATCACGCGCTGCCGCACGGACACTGGCGTCCTGCGCCATGCAGGGAAGGCGTCCCGTGCCGCTGCAACCGCGGCCTCAAACTCGGCTGCCGTTGTCTGTGGCACCCTGGACACAACGTCCTGCGTGGCCTGCGGCAACAATTCGACACATTTTAGCTCACAGCACCACTTTCTGATGTACCCACATACGGCGCAGGCTGCTACGGAAGCCTAGCCACGAATCGGTTGGTAAGTACCCACCGGGTTGGTGACGTCAATCCACTCGTTCGTGGAGCTGTCCAGAAACTCCCCATTGATCACCGTCTTCACCTTCTCCTGGTCATGTTCAGGATATGAATGCGTCTTTCAACCGCTGGCAGAGACGAAGTCACTGCAGGCTGTAGGTAGCATGAGGATTGCATGCGCTGCAAGCAGCATGCAAGCGCATGTTCATGCGGCAAACATCAAACCGAGTGCTGCAGCGTCAGTGTTCGGCCACCAGTCTTGCGTCTAGCATGCACACCGGCGTCGCATCCGGTGCAGTAGCAGGCTGCACCAGCGACGCAATGCAGCGCCCTACCCCACCGCCGGTACGTGCCACATCCGCCCTGCTGGCAACGCCAAACAGCGCTCGCCTGCCACATGCTGCAACGAAAGCCACCATTGCGACCTTCTAGAAGGTGTGCATGTACTCGGCGATGCACGTTCAAGGCTCCGAAATCATTACTCCAATCCGAAGATGAGTCACCAGATGATGGCCAAGGCTTTCGCCCGGCGGCTGCCTGAAAAGAAAGGTCCAGTGTTTCACATGTAAGTGGCCTGCAAGTTTTGGAGGAAAGTGCATGCGTGAGTGCACCGCGATCATTGAGATGCATGATGACTCAGCGCCATGTGGCTACAAGGCACGTGCGGCACTGTCCTCTGCACTGTCCTCCAAAGGACGCAGCAGATCGCACTTGCCTCGCCCCCAGGCTCAGACTCAGATCACAGCACGCCAGCTGACAGCTCGGCAGGCTGGTCAACATCTTCCTCGGGATTGCTTCGGGATGTGAGGCGCTGCAAGCCGTTCGACTGCCTCGGATTCTTCCAAAATCACATGTTGAGGTCCCAAATGTAGGTCTGAACCGTCTTTAAACTTGCAATTGCCGCAATTCTGCAGGCTGACACGCTGACACCCAGATTTGAGGTACAGTACCCTGCGCAACCTCTGGTTCCTCGTCTCTCAACCCCAGGCAAAGCATTACTGCATACACTGCGACATTGTGCACATGACGATTGCAGCATTGACCCGGTTTTGTCGCTACAGGCGTCATATTGAGACGGACCGCCCATAGTCTTCACCATGGCGGCAGCAGCAGCCAGGGTGGACAGCTCGCCTCTCAGCAGTGAGTTTGAGGACCTGGGCATGAGCGACGAGGCCAGCAAGAGCACCGCCGGCGGCGGCGAGTCGGACTGGGTCGAAGGCGGGGAGGAGGTGATTGGCAAACGCCGCGCCACCGGTGGCGGCAGCAGCAGTGGCAGTGGTACATCTCCCAGTGACTCGCCCGAAGCAGTACGGCCGCAGCAGCCGCCGGACCCGCAACGCATGTCGGCAGCCGGCAGGCCATCGGAGGTGCACCCCCAGGCAGCAGATCGTGCAGCCAGCCGCACAGCAGGTGTGCAGAGATTGTGTGACTTCCGCATGCTCGCAAAACCTGGGGAGGCCCGCAGTCTAGAGGAGGACAGCGCTCGGCATGCATCTCAGCCCTTGTGTCCCCCCTGTATCTGCAGGCAGCAGGCAGCCTGGCGAACCTGATGATAAGGTCTACTCGACCCTGAAGGAGATTGAGGATGCAGGACACAAGGTGGGAAGAGTGTTTAGGGTTTGGGGTGTCTAGTGCCTCCATGGTGCTCGTGTCATGTGCTTACCAACAGACCCTCATGCTGATGTGGACTTCTGAGCACTTCTGCCTGTGCTGTGCTGTGCAGGTAGCGGACTTCACAAAGCATGCCGCCACTGACCTCACCAAGAAGGTGACCTTCATCAGTAAAGAGAAACACAACTGGAGGCAGATCTCCCTTTGAAAGCATGCAATTGCCTGCCTGCATGCTGCAGCCTGCTATGCACCAGGACCAAAGCGTCACATACTGCATGCAGCTGTTTGGCGGCGGCGGCGGCGGCGGCGGCGGCGCCGCGGCAGAGGAGGGCTTCAGCATCAGCAAGATCACGGAGGGCGTGTCCTCCTGGTGGTCGGCGCTGGACCCCAGCTCCCTGGTGCCCGACGTCGGGCCCAGCACCGCAGCCGCCAGCCCCGTGCAGGTGGTCCTTCAGCTGTCATATGATGACTATATTGCCGGCCTTTCTCCTGTGCATCTAGTCTGAAAGTGGCATCGTGAAGGGCTTGTCAAAATCAGCAGATGGCCGCCTGCCTGTCCGCGCACTGCTGCTGCTTGTCGCCCTGTGTACCATCCCTAATTTGCAAGCATGAATGTGCGATCAACACCAGTGATCACACACTGCCGCAGGCCAAGTCGGACGCGCAGCAGCTGTTTGGGTTGCCGCCCACTGAGGAGGTGCTGGAGAAGTTCACATGCACGCTGGCGCAGACATACAGCTGCCGACATAACGCCTTCACTGGCCCGCGAGAGGTGCAGTATGTAGTCGATTAAGTGCACCGCAACTGCCATGGCGCTGGTGTTGCCTGCCTATCAGCTTGTGCAAGCAGACAGTGGACATCAGAGTCCTGCATGAACCACATTGCAGGCGAAGGTCTTGTCTGTGTTGCGCAGGTGACCTGGCCTGGGATGCTGTACATCACAGACCGCCATTCCTGCTTCAAGGCACAGCGAGACAGCACGACGCTGATGCTGCCACACACAGATGTGGGCTTGGTCCAGAAGGCCGAGAGAGGTGTGAAAGTCTGGGCGTCTGCAAGATGCTGCATGCGTTGCGTTGTGCATTGCATGCTGCCTTGCAGTTGCTTTTGCTGTGTGAATGTCGTGCTGGTCAACCTGCGGCCATCATGCTGTGACTGCGACTGGCGAGGGCTCAGTCATAATTCTTTGCGACGTGATTTTGCTCAGTATTCTCGTCGTCGCCTTTGATCATCATCCAACATGCTGCAGGCGGCAAGGGCTCGCTGCGCATCGGCTTTGGCGGCGAGGGGGAGCACCTGGTGCTGCAGGACTTCAGCGGCGGCACGGAAGGGCTGGACGGCGCCCTCGCCCTTTTAGAGCATGTCACAGCCGGCAGCTGAGGCCATTGTGTGGAGTGCCATCAATTCGGACAGGCAGACGGCAAGTGGATGACTGCACTACGACATGCCCTGTCGCTGGTGTCTGTTGACATCAAAGTGGATCATCGAATGCAGCGGTAGAGGAGAGTGAGAACTGCTTGTGCAGTCGTATGTACAGTAGACGGTGTACATTAGCTGAGGCTGCTGGTGATTTAGCTGTCAGCATGCGGCAACGGTGCCGCTGAGACGTTGAATCCGATGGAACAAGGTCCTAAGGGCCCCTTGTCATTTGCAAGCCCGATCTCCATGAGGCAGTTTCGACAAGCTGCGTGACGTGGGAAATTGCGCTGGTACAATTGGCCCCCTGGAGACGCCGCTGACGCAATGGAGACATTTGCGCAAGATTCAAGGATTTCAGCGGGCCAACGACAGAAAGCCTCACTGCCATGTTTGCGGCACCTCGTCACATCGATTGAAAGCCTTTTCCTATGCATGCCTGCAAGCCGGTGTCATACTGTACAAGAGCTTCAAGTTGAACATGCACTGATTCCACGATCCCACCATGCATGTTCTCACAATTGCGCCTTAGTTCATGTGACATCGAAGAAACGAGCAGGTGACAGTGCAATGAATCCCTGGCGGCAATCGCGGCGACGTTAGCGTCATGCCTTTCGGGCAGCTCGTCATTGGGCCGCCTGGCAGCGGCAAGACCACCTACTGCAATGGCATGCAGCAGTTCCTGCAGGCACGCTGACCATGTCAGTACACTCAGACTGCGTCCTGATGGGCCAGACAGCCTTTGACGAGCAGCAATGTTCCGGCCCGCAGCATCATCAAGGCTGCTGGCAATCCATCGGGCCATGCTGTGTCGCAGGCGCTGGGGCGCCGTGTGGCGGTGGTCAACCTGGACCCGGCCAACGACGCGCTGCCGTACGAGTGCGCTGTGGACGTCAGGGGCCTCATCTCCCTGGAGGAGGTGCAGGAGCAGGAGGGCCTCGGCCCCAATGGCGGTGCGCCAATTAGAGACATGCTAGGGGTAGTCAAAGAAGTCTTTAACTACCCCTAGACATGCATCCGCCCAATATGCATCTGGCTTGGGAAGTGCCTGCTCACCGATGCATCAGTGGTGGTCTTCATGGCAATGCCCTGGAGGAGGTGCAGGAGTAGTGGCGGCCGCACAACAACGGGCTTTGATGTTGACGTGACGGGACTGCCGAACTCGCCATGCTGAGTGATCTCCTTGCTGAGAGGGAGCCAAGAGCATCCAACATGTCAGGCCCCGTTCCTGCGGACAAGTTACGAGACGACGGGATGTGCGCGTCACACGCTGCCGTCTGTTCAAGCTGGGCCGTGAACAGGTGCCAATGCTGTGCTGCAGGGCTGGTGTTCTGCATGGACTACATCGAGTCGAACCTGGACTGGCTCAGGGAGCAGCTGCAGCCGCTGGAAGCAGGTGACTGCGGGACTTCATCGTGCTTGACCTGCTGATGCTACCACGTTCCGCATCCAGACGGCATGTTGTTTCCGATTGTGGGCATCTGCGCGGACCACCAGCCTGCTGCACCTGCAGAGGACTGCTACCTGCTGTTCGACTGCCCGGGCCAGGTGGAGCTGAGCACACTGCACGACGCGCTGAACAAGGTCCTGAGAGTCATGACGAATGACTGGCACCTCAGGTGACGCTCCCGAGCCACCCTCTCGGCAAACCCTGCACACCAGCGTGCACTTGTCAACGAGACCTGACCAACATTGT
Source organism: Tetratostichococcus sp. P1 (assembly GCA_036584455.1). Classification (NCBI taxonomy): domain Eukaryota; kingdom Viridiplantae; phylum Chlorophyta; class Trebouxiophyceae; order Prasiolales; family Stichococcaceae; genus Tetratostichococcus; species Tetratostichococcus sp. P1. The sequence goes on from BTPI01000001.1 coordinate 4,149,805, forward strand.
TGTGGGTGCCACCAACCCCATGATCTGATTATATGTCTTCCAACATGTCTTCTCTCGAGTGTCTCAACTGGTGCAACACAGGCTCACGGCGGTGCATCTGGTGGATGCGCACCTGACGTCGGACCCAGGAAAGTACCTCGCTGCGGCGCTACTGAGCCTGTCCACCATGCTGCACCTGGGGCTGCCGCACATCAATGTGCTGTCCAAGGTGCCGCGGATTCCTCACCTGCAATGTCTCAGAAGGGCAGCGTCATTGTCGATGTCAGCAAGCTTTTGCTATACTGTCCCCTGCTGCGGAGACGCTGAGCCTGTCCACCTTGCTGCACATGGGGCTGCCACACATCAATATGCAGTTGAAACTGCATTGGTGTCCTGTGTCAGCAGACCCTGTCTGGCAGCGTGGCGGTGCATCCGAGGCACCGACACCTTGTTGCGTGTGACATCTGCATGGCGCAATGACTGGCAATGTCAGCGACGACAGGCCTCCCGTAGACTCTCCACGAGCACCCGCCATTGGGTTGAAGTCCATCTGTACCGTCCATGTTCTGGCAGGTGGACCTGATCTCGCAGTACGGCCGCCCGGCCTTCGGGCTGGAGTACTACGCCGCCGCCGAGGACCTGGGCCAGCTGGCGGACCTCATGGCGGGCGGCGGTGACAGCGGCGGCACTGACATCGGCGGCGGCGGCGGTGGCGGCGGCGGCAGCGGTGCAGCAGCTGAGGGCGGCCGGCAGTCTGCCACGGCTACGGCGTTCCCGCCGCGCTTCCGCCGCCTCACCTCGGCGCTGTGCGAGGTGAGGGTGTACTAGCTTAGGGTTTAGGGGATTGAAACGTGGACACCTCTTGTCATCTTGGACCCTGACCCGCTGCTTCTGATGGAGGCTGGTGCATTGGGTTGTGCTCTACAGGCGTGTAGTGGTTGCATGTGGCCCGGCGTGCCCACCATGTTGCTTGGCAAGGGTTGAAGGGCAGGAAGGGGCGCTCTTGCAAACTGATCTTTTTGTTCCCAGGTGGTGGAGGACTTCGGCCTGCTTCGATTCATCCCACTACACGTGGAAGACAAGCACTCCATGGCGGCGCTGCTGCGGCACATCGACAAGGCCAACGGCCACGCCTTCACGGGCCGCCCTGATGCCGAAGCGCTGGCCCAGTTCAGCCCTGTCGCCACGGCAGGTGCGCTAGGGGTGGATGCAGAACCCTTCTCTCATTACCACTAGGTGCGCCGGCCTCACATGTCCTGTGGCAATCAACAGTTTGTCTTGCCTGTTGCTCATCGACAACGTGCTGAAGGTATCCTCAGCCTATCGGTCATGCACCAGTGACTTGTCGTGTGCATGTCCAGCTGATGTTATTGGCCTGCAGATTACGACGCCGCCGACATGGTGGCGGAGTTCGAAGAGCGACTTATGCCCTCAGAGGTTGCTGAGAGACATTGAACTAGGGAAGTCCATTTGGAGGTGGAGGCTGACTTGAGGACCTGCGCAGGAAGTTCCTTGCCCAGTTTGCTGTTTCGATTTTGACTTCTGCCATGTGCGTGAGTTGCTGCACATGATGCCATGACCGCATCGGAGCAATGTCGAGGCGTTGTGTTTTGGAACGTAGTCAAGAGTCTGTGTGGTTTTGGTTTCTATTGGTGAGCCTTTCAAGTTGCTAGCCTCGTCATGAAGTCATGATTGCATGCATAGGTGTCCAGGCCTGCTTGGAGTTCTGTGACACAATCCATTCGTCAAATGAGGCTTTGCTCATAGCGTCATGATGACAGCCTCAGCCACTCACACTCAAGCTGTTGCCGACGCACAATGGTGCCCGGTCATGTCAGTACGTCTGTTGTGTCAACGCTAATCAGCTTTGGCTGTTCTTTATTATACTTAAGTTTGAAAACAATTGGGCATTTTAAACTTCCAGTTCCAGTGCATGGGTCCGCTCGTGCACTGCCGATCTTGGCGTGCTGCCAGCGACGCTGCCAGCATCATCAACATCCTCGTCTGGCAGGCTGGAAAAGGACAACCGCCGCTTCACGGAGCCCAGTTGCTGGCTCTTGCGCCGATGCGATGCGACCGTCACTGCGACTGTCGCTGAGACGATCAAACTGCCACCAATATACATGTACAAGCTGCAGCCAAAGACACCAAGTATCACGTTGCTTGTAAAATATGTGCATGACCACATGTAGGCATCCGCCTGGACAAGCAAGGTTTTCATCATGTGGTGCAAACAGCATACCTAGGGGCGTCTGCCAACCCCATTACATATCCTGTGCAGGGCGAGGCACCAACTTCAGTGTGGCAGATGTAGGTCTTTGGCTTGTATGCTAGTCTGCAAGCGATGCAGGAATGCAGAGCACAGGCGCTGCACCTATCACACTGCCGATGATTGGCTCTGAAGCAGTTGACAGCGACAGCGCCAGCGGCGAGATGTACTTCAAAGACAGGTTCAGCCCCTGTTTTGCATGACAGCAATGGCATTGGGCTCCGCATCGAAGCGTGAGTGTAGGTCACACACAAGACATCATCCCAGCATGCAACATCCAGCGCCGTCGGCGACGGCACTACAGTTCATGGTTGTACCTCACCTGGTGCCCCATGATGCCAGGGACAATGGCCAGCCACAGCACAGGCACTATGTGCGTGCCGCTGAGGTAGCCAACGATGGAGTTGGTACCGAGCGGCACGAGCTCGGAGTGTTCCAGCGCTAGGCTGCCCAGCGTCATCGTCAGCCCCGCGATGCCTGCCATGTAAGGTGCAGTAGTGAAATAACATGAAAGGGTAGCGCTGCTTCTGTGCTCTGATGGTGATCCCATCATGCAAAGGCGCCCGTCCTTTAAATGCTGTCATGACAATGGTTTCACGTGAGGCGACCAGTCATTCACCATTTTGCACGTGCCTGTGACAGGCACAGCGTAAACCATGAGCGGCATGAAGGCCCGCAGATTTTGACCGACCTCCAAGTAGCCAATGATGGATATGGCGCCAATCAATGTGACCATGTCACCTGCCAACGTGGCCTGGGAACACAAAAACCCACACAAATTGAATTTTCTGATAAGTCATGTATAAATTTAGTCCAGGTGGACCATGCTGTCATGCTGCAGCCACTGCCGCTTTCGCAGCCTGGGCCACCGGCGACGGCATCCCCTATGGTGGATGCTGTGCAGCAGTGCGGCAACAGGATCTTGCTACCTCGTTGTGGCCGCTTTTGGGCCCCAGGGCCAGCACTGCGGCACCAGCCACGCCCAGCACTGTGCCAGCAACCTCCCCAGTAGAGATCGGCTTGCGCAGCAGCAGACTCCCCACCGCAATGGCGAGTGGCGTCACCTGAATCAAGCATGGGCAGCGAGCTCGCCGAAGACCGGACTCCATTTTGGATGGTTCAAATTGACACACTGCTCGTGCTGCCGACACAGAGCACCTGCACACTTCTCTAATGGCAATCTTGCGTGATGATTGCAAAGATGCTTAAAGCAGATAGCTCACCGACACAAATAGGTATGCATGCACCAGCGATGTGTGCTGCGAAGGACACAGAGTCCTCAGTCGATGCTGCCATCGCCCATTCATTGAAGGCATGCGCCAACGTGTGTGCTGCATGGGAATTAATGCCAAGCCAGGCGGCAAATGGAAGACAGTTACTCACTTTGAAAACCTCACCTTGATGCCCCAGACCCAGCTTGAAAAGTGGATGGCCAAGGACACGCCTGAGAATGTCAGCCTGCCGTAGCTTTGCAGCGTGCGCCGCTTGAGGTCTGCACAGGGTGAAGCCTGCTGAGTGGTCGGTGTGATGCCATGCTTTGCAGATGGCGGTGTGGGACGCACAGCACTGAATGCCACTCGCCTGAGGGGCATCCGCGAGAACTGCCATGCGCACACTGGCGAGCACAGCCCAAAACGCCACTTGCCTGGGGGCATCCGCGAAAACTGCCAGGCACACACCGGCGAGCACAGCGCCGTCGTTATCTGCAGCCGCCAGGCGCCCAGGCGGAGCGCCGGCACATCGGACACCAGCGCAAATGTCACGCCGGCGGAGCTGACGGAACACACCTATGTAGTATGTTTCAACATATCATTCGTTCTAGTGGTTACGTGTCACTTTATCCCTGCTGATGCAGCTCGACTAGGCGACTCGTTGCTCCCTAGGAATACTGTGCCAGCGGTAAATGATCGACGAGAATGTGCAGTGCTGATGGCCCCACTGTGTTGCCTCACCGCCAGCACCAGCACGGGGATAACGAACCAGGGCCACGGCTCCGCGGCGTCGCCGTCGGCGGCCGCGTGCTTCTGCTCGTCCACCAGCATCTGCACCTCGCCGCCGGCATCGGTCAACGGCGCCAGCTCCACCTCCGGCTCCGGCGGGCGGTGCCCTGCCACACTGCCGACGCTGCCCATCGCGAATGGCGAATGACCCAACTCTCCTCACATCGCAAGCGTGTGGCATGTACAGGACTGATCATGACGATGGTGTTCAGTATGTCAGTGGCGCATCAGCAGCCATGCGCGGACCCTGCATGCATGCTGGTGCCAGATAATAAATTGATGGGGCGATCACGCTACAACGCTTTGTCATCGCCTTAGCTGACATTGACAAACATGTTGTGGCGTTATCAGGCCCAGTGCAATGTCAAAGAAGAGAGCCGAGCGACAAGGTTATCATGGGTTGGGTTAATTCCGACACCGGGCTAATTCCGACACCTACCCCAAATTCGATCAAATGCGATACACCGCGACATCGGTGGTTATGCTGATGCGCAACTAGGCGTCATGAAAGACGCTTCAGGCTACATAATTTGCATTGCGCGTCATAGCAGCAGATGAGATGTCGGCGTGCCATCAAAAGTTTCCGAATTAGGGGTGGGTGTTGGAATTTACCCGGTGTCGGAATTAACCCAGCCCAAGATTGTCATTGGGGACAAGGTCGCGTGCAAACTTCATCAAGCCAGCATGTCTTTGCAGCTGTATAGTCACAAACTGCATTGCAACAACAGTTGTCCATTCTAGATATCACACCCGCTGCAATCGCATGTCGCTGACAGCGCCACAGGCTCTCAACCTTGATCAATCTTCGGTGGCTGCTGACTCTTGTTGCTGTCAGGTGATGGTGTCGGGAACAATTTCGCGTTGTCATAGCTTGCTTGAGTGATGGTGCAGCGTTTGAATAAGGTGCTGCAGCGCAAGGTTCAGGTACGATCAGGCTACCTGTGTGCCGCTGCACATGCTGCGGCATTCATATGCCTGCGAAGATTGCACCGGGGTTGATGCCGCACGCCATTCGTGACACAGCGTGTTACACTATGGCTTATGCTGAAATGCAACAGGGCGAGGAAGGCGGTTATCCGCACAAGCGGTTTTACCGGGCGAGGGCGCACAGCAACCCGCTGAACGATGCGCACTTTCCTGTGCCAACATCTCCGGCCGATGTCGACTGGTGGGCCCCAATGATGCGTGCTGTCGCCTGCTAGCTGACCGTAAGAGGGCACCCGGAGGGTCATTTGAGGAAGACCCGAATCTTCGAACTGGTGTTGCAGGGTCCGGCTGTACCCTGTGCTGGCTCAGCAGCCGGCAGCACTGGACACGAGCACAGCCCAGCCAGCAGCGGCAGCAGCAGTAGCAGATGGCGGTGCAGGTGCAGCTGCTCCCAGAGCGTCAAATGAGGACGGGACAGCGGGTGCCACCGCTGCTGCAGATGCCAGTGCTGTGGCCGCGGCGCCTGTTGTAGACAGGCTGGTGGGTTCGCGGTGGTGTCAGGCTTATAACCGCAGTGGTGCTAGCCTTGCATGAGCTGCGCTCTTGCATTGGAGTTGAAGCAATGTGACGCATGACATCACTCTTCCCTTGTGCTGCACCGCAGGTGCGCTTTGTGGATGTGGGGTGCGGCTTTGGCGGCCTGCTGATCCGGTTGGCGCCGCTGTACCCTGACAAACTCATGCTGGGCTTCGAGCTGCGCGACAAGGTGAGCTTTTGCGCATCAGATCTTCAACTGCAGTGAAGTGCTCACTCTCTGCGCGACCGACCCATTCGCCATAATGGGCCAGCTCAGCAACAACTATGCGAACGTCTGTTGGCAACCCTTCTGGAGGTCGGGTTGATGTAGGTGCTGACGGTGCCGTCATTGAGACGCAGGTGTCAGAGTTTGTGAAGGAAAGGATATTGGCACTGCGCCGTGAGCAGCCGGGCTCCTTTCAGAACATCGCATGCGCACGCACCAACGCGATGCGGTACCTGCCCAACTACTTTTGCAAGGGCCAGCTGCAGAAGCTGTTCTTCCTGTTTCCAGACCCGCACTTCAAGGCAAGTTGCCAAACGACAGCTGGAATCCTTGCAATGGCCCTCCAAGTGCGTTCGGCTGCCCAACCTGTTCTTTGAGTAGATGTTCATTGTCGCTCCTGTACATGTGCCTGACATGTCACATCATGTGCGTACAGGCCACCAACCACAGGAGGCGCATAATTCAGACATCGCTGCTGGCCGAGTATGCATACCTGCTGGCTGTGGGCGGCATGCTGTACACCATCAGCGATGTGCAGGCAAGAAGCTAGGTTGCTTCCAATGACCCTGTGCTGCTTCCAATTCCGTCCCGGTGGCCACATCAGTATCGTAAACCTCGGGCTCGTGTCACATGGGATGTAAATGCCAGAAGCTGCAACATCCTGTCGATATGAGTGATGCGGTGCCTCAACAACTCTCCGCATTGATGTGGACATGCAAGTCGATGTTGAGACCTCCGTGATCTTGCTCCGTTGCAGGATTTGGCAGACTGGATGCAGGCCAAGCTGGATGTGCACCCGCTGTTCGAGCGTGTCAGCGATGAGGAGCTGGAGGAGGACCCAGCGGCGGGACTGCTGGCGGAGGGCACAGAGGAGGGACAGAAGGTGGTCCGCAACTCGGGGCAGGTGTGGCGGGCGGTGTACCGCCGCATCGCCGGTGCCGCTGAAACAGGGTGATAAGTTGGCATGCGGACCAGCAGCTTGCTTACACGACAGTTTGCAGGGAACCGTTTCAGCGTCGTGGGTGACAAAGCATCAGAAAGACGAGTGCCTGTCTCAGCAGTAGGACAGCTGTTCGCCCCCCGTGCTGCCTGTCTGCTTTCCCGCTGTAAATTCCGCCAAGTGAGTGCGACGTGTTCCCGCCGGTTTGTTTCTTCGCAAAAGCCCCAGGCAGCATTGAATGACGGCTCGATACTCCTGCTGCTTGTCCTGAACCATATCGGCCTGTGGAACTGCCCAAAGAACCCCACCCTATGCATACGACTACGACCCAGCCAAACAACGACCGACAATAGCTTGGCCGCGCAAGATGGCTTGGCTGCGACGCAATGCAGAGCCATGGTCTTCTGAGGCCATCGAGGACGCAACGGACCATGTCATTGCAGCTTTCACTCGGTGCGACACTCCCAAGGCAGAGGCCATGGCCCAGCCTGCACACGATTACGGGTTGAGTTCGCCGCGCTGCTACCGCATGCACAAGCTTGTCCGACAACACACGCGCACATTTCATGTGTACAGGGATGCTGATGTCGCGGACTTGGCAGCAGCCCGACTCGTGTCCAGGCTGTGGCGGCGCCTTGTGACCCGCAACCTTTGCAGGCTGCAGCCAAGCAGAAGGCTGAATGCCGGCATGGCTGCCGCGTTCTCTGAGCTGCGGGACTTGCACACGAGCCAATTCAAGGATATCAGCACGGTCCTGCCCATGCTCAGCAACCTGACATCGTTTCATGGGTGTGAACCACTATGCATTGCAGTGTGTGTGCGACGTGCCGGGCCGCATCTGACATGCAAGCATGCTCTGGGTGCACCCCAGTTGCCATATGACAACATTGCCATCATTACAGCAACATGAAAGCGCAGCTTCTTCATTTCCCGTGTCCAGGTCAGCCTGCGATGTGGCTGCCATCGGACGGCTGTCGTGGCTGCAGTCGCTTAGCCTGAGCGGCAAATCTAACATGCACGGCCAGTTCATGCACACAGTGCAGCTGTCAGAGCTGCAGCCGCTGGCTTCGTTGACCCACCTCGACCTGTCGTTTGCAAAGTTGTCTCTGTTTGGGCGTGCACCTAAGGCTGCAGAGACCCTTCGCAATGCCATGGCGGCTGTTGCAAGCCCCCCAGGCTGGCTGCCCTCCACTTGAGACACCTCACGCCCTCACTGACAGATGCAGGCGCGTTCATGCCACCAGCCAGCTGACCTCCTTTTAAGTTACTGCTTTCACATGAGGCTGATTGTTATGTTTATACCAGGGTCATACTCTTCGTACGGAACACACAATGGCAATACTATGCACAGGTGTCAACGAGCTGGCTCCTCTGGCGCACAATCTCAAGGAGCTCCACCTGGAAAGCAATCACAAGCTGGAAGGCCGCACATCGACTGCTTCTTGCACCTCACGGCCCTGAACGTGGACAACTGCAGCAGCTTCTGCTTGTTCCATGTGCTGCCAAGACTGCAGCAGCTCCGTCTGCTGACGCTGGACAAACCTCCAGCTGAATCCACATCAGGTGCCGTTTGCCCCAATTGTCACTCCCGGCCAAGCAATTGCATCCGCCACAGCCTTGCGCCTGGCCTAGGATGTACAGCCACCTGTGTTGCTATTCCATTTCTGACTTGCTCAGCTGCGCAGTTAAACCTGCCACATTTTAATCTTTGCTTGCAGGGACAACCCCCATGATGGCATCCCAACTGCAGAGTCTCACAGTCTTGGCTAATCTGCAGGCGTTACGCCTGCCATTTCGGGTATGTGCACAAAACACACTTGATGTCAACAATGCACTCACCATGAGAGTGGCTGGCATTTTTCACGGCAGCAGTGCAGTCCTCGTCCGCTGTGAAGTCCCTTAGATTGCCACCACCTGCCTGGAGTATCTGAGTGCCCATCTTGCAGATCCCTAACACGGTGGTGCCTGGCTCAGCGCTGCTCGCATGAGGCGTCCTGCAGTCGCTCGACCTGGGCTGCGCTCATTTTTCGCCAACATCATTTGACCGCATCTGCCGCTACCTGACCCGCCTATCGTCCCTGGACCTGGGCGCTGCATCAACTGTCACCAGCACCACAGGGTGCGCTGCTGGCTGACTCGGCTGAATCCCACCCGACTTGTGTGTGCAGTCTGAGTCTTACAGGTCATGAGTCTCAGCTCACATTGCCAGCATCGCTTAGATTGTATACAACGTCCAACTTCTCAGCTTGGCTTCTGTTTTGGCCTCAATCTGCCCCCAGAACTTATCCGCGACCTTGCCATGCGCAGGGTGGGTGAGCAGCCTCGCCACATCAAGACGCCGCTGGGCCCCGAGCAACTGGGTCAGATGACGAAGCTGCAGGGCCTTCGCCGCCTGGGCGTCAGTGGCTTGCAGGCCAGCGCCGCAGCCGCCTTTGCGACCTTCAAGGCGATGACTGTATGGGTTGTGCTCGTGACATGACGAAGTGATCCAAGACACCTCTGCGTCTGACTTGGCTCCTGGCTGTGACACTCTGACATGAACTGGGTGTGGAATGATCCGTGTATGTGCAATGTCCTTGTGAAATGTCATTTCACAGGCACTGCCATTTCTAGAGGCTCTGGACCTCAGCAGCGTGCGCATGGACTGGGAGGAGCCCCCCTGGAGGAGCGGCGGGCTGGCGCACCTGACGGCTCTGGATGACAGATGCGGTCGTGCCACTGGTGCATCGGTGCTGGGGATTCAAAGCTGCAGTTATCAAGTGTGATGTCAGCAGATGGTTAATGACAGTTGTCCAGGCAAGGTGTCTACCCACCCTGACGAGCTGGTCGATGACCAGCCTCTGTCTCCTGGCACTCTGCTGCAGGAGGCATTCCGCAGGGTGGCCCAAGCGGCGCCGACCTGCGGCTGACCAATACAGGGCTGCTTCCCCGCGCCGCCGACGTCCGGCCGCTGACGGCGCTGACCGCCCTGTACCTCGCGCACAACCGCTCTGCTGGCGGCGACCTGCTGGCTGTGCTGGCGCGCCTGCCACAGCTGCGCGTGCTGGACCTGCACCGCACCGTAGACATTGATGACAGGTTTGCACTTCCAGCAGATTTGTCTGGCATGCTTGCAGCCAGGTCCTTTGCCCTGCCTTGCCGCGTGCCTCTGCCTTGAAGTAGTTTGCATATAGTGGAACCTGGTGATCCATCTGTGCGTCACTGTCGCCACAGGATTCTGTCGCTGCTCTACCCCAGCAAGTCGCTGCGGGTGCTCAACTGCCGTGGCGGCGGCTGCGTCTTTGATCCCGCAGACGGGGCAGCAGCTGAGAGCTTTGCAGCGCATCCGTACCTCCGCATGGAGGACAGCACTGATCAGGGCCCACTGCCAGTGGAGCCGCTAGTGGACTGGGGGATATAAAGCCTTTGGAGAGGGACATTCCAGCACTCAAGCTCAGAAGTGCATTCAAGATCCAACTGACACTGTACTCAGGTGTGTCACGTCAGGAGGGTTACCGTGAAGGCAGCAACCTACGGTTTGGTGCTGAAGCGGGAGCACGTCATGGTCGACAATTGTCAGATGCCTTCGAACAAGCCAATTGCTCTGCCTGTTGCGCCCTTCAACCGGATAGGAAGAGCGTTGTCGGCAAGTTGAATGGAGTTTGTATAAAGTGTTATTGCAAGATGGTGTGAGGGTGCCCAGCTTTGGTGCCCCCTCTGCAGTGTTTTCAAAAGAATACCACCAACAAACATACTGTATTTGATATCCTGATATCCGTATTGGCATACAATGCTGAGCGCAATCTGTGCACATGTGCCCCCGCGGCTGACCCGACTGATGCTGATGGCAACTGGTCACAAGGCTGACAACTAACGAGACACCAACCGAATCGAAGTTGAGCTCTTGCACCCCTAGATCATCTTTGTGACTACCACTAATCAGTGTACACAATGATCCTATTTCTGCGGCGCTGGTAAGCTCCAGCGCAGTGTAGGAATAGAGCCTAATACCACCAGTCACTAAGAAACCTGAAATCGACCCCATGTACTTGTGATTGCCGCTGGCGCCGACTCTCAGCAAACGCCCCAGATCCAGAACGGTACACAGTCCTCTTGTCAGTCGACCCCAGCCTCAGACGGGGCCGGTGTACTTGTGGGCGCCACCAGCGCCGACTGCGCCCTCCACATCCACCACATACAGCTTGCCGGAGTCCGGAGACGCGTCTTCGCCCTCCTCCGAGATGGTCGTGATGTACAGCTGGCTGAGGCTCTCGCCGCCAAAGGCGATGGCGCTGGGTCGCTTCACCGGCATCTTGATGGTGTGCAGCCGTGCGCCTGTCTCCGCATCATAGCAGCCGACCTGTAACATGCACATGCCATTGGTGTGACGAAGCGCACACATGTCAGTGCGCATCACAGCAGCCACCATGTGGGCACCTTGCACACGAGGCTCAAAGCGGATATGATGATGTGGCACAGTGTGCATCACAGCAGCCACACCTACTGCCATTCAACCTCGTCAGGGCATTGTCGTGCGGTGCTGGCCACTGCTATTCCGATGCCAAGCATTTAGCCCATGCTCTCACCTTGCCGTGCAGTCTGCAGGGTCCACAATGATGCGGGCAACATACATCAACTCCTTCCACACCTGGCCGCCCTGCTCGTGCGCCACCCACAGGCGGCCCTCCGAGTCGATCGCCATGCCGTCGGGCGCGCCCTCCTCCTCGATGTTGAAAGTCAGGACGGTGCGCCAGTCCGCCACCGCGTGCGGCGTGCCCGTCTCATTGCACGGCATGGCGTACACCTTGCCGGCGTACGTGTCCGCATAGTACATCGTCCGCTTACCCTGCAACGCAGCATCCTGTGGTGTCAGCCCGTGTTTTAATGCGCACGAGTCTGTGTGCGACCTACAGCTTGGTGGGCACGAGCATGCTTCCCAATCAATGGCAGTGGCCATTGATGACATGATGTGCGGACCGTGTGCCACATTTTCCTGCTCACAGGCGCTCACCATGTTCCAGCACATGCCGTTGGGCAGCCCCAGCCTGCCCTGCTCGAACAACACAAGCAGCTGCGGCTTGGGCGACCCCTCTTGCTGCTGCAGGGTGTACACCCAGCCGCCGATGCCGTCCTCCCACTTCTCCTGCGTCATCCTGTGCAGATGCAGAGGAACTGCAATGGGTGCCGGCCTGACAGTAGTGTGCATTCACAGTGCTGTCTTCTGTGCATGATCCAACAGTCGCCAAGATGCAGTTGTCCTCATGGCCTGATGGCCGTGTCACGCTCTCCGCCTCACCAAATTGGGGGTAGGTGTCCTGACACTGTCAGACACAGACGCATACCTGCCGGCGATGATCTGGCCGCCGGGCGCGGCACGGCAGTCGTTGAAGCGCCACAGCCCGTCCTTGTTGGAGCCCTGCTCCTGTGGCACCGTGGCCAGCACCCCGCGCACCTCGCCGCTGCTGAGCTCGACGGCATATACATTCTGCAGGGTTTTCCACACCAAAATTGTGCGCGCAGTTCAAATTTGCTGACATGGACATTCGCTGGCTTGGGTTGCCTGGCATTGCATGGCCATGCGTGGTCGTGCACGTTCGCAACCTGACATCAGCTGCGGGCACACACCCTCTCACCTGCTCCATGGGGACGACCAGAACGTCCGGATCCTCTGTTAGGATGATGGCCGGCGTCAGCTCCTGTGTGGGCACCGAGGCGTGCCGCCCATTCGCCGGGTGCAACACGTGGATGCGGCGCCCCTCCTGATCCACCCACAGCAACCGCTGGTGGTCGGCGTCCCAGATGGGCGACTCGCCGAGCTTGAAGGGCGTGTCAAACACCGCGCGCGGTTCGCTGGTTGAGATCTGTGGGGCGGAGCCCATGGCTCTCAGGGTTGGATTCACAAGACGCCACGAGTTACTGAGGGATGTCTGAGGGATGCAGTGGCAACGGCGCCTCTGCTTGATTGAGGCTGACACTGATGTACATTGCGCGGCGACCACCAGCGGCTGCAAGCAGGACAGGCACACACCCAGACGACTGATCGCGATGCGACTGGGTCACTCAATCACCATTTCACCTAGCCTATGTAGTTCCGTACTTGAACACAGACTGAAATGGATTGAAGCTTCTGCATCAGGCATTTGTGGACCAATTGGCATGACAAACCTTGTCAGACAGACCAGCGAACCTGCACTGGATTGTGCTTGCCATAGATATGGCATTGCCGCTGCCTTGCACCGACTTGCTCCTGCAGCTCTTTCAGCATGTCGCCGCAAAGTCACGAGGCGAAGGACGTGCAACTGGAGTGTGATGTCTGCGCCAATCTGGGCGAGGTGTACCATCCGTGCCTGCACGCACAGCCTCCAGCCCTGGCCTCAACATGAACCAGCGACAGGCACTCTGGTCAATGATCCTGGCAATGGGATGATGCGGTTTCTCTTCTCATGCACAAGTTAATTGTTGGTGCAGAGCCCAAGTTGGGATGCGCAGAGCGGGCGGCTGCTGTCCGTGAACATCAACAATAAGCGGATCTTCGTGTTCAATCCGGAGACCAAGCAGCACGTCACCATACAGCTGAGGGAGATGGTCGGCGCGGTGAGCGCTGCTGCAGCTTGTTGCTCACAGGACGGGCAGATGGGAGGAACATCCAGCACGTGACGATGGAGCAGTGCATGCACACGCACAGAAGGTGTTATACTTTCCACGCATGCAGGTGATGCCCACAACGCAGACCAACACGCTGCTGGCAGCCCTGGAGCGGGACATTGCGCTGGTGGATTTCGCGGAGCCCAGGAACCCACAAATTCGTGTTCTCGCGAGCACGCCAGAGGCTGATGGCCTGCCGGCTGATGGGTGGCGCTTCAATGACGCCAAGGTCGCCCCCGGTGGCACCCTTATCGCCGGCAGGTTAGGCATGAAGGGCCTGTGTGCTGTGAGAGCTGGGCTGCAAGCTGTTAGTACTGCAGATTCTGCATCTGCTGTGGCATGAGAGAGATGGCAGGCATGACAAAAGAACGATCGTATCTTGTGTGCATCCTGCAGAATGCACAAGGGCTGGAGAGACGGCACCCCTGGCAAAGTGTACAGCTTCTCACCTGATGGGGCACTGCAGCCAATCATGCAGCACGATGCCATTGGACTTCCCAATGGGATGGCGTGGGACAGGCAGAAGCAGGTCATGTTCTTTGCAGACACAGGTGTGCAGCAAGTGAACTGATGTTCTTTGGTCTTGCTGTCTGCTGACAGCGCACACATGCTTTTGTCCTGAATGGCTGCTGAAATCCAAATATGTTGGCTTCGCAGCTGCCAATGCAATCTTCAGCTACCAGACAGACGCTGATGGCGTTCCCGTCGGCAACCAGCGGCAGACAGCGTTCAAGACAGATGACCCTCCTGGTAATCTGGTCGGGCTGATCATTCTTGATGACCTGACATGCGCATGTAGAGTACACCTTCCATTTCTACACTCGACGATTAGATAATGCGTGCCACAATGCCGTGCAGATGGCATCACCGTTGATGCGGATGGCAACATTTGGGTAGCCCTGGCGGAGTCCGGCAGTGTGGCCGGCTACAGCCCCAGTGGCGACCTGCTGCACGTGGTGAAGCTGCCCGTCAGGCGGCCAACGGCGCTGACGTTTGGCGGCGAGGATCTGGGCACGCTTTTCATCACGACACGGGTCGAGGGTGGGAACGATGCCTCACCCCACGCTGGCAGCATTTTCAGCATCAGGATTCCCGGCGTCAAGGGAGCGGCAGGCGCTTATGCTTTCAGCGCATGATTTTCAAACTGTGCATTGAGTGTTGCGACATTGAGTGCAGCCAGATGGCGGTAGAGCTGAACACGGAATTCTGATCTGAGCGTTGCGAAGTCTGGCAGCGAGTCAGCGACAAACTGATTGGCGGGTTCAGGGCATCATGAACATATATGCCACTGCTGCGCGCCGCACCCTGGAAATGGTGAAGTGCTACACCCTACTCCTGTGAGCAGGCTCCTCATGCTGCTCGATGCTCGCCTTTTACACTTCACAACGAAAAGTCTCGATCATCGCGATCGCTTGCTGGTTGTTTGCCGGCAAACGCACGCGTTTCAGCCGACCATTTGATCATACCTGCTGGCCATCAGCATGTTGCACATGTTTCTGTAGTACTGCTTCGGCACAGAGGCAACTTCAGAAGGCTCAGACACGATATATGCGTTGTCCATTACATCAACATCACCGGATATCACAAAGTTTTGGGGAGTCATGCGGGGGAGGCCACTGGCACTCTGAGTTTGTAGCACCGCGTGCAACAGATAGAATCTAGGTATCTAAGCACCAGCATCGGCTGTTTCAGTTCGCCTTCGGCAGCGCTCGCGCTTTCTTTCACAGCAGACACCCGAGGGCCGACCGCTGCGCCTGCCTGCCGCCGCCCCGCACCATGCCGGCAACTCCGCCGCCGCCGCCGCCGCCGCCGCAGGCGCCAGAGATGCCAGCGCTGGGCCCCAACGACATCAACGACCTGTTCCAGTGCCTGCAGCAGTCGCTCAGCAACGATGTGGCGAAGCAGAAGGCGGCCGAGTCAGCGCTGAAGCAGCACGAGTCCCGCAAGGGTTTCTGCTCCTGCCTTGCGGTGCGATGCGTGATGGGGAATGTCGAGGCGAGCATTTGTTCAGGCAATAATCCGCAAGTTGTCACCGATTGTTACCACGAGGCGACCTTCTCCTGGAGTGTCACTTTGCGCAGGAGATTGTTGGCACCAAGGCAGCCGATCACAGCGCCCGCTGGCTGGCAGCTGTGCAGCTGAAGAACAGCATAACCAAATACTGGCGGCCGCGCCTGAACTCAGCGTGCGCCCTTGCTGTGCATGCTGCGGTTTGACCCCGTTCACCTTGCTCAGACCGTGCACACAGTCTCTGCAGATGCACACGTATTGCCCAAACTCGGTTGCCGAGCACCTCAGAACCATCTTGGGTGGCAACAGCGTCAAGGATATCATTTGCCGCATGATACAGGTCGATGTCTGCTGAGGAAAAGGACCACCTGCGGCGGAAGCTGCTGGATCTGATCGCAGAGGATGACAACCAGGCACTCCGTCTTGATGCTCTGCCCGCTTGCCGAGAACCTGTGTGCGGCGCTTCTGGCTGTCGTTGATTTGCATGCACTGGAGATCACGACAGCATGTGGCAGTGCAGAACCTGGATGTGTGACTCTGTCCTCCTGATACAGATTGCGCTGCAAGTGGCGCTGACCTTTGCCAAGATCGCGCGCCTGGACTACCCAACTGCCTGGCCGTCCCTGTTTGGTGAGGCTTGCGACAGCAGCTGTTCGGTTGCATGACATCATCGTTGAACCAAGAGGAGTCTGCTGTAAGCCGGAACGAAGTCCCTTGCAACACATCCCGGCAAGTTCATTGGGGGTTCATGCTTCTGTGCAGGTGATCTGCTGGGGCGTTTGGACAGCGGCAGCCCAATCGCGGCCCGCCGTGTATACCTGGTGCTGCACCATGTGCTGAAGGAGCTGTCTTCCAAGCGCCTGGTGTCCGATCAACGCAACTTTGCACAGGCGAGCCTGATGTGTCGTGCTATCGTGCACAGCAAGGCATGTTTCTCGTAGGTATGATCGAGGTGTTTTGCAGTGAGACTTGCCTGACGACATTGATGCAACAGAAGTGTCCATGATGCAGGTGCAGCTTGTGTGTCTGAGAGCGTCCGAGGGCATGTTGCAGATCACCAGCCAGCTCTTTGACGTGTCGTGGAACCAGTGGGTGGCGGACACGAGCACGCTGGTCCATACAGCTGAAACCAGTCTGGCGTCGCGTTGCAGATCACCGGCCAGTTGCATGAGGGGGTGTAGAGCCAGTGGGTGGCGGACGCAAGTCTTGCAGAAAACTTTCTGAGATTTGCACTGCAGATTACCAGCCAGCTGTACGAGGGGGTGTGGAGCCAGTGGGTGGCGGACACGGGGACGCTGGTGGAGCGTCTGCCGGCGTCGCTGGAGGGCGGCACCTCCCCGCAGCAGGACATGTACACCTTCGAGCGCTGGCTCATCCTGCTGAAGGCGAGGCTCCTTCGTTGGTGAAAGCTGTCCGTCCCACTCGCGCATCGCCACATCGCGTACATCATTGAGCTCTGGCTGATTCTACTGAAGCATTGGAGGCAGCATGTGTGACATCTGTTTGGCGTAGCATCATGGCCGGTGAGCAGGGGCACATCGCATTGCTCCATGTGCATGCAGCAGCATCTGTGGTGCACTGGAGGTGAAATTACTTTGCATGTCCCCGCAATAGGCCCTGCGACGGCTGGTGGTGTTTGGCTCCGAAGGCGACTTCAAAACGCTGCGCCAGGTCCCAGCTGTCAGTCAGGTGCTTGATGCAACTTACAACTTACAATGCACAGATGCGGTGGTGCTTGCAAAGGTACAACCTCGCTACGGAATGTTCAGAACGTCAAAACCGAGCCCGAACAACCCTACAGCACAACCCAGGTGAGATGCATCATTGCGCAGGTGCTGCCGGCGACGCTGCAGGCCATGCAGGTGCTGCTGCCGCTGCGCCGGCCCGCCGGCCGGACGCCCAGCCAGCTGCATGCGATGCTTGATCGCGGGCTGCTGAAGCTGGCGAAGACAGCCGCGGACATCCTCAACGCCCATCCCTGGTGTGTGTATTTGGTGTTCTGCAGAGTTGCATGGTGACATGTTACCCATAGCACAGTGCCTTGTGATTTGGGGGTCCTACAAGGGCTGCTTCAGCAAAGCACACCACATGGGCGAGGTTGAGGGCACACAAGTGGGTGCAGACAAGCACAGCAGCCCTGAGTGTGTACAAATGTTGAGGGATCCTGCACAGTGCACGATGCTGCAGGCCAACGTCTCCCGCTGCAACATCTCTCGCTGCAATGCTGCCACTCACACAGCAATGCCGTCGCATGCAGGTCGACGTTTCACTCGGGAGCGCTGACGCCGCTAATGGAGTTCTTCTGCCAGCAGCTGGTGCACGCGGCGTCGGCGGCGGGGACGCAGGGGGGCGCGCCGCCCTTCGAGCGCTTCCTCATGCGCAGCATGCTGTTCCTGAATGCCACCCTGCGCAGCAGCACCTTCCGGGGCAGCGCGCCAGTGCACTTCCGGCTCAGCGAGACAGCGCAGGAGCAGGTCAGCAGGGTGTATTAGTCGATATACTGAAGTGGTGAGATGCATGCTCATTCTGGCTGCTATACGCTTTTCGTAACAGACGAATGGTCATTCTGGGATTGCAGCGCTGGAGCAGGTCAATGGGTTTGCCGCATGATGTGCATCTGATGAGTCTGGCTCACGATAAGTATAGCAGATGGACCGTCTTTCTCAGTCAGCATGCAAACTCTTTCGACACGATGCTGTGAAGATGACACTTGGGGTTTTCTCGACCAGGCCTCTACCGTCAAGAATATGGCGGAGGAGGTGCAGAACAGCCTGGCGGCATTCTGGGACGAGGCTCGCCTCAACGCCGTGACCAGCGCGCTCATACAGCACTACTTCCCGCTCACAGTGAGGCCGTACACTGTCAACAGGCTTGCGTGCCTGTAGAGTGTACTCAATGTCCCAAATTGCGCTGCCAATGTGTGCAGACCCCGCATCATTAATGCACGAGTTCGTGTTGGTTGGCGTACTCATGCAGTAGTTGCTGTGCAGGCAAAGGACCTCAGGGCCTGGCAGGCAGATGCAGAGGAATTCCATCATGCCTCAGACGTCGGCGGCTTCCAGGAGAACCTGCGCACCTGCGCCGAGACGCTGTACCTGTCCATCTTCGAGGTGCCCAGCTTGTGCGACATGTCATGTCCCGGCTTGTGTGAAAGCTGGGCTTGACTGTTGGCTGTGCATTGCCAAGATGTGCGCTGCTCAGAGGCAGAAGAATTGAGACAGCGCCTGTCGAATGTCGACTGCAGAGGAACAGGGAGCGGTTAGCCCCCCTGGTGCTGGGCGCCCTGCAGCACGCGTGCGAGGTGGCGCCGCCTGGCGGCACCGCCTCGCTGCCGGGCCCGCACGTGGAGCACATCCCTGCAGCGGCGCTCGCCAAGGAGGCGGTGCTGAACGCCGTGGGCGTGGGCGCGTACGAGCTGCACGACTACGTCGAGTTCTCCCCCTGGTTCCGGAGCACGCTGCTGCCGGTCCGCTTCAACGTCCCTGCTCACATCCTGCTGAGATTGCACACATGCTCAGAGACTGCATGCATGTGAGGGCCACTGGTGCGGCGGTGCTGGGCCCTGGACAAGTGGGTTCATGTGCAAGCCACTCCAGATCACATACTGCTGAATTTTGTTCATGATGGCGCTAGGAGATGGCAGATCAGGCGCCGGCCGCAGCACCCCTACGACGTCGGGCGGCACTGGTGCTGTCGAAGTGGGTGCCACGTGCAGGCGATGACGACAGGCCGGCAGCGTACGCCGCGCTGCTGCAGCTACTGGCCAGCAATGACGCCGCAGTGCAGCTCGCAGCGATCAATGCCCTACAGGTTGGACTTCATACTACAGCCTGTTTTGTGTCTGCAAGGGATGTCTGGGTCGGACATCTCAGATTGCGACACAGCAGATGCATACAGCCATATCGTTCACTATCATGGTTCTGGGTCAAACATCACGTGCAGGCATCGTATGATCCCAGCTCTGACTCGACTTTCTGTTCCCATCTGCCACAGGCGCTGGTCGACGACTGGGATTTTGCGGAGGCGGCTTTCCAGCAGTTTGCGGGCCCCTGCTTCCAGCACCTGGCCAGCTTCCTGAAATCTGCCAACGAGCTGGACTCACAGCTGCAGGTGTGCTGTTCCGCTCCAGCAGCATCTAATGCATGCACAGGCTTGGTAGATACACTGCTGAACCACCATGGATGTACTGCAGCGCGCTGGCTCCTGCTGCTCCTGTGATGACAGGGCTGAATGCATGCAGTATGTTGTGATGGGAGCGCAAGCCGTTCTGCCAATGCAGGAAGTCTGCTTCTCGCTCTCAATGACACCGTGGAATACCCGCTGCATCTCCTGCATGCAGGCGTTCAGCCTGTTCAGCGTCATCATAGACAGGCTGCAGGAAGAGGTGCGGCCCTTTGTGCCGGGCATCCTGCAGCTGCTGCCAGCGGTGTGGTCCGACGCCGAAGGCCAGTCCATCATGCGCATCCAGGTGCCCGAAACTGGGGAACATTGCATGCAGGCAAATGCCCCACAATCTGTGCTGCCTTCCTCTGCTGCCTTGACTCAGCTGCAGGCGCCTGCTTTGCTGAGCCTCTGGCATGGCCTTCGCAAGTCAGAGGACAACTTCTCTCGCATGTTGCCAGGCGGTAACATCAGTGGTAACATCGTGCTTCCCTCATTCTGCGCAGGTGCTGCTGGCACTGCAGCGCCTGCTGGTGGCCATGGGCGCGGGCGCCGGTGTGGCGGACGCCTTCGTGCTGCCGGTGCTGCGGTACGCGTGCGACCCCGCGGGCCCCGAGGCGCTCAACCTGCTGGAGGACGGCCTCGCCACGTGGCTGACTGCGCTGCGGGTGGCCCCCGCCTCCAACCCGCAGCTCACCAATCTTTTCCCCCTGCTGGCCGCCGCCATACACGCGTCCACAGGTGGGCCCCCGTGGCTGCGGCTGATGCAGAGCGCAACCGCTGGCCTGGTCGGACAGCTGTTGTTTTGCGGCTTGACAACAAAGACCTGCCGCCAGAGTGCGTGTACACTGTCTTGCGGCATGCTGCACCACCAGCAGAACATCGTCGAGTATGTTTCGGGGTCGAGTGTGTTTCAGGTCCGACTCTGTCGCAGGGACTGAGCTGTTGGTCGTGCCGCTGCAGAGCACGTGAAGGTGGGGTCGCACATCATGGCCAGCTGCGTGCTGCTGGGCGGCGCGGAGTTCCTGGTGGCCCACGGCGCAGCGCTGGCCGGCACCCTGGCCCACTCCCTCGCCTCCGTCGGCGAGAAGGGCCTCCTGGCGCTGCTGCCGGTACGTGCAGCTGTGCTCCTTTCACGCTTTTATGAGGTGAAGTGTCGAAATCACGATTGGAAAATTGTCAAACACGATATATGACACACAGAGCTTCACATGTTTTGTTGGGCTCACCCTTCATGCTCGCGCCAGTGTGGTCGTCGTCAAGTGCGTTTGCAGCGTCAGGTTGACCGTGTCTTGGAAGCGAGGGCTGCTGCTGCCAGGTGACAGCTGCCTGTCCATTTGCCTCCCAACGTATGCACCACCACTGCAGAATGTACTCAGGCCATACCATGAACAGACTGCATGGCTCCAGATCCTATGAAAGACACTCGATCTCTTGGCAACCCAGGTGCTGGAGCTGCTGCTGATGCGGTGGCCGGGCGAGGCAGCGGCGCTGTTGCAGGAGTGCCTGCTGCATCTACTAGCCCTCGTGCTCGCCGGCCGAGAAACCAGCCTCGTGGTCGCCAGTGCGTCGTCATCCCTCCAACAGTTTGCCGCTCGTCTGCTCGAGCTGACCTTCTGTTGGCGAGGAGACCAGGCTGGCTTTTAATGACACCCTCCACCTGTATATCAAGCCCTCATTGCACACAACGATATGCCAACATCTTGCAGATGATTGCTCCTGCTGAATAAATATCGTCCATGCCAACAGGTGCCATGTCAGTTTTCGCTCGGCTGCTGCTGCACAATGCGGCAGCCTTTGTGCAGCTGTTCCGCACCGCCGCGGGGCATTCCGAGTTCGCAGCAGCGGCAGCGGCGGCCGGTGGCGGCAACGGCGGCGCCGACCCCGCGCAGTCGCTGCTGCTGGGTCTGGTGGACCTGTGGCTCGACAAGACGGACGCCATTGGTGCGTTCCCATCACAGATGGTGCAACCAAGTGCAGCTTAGCAGCAAACTTTGCTGGACGCCATGCAAGCGTCAACGCTCCTCTGCTCAGCTACCGCATCATCGCAAACCCCTTTGCAGCAGTCATGCTCGCAGGATCGCAGAATTGCTCTGCATTTCATGTATACAAACAGACAGAATATTTGAGTGCAGATGCACATCAGCCTGTAAGCTTAGTGCAGCAACCATGGATGCGGCTATATATATCATTGCTATGCTGGTGGTTGCGTCCACAGGCTGTGTGACCTGCCTTTGATGGTCAATGCCCATATGACTTCGTACTGCCGCGGTTGCAGGTGCTCCGCCAGCACGCAAGCTCAGCGCAGCAGCCTTAGCAGCGGCGCTGACGCTGCCGGTGCCACCGCTTGTCGACCGGTTGGACCTGTTGATAGCCCACATCACTTCCGTCTGCTATGAAGTGCGTCCAAGTCGTCAGGCTGTCGAACAATTATGACATCTGTCGGCGTTCTGTCTGCGTTGCCGATTGGCGGAGTACAATTGAATATGCACAATGCAGTGCTTGATGGCCGCCGAGGCTCACAGCTTTGCATGAAAGTCAACATGCCAGCTGTGTCAGGAAGGCGTTGATATTTGAAGCCCAGTCATTAAATCTCGAAGCTCAACATCACAACCACCTGCTTCTCTGCGCCCTGCACCGTTCGCAGCGCTGGGCTCGTCCATGTGTCCTGTATTTCCGACTGCCATCTGTTCGATTCTCCGCAGATGGAGGGCGAGGGTGAAGACGAGCGGTACAGGTACTGCGTGTACACTTCACGGGGCGGCGGCGATGCCAGCGGCGGCGCTGTGGTCGCCTCTGAGGAGGCCGAAGGTGCCCATGAAAGCTACTCAGCCACTTTTGACATTGTTGCTTCGTTGAAGTGCTTTCATATCGCATGTGAACACATGTTACTCTCAGTGGCAAGTGCCACCGTGCACAGCGACCACCTGATGGGGAGATGACCCACGCTGCCGCTCCATGACTCACGTTGGCATATGTGTGACGCAGGCGAGTCCAACCGCTGGCTACAGCTGTATGATGCCGATCCTGTCAACACGCTGCGCCTATCGGACTTCTTCCACAGCCAGCTGCAGGCACGGTCTATTTTTGAAGAAGCCTCAGCTCCCAAATTGCATCTAGCCTCATTGACTTGCTGCTGCTGCCGCCATCTGAACCCAGTGACAGCCCTGCATTGGGAGCATGTTGCCTGCAACAGCTTTCCTTCATGCCGATATGGTGTTTGCAGGCAGGTGCACAGGCGCATGGCCCCGGCTTTGCTACTGCGCTGCAGCATCTCGATCCAGCGCTGCAATCGCAGCTCAAGGCCATCATTGGCGGCTGAGGCAGCGGCGAGATTAGCATACCTATAAAGGGTGACACGCTGGCATTCTAAGCAGCATGGGTTCTGGTACGCGGAAACACGCAAGGTGACAGCGAGAGACAAGTGGAAAGTCCACTTCAATTTTGTGTGAGGTAGGCTGACCAGGTCAGCAGCATTTCGATGTTGTCAGCGGCGGTGTTCAGCATGTCAGCAGGAGAAATTTGCAGCAGCTTGCAAGCGTCAGGTGGTGAAGCGGCTGTCAGTGTCGTCTGACACCCTGTGGGCGAGTAGAGTTTGTCGACTGAGCTTGACCAACCCTGGTAGACCTCAGAAGAATAGGTTGACCTGTTGCCACAGGGCACCGAACCCTGCTCCAAGAAGGTTGATGACGTCACCACCGAGTAGATGGCACCATCGCAATCGGTCTGTTCGCTTCACATGATATTCTCTTTCGCAATCTCTCATTTCAGGCAGTTCGGAGTGGTCTGTGCTGAGTGATCCTGTACAACCCTGTTGTACTTGGTTGTGTGACATGCTGCAGCTGTGAATGGCAAACATATTGAACGCTCCGACTTGCCATCGTCCTCTTCGTTCAGCAGTCGTTGCTTTTGCATTTCTTTTATCACGCAGCAGCTTGAGACACCCCGCGCACAGCCCCGTGAGTGCGCAAAATTTTGCCAGACAGGCGTCTGCGCCACTCAGTTGTCCTCAGCTTTCTTCACACGGCGGTGGAGGCCGCCAACGCTCAGCCTCTCGGCCACGCAGGGCCGCCGTCAGCTGCATGCAGCAGTCGGCACCGCATCAGCATGTGGGTCAGAAGCTGGTGCGGCAGTCGGGCAGCATTGCAGCGCCACTCAGCGGGGCGTCGCAGCTCTCGGTTTTGACCTTCAACGTCCTCGCAGATGGGCTGGCGCAGGATGGCGGCTTTATCAGGGTGTGCGGCTGTTCATGAATACAAGCTTCGCACGAGCATCACCTGCATGCTGATGCACCGGATTCATGTGCCAGTAAATAACAAGCGCCGCAAGCATGTATGGCAACATGGTAGTGGGAGAACATGAGCGTCATATGCATGTGGTCACTGCATATGCAGGCGCCACAAGAGGCTTTGCAGTGGGATCACCGGAAGGCGCTGCTGCTTGCGGAGATCACTGCTGCGGATGCCGACATTGTTTGCTTGCAGGAATGCAACCATTTTGGTGAGCCAAGAGTCGTGTCCTGATGCAGCATCTCATGTCAGACAGTTGCTGTCTTGCGCCCAAGCAATTGTCTGCAGCCAATAATAGTGGCCAACTTGCGCCACCCCTCGCACCTGATGACCTTGGCAAGATATTGATTCCCTGCTGACACAGAGGATTGTTTTGAGCCCGAGCTGGCGCGGTTAGGCTATGCGGGTCATTTTGTTGCAAAGCTGCACTCCCCGGCGCAGCAGTACGGGCATTCAGCGGACGGCTGTGCGCTGTTCTATCGTACAGCACGCCTGGCGGCAGTGTCACCACCACAGAGTGCGTGCGACAGTGGCAGCTGTAGATCGATGCTGTCACGATAGGCATCTGCATGACTCGGGACTCGCATGTTGACACTGGCTTGTGGATGTTTGCTGACAGATGTTCACTGAAAAGAGTTGCCTTGAAGCAGGGTGGCTGAGGCTGTCATCTGACAAACACATGCAGAAGCAAACTTTACATGTGCAAATGGGGAGGCAGCCGCACAGGGGGTGCTGCGATGGCGGTTGCACGACAAGCTGGCAGAGCAGCAGCTGTTGGTGGCCACCCTGCACCTGAAGGCCAAGGGGGGCGCCACCAATGATGCCATCCGGCACAGCCAGGTGCTCATTGACACACAGCTACGAGTGCGCTTCAGTTGCATACATCCAGTGTGCTCTCAGACTCGCCAGCCTCGTTATGGCATTCATACGGTCCAAAAGGGCAATTGCTGCAGCAGCAGACAGAAGCTAACCGTGGACGCTGTAAGGGCAAGCATCTGTCAGCATTGAGTGCGTCTGCGTGTCACTCGTTCTGTCAGTGGAATGCAGGCACAGCAGGCTGTTGGCCTGCTGGCAGCAGACGCTGCAGGGGCGGCAACCCCTGGCCCCAGCAGCAACGGCAGCCTGCCAGAGGCTTCGGTTAGCATGCAGGTGCCATCAGACAGCAACAGCAACAGCAGCGGTCTGTCGGCGGGCGACTTAGCCGCACAGGATACTGCCAGACACAGCAGCGGCAACGGCAGCCATCCACCGGAAGGCGCCGCAGCAGGGCGCATGCCCGTGCTGCTCTGCGGCGACATGAATGCCGAGCCACACTCCTCAGCCTGCCAGGTGACTGTTGGCACTCCATTGCGTCACAGGAACATGATTGCCGAACAAGGCAGTGCGTCGATCAATGGCAATGCTGGCTGGCGTTCTCCTTCGGACATCACTCCGCACACATGCAGCAACCGCAGTCTGTTGGTTGGAGCCTTAAGCCACGGTGCTGCACTGGCAATTTTGACCTGCTGGATCTCCCTGCAGGCGTTGCGTGGACATACTCTTGGGCTGCGCAGCCTGTGGGACGCGAGGCTAGAGGTGCCGGCTCTGGAGGAGGCGCTGCTCACGACCTGGAAGTTCCGGGCGGAAGGGGAGTCGAGGCGCATCATCGACTACATCTGGTGAGCACTATGTGGATCCTGCAGCAGTTGCCGGCTTTTTCTGGCACCCAGGTGCCATGCACAGCGGTGGCTATGGTCCCTCACAATCTGAACAAGAGCACTGCGAGCTGTGGATGCTTCCACTATGAGCAGGCAGATCGTTATGAGCAGGCAGGTCGCAGAGTTGCAAGGTCAGTGATGCTGTCGGCAGCGGGCGTCAAGACTCACGTTCCCCTGACCCTTCATTGACCAACCAACGTCACCGCGATGCACAGGTACACGGCTGAACTGCAGCCGGTGGCGAGGTGGCTGACGCCGTCTGCAGCAGACATTGGCGTCGACGCGCTACCCAGCATGGCGTACCCTTCGGACCACCTGGCGTGCCTGGCCACCCTGCAGTGGACATGACCTGGCCAGGATCCGGCAGTGCAACATTGCTGCCCGGGGCGCGGCCGTCAGAGGCGCCGACGTGCAGCGCGGCAAGTTCAGTCGCTATACAGTATGTCAGTCCGGCCACGCTGCAGCGGGACATGCCTCGGAACAAAAGTTGCTGTGGCGCTGTCAGCACTGGTGCAGATGTGCTGCGTGTGAGGGGCTGCAGCGGAGAGTGTAATTGTGATTGCGGCACAGCTGGGGTCCCGTGTGGCTGCTGTGTTGCCGGACTTAGCGTACACATGCGTGATCTGGTCAGAGAGTGTAGCACTGCAACTTTTGAAGGCTCCAGGATGGTAAGCATATCTGAGTCCCTCGGAATTATTCCCCGTCCATCCAGCAGTCCTTGTCAGCAGTCCTTCGCCCTGCAAAGCCCGGCTGCTCGGTGCCCTCGACGACACCTTACAAGTCTCCGGTGGTCAAGCAGCGCAGGTGACATGCAGAAGCGCCGCGCTAGCTGTTTTGTGCGTGTCCAAGATGCATGCTTGCCGCAAAATCGGCGGATGCAAGCAGTCTCATCAGCGACAAGCAACCGATGTCACCCTGACAAGCTGGGACGCTTATGTTCGCAGGCGACACAAGAGGAATCAGCAACCATGGCAGTCAGCCTTGGATTCGATATGTTCGCCAATGGTGAGATATATATTGCATGCTGCTGGCACCATTGTTCATAGCATACAATATACATGATTCGGAGGCTTAGAGGCTGTTTTGGGCTATGCTGACCATACCTTCGTACTCTGTTTGCGAGACCCCTTCTTCCGCAGGTGACCTGTCAGATGCACTGTGTGTCATGGATTCCCTGCGTGTGAAAGCATGATATGCTCAGGAAGGTGTCACGCATCTTAAACATGAGCAAGTGAATAAACTGCCTTCGCTTCCTGATGCATTCCTGAGTTTTCGTTGTGCAGCTTCCTCGGCGACGTTGCAAGCAGCGGCCCAGCCGTGGGCCCCGACGGCAAGCCGCTGCACAACCCGCACGTCATCCGCGTGGACGTTTATGAGGTAAATTCTCTTCACTTGGCGCCTCCTCACTGGGCGCTGTTGCGGCCTGCATGCATGGTGTTGCAGCAAATGGATGATGGGCTGCATCTGTAGGCACAGTCTGTTGGGGTGATCCAGCACCTGACAAACATGCACATGCAGATCGACATCGTGACATGCAGACAGCGCATGGCACGGTCACTCATGCCTTGCAGCCTTCACATGCAGCGTGATGACAAGTTTGTGATTCTGGCGGATGTGCCTGGTGCGTGAGAGCAACTCCTGCTCTTTCACAGTTGCTGATGGTTTGGTTGCACTGCCACCCGACCCCAAGTTTGTTATGTAATGCCATGCAATGAAGTGCTTGTGATACTATGTCGAATGATTGTTCTGCAATCATGCACGCAGGCGTCACCAAGGACCAGGTCAAGGTGGGCATGTGTCAGCATGTCAGCAGCATGCATCAGACTGAGCGGCCATATTTGCGATGCTTGTCAGTGAGTGGAGCAGAGTCAAGCCTCCCTTCATACAATCTACTGCAACTTTTGGGGCACATGTCTGGTGATGCACAGGTGGCTGTTGACGGTGACACACTCAAGATCGGAGTCGAAGGCCAGGAGATCACCCCTACCGACGAGGAGGTTCGCCTAGATCGCCACGCCCGCACAACCAGCCAAACTGACACCTCTTGATTTCATCACAAGTTGACCTGCAAATAGATTTGCAGCTTTCAGTGTACCCAATGCAGCTGTATGTGATCTTCTGCTGCAGGGCAACAAGATCGTGCGCTGGCTGAGATCCGATCGCAGCCCGGTGAGCGAGGCTGAGAAAACACTGCACTCTTAACCTTGTTCAGGGTGTGCGGACTTGGCCATCGATAGAGCACGTGTGCTTCCTTGATGCTTTCAGAATCACAGTGGCAATGAAGCATGATGTGTGCATTTGTGCGCAGATATATGCTCCCAGGTCGGACATGTGCTGTAGGTCCATCTGCTTGCAAGCGCCTTGCATGCATGACTAGAAGCTTTGCACTTCGTTGTCATGAGCTCATACGTATGCCACCCGTGTTTGTCACCTTGTGCGGATGTGAGCAATTCCTGATGTGAGTGTTTCCTCTGGTGCTGAGCTCAGGACCATTCGCCTGCCCGCTGCTGCGGATCTGACCAAGGTGCAGGCCAAGCTGGACCAGGGCGTCCTGCAGCTGGACGTGGACAAGAAGAAGGTGTGCGGGAGCGTGGCGTTCCCACACATGCAAAGGAGGTTTTAAAGGAGGTGTTTTGAGTGCTTGTGCGTGTTCCTGTTGTTGACTCCTGCTGTGGCACTGCGCACAGGAGCAAGGCCCCAAGGCCATCGATGTCAAGTGATGGGCTGGCGCACTCACGTATGCACGACAAAATGAGTTGGTGAAGGTGATATAAATGGCGGCTGTGAAGTGGACAAGCCCCGCGAGCGACTGGCATTGTGGAGTTGCAGAGTTGGTGTAATCTTCCGAGTGTTTCTCCAATCCTCTCCTTCTACCCTCTGCTACCTCTTCAATTTTCCTCTCACACATCTACTCCAAGTAATATTCCTGTAACCAGTGCAGCGCCACAACTGAACCCAGTTGCTCCACGCTTGCGCGCACACACAATCTCGGTGTCTGGCGCTGACGCAATTTGACGAATACACCACCACCTTTGGCGATTCCAGTCCGGCTTATGCGGCGGCAATAGCTCTAAAGACTCTGATCTCAGTACTGAAAGTATGTGAGACATCTGCAAGCAGCAACCAGGGCAGCCGCTGCAACGGCTCCAGCCACACTGGCAAAGAGTGAAACTCCTTGAGCACCTCCAGCTTGCTGACAATGCAGTCTTCCAAAATTCTGTTGTGCTGGCATTCGGGTACTCGAGCTCAAATCTGGCCCCAGCATCATCCCACACTGAAGAAGTCCACCAGGCCGGCGATTGCAGTGACCACAGTCACAAGTGTGATTAACGCCGCCTTCTTGGCATCACTGGTGCTCGGCGCAGGCACCGCATCATCTGGCAGCGGCAGCGGCTCCAGCTTGTAGGGCGGCAGCGGTGGGCGTGAAGGGAAGACGGGCGCGGCGCATGCTGAGTCCGGGTCGCAGTTGCCCTCACACTGCACAAAGCATATGTTGTCGAATCATGTCCTCTGGTGAAGCACAACAGGAAAGGCACAGAGCGTGATGGTTGTGCGGTCACCAAGAACACCGCGTCTTGATTTTGGGGGCCTGACTGCTGAGCCCTGACCTGCTACTGCTGCCAGCCTGCGAGAACAAGGCGCGCACCTCCAGGGGCTGCAGGCAGCAGGTGTGGTCGGTGGCATCGGGGCACGTCTGTTGCGCCCACGGCAGCCGCCCAAAGGGCGTCCCTGTCTCGCGGGAGTCGATGCGCACCTCGTCCTCACTGCAGGGGGGGCGCAGAGCAGCTTGGGGCGCAACATCCATGTTGCCAAACTGCTGCAGGAATGAGACATCGTAATAGGCCAAGAAATCTCATGCTGAAGGCACATGCACCACGCTTGCAAGAATGTCATGTAAGCGGCGCACCTGCAGTTGCGGCACCCCTGCATTGGGCTGGTGTCCAGCTCCGGCACTGGGCAGAAGTTGTCGGGGCACGACGCAGAGTACCTGGTAATTACGCAGCAGGCCATCGAGAAGGAGGCTTCACAGTAGAGGGACAGGATATGGAATATCTCAAGGTGGAAGTGTACAGGATGGAACACGGTGCACATTTGGCACGGAGCTACTCGTACCAGGGGCGCAGGCCGATGCGGGTCATGTAGTTGACCTTCTCCCAGTTGATGCTGTTCCAATCGTCCTCCACCTGGAGCAAACGCATTGCGCTCAAGAGAACCATGCTGTGACATGTCATCACGGGAGCGACCTCAACAGCAGCACAGCTGGTGTCTTGTGTACTGACACGTGCCAGCTGTGCTTTGTGCTGAAACTGCCGCGATGTCTGGCTGGACTGCACAGCACGCATGGCAAGCTGGTGGAGTGCCGGAGGCAGGGGGCGCACGATGCCGCCCGTGTCGGCACTGTTGGGATTCCAGGCCCACCACAGCCACCCGGCCACAGGCGCGTGCCAGAAGTCCTCCGTCACCAGGTAATTTGCCAGGTCCGCCATCGTCTGCATCGGTGGCGGCTTGCATTGTCACGCTTACCTGTCAGCATCCGCTGTTAAACGCGCTCATAACATGCCAGCGATTTGGAAGCGAGCCGACAATGCATTTCGGCTGTCACATCTGACGATCCAGTGCCATCATGTGCGTTCGTTACACAGTGAAGATCACAGCTGTTCACCTGCAACTCGAGGTCCATGCACTTGGGCTCGCGGTTGGCGCACGGGTTGCGGCAGTCCCGCAGCCGGCTGCCCAGCTCCCCCACCAGCACAGGGAACCGCCTGCAGTGGCCCTCGTGGCAGAAGCCCTGCAGCAACACAGATGAGCGCCATCTTACTGCATCAAAGCTGGTGCAATCCAATGCTCAGCTCCCCCACCAGCACCGGGAACCGCTTGCAGTGGCCCTCGTGGCAGGAGCCCTGCAGCAGAATGGTCAGATTGATGTCAATGAGTGTCAAAGCTGGTGAAGTGCACGGTGTTAGGGACTGGGAAGCTGACATGCCTGCAGTGGCGCTCGTGGCAAAAACCTTGCAGCAAGACATTCGAAGCAATGTCAGCGCGCGTCACAACCGGTGGTGACACATGCACGGCGTTGGGGACCAGCATGCTGTTCAGACATGCAGTCTATCGCTTGTGGCGGAGATCCCTTGACGTTGTTCGGCAGCGGTTTGCTACCTTGAGCTGCAGGTAGCCCCAGGAGTTGGACAGCCGGTTGCAGAGCGCCTTGTTGGTGCAGCCGCGCGGGATGACGCTCGCCGGGTACACGTGCGGCGAGATGACCACCTTGTCGGCATACGGGGGCGCCTCGGGCCCCACCTGAGGAGGTCAGCCGATCATATCTCGCACATCAGAACAGAAATGGCTCCGGAAGGTCAGGGCGCAGCACCAGCGGGTGGCATGCGGCGCCATCACCGGCAGCTGAATCAGCACAGCAGCAGGGATCACCGTCATGCAGTTCAGGCAGTTTCATGCCACATGTTGACACACCAGCGTGCAGACTGAAAGGGGCGGGTGATATGCCTGGGCAGGCACGCACCAGGCTGCGGAAGAAGTGGGAGGGGTCGCTGACGAACTTCTCGGCGTCCAGCAGCGAGCGCGCGTGCGCGAAGCCGTCGCCCCAGCTGAGCCCGAGGCCCACCTGCCCCGTGCCCTCCACCAGGTACAGCGCCTCTGCGTAATTGACACATGACCTACATCGGATATACAGTGACCGAACACCTACTTCAATCTCGAGTAGCAGTGATATGCTAGCATGAGATTGGTGGACTGTCGGATGGGCAGTAGTTGGCAAGGGCTGCACTGGCAGCCTGTCCAGCCATGCAGATGAGCGCACATCTGCAAGAAGCTGAGGCTGGTTGTGGACAGAGCGCCGCATGTGCCTTTGCCGTCACCGCAATGCAGCCAGTGCGGCGCGTCAGGCTGTTGCAAAACCAGGCAGCGGGTGTTACTGACCTGGGTTGATCTCGTGGCCGCGCTTCATGATGGTGTGGTACACCTCCCCAATGGCCGGCACATAGGTGCCGCTCCGATTGGTGTACGGCACCCACTGCAGCAAAGCCGAGCGCCGTACATCAAATGCTCTGCAAATGGACCAGCGACCATGCACAGCGTTGCTGACCGCTGGGGAGGGCAGTCAGCACGTGCACGATATTTGTTACTGGATTGCGTCGCCACACTACGAGCTTAATGCGAAGAGACAACATAGAGCAGGCGGCTTACGTGCAGGAATTGCGCATCCGGCTCGTTCACGATGTCGAACATGACACGCCAGCGTGCCCAGGGATCCGCCGCCACCCTTTCCATGATGGTGGACCACCGCTGCTCAGCAAAGAGAACTTGGTTAACCATGCTGATCGGCCGGATGCAAGATCACATGCTCCAGGAATGTCTTATTGTGACAACAGCACTCCACTCAAAGGCGACCAGCTTCATGAAGCCCACGTTCCTATTGACACGCACAACGTCAGCGAGTCCTATATGGGCTCATGGCACTTATGCGAGCCCACCTTGCCCCAGGTGAAGCGGTCTGCCAGGATGCTGTCGTCGAATTGCAGCTGGTCGACGGGGATGACCACGAAGTCGTTGCGAGCCAGGAAGCTCATGACCCAGATGAAGCGGTCCAGGGTGTCCGTCCCTGTATCATCGCATAGTCAGCGGTGAGGCCGGTCGCAGAGACCATGGCGCATGCCTCAGGATGCTTACCACTGGTGGCACCATGCACTGGAAAATTATATGAGTGACCTGTGTCATAGTGCAAATCGCCAATTGCGTGACTGCTGGAGGATGTCATGACTCATGTGCAGTGGGAAGAAAGCGCACCATTGACCTTGGAGGGGATGTACGAGTTGCACTCGCCCTCGGTACCATCCGGCGGCAGCGCTCCCGGGGGCTCATATGGCAGCTGCACATGGGTGGCGTTGATGATCTCTATAGACAACACAGGCCTGGCAGTCAGCATCCCAGCCTGCACACCCTGACTTGTAGCTGCCGCTGGCGGATCACACAAACACAATGCCAAACCGCCTGGCAATGTGCTGTCAGAGGTGCAAGGCGCTCGAGTATGGGTTCCTGCTCGCCTTTGGAGACCTCCATGCCGGGCGGAGTGACGCTGCGCAGGATGTCATCCACCGTCGGGTTGGTGTAGCGGTCCAGGAAGTACGGGCACCAGGTGTTGTAGTCCTTGGGCGGCGTCTCAAAGAGCGCCTGCATACATGGATGCACCCGGGCTGTCACCCAACATTCGGATCAGGGTGTGCACTTATGATGCGGGCGGGCAGGAACCTTTGTCAGCCACTGGAAGGCGGACGGCAGGAGTGGCAGGATTCCGTGTCATCACCCACCCCCATGCTGAAAGGCAGGCGGACGGCATTGAAGCCCAGCAGCTTGAAGCGCCGGATGACGTTCACAAAATCTGCAGCGTGCAGAAACATTCTATTCAACGTGGGACACAGATGTATCAGGACATGCAGCCCAACGCAGGTGGCTCGTGTTGTTCCATCTTTCACCTATTGACAATGCGGTGGGGCCATGGAAGATCCCATCCACCATTGTGCCCCAGGTTGTCTCGAACCCAAAAAAATTCACGCCGGTGAGCAGCCGGTGCTCGCTGCCGACGCAAAGGGAGATACCTGCGTTCGAACGAGGCTCCGAATAAAGTGATGCGCTAAAAGGACGATGCAAAACAATGGGCGATCACGCTGCAGACGAAGTGCATATGCTGCAAACTTTGTTAGCTACCGTCTGTGCAGATGGCAATCGGTTGTATCGCATCTACATCGTGTGCCGCAGTGGCGCCGTTTCCTGCCTGCGCATGGGGCACAGTCTAATTATGCGCTGTTGAAGTCCACGATTGCATCATGAACATCGAATTGCAGCAGACAGTGCTGCACAACAACTGAAGATCTTAAGGTCTCCTGCTGATGCGCTCCATCAACAGCATCAGCCGCTCAGCATTGGCACTCGACACCTCGCAACTGCGCCCAAAGAGGATGCCAGCACAGGCGACGAACAGCAGCAGGCTGCGCAGGCAAGGCTGACGCATGCTGCAGGGCCCAGAGGTTGTATGCCCTAGGCGGCCGGCAAGGCGTGAGGTCAAGTCTGCGGCCCTGCGCAGACTTGAAGGTTGGCGCCGCATATTTTGCATGTGCCCATACGTGAGGCACTGCCAAGCATTCCAAAACGCGATCTCACTGCAATGCTGGATTTACTCAGGCAGCTTCTCAAGCGAGTGTGCAGTCAAAGATTGTTGGGGTGCGAAGGGATCTGTTATCATTGACGACAATCCTGTGCTGAACGGCTGGCCTCACGGCCCACAGCCCGCATTTCACAACAGATTGGGCATCCAAGCGACAGTGTGATTGCTGAATTGCCGCACCGGCTGGCCGCAAGGGCGACTAGTGGCTGACAGAGTGAGCTGACAGGCGGTGTCCGCCAGACAATCCGCCATGGCCGCAGCAGACCTCGCTTTCATGATCACCCCTGC
Source organism: Tetratostichococcus sp. P1 (assembly GCA_036584455.1). Classification (NCBI taxonomy): domain Eukaryota; kingdom Viridiplantae; phylum Chlorophyta; class Trebouxiophyceae; order Prasiolales; family Stichococcaceae; genus Tetratostichococcus; species Tetratostichococcus sp. P1. Next base: position 4,183,967 of record BTPI01000001.1, read on the forward strand.
TAAAGCCCTAAATCGCTCGACTACACCCGACCTGTCCCGGACAAAACGCATTCCCCCCGTCTTGCCTCGAGGCACGCCGATGTCAGGGCCACGCAGGCCGCAAGCTATGCACGATCAGCAGCCAGGGAGCTCTGCGTTCACGGCTGTCGGCGCGCCGCAGCTGAATACGGTCAGCAATCTGCCAGAGGTACGGCCAGTGCAGCACCGTCTGTACCGGCCTGAGCAGGCTTCTCTCAAAGCTGTGTCAGATGTGTGGGATGCGATCATGCATGTGCGGCTTGTTACAGCTGACGCTGACGTTTCAATGGGTGCAGATTGCACTGTTTGGACAGCTTGCGCCGTACTTGGCCCAGCAGCAGGCGCAACAGGGCGGCCAGCAGGGCGGCCTGAGCCAGCAGCAGCTGTTCCAGTTGCAGCTGCAGCAGTTCCAGACGGTGATCACGGGCAGCATGCTCCTTCACTGCTGTGTTCTGGTGTTGTTGTTATGCGTGCATGCAGGAGCAGCTCTTCTTGATGCCGTTTGGTGTGCCACCTTCCAAGGATTTTCGAGAGATTGACTACTGGAACTTTTCCGTCTTACGTAGATGCAGCAACAGGCGGTGCAGCAGCCAACAGCCACCAAATCAGACAGCAAGAGCAGCTCTGCATACGCATCCAGGTGCGGTCAATATTGAGTCGGCTTCGGCAGCATTGTGGCCAGCGCCCCCAAGTGCTGTGTGCACCTGCTTGGTGGGCCTCTCGTCTGCATCAATAGCATTGTGGTTGGCCGCTCGGCTTGGCCTGTCGGGCAGCAGCTCAGTCACAGCGTCAGAACTTCTCGACATGTGGTGTCCGAGTGATGCAGGCATCAGGCGGCTGAGCAGCGACGCCGCAACCGCATCAATGAGAGGTGAGAGCCTGCGCCCGTGTGTGAGATCCCGACCAGGTTCTGAGAGGTTGTCGAGGTCGCCGTCGGGGAGGCCGTCCCACACACGCTCGGCATCCAGCGCTGCGTCGGTGTCGGCACGAGCTATTCAGAGGCCAGCTGATGCCATCTCACAGCTGCGGTGCATCTGCGGTTGCGGCAAGGCCGTCCGCAGAGCTGCCTGCGAGTCAGGGTCCCTTTTCTCGGGCTGACCGGAACGTGGCGCCCAGCACGGCGCTTGCAGGCTCGGGCCCAGCTCGCAGCCAGCACAAGTCAAGAGGTGAGGGTATCGTATACAGCTCAATACCGCCGGCCGCGCTGCGGAGGCTCGACCGCCGCCCCGTCGGGGCCAAGCCTTTTGCACGCGAAGGGGCCACTATCACTTAACGGAGAGATAGTACCGGCAGGCGGCTCTTCGAGCATGCTGGCCCGCTGGCATGGTCAGCTACAGTGCTCCAGAGGCGTGTGAGCGCCGCTTCGGGCCGTATAGCCGTCGTTGCACGTGCGGTCCGTGGGCCCAGTTGAACACCAGTCAGCTGTCCTTAAGGACGCGGATGGTGGCAACGACAGCGCGTGCCGGCCTCTACAATGACACCAAAGCAGTGTGCTGCATGAGACCTTGCCGCGGGCTGCCGACGTACACCCAAAAGGACGGTACCGTCTCAGCTTGCGGTGGGAGGCGGGGACACCCTTATCCGGTCGCGCGGCGTGTCGCCGTGGCCGCAGCAGCAGCTCATGAGAGCAGGATGGCGTTTATCCTACAGTGCTTCAGAGACGCTGCACCCGGTCGCACCAACAATCGCCTGTCGCTGCTGACGCCGCAGCTGTTGCGCGCAGGTTGGACAAGCTGAGGACACTCGTGCCGCACGCGGAGCGTGCCAACACGGCCAGCTTCCTGGAGGAGGTGATCCACTACATCGAGGAGCTGCAGGCCCTGCTGAAGTGCGGGCCAAACCACTCGACCGGCGCTCCGCCGACGCACCCCTCCGCCGCGCTCGCCGCCGCCGTGCAGCAGCAGCAGCGCCAGCAGCAGGTGGGGATTTGGGTGGAAGCTCATGTCATGATGAGCAACCCGGACATGTTGCACGGTTTGCCGACAGCACTGTTGCTCATTCCGTGGGCAGCGTTCAAATGCCCTAAGCCTGAACACATCCTTGAGCAGCTCCTGGCTGTAAGTCTCATTCATATCAGATTTTCGTGCATGTTTGTCGTGAGCAGGCACCGCTAGACCTGTCGGGTCTGACGGGCCGCGACGGCCAGCATGGTGTGCAGCAGCCGCTGCCGCCGCAGCAGGGCGGGCTGCAGCTGCCGGCCCCGGCGCCGGGGCTGTACTCGGGGTCTGGCCCCTATGGGGTGTCCACCCCGAACGGCACCTTCGAGGTCCTGCACCACCAGCACCCCATGGCGCACGGCCTGCCCGCAGGCATGGGCGGCACACAGGTGCGCTGGCTTACTTGTGCTCCCAAGAGTGCATTCTACCTCATGCATGCTGTGACTTACAGTTCATATTCACGGGTTTGCCATGCTAACTGGACCTGCATTGAATTGGATATTGTTCATGCCATGTCAGCAGCTCGAATTCTTGCAAGTGAGACATGCTGTGCTGTTTGAGCAACCCTCTTGATGTGACTTGTATGTGTTGGCCTGTAGCTCAACAGCAGCATGCAGCAGCAGCTGCCGCCGCTGGGCCACCACCTGCGTCAGGGCGGTCCCGCTGGCTTCGGTGCGGAGGTGGCTGCGGCCGCCGCCAGCGACGCCGCTGCTGCAAAGGCGCAGGACCCTGGCACCCCGCCGACCGCTGGCGCCGCCGGCAATGCCCCCTCCGGCTCCAGCGAGGACAATAGCGAGGGGCGGCCGCTGAAGAAGCGGTCGCGCGGCGGCCCCGGCAGTGCATGAGGTGTTGCTGCCATTCGTTGGCTGTCCCGCAGACAGCGGGTGGCAATGAGCGGCGGGTGGAAAGAGAACTCTGGAGAGTGGAGCAGACGGCAGGCAGCTGTATGCGCTCATGCTCTGGCAGCGCTGGCAGGCGGTACACCCGCATGCGATGCTGCGTTCCGGGCAGAGGTCAGATTGGTGGCCAGCCTGAGTGCTTCAGATGTCCTGTACGCCGGCGGAGGCGTTGCTCGCACAAATTTTGGCACGACACGTGCAACTCGCCTCCTGGTGTTCAGAGGAGACCTGTGGGCATCGCTTTAGGGTGGAGGGCGCTGACGTGTGAGCAGTCATTCGTTTGCAATGGATCACAGACCCGTAGATTAGCGCTGGCACTGGTCAAGCGCTGTGCGCTGTTGACATGCTAGCAGTCTTCTGCGGAAGAGTAGATTCAGACCAGATACTCTCTCTGTTGGGCATCATGCATGGCTGGTTTGAGATTGGCAATCGTGGCACAGTGGCTGTTGGGGTCGCGCACATGGGAGGGACTGCCAGGACTCTCGCCAGGATACGGTGGGGCGTTTGTTGCCAATCTGGGTGGGCCTTTTGTTTCTGCATCTGCTGAAACATTGCACAGCCAGTAGACTCCATGCTCGAGGTGAGATGCAGGCAGGCGCGCAGGCCCCCGATGCCAGCTGATGTGCAGATGGGCACGATGCCTCCCCCTCACCTCTCGCCCACTCGCCTTTGCACAGTCGGCAGGCAGCCTTTGGCGCATTTCTGCCGATTGGCGTGACTGCCATTGGTGGTGACCTGTCGCAAAAGCCCGTCGCATAGTTGATAACTTGGACAGAGAAGTTCTGGTCTCGGTAGCGACCTGTGCTAGCGGTCTGCGCCTCGATCTGAGCTTGTGGCATGGTCAAATTGAATGCAACGAATGTGCAACGCTCTGGAACGGTGTCTAGCCTGAGACAATTACATCACTCATCTTTGGAACTTTGAGAGCACAGACGGAATCATAAGTTTATTTGCGTATATGGATCTGATCTGACGCTGCTGCCACGGATTGATCATGTCTGGCCGCGGCAGCGTCCGCGATCCGCGGCAGCGCCTTGGCTCGCTGTCAGCAGACAAAGGGGAGGAGAAGGCCGGCAGGCTTGGTGCGCGACAAAATGATCATACGACCTAATGCTCGGCGCCCTGCAGCATGCATTACATCTCATGCCGGGCATGCATGCATGCATGCATGCATGCATCCAGCTTGCCCGCAGAGTCGGGCACATTTTGCACTGCAGGTGCCCTCCGCATGAGCGGCACCCCCGCAGCTGCCAGCGCCGGCCGCGCTGGCCCCTCAGCGGGCGCGGTGTCGTCCAGTGCCGCCTCCGGCAGCGCGCAGTCGAAGTCATCGCAGGTGTGATTGACAGGAAATCTGCTGTGGGGCGAGCCTCCATGCCGCACGCTCCCATCTGAGTCAGCGCTGGTGCCTTAATGTGCTCTGGTCATCATCCGTCGAATGTATTTGTCGACAGACTGCATGCCGCAGCGCAGATGAAGTATGCGCCAAAGGTGCCAACCAGCAGGAGAAAGAAGGAGCAGCCAGCGGCCGCGGAGGCCGGCCCCTCGTCGGCTGGCGGCGAGGAGTTCAAAGCCCTCATCGAGAACGTGGGTTCTAGTTTCAGTTGCCAAATTGTTTGATATCGATGCCGTGGCCTGGGCACGACAGCATATGGCGGGCATGATTGCCGTCATGTGAGCTGGAGGGCTGCGACGGACCGGATGTGGCGGCTGGGCCAGCAGCCAGTTCAAGGCATCTGCACTCTGGCCAGCTTTACGCGCGTACGTCGGCCGCTCCCAATCCATGCAGGCCCAGAATGACAGAGCGCGGAGGGAGGCGCGACGGGGCGGCCGTGGCCGCGGCCGAGGCTGGGCTGCCGCCTCCGCTGCGCCCGCGGAAGTTGCGTTCGGGGGCATCAGTGTCGTCAAGCCAGGTGCTGAGGAGGGCGAAGATTCGAGCCCCTGCTGCATGTGTTGCCCTGTGTGAGTTTGGCTGTGCTGTAGATGGCCTTCAGCTAGTGCTCACTTTTGCAGTTCGACTGCAGGAGATCTTGCCTTTTTCTTCCTTTCGACATCTCTCAGATGGTCTCGTCGCAAATAGTCTCCAACTGGCTTCGCCTCCCGGCATGATGCAATGCAGAGGCGAAGCCGGGGGCGACAGGCTTTATCGGCAGCACAGCCGGCAGCGCAGCCGGCGGCAGGGGCGGGGCCGGCGGCCGCAAGGCGGCAGCAGGAAGCAGCAAGGGAGCGGCAGGCAGCAGCAAGAGCTCTCCAGGCGGCAAGCAGGGGTCGCGTGCCAAAGCCACCACTTCTGTGCGGTGAGGCAATAGCTTTAGCCCCTGCACAGACTTATGCACAGCCACTGCAAACCACCCACTTGCTTCGGTCACATGGGCAAGCTGGCCGACGAGCTGTGCTGCACTCTCACCGTTGACATCACAAGATCGACCTGCATTTGCCATGGCCAGAGCATGGCGGCGGCTCAGCATGTTTATGACCCCCTGGGGCGCACCGTACCTCTCCGAAGATGAGGCACCAGAGGGGCCACCGGATCAACAATGCATTTGTTGCACTGAGCTGCTTCAGTGTAGAAACAGCTTTCTGTAGGGCCTCTTCAATAGCAAGCTACCCGCAGCGTCATTGCAACACTCAGTCGATTCAATCGCTCCATGATTGACACCCCTTCGTTGTGCTGTCGTCAACAGGAAGGCAGCTGCGGGCATGGCGGTGAATTCTTAAAAGGCGCCCTGCCAGTCGGAGGATGAGGCGCCAGCGGGCCCACAGGGCCAAGACATGACTAATCCACCAAGCTGCTCAAACGATTAACATTTCATGTTTTGATCGACACTTCTTCTCTGTGATGTCAACGACAGGAAGGCGGCTGCGGGCATGGCGGTGGACTCCTCAGAAGCCCCTTACCAGTCAGAGGACGAGGCGCCAGAGGGACCCCTGAACTACGACCAGAACTACCCCACCATGCTGCCGTTCCTGCCACCGGAGGAGGAGGCCGCGCTGCAGGGTGGCCAGCTGCAGGGCGCCGCAGCCATGCCCAGCGCCGTCGCCCGGCTGCATGTAGGGCTTGCCAGGATTCTTATGAGCCCAACACTTGACCAAACAGATGTGTCCCTTTGAGACCTCATCTCAAAATCCCGCCGGAGGAAGCAGAAGTGCTGCAGGGTGGCCAGCTGCAGGGGTGCCGATGCCATGCCCAGCGCGATAATCCCGGCTCCATGTACAGCCTGCCTGCTAAATTCTGGAGCTCAGACACAGTGGCACGGCACTCGGTGTTGCAGCACTGCAATGAGTGCAAAGCACGCTACAAGGGACACTGTGCGCCGGCAGCAAAATCAGTCAAGCGTGCAGATATGGTGGAGAGTGCTCCCTCTGTGGCGCACAATGTGGCCATGTCACAGCTGCATGTCATGAGTTGCACCATGGGATGCCCCATGCCCATGGAATTGTGCCCATATAACTGTGCACATCCTCATGCCTTGCTCTCGAGATGCACGCAGGGGCTATTGAGTTCAGCTTAGTGTTCCTAGGGTTTCTCCTGTTCAGTTTGGCATAACTTCCTTCTCTTTACTTTGGTGCTTGCAGGATGCCGGCGGCAGCATGGCGCAGTACATGCAGCTGGACGGCGGCGGCGGCGGGGGCGGCGAGCAGCTGATGTTCTTCCAGCTGCCGCAGCTGCTGCCGGCGCCCAATGTCAAGATCAAGTCGGAGCCGGGGCGGGCCAACCCGCAGCTGAGGCCGGCGGCAGATGACGACGAGCTGCCGCCCAGATCGCTGCCGATCCATCAGGCGCCTGGCGGCCTGGTGAGCATGTCACAGCTGCTCGCACGGGTTTGATCCAACTGGAATTGAGGGATGAGAGTCGGGCATCTCACGGCAGCGGCCAGCTGCAGACGAGAAGGAGGCGTGACTCGCCGCGCTGCCAAACAACCTAGCTTTGAGTGGTCTGCTGAATATTCATACAACTCCACCAGGGCTTCTCGAGGTCCAAGGCACTCATGTAGAAGCTTCTGTTGGACGCGCATGCTCACACACATGTGTGCACTTCAGCTGGGATGACCAGGAACGGCAACATTTCGTGAGGCTGCAGCGGCCGAACAATCCATGTGATGTGCCCGCAGATCGGGAAGCTGAAGGTGCACAAGAGCGGCAAGGTGAAGTTGCATCTGGGGGACGTGGCGTTCAACATGACGCACGGCATCGCCTGCGAGGTGCACCGGCAACTTCTGTTCTGTCAGCTGAAACTCATCCTGACGGTGGCTAGTCCCTGAGCTAATACACAGTACTTGTCAAGGCATTGCCCCGCTGGGATGCTTAAACGTCAATGGCGGTGGCAGGGCATTCGTTGTATACAATTGACTTATGCTGCACAGGTGCGTGAGGACGCTATCATCGTCAATGCTGCTGGCAAGACCGGCGGCAATGCCTTGCTGCTGGGGGATGTCAGCAAGCACATCGTGTGCACGCCGGACATGATTTCGCTGCTGCAATGACGCAGCTTGGCAGTGGCCCGTCCGCTAAGCAGCGGGCCACTGACGAGTCGGAGGAAAGTCGTGTGCCAACGACCCTGCTGCAGATGTTGCATGGTAAGATTCAGTAGGATGCATAACTATGATGAGGCTATGAGCTGAAGCGCTGTTTGCGCACATGTGTCTGCGTGGTGCTTTCGCTCAAAGAAACGAGAGGGCTGGCACGACCGTCAATGGCCACCTTCGTCCACATTGAGCACACTGATGCGTCATGCCCCTTCACCACCCAACATTGTTCACATTGCCCCAACAGTTTGGCAACATCAACCTACCGCACAAACTGCACCACTCACTCAATGACCCGTCCTCAAGCGGTTGGCACTCAACCTCGCGCTCATCGAATGCGCTCGGATTGAAATCTGTCGAACAATTTGTCCTTCTCGCACACTGATGTATGTTGTGCCGCGCTGCTGCACATCGCATCATGTCATTTGCCACCGCACAAATCCACTGCTGTCCCTCGATCCCTCTCCAAGGTTCAGCAGTCCTTTGTTCGCATCGCGATCCTTCAATCATACATCTGCACAGCCAGGTCAAAAGTGCCCACCCATCAGCTTGACGCATGTCCTTATCAACTGAACATGTCTCAAGGTCGATGCAGCAGGCGAGAAAGCATCTTCCTGACGTGCCACCCATCTTGTTAAAGTGCAGCTCACCTCATATGGCGATACTCTGCGGACTCTCTCAAGTGGGTTGCCGAGTCGTGCACTGCACTTCCCGAGTTTCGATGCAACCTTTCGGATCAAAGCTTTTCGACGTAGTAGGACGTACTGCTGCAAGACCGTATCCTCATCTTCAGCTTCTTCTTCCACGATTGCAATGCTGACCCTGCAGGCTGGCGATCGGGACGGCAACAGATCAGTGTCGTTGCATTCAGTTGCATATTCATCATCACGGCCTCGTCGAGGCAAAGAAAAGCACCCGATGGCCATCAAATCGGGATATGGACAAGCACAAACAGAGCTCTCAACTTGCAAGCACGGACTTGGTTGAGCGAAACGGAGAATTCTCGCCTGTGATCGCTGCGGGCGTGGAGTGGGCAGGGCCGAGATGAGATCCTGTAGGGTTTTCAGGTCCAGACCGAAGAAGCTGCGGCGCTCTGCAGAGCCTCCTTGAAAGGCTCGGGCGGGTGCGCCACCAGGTGCACGGGGCGCCCTGTGCATGAGATGTTGCTTGTCTGCTGTACCGTGCCACACGTCGCAGCGCATTCGGAATGTGCACCTGGATGAGCAGCAGCATAGCAAGCATGGCACGGAAAGCGATGGAGGTCAATATTGTGAGGTCTGGCAGCGTCGTCGTGTGCTGCGGTGACGGACCTGTTGTGGGGTGGCACAGCTTCAGCTGCCAGCTGTGCAGGCTGTAGCCGGTGTCGCCAGGCATCGCCGCGGGAGCAGCGCCCTCCCCCACTGCCGCTGCGCTGACGGCTGCCCGCACAGTGCCGCCCGCTGCGTATAGCGGGTCCCCTTTCATGGGGTGCCCCATGGCTGCCATGTGGATTCTGATCTGGTGTGGCCGGCCTGCACACGGAGGGCGCCAGAACGCTGGGTAATCGCTGTTCCTGGAGCATGAGCAGGTGAGCTGGTGTCCGTCTGAAGTGCGGCACATGTCAGTGAACAAATCCCACCTGAGAAAATTTCGACAGCCAGGACGGTGGCGTCCTGTTGCGGCAGGCGTCGCACGACGTGCCACACCGACTTTGCCGGCTTGCCGTGTGCAGCGTCGGCAACATACAGGCCGCTGCACAGGCCGGCGTGCTGAATGCGCCCGATGGGAACATCAACTGTGCCGCTGTCTGCTGTGGGGCTGCCTGTGACCAGCGCAAGGTACAGCTTTCGCAGGTTTTGCATGGCTTGCATGGCAGGCTGCTGTTGCTGCTGTTCCTCAGGTTGCGCTGATCGCATCACTGCCGGATCACCGCCACTGCCTCGCTGCTGCCCCTGCTGGTGCTGCTGTACTTCTTCTGTCGCTACTGGACTGCGGCCATTCCTGCTGCCGCCGGCCTGCTGCTCCGTCTTGGAGGTGAAGGCTGCTGTCATCTGACGCCGTGCCACCGGCGAGCGCGCACACAGCAGAATGCCTGGTGCAAGAGTTCATGACAGCTGATTACGGACCGTCTGCATTAGCATTCAACGAGAACTGCCTTGGCAGCGCCTCTGGACTGACATGCAAATGGTGCATGGCAATCATGAGTATCAGTACAATCTCACGATGGTATTGCAGTATTGATTGCTGACTCACACCTGAGGTGCCACGGCCAAGGCGGTGTGTAGGGGTGGGCGGCGCGGCGCCAAAGTGATCCCGCAGAATCGTCAGCACGCAGCGGTGGTGGAATGGGCCATTTGGCAGAACCTGCAGGCCGGCTGGTTTGTCCACAGCCACCTGCACCCACCATGTACATGACACACACATCTGTGCTCTGCAGCATGGACATCAGACTCAGGGTCCCACGCAGGCGAGATGATATTGTTTGAGGAGCTTGGGCCAGCTGAGTTCCTGGCGCACCAGATCGTCGTCTATGTACACAATCTTTAGCCAATTGGCGGCAGGTGGCTCTGTCCATGGCGCACGCTGGTATTCCAAAACCGCTCTGGTCCTGACAGCCAGCACAGCAGCACGGGGTGAGCACGCTGGGCATAGACACCGATCGCACCTCATGTCATTTGCATCATATCGTGATGTGGTATTCACGCATGAGGGGATGGCGAAGTCATTCACCCACATGAGCATGAAAGCCGGGTCACGCACAATGGCGCCATTCACACTGATCTGTCCGTTCTCGATCCGCAGCCTCCACCTGCGTTCGTATCACACTCCTTTGTGATTGCAAGAGCCACCATCGTGCGCTGGTAAACTGCAGTGCCACTGGGGCTGCATGCAATGGACCATGGCACGCACTTGTCCTGAGAAGCTGTTACTCCATGCTTCGCTACGTACAGCTGCAGCAGCGTGCCCCCAGTGCCGTGGCGAGCGGTGAGATGATCTCTGAAAGTAGCTGTGCTGAGCTCCGGCCACGCACTTGTGATCACAGCGCCAGCAGCTGGCGGGGCGTCAAACGGCATTGAGCGGCGCTGTTACATCGTCGAGCTGTGCGTCAACAGAATATCGACGCACTCAGCGTGTGTGTCAAAGTGCATTGGGTCGTCATGCACGATGCATCAGCGCGCTGTTCTGGGTGATCCTCAGAATCGCCTGCAGATTGGATTGCATCAAGCGCTGCAAACATTGAATTGCATAGTATACAGAGCATGAAATTGCTGCATAACTCAGCTCCGAATCGAAGCTGATGCGTGTTACTAAGCAGCGACACAACGAGCATTGCTGATGTGCGAGCAAGGATGCGATCAGGGGTGCGAAATGCCCAGGGCCCATTTATGTACCCAGGTAGGGGCCCTTAGCACAAGGAATAATGACCCTCGATCGGGAGTTGCCTTGCAGTGGATATGTGCTCGATCCAGACTTCCTGCTGCTCCCTTCGGACTCGGCAGAACGGCTCCCGCGGCCAACCTGTCCCTGAACCAGATGACATGCTGTCCACTTGCCAATGATGATTTTCGCAACTGGCTCATCGACTGCTTTTGCTACAGTACTACATGGCTCGCAGATGCGGGGACGGGACAAGCATGCAAGTGCTGAGCTGAGTGTTTGATCATTTGCAACTTGCAGGGTACAGCATGTGCACAGCTGCTCCACAACATTGTTGCAATCAGGTGATGTGACATCGCTTGATCGTTTGCACACATGCAGCACGCAAGAGGCGAGTCAATGTCCGGCTGGAAGAATAACGTGTGAAACCCTGGCAGGCTCAAACACTTGAAGGTGCATCATATGATGCTCAGTCCCGCACACGTGGCTTGACTGTTCTGCCGCTTTGAGATGTTGTCGGCGCTGCCGCCACAGCCTGCCGCTTCTGAGATGAAGTGCGCACTGCAGTTACAATAACAACCTGTAGTTGGCACACTCTTTGACAGGATTTATGGTGTCAGGTTCACATGCTGTTTGCACTCAATCCGCCAACACGAGACCTGCTGGAAGAGGCAAGACTTCAATCAGTGGTAGGGCTCACCTGATGCTACAATGGCGCGCGGCTGACGCCGCTGTGGCTCCTCTGGCTGGACGGGCACAGCTTCGAGCGCTTGCGTGGCTGGCGGGGGCGACTCCGCCGGCATGGGAGCCGGTGCCACCACATCGCGGGGCAGCGCTGTCATGACGGCCCCTGGGTCCTGCATGCGCTCATGCTGCTGACAGTCCACTGGCTCGCATGGAACAGCGCTCGGTTCAGTAGCCATGGGCATGGCCACAGCGATCGGGGCTGCGGCTGAGCAGCTGATAGGCGCAGGAAGTCCTACGCAATGTAAGAGTGAGGGATGTCATTGCATCAATGCAACCAAACATGTGCTGATGGTACACTGAAGTGAGAGTCATCAAAGATGAACCCGCACCAGCAAGGGACAACGGTGCCACATGAGGCATCACGCATGCAACAATCGCAGCACTATCTGCTCTCTCTTACACACCTTGCAAAGCCCTTGTGTTGCTCTCTGCCTCGGCTGACTCGACATGTGCGTCAGTGATCAGCCTCGTCTGCTGCGTTAAGCTGCATGAAGCCACCGCCCCGCACGGACCAGCATTGTTCCCACTGCCGTCAGCTGCGCCAACGCCATTGCTGATGACGTCGTCGGCAGTCGCGTCACCAGCCTCACTACCGCTGCGGCCATCTACATATCCCACAATGTGGATTGCACCAGTGCAACACTGGGTGACGGTGCGATACAAAGCAAGACTCACTCAGATGCCAGCAGGATAGCTGAGGACTTGCCTGCGGCAGCCTCTGACACAGCCGGGGCCGGTGGCAGAGGCACGAACAGGCCTGTCGATGGATCCAGCACCTCCATCCTATCTGCGGTGGCCGACCGCTCGGGCGGGGACACGGCCCTGCGCTTGAAGCGGGCAGGCAGCCGCATTGTTCCCTGCAAGGTGAGCGGCAGAACTCTTGGCCAAGTTTACGCACCAAAGCCAAGCGGATGTGTGGACGCCATGCATGAGCCTGCTCTTCTGACAGGTGTTTGGGGGCGTTTGCGCACCATGGTGAGCCTTCAATGATATCAGGGAGGTTTCAGCATGGGCGGCAGCGCCGCAAGCTGCCGTCTGTGCCTTTTCTGTGAGAAAGTGTTTGCTCTGGTACTGTCACAAGCAGAGGCTACATTCACCGCAATTAGCCGCTGATATCCTGCAGTGCGCAGGTGAACTGCCGAAGATTGTCACAAAGAGCGTTTCTATAGCGGTTGCGCATGATGAGGCGCATGGAGCCGCGGGAGCCGTTTGGCCAAGTCCGAAGGGAGCAGCAGGAAGTCTGGATCGAGCACATATCCACTGCAAGGACTCCCGATCGAGGGTCGTTTTCCCTAGTGCTAAGGGCCCATACACGACAGCGCCATCAGCCCAAAATCCCGCGGCATCTGCCATTTGCATGATCGCAGCGCGGTTTGAAGGCGGGTTGCTGTGATCGTGCACACGTCAGCAGCGTCGCTAAGCGTATGTGGTTTCTCCTTTGCTTGTTTGTGACATTATTAGCACAGCTGCACATCATTTTGAACTCGGCACATCGAGCTGTAGCTTGAAATGCACCGAACTTCAGTCAGATAGCCATTGCATCATATGCAGACAAACGCGAACGACAGGATGGATGGAGTGGCGCTGAGTCGTGTCGCTTTGCACGGTGTGATCTGTTTGTGCTGTTGTCGGGGCCAGGGCAATGCTGATGTGGGCAATGACGCATGCTTACTTGTCCGGGCTGATATCAGTCGTGGTTGCCAATTGGAAACTTCAATGATCAATTCTCGCAGCCAGCGCAGGTTTCAGGTCGTTTCAGCATGCGGAGATTGGGCCACTGGGACGCTTCACTTGCATCATCGGCTGCAATGGTCACGGCAAGAGGTGATGCTTGCTGTGAGTCCTGTGCGCACTATTCATGCAGATTTCACGCACACAGCATGTTCAACTCACATACGCTGATGTATACGTGGACAGCCAACTGTGACACTGTGTCTGCCGCAGCGTACTTGGCGATGCTGTACACTTCGTGCTGCGTGGCCTGCAAGGCAGCAGGTTCTCTGATGTTGCCAATCAGGAGCTGCAGCGAATCGACAGCTGCAGGAATGACCAGTGCACGCCGATGTCCGTCACGCTGACGTTCGTGCTCCCAGCTGACCGGTCAGACCATAGTAGGGGCAAGCAGCAATGCGTGCAGTTCACACGGAGCTGCAACTCAGCTTCCTCGAGATGCACCGTGACGATGCGTGATCGGCATGGACAGGAGCAGCTGCTGTCAGAGTTGAGCAATCATGCAGTTGCAATGTTCATGTTGCTCTGCACATTTATCTCTTTCACGCTGTCCCATGATGACTGAAAGGAGTGCATGCGTCTGCAATAGGCGCAGCTGAAGGAGGAACTGCTGGGCATTGGCATCGATGCCGACAAAGCAGACAGGTAGCCAGTACATGCACACATGCAGATGCAGTTGCATATTGACTGTGTGCAAGTTAGCCAAGCACCGTAGATGCAAGTTCCTGACAGCCACTCGGCTTGGTGCACGCAGGTTCATTGTGCGGCAGGGGCGACTGCCGGTGCCTGTCCAGGATGACACGCAATTGTGCAGTGTGTTCCAGTCCGCCATCGGCACAGATATGCATGCAGCCCAAATCGCCGACACTTTCGCTGCGGCAGCAGCAGAGCAGCAGAACCTGGATGACATGGCCAGGGAGCTGGACGAGTGAGTGCTGACATAAACTTGTGTCTGGCCGACCCTCTGAATCTCTGCAGATGCCGCATTCATCACTAACTTTTGGTGTCATCAGTCTGCACAGATGGCAGAACCACATATCATTGTGCGTGCAGCTTTGGCAGCTCGGCCTGACTGTGGTCATGTCGCAGGTTGGCAGACAGGCGGCAGGAGCTGGAGCCACAGGTGGCTGTGTGGCAGGAGTATGACGTTGATGCACAGGCGCTGCAAAGAGACAGGCTGCAAGCTGTCAGGCAAGATGTGCATGCATGCAGGGCACATATGTCACACTGCATGACAACCTTCACTTCACAAATCATGCAGCTGCACGCCAAGCCGCAGAATGCCATCTATGGTTGAATCAGCAGCAGCTCTCCAGATGATCTGGTTACTCGACACAGGCGGCAACTGCCATTTCTCGAGAGCGAGCTGTCCGCCGCCGAGGAGGCCGCCGGTGAGTGCCGAGCAACACATGACAGTGCAGAGGCTGCTGAGGCGGCTGCACAGCACAGCGTGGAGGCCCTGGAGCACGAGCAGGCACAACTGGAGGCGGCGCTGAAGGCGGCAAGCCGCTCTCAAGCCAAGGCATGCTGTGGGCCCTTCGATTATGTTGACACGTAATGCACAAGTTGTGCTGTTGCACTGCCCGCTTGGCAACATTAGAGCATCACTCATCCGCACAAGGGCATGCACATTCAGCAAGAGGGTGTACATGGTGCCTAAATCTAGCACACCTACCCTTGTTGAATCTCACACCGAGGGAATGCATCTGATGAATGTGTATGCAGGCCGGCAGGCGCCTGGAGAAGCTAGCAATGCAGCGGCAGGAGTGCGCTGTGCAGGCGCAGGCAGCTGCCACGGAGCACAAGGCAGCCCTGCGTCGCCAGAAGCGGCTGCAGAAGTCGATCGCAGAGAAGCAACGGTCTGTGCATGCTGCCAGGTAAGGCCACAGTGACATGCTGATACTTGAAGCTCACTGGTGCCTTTGACCGCGAAAGCAAAGTTGATGTGAGGACCATCACAGCATGCGGTAGTGAGCTGTTGACTACATTGTGCTTGCATCTGGCAAGTGAAGAGTGCTGTTCTATGTCCTCAGGTCGGAGGTCGAGGCCAGGCAGCCTGAGGTGGCAGAGCTGGCAGAAGCTGAGGCGGTGCTGGTGGCGCAGCTGCAGGCCATGCAGGACGAACTTGCAGGCAGTGGGCGCGACGTCAGCAGGCTGACAACTCTCAAGGTATGTGCACAAAACCAAGGGTAAGCCGTCCTGCTTGGTTGTGACAAAAGTGGTGGTATCTGAATGTCTCCTTGCGGCATACGCACATGATGGCGAATGTTGGTTTGCCATACTTGTCTGGTCCCACAGCTGCAGCCCACAGCAGCCATCTGGTGCACTTGCAGGCGGACATCAGGAAGTGCGAGGCGCAGCTGCAGCAGTGGGCTGTGGCACAGGCGGCGCAGCGCAAGCGTGTGAGTGCGCAGGAGGCCAAGGTGCAGCGAGTACAGGATAAGGTCGACGGCGCCGCTGCTGCTGTGGGGCATCATGACAAACAGGTGCCGCATTGCACCTGGCTTCTATCAAGCAAAGAATGCCCCAGCAGGAGGCACATGCATGCTCATTGCGCCTGCGTCATGCTGCTAGTTTGAAGCAGTGCATGCTCAGCACACTGAGCGCTGTGTTGGCCAAGCAGGGAGCGCACATAAAGGAGCGGGAGAGTGCTGCACAGGCGCTCCTGACGAGGCTGGAGGGCACACTCGGCGACATCGGCAGGCGCCGTGCCAAGCTGCTTTCGGATGCAGCTTCAGCGCAGGTTTAAAGTCATGCTGATTGTCTTGTCAGCCAGCAGGAGACAGATGCGCTCCATTGATGGCTGCTCAAAACATCTGCTCTCGAGACGAAGACGTCATACAACTGCAAATCTGCTTCCCGTGTATGCACAGGCAAGAGTGAACGCACTGCAGCAGGAGTTGGCTGATCCTGCTGCCCGCAGTGGTGGAAGTCGAAGCGATGATCCTGTGGCAGCACTGCACCGCCAGAGCGCAGCAGGTGTTCGCTAACATGTGGGAAACTCTGCTTGAACACGAGCCGCATGATCTTTTTCATTGCCATCTGAAGGACGGTTTGATGCACTACAGGCAAGATCCCAGGCACAGTCTTCGGCCGCTTCTGCGACCTTGCCATGATCACAGATGTCCGCGCTGCTGGCGCTGTCAATGCTGTGCTGTCACAGCTCTGCAAGTTGGTAAGCTATACAAAGTGAAGTCTGGTGAGGAGCTTGCAATGCTGTGAATGCAGAGAGTGTTCAGTGGTGTCCGCACGTGGCAGTGGTCACCTGGGGTGCATTGATGGTGCAGGGGTCCACCATCGTTGTATCCAGTCGGCAGACGGCCAGACATGTCATCAGCCACTACGCGGTCACACGAGCTGGTGTCGCACACTGCAAGATCGTGGACGAGAACAAGCTCAGGTTTCACTCTGCATCTGGAACCACTTGCTGAGCAATGTCAGTTTCAACAGATGAATGGGCTAGACTCACCTCACTCTGGCGTCACGTGGTCGTTGACGATTCCTCTGCTGCAGGCAAATGTCACAGCCACCAGCAGGCATGCAGCCGCTGATGGCATATATTGGCTGCCGGACGGACGATGCGCAGGCGCTGAAGCCGCTGCAGGCGATGCTGGCGACTTGGGCGCTGGTGCCTGACCGCCAGGGTGAGCAAAACATTCACATCCATGCTGAACTCCTGCTAAACTTGCTCACAGTCGATGGTTGTGGTCATGTTATTGTTGGGATGCTCCTCTTGCTCACAAGACCTCTCCTCCCAACAGAACTCTCTCGTACCTGTGCAGCTGCAATTGGCATCATGGCTCGGAGTGCCTCTGCCGGGTACAACCTGGCCACCCCAGCGGTGCGCGATATGGGCCAACTCGTGAGCAGAGTGCAGCCAGGTTTTCGTCGATAGCATATGGTGGAGTCTGACCTGCAATATGCATCTGGCAGTGTATGACAGAATTTCACCGTGCGAATGTTGATGTGCAGGGTGAGATCTTCAAAGCAGATGGCGAGGTGGTCACCAGGCATGCTCTGCCCCGGCACGCTGCTCCATATGTGCTGACGTGCGCAGGTAAGATCCCACTGAACACCACTGCAGTCCTATGCAGACTGACTCTGCCGCCTGCTGGGACACCAGCTGAATATGTCCCTCCACTTACTCTGCTGTCAAGCTTTCTCTCTGACCTGCAGACAGGACTGGCACAGAAATGCAGGCTGCGACTGCCGGCGCTGAGCTGCAAAAGGTGTATGACCAGCTGCAGACGCGCATCAGTGACCTGGACCATCAGGTGCTGGTTAGTCGGACAAACCCTGCAGCAAACTAAGGAATGCGGTGATTGCCATGGTCATCAACTGGCGTCATTTTCACTGGATATCTGGGATGCTGCTTCAATGCCCCTGATTCTGTTAACTTCAGATAAGCCTTTTGGAGAAGCAGCAGCACAGCAAGGAGAAGGACGTGCGGGCTGCGCAACGCGCCCTGGATGCCCTGCGACGCCAGCAGCAGCAGCACAAGGCATGTGCTCAGACTGGCTACACACATCGTGGTCGCATTCAACGCAGTTCTAACAATTCCCAGCGGTCAAGTGAAGGGCTCTGCGGCATTGAGAGCAGCAGAGCAGGAGGAAGACTCGCCGTGAACCTGGTACTATTTCTTTCATGACACATGCTACTGACCTTCTCGTTATGGCACGCTCTGCAGGAGGTAGGCAGCAGCCTGTGCGCCAAGCTGTCGAGCGCCAAGCGCAGCCTGACTCAGGCGCAAAAGGAGCTAGCCACCCTCAGGTCTGCTGGCACAGCGCCTTCACATCCTGTGCACATGATCATGTACAGGTTCTGCGAGAGTATCTCTCATGCGCAACTTCTGGCCAATAAGTTTGTGTATGCGCAGGACGGCTATCAGGGACGATCACGAGGAGGCGCAGCTGGAGACGGCTCTGAATGCTGCAAGCGCTGCTCACACCGCAGCATGCCGTGCGGTGGCTGGTGACGACTCGGTGGTGCTGGCGGAGATGAAGCTGCATGCCATGCAGCAGCGCCATGCTGAGGTGTGGCCTTTGGAAGCTTTGAACTGGGAAACAGCAACAGCCACAGCAGGCATCTGTGTGGGGCCCAGAGCCAATGTGCCTGTCATGCAAAGCATCAGCTGTGGCCCACCCCATCGTGTTCGTGCTGTGACAGATTGCCGCCGCAGCAGCGGAGGCAGAGACTGCTCTGCAGCTGGAGGAGGCCTGCTTGCAGCAGCTGCAGCAGCAGCTGACCGAGACCGCAGACACCCTGCAGCAACGCGAGCTCGTTTCACACGCTGGAATCTGTTATGATGGCATTCTCTCGCTGATGTCGAGACTGCAGCATGCATGCAGTAGACAGTTCGACCCCTGATTGTGATGCCACTTGCAAAGAATAGAAATGCTGTGTACGATCGGCTAGGCTTTGCCGTTCCATTGCAGTCAATCCTGCGGCAGCACAGCAGCGGCTGGCTGGGCTGGAGGACACTGCTGCAGCGGCACGAACAGCAGCTGCTGAAGCCGAGGTGGCCGCGAGCGACGCCCAACTGGCCAGCGCTGCACACAGAAAGCAGTTGAAGGCACAGCAGAGGTACATGTACCTGGCGTCCATGTGCATCACCAACATGTCGATGTGGAACATAGCTGCAGTGTGACTTTCAAACTCAATTAGCAAACCGACAGCTTGTTGATGGGCGTTGCCAGTGATGTTGCAGGAAGCTCAAGTCGGCGAGTGAGGAGGCTGATGCAGCGCGGCAGGCGCTCGATGGGGCGCAGCAGCATCTGCAGGCTGTGTCAGAGGCGCTGCAGCGTCTGCAGACCGAAGCGGCGGCTGCGCCGGATGGCATGCATGGTGCTGCAGGTGCAGTGTTGGATGCTATGCTGCTAGGCAACGGTTGTGATGAAACAGTGGGACATGTGCACATGACAAGCTGCCGAATTGCATGGAGCTCATCATCTGCAATCACTGCCGATATGCAGTGCACCCAAGACAATCTAATAAAGCGCGAGTTTAACCCATGTTTGGTACAGATAGACAGTCACAGCATGCCGCTGCCGACGAAGCCGCCAGCTCTGACAGCGATGAAGAGGAGGCGCCAAGGCGGACCCGGCGACGGATACAGGGTGGCTGCAGCAGGGGTAGCTGCGACAGCGGTGCTGGGATGTCGCTGAAGGGTGTCCTATCCGCTGCAGAGGAGCACACTGCAGCCCTGGCGTCCCTCGAGGTGCGCATCCGCTATTTGCTACACCGCTGCATTTTGTCCATTGTGTCCGCAGACTAGCCAGGGGTCCATCTATGTCATGTGCTGGCGCGGCACTGGCACGCATTTGGGGTCACTCACTCAGATATCATTAACTCAGATGGCCCTACAAGGGCGTGCTTCTGACCGAATCTCAGTCGGCTCCGTCAGGAAGGTGTCCAGTGCGTGAGATAAGCAATGCAGTGGCAGCAGCGTTCCGTCAACTGCAATGCTGAATGCGTGCCCTCGAATCTGGGTCCGATTGTGGTTGGGAACAACCAGCAGCAAACAACAGACGAGACACAGGCATGCAGATGTATCTTCAATGATGCAGGAGCGGCGTGCGGGCATTGACTGCGATGCGCTGGAGGCGGACCTAGCATGCATGCAGCGCTCCACGGAGCTGGCCGCCATCACCAAAGCTGCCCAAGAAAAGCTCTCGCGGTGCGACACGCAACGTTTTTGTCGTGATCTCGAGGGTTTCAAGGCCAATCCACAATGCAAGTGCCGAATTTCGCAGCTCAACACATATGAAAGTAGACACTTATGCAGGGGAGCTCTCATGTGACACCAGAGCCAGCTGGCATGAAGGCAGTCATGCAGCAGCTGACGATTCCACTGTGCGATTGGCCGCAGGCTGGATGCAGAGAAGGAGGCGCTGGTGCAGGATCGCTTTCGGGTGTTCGACGAGGCCATGTCACGCTTCAACCAGCACCTGGGCCGCATCTACAGGTGAAAGCGGCAACTCAACGCCACCTGCGTATTGCGTCTTGTCCTGTATACGACGAACTCACTATGAGCATGCAGTAATCCCAGTACACACGGGAATCCTGGTACTGGCGGATGCCAGACTGCGATTGATGTGTGCTGGGTTGGTGCTGAGCGCAAGCAGTTGTGCTTGCATGGCCGCTGCAGGCAGCTGACGGCGCAGCAGGGCGATGCGTACGTGAGCTACTGCAACGACCCGACACTGTGCTTCGTCACCGGCACCACGCTCCACATCAGGCAGGCTGCTGCCCGACAGACGGCTCTCCTGCTTGTCCTTGTATCGGTATCCTGCATGATTCAAATAGGAGATGGTTATGCAAGCCTGTAGTCGCTGATTGGGATGGCAGCATGGTGGCGCTTCCTGCAGCTGTGTAACAGACAGCAAACATCCATCTGGGATTCGTATGCAATTTGGATTACAACCCCAATCGCAACAATCCTTCAACTACGGTCTGTTTGCAATTTGTGTCAACCGTCAAATCTGCAGGCCGGACAGCCAGCGGTGGCGGCCGTTCCAGCAGCTGAGCGGCGGGCAGCAGGCGCTGCTGTCCTCGGCGCTGTCCTTCGCGCTGCAGGTCACCTGCCCCCTGCCCCTCTACTACTTCGACGAGGTACAGCATTGATGCGTGTTCTCCCGTTCGACTGTCCACAGCATCATAGCGTCTGAGGGCACACTGCCAGGGATAGGTACTGGAGGGCGGATTGTCATTACCTCGATAGGATTGTGCACATTGCATCGGGCACATGGAGGGTGCAAGTTGGACTTTGCCTGCATGGCGTGCATGACCACGCATCTGCATCGCCTCCCAGCTCTGAGTGGTCCCAAAACTGAAACTGCCATTCACGTGCAGATTGATGCGGCACTGGACACTGCAAATGTGGAGCGCATTGCGGACTACCTGGCAGCCCAGCACGACGCGCAGTACCTGCTGGTCACGCATCGCCCCCAGGTGCGTGCAAACGGCAACACGTCAGAACTTGGTGTCGGAAGACCTGATTCACACTGCCGTCCGAACCGAAGCCCTTAAGTTGGTGCACTTCTGGAGTCGGCCTGCTTGCTGCAGTCCACAAGCCCTGTGCGGGCGCTTCTTGACACCGAGGCGCAGACATTGTGGCTGACGTTGCTGCTGCAGATGTACGAGAGGGCGGGCGTGATCACCGGTGTGTACCCCTCCTCTGCCGGCTCCAAGGCAGTGGTGCTGCGCTGCGACCGCAGCGGCACAGCATAACCCACTCCGCATTGCCGCAGCCAGTACTGGCACGGAGTGCTGACTTAAATTGTATCTGAAGGGAAGGGATCGTAATTGAAGCACGGCGCCTGGGCTTCCCGAACTGCAGTGTGCAGGTGAAGCCGCAGCAGTACCACTATGGGTACCAGTAATGTCTCAGGTGCAATACCTGCCTAGCGCCATTTGGGATAGAGCGCGAAAGGGCTTTCCTGCATACTCGTGTATTGATTTTGACACCAATGGCTTTGCAAACGAATCAAGTGCATACCGTACTGTAATTCACAAGTTTGACAATTGGTCTAGACACATGGTGAGGGCTGTCTGTCCCGCAGTCGAGTACAGGACAACCTGCCAGGATGTCCGCCATGTCCCACACTCAGCTGCTGGGCGCGAGCACTAAGTTTACATGTTCCCGTGAGTTTTGCCTCAGCACCTCCAGATCTACAGTGTCCCCAATGGCGCACCCATCCAGCCCCTTGTACAAGTCGGAGCTTGACCTGCGAGTGACTGCGGAATTGTTATGCCGTCGCAAGTGTCTCCACAGTGGATTCGCCTGACATCGCGGGAATTGCATGTGAGGTACAACTAAGGATCTACATCAGTGACAGATCAGAGCGCTCATACTATGATGCCAGCATCGCATATATCACCTCACGGGCTTGTCATTGAATTTGACGATGATGTCGCCCAGCACCAGACGCCCATTCTGGTCCCTGCTAGTGCCCTGAATGCCAGCCTGGCGCCACAAGAAGAAGGTCATGCAAACACAGCGACTTGGACTAAAATTTGCTCGGCAACTGTAGTGAGTTCTGCTGAATCACATCATGTGGAGTGTTGCAGAAATTTGAAGGCGGTGACACGCCTTTGCAGCAGGTCCGCCCTTCCGCGTGTCCAACACCAGAATGCCCTGGACACCCAGCTGCGCGTCACGGAACAAAAGCATGCATGAATCCTACTACAGTGTCACAACTGTTGCCGTTGCTCTCGCGAATGTCAGCAGAGCAATTCGCTGCTGGCAAACCCCCTTGCAGTTTGAAATGTATCCACAGGTATAATGTCAGACGACAGCCATTGATGCAGGAATATACCTGCTCTACAGACTGCTCGGGGGCGAAGGCGATGCCCAGGATTGGTCGAATGACGCGGCCGTGCTTGATGATCTGTTCCACACTGGACCGCAGCACATCAATCGGCACCGCAAAGCCCACGCCGGCGCTGGCGCCTGAGGGCGAGTAGATCGCCGTGTTAATGCCTGCAGGGCATGGCATTGTAACTTTGCCAACATCCTGCGGGAAAGCCATCTGGCAAGTGAATAGCCATGCCACATTTGCACAGCGCCAGAATGAAGGTCGCTTAATGCACTTGCACAATGTCGCCGCACTTGATTGGTGAGGAGTGATTAAATATGCGGTGCTGCTCACCTATCAGTTCGCCTGCGCTGTCAAGCAGCGGCCCACCCGAGTTGCCAGGCTGCGAGCAAGCAGATGCTGGGTCAACATCCCCCCAGACCAAGCACAACATCAGCTGGGCCGTGCTGAACTCGTCTTGCAATGTGGTGCACGCCTTTCAGTGCGTCACACACCAGAGCACATGCACTCGGCCCTCACATTGATGGCCGCATCGATCTGGATGACGCCCTGGATGGGACGGCCATTGATGCCGCTGATGATCTCGCGCTGCGTGCCGCTGATGACGCCCGTCGTCAGGGTGTGGTCCAGCCCAAAGGGGTTACCTGCATGTCGCCCATGATGGAAATCGGCCAAAAGGTGCTTTTAGATGACAGTGACTGCTCTGGCAGGTGTTTATTGTGGAGCGCTCAGCATGTCAGTCGTCAACAACAACTAATCAGGGCTGACTAGGGCTGAGCAGGGCTGAGCAGGGTGGAGGGTGAAGGGGGCGCCCACCGATGGCATACACCCGCTGGCCCACTTGCAGGTCTGACGAGTCGCCGAGGTGCAGCGGATGCAGGATCTGCACAGGCAAATGTGACAAGATGCTCGCTCCTGGAGCACATGGTAGAGTCACAGTTACCAAAGTCAGGCGGCTGCCATCAGCACCCTTGACATGCTGTGCCGTGGGTGTCAGCAAAGCAATTGCCATGCGTAGATGATGGTAGGTGAACACTACCTTTTTATCTGACACATCGATCTTCAGGACCGCAATGTCCTTGTCCTCGTCAAAGCCAATCATCTTGGCCTTGAAGTCTGTGTCGCTGGCGCCGCCCTTCACAAAGCCGCCGGTCAGCGACACCTGCACGTGTGGCAGCAGCTCAGCACATAAACCCCTGGACCACTGCATGATTGCGCAGCATTTCCCAGATCCATCGCTGTCTGCAGTCTCAGGCATTCTTTCTGCGTCAAGCAGGAGATGGCGCCGCACCAGCAAGTCTGATGCATCCTTGACGACCTATGGGCATGACACACAAGCCATCATAGTTGAGCCAGGTGCACCCGCAACATTGGCCAGGCTGAGCAAGGCTGCACGGCACTGCAACGACCTGACAGGCTGACACAGCGCACATAGGAGTTGCCTCTCACATGCAGGTTGGTGATGACGTGCCCCTCATCGTCCCAAATGATGCCGCTGCCCGCGCCCTGCGGCAACTCTGTCATGTCCAGCGTGAACTGATCCCGCCTGCACGTCATAATCGCAAGTGATTCATGTGAATACATGGTTTTCCAGGAGTGCCGCCGCCCATGTAGGTGCCTGCCACCGATGAGGCTGCCCCAACAGCAGGGTGGACCCCATCGGTTGAACCTGTCAAAGTCTGCATGTACATGTCAACATCCGATGGCCAGCCGCACCCGCTTCTGAGGTTGGTGATGTACACCACGGCGGGCGTGCTGTCCTTGAACAGCTGCACAGTGCCGCGCTCCTCCGCTGTGAGTGGCGTGTGCCTCGCCCATGCCACATCCCCGTGCCCTGTCCATGCCACCTGCAATGCATACATACATACATAAACACACACTCAAGGGGATGTCGGCACAAGAGTACGACAGCAACCCCAAGAACTGCAATCAGCAGTCCGTGGATGGTGGCGACGCCTTCAGTCGTGCATGTGCACACAGATGTGCACACATGATGTGCACAAATGCTGGGTGAAGATGCAGTGCGTGACTGTGCACCTGACCAGCGAAGGCGGCGCAGGCGAGCGCTGGGCCCACTGTGCCGCTGAGGCGTCGCAGCAGGGAGCCGACCATGTCTGAGGGCTGCCGTGTAGCTGAACAGCACGCTGGCGGCGCTATGACCTCGTCGCATTCCCCGCGCCCCCTGCATGATGTGCACCACTACATCAGCTGTACCACCTGTACAGTGCACTAACGGAGTCCATGTACGCGGAGCTTCGAAAGGGGGGCGGAAAGCAAGCAGTCAGCCTCACCTCGCCGCAGGCCCTGCACCGCCCTCCCGTGACCCTAGCGCAGGCGCTGCACATGATGTGCCCCTCCTTCTGGCAAGGCCGGCAGCTGGTCTGTGCCGCACCAGCTGCTGTCTGTTCGTCACCAGGTGCCCATCTGATAGCCATGATGTGCTGCAGCGACACATTTTCACAATGCTTACAGCAGCGGACGCGCGGAGAAATGAAAGTTTGATGTGTATCTTATGTTTCAAGCGCTCGGAGCAGCCATTCAACCAATCATATGATCAACATGGCCGCTCGAGACTGCTTTCAGCACGTTTGCTGTATGCGCTGAATAGGCACTTGCCCAGATTGTCAGTTTCAACCTGAATGCATTGCTCGGTGCACGTGCAAGGCTGCTGATGCGACACCACAGGCAGATAGAAGTTTGAAAATGGGTGTTCAATCACGGTGTCGCAAGTGCTGAGTGTGCGCGTGCTGGTGCCGTGTCGCTTTTTGCTCGCCATGCACGTGATGCTGTGCTGTCAATCTTGCTTGCTGCCTGGAGGCTGCTCGAGGCAGCGACGCATTCATCTATCTTTGTCACCTATCAAACGTGCCCCGACGCTGGACTCGTGAGCGTGGCCTGGTTGCATCGCCTTTGCAACTCCCAGCAGCTTCAGTGCCGCCACGCCACCGCCGTCAGTGTCCCTGGCCTGGCGCATCCATACATCGCCATACTTGTGGGCACCAGTGAGGAGGACTGTACGCATGGCGAAGAAGCGCAATTTTCGAAACACACCCAACATGCTGGTGACCGGCACGCCGGGCACCGGCAAGACCACCTTCAGCGGCATGCTGGCGGAGGCGGTGGGCTTCCGCCACATCAACGTGGGCGACTGGGTGAAGGAGCGGCAGCTGCACACCGGCTGGGACGATGAGCACCAGTGCCTTACGCTGGACGAGGACAAGGTGGGCGTCAAGCATGCCTCGTGCGACACATACTGCACTGCATGACTGCGCTGCCTGCCGTTTTTGGAGCTTTGTGACAACGGCCAGAGCTTGCCGTCCCTGAGTGCGTCTCGAAGTTGCTGTCAAGATTGACAAACGGCAGGTCCAAAAGTTTGAAAGCTCTGTCACCCGCAGGTGTGTGATGCCATGGAGCCGCAAATGGCGGAGGGTGGCAATGTGGTGGACTTTCACTCCTGCGACTTCTTCCCAGAAAGGCGGGCACCTCACACGATGCTGTTTGTCATTCACGATGCTATCTGCCATCCTGAACATACAACCAGTGAGAGTGAATAAAAGAGAGCAGGAGCAAAGGCTCCGCAGAGGCGCTGCTGTGTTGGAGCCATTTGAGAGGGGGGCGAAGGGGTGTGATGCGTACACTCCGCGACCTTCACATCCACTTGCGCAGGTGGTTCGACCTGGTGGTGGTGCTGCAGACGGACAACACCATCCTGTACGGGCGGCTGGAGGCGCGCGGCTACCCGCAGGCCAAGATCAGCGAGAATGTGCAGTGCGAGATCATGAACGTGGTCGTTGAGGAGGCGCGATCCAGCTACAGGTCAGCTTATAGAGTGGGCTGCTGTTCGGAGTGTGACATCCGAGCCTGCGTGCGAAGCAATCCCTGCAGGGACAGGTTGTCTGGCACAAGATGATAGCCTGCGGGACACCGCCATGCCATCTTCCTGACTGTTCTGGCGGTGGAGTTTGCCGGCTGCTGAAGCGAGATGCTGCCGCTTGCAGGGAAGAGATCGTGTGGTTTCTGAGCAGTAACTCGCCAGAAGACATCAGCGCAAACATCGCCAAAGTCAGAGACTGGATACACAATTTTGACGGGCAAACAGGATGACAACGGTCAACATTGCAGCAGAACAGCGGACTCAGCAGCTTGCAGCACCGTCAGCCAGCAGGTGCAATGCCGTGCATCGAAACTGCAATGTCGACTACTGG
This sequence comes from Tetratostichococcus sp. P1, assembly GCA_036584455.1. Classification (NCBI taxonomy): domain Eukaryota; kingdom Viridiplantae; phylum Chlorophyta; class Trebouxiophyceae; order Prasiolales; family Stichococcaceae; genus Tetratostichococcus; species Tetratostichococcus sp. P1. Next base: position 4,210,701 of record BTPI01000001.1, read on the forward strand.
CCTCAGATGTTGTCACCGACATGTGGTGCAGCATCAATGACTTCAATGATGGCTCTGTGTGCAGGTGATGCCCAACTGACGAGCATTTGAGGCGCAGCTTGCAAGTGGCTCGCAGGCGGATGCTGCAATGTCATTGGTTGGTTTTGCATGTGTCGGATGTTCTCATAGTCTGAGCTTGGTCTGTTTTGAGACGTCGATATTGAATGAGTGAAGTTGTTGCACGGAGACCACCATGCAAACATGTGCATCACTGACAACACACTTGTTATCAGGGGTCTTCGACTGCCCTATGCTTATTCACGCAATTCAGCCCAACCAGCGGCCAACGACCACGCGCATCATTCCAGCAGGCAGGCGGCAGGAACTTTATGACAGCGACTCGTGGCTTCACTCCAGATAACCAGGCCAGCGCAGGGCTCCCCCTGTGCCATGCGCCCTCAAGTCGAGGACGATGGGTTGTACTCTGCACAGAGACAATAGGGTTGTACTCTGCACAGAGACAATACATTCAGTCCTGCTGTTCACAAGCTCCAGCCGCAGCGATCTGGCTCCACACCACGATACTAGCCTCGAGAAGCAGGGCACGGTGACGCAACAAGACAGGGCAGGCGCACCGAATGGCTCCGGCGGCGGCGGCTCGTCATCGTCGTCCGCACTGCCCTGGCTCTGGCCCTGCTGCTGCTGCTGCTGCTGCTGTGCCGGCGGCTGCGGCTGCGCGGCAGCCACGTCCCCTGCGGCGGGCTGCTGCTGCTGCTGCCCCGCGGGCCCGCCGCTGCTGACCAGCTCTACTGGCTCATCTGCAACGGGATGATCACATACATTTCAAATGAAAGGAGAGGCATGCTCTGTTTCTACGACACCGCCGCTGCTGAACAGCTCCACAGGCTCACCTGGGGGCATGAGATGCATGTGTTGGTGACGACATGGTCGCTGAACACGATATCGCTGCTCATTGCAGCACCCCGGAGGTGTCTACACCCCAGAGGTGGCTCGCAGCCAGATCCTGTCGGCTGGTCCATGCGAGAAACCTAATCTAAGGGCACGAATCTGCGCACTGCGCTGCCATGGGCTTGTAATTTGTCTCCTGTGCAATTGCCTCGTCCATGACAGGTTATGCAACTGCTAACAAACACCCCCGGCCGCTCATCCCTTCATCATGTAGAACCAACGCGCTTCCTGGTGGGCACTGGACTCACCACTTCTAGGCCTTTGGCACAGCCACCACGCGAAGTCCAGCTGAAGGCCAGCTCATGGCAGGGACCAGGTTGACAGCGATTTCGACAGCACACCTGGCCGCAGGTCCTTCAGCACGATGAAGCCGGCGCGGGCGCCGGGGTGCACCGGCACCCAGCGCTGCCCCTCGGCCGGCGCCACGAACTTCTCCTGCGCCGGCACCACGCGCGCCGGGTTGGCGATCTGGTAGCTGCCCGGCTCCGACTCGGCCGCCTCCTTCTTTGGAGCTTCTTCCGCCCCCTCGCCGTCGGCCTCGCCGCTGACTTCGGCGGCCGCCGTGCCGTCAGCTGCACCGGCTTGCGCGGCATCCTTGGCGGTGACCGCGTCGATTGCGGCGGGCTCTGTGGCCTCCTCGGGCTTTGCATCTGTCTCCATGGCTGCAGCACCATCTGCATGACACATGAAAAAGGAGAGGAATGTCAGCAATGAGAGGAACAAGGGCTTATCCTGCTGGCTACAAACCAGGTTTCTGATGCAACACAAAGCAAAAGCGTGCCACAGAGGACCCCGAGTATCTGTGCATGCAAACTTTCTCAGAGGTGCAAGCAGCACATTCGAACGAAAGAGAGATGACAGCTTCTGTGCACCTGCGGACGCCTTCTCGGCCTCCTTCTTCTCCTTCTCCTTCTCTTTCTCCTTGGCCTTGGAGCGTGCGCGCGCTGTGGTCGACAGCACCGCCTTCTTCACCTTCTTCGTCTGCAGTCAACCAAGTCTTGCAATCAGCGGATTGGCTGCTCAGCTTGACTTCTCTCTCTATTGAGCCACCTGCTGTTCTCGCTCGTGGACACGGCATCTCCGCCGCACTAAGCATGGTTGAAGTGCAGGCAGATGTGCAGGGCGAGAGGCTTCTACCATCAGCAGCACACCTCCTATGCAGCCTCAGCATCATCGAGCGGCGAGCGAGCAAGCATCGATGGCTCAATGGCGCAGTCTGGTCGACAGCCACAGCACAAGTATGACCTCAACACTCGTCAGCCTGAGGCAGTGACAAGTAATGAGGCAGTGACCCTAAACCCTGAAACTGCACCTCCTGGGTGGCCTCGGCGCTGAGGGGCGGCGGGTAGGCAAACACGGACGGCTTAATGTTGCACTCCAGGCTAAATTTGGGCAGCTGCAGGTCCGCGTTGAGGCCAATCATAGCCGTCGGCTGGAATGCCAGGCTGGCAAAGTATGACAGCGGGTACCAGTACCTGCAGTGCACGGCAGACAAAGCACTTCTCCCTGGATGTCACAACTGGCCTCTGATGAAGCAGTCTGCCAAAACTGGCAAGCAGCACGTCAACGCACTCTGCGTAAGCAAGTACTTGTCCATGCTAGGAATCTTGTGCAAGCGGAGGGCTTGCAAGCAGAAAGCAACCAAAGGGCCAGAAAGGCACATGAGGAAGCGGGATCATCGCCATGATGCTTCAGTGACACTGCAGTTACGCAGTAAGCAAAGCCTCGCACGGGTTCGACAGACTGATCAACGAGCCGCTCGCACCAGTACTGCACGAAGACAGCCAGTCCAACGACGGCGGTGCGGCGGAAGTAGCCGGAGCGCGACTTGAGGCCGACCGTGGCGTTCCGGCCGCCAGCATCCAGCAGCCCGCTCGCCATCATTGCACCCATTCTGTGCGATATCAAGCACAGCGCCAACCGTTGTCATGTTGTGAGGCTGGCTCACCAGGCCGGCATGCATGCAGCGTCAAGCTAGAATCGAAACACGGGTCCGGGCTGCAGTCCTCCCGCCGCAAGCAGCAGAGCAACTCACACAAGGTGCATAGGACTGTCTGAATGACGCATCTTCCGCCCTGCAGCCCGCGCCAACAAGACCGCAGGAAAGCTTGTGGTTTAAGGGCGCACCGGCACATGATCTCCTCGTGCTTGTTGGCGGCGCTCCTGGCGATGCGCTCCCGGAAGGCGGCGGTGCGCTGCGTTGGCTGCTGCACCAGCACCATGGACATCGCCAGCAGTGCGCCCTGCACGCATTGCAAACCAAGTGATGCAGACGCCACACGCGCCGCATGAGCAGTGCAACACCAGCAGTTTTGGCGAGGTTCGACACTGCAGGGTGCTGCATCTGGTGGCCCACCCTGAGTCGACATGGTCGCCCATTAAAATGAAGTTTGCATGCTTGCACAGACGTTAAACATATGACGCCAATGTCGTGGCTGATGCTTGCCTATTGCAGCAAGGGTCTTGCATTTGCTGCCGCATCCAGGAGGCCAGATGCATACTACAAGGAGTCGCATGTAAGGAGTCGCGCACCTGGCGGACGTAGTCGACAGGGTCGGACAGCAGCGGCTGCAGCAGCTCGGTGGCTTCCTTCAAGCCGGTCGCCGCACAGGCGATGCCCACCGCCAGGGCCGCGCCGTACCGCACGTGCGGGTTGTACGATTCCGCCTGCAGTGTGGCAGGGCAGCCTTGGCGTGCTGACCTGTTACAATGCTTGTTGATCGTGTAAAGACTTGATCACAGAGGGGACTGCTGTTCACAGCTGCGTTGTCCAGACGTCTGGATGTCTGGTTGGCTTAACAACAATGTAAGGTGTCACATGGGACTCACGGGGCCCAGCACTACAGTGCTTGCCAGGTGGCAGCAGCATGGCAGGTGGTGGTGACCAGACGCCAGGCCAACGGTGCGGGCCAGGCTGACACACACTACACAATCAGCATCAACAGCAGAAAGCATGCCAAGACACTGCACTAGGCAGAGCAGCTGCTGCTGCATGTCCTGCCAGTGCATGTCCTGCGGCAGGCGGCCACAGCACAGGAATATGTTGCTGGGATTGCTCTGAACAGCCAGATGTCAGCAGGGTGTGATAGAGATATCTCACCAGCAGCGACACCAGCTGCGACATCAGCATGCGGCATGTCCAGCAGCAGGAAGCCGAAGCACAGTGACTTCCTTTGATCAGCCAAATGTCAGTGTCGTTAGCAGGGTTTAAAATATCGCTGTCTCGCCAGCAGCGACACCAGGCGCGGCGCCTGCTGCGGCGCGTCCAGCAGCAGGAAGCCGAGGCACTGACGGTGCTGCCGTGACTTCCTTTGATCAGCCAGATGTTGGCATCGTTAGCAGGGTGTAAGACATCGCTGTCTCACCAGCAGCGACACCAGGCGTGGCGCCTGCTGCGGTGCGTCCAGCAGCAGGAAGCCGAGGCACAGCACGGCGGCGCGGCGGACGTCATCGTTGACGTCCGACACCGCAAAGTGCAGCAGCTGCTGCACCGCGCCGTTGTTGGCGGTGCCGCGGTACGCCAGTGCGACGGCGAACATGCCGCCGTAGCGGATGATGGGGTCCAGGTCCCGCGTCATCTGCTCTATCAGCGTCTGCGCGCCCTCCTCCCTGTGCAGTCGGGTGTAGCGCTCACTCTGACATTCCCAAGAAATGGAGTTTGCGTGACACAGGCGCCGCTGTGCGCGTCAAGCAGGAAAATCTGACATCCCACATCATCTGCTGTGACAGCGAGGTATCATCCCTGGGCCTGAATGCACTACAGGCTACAGCGGGACCTCAACTTTGAGGACACTCGACAGACAACGCTGTGGCCGATTGCAACTCATCAAGGAAGCTGGGTGAGCAGCATGCGCACTGACAGTCGCACACTCATGACTGGTCCACTGCAATGAGGTGCAATCGGCTTTTCATGACACAGCAAGATTGCAGCCGCCAGACCAGTTAGCATGTTCCACCGCACCTGCCATACATGGTGAGCGCGAGGCCCAGCGACAGGCCACGGATGATCTTCTCGTGCTGCGTGTCGTGCGCATAGGCCAGCATCTCCACCGCCTTGTCAGTCGCACTGCCACAGTACAGCAGCCCCAGCGCCAGCCCCGCACCCTGTCAATGCAGAAATCTACATCAGCTGGGTCGTGAGTGCTGTGTCAGTCACAGATGCACAATCTCAGCGAGTGCCATGGAAACCTACGTGCAGGAGGAGTCAGATACTGCTGCTTGCTTGTCTCGGCGAACGTCAGGCTGCCATGCAGCAGGGGAGAGAGCTCTTCGAGTTAGGTTTCCGAGTCAAATCCACACAACGGCACCGCACCTCGCCGGCGATGGCGGAATCGGTGTACAGCACGTTCTTGAGATCCTCGAAGACCTCCTCGTCCTGGGAGCCAAGCCCCGCAATGCCCAGCCCCAGCGCAGCGCCGTGCTGCGTCGTCTCGTTGCTCGTCGCCCGCAGCGACTCCAGCAGGAAGTCCCTGCACATGGTGGCCGGGGCGGCGTCAGCGACACAGCTGCCCCAAACACATCTGCCAGGCTGACCAGCTCACGTGCAGAGGTCCACCACATCTGTGACCTTGTGTGGGGATTACATCATCTGCATGGACACATGCCCTGCGGCCGAGGCTGCGCGAAACGAACTGGGATTTCTCACCTGATGCCGGTGCCATTGTTGGCATGGATGAGGCCCAGCGCGTACAGCGCGCCGCCCTCAGAGTACGGGCTGCTGCTGGCGCCGTCGCGCGGCAGGTATGGCGCCATCAGCGCCCGGCCCTGTACCGGAATTTTTCTGACACGTCTTGTGTTGCCTCACCAGGCAACTTGTATTGCAGCCTGCTGGGATCTGCAAGCGCTAGTAGATCATCCTTACGACTCTGTTCAGACAGTCACCGCAAGCCATTGGCTGACTGGGGTGGGTGGCCGATGTGCAGGACATCAAGAAAGGCGATGGCAGAGGCCTGAGGCCAAGTCCTGCAGCTGCACGATGTCGGGCTTCCGCCAGCGAGCGCACCTGGGACAGGTGGCCGCTGTGGATGACGCCGAGGCCGGCTGTGGCGGAGAACTTGGCCCAGTTGGTGGCGCGGGACAGCCACTCCAGGTTCTCCCGCAGGAACGCATCCACCGTGGTGCCCTTGTGCATCAGCGCGTTGGCGAAGATGATGGCGCTGTGGCACACCGAGTTGCGGTTCTGCGGGACACAACCTAACTGGATCAGAGCCCGCCCTGCAGCAGCTGCAAGCAGCTGCCGCAGAATACAACACAACTGCATCAGAGTCTGCCCTGCAGCAGCTGCAAGCGGCTGCCAACGCAAAGCAGCGACATGTACCACAGCAACCCACACCATCGCATCACCAGCTGCTGCAATCGCATCCGCGCCAAAGAAGATTCCAGCCAAAAGCAGCAACTGCTGAATTGCAACAATTCACCTCCACAGCCGCCTTCATGTTTTTGAGGATCTGCAGGTCCGCGTGATTGTGGCTGTACATGAAGTCCAGGTGCAGCTGGATGGGCAGCTCCCCGGAGATGATGTCCCGCAGCCGCTTGTAGTGGCGTAGGTACCGCTCCTCCTCCGGGCTCAGCGGCTCTGGCGGCGGCGCCTGCGGCTCTGGCGCCTGCTGCATGAGGAGGGAGTGGTTTAAATGCAAATACTTTGGAGCAGGGTTTGAGCTTGCGGCTCCGGCGTTTGTTGCACGAGGAGGCAATAAATCAGCCGCGAACAGCTTTGAAATCAGTCATGAAATTTGAGCAGTCTCGGCTCATTCGTGTTACGGGCTTGAAGGCTTTGGGGCTGGCCCTGACGGCCCTGCAGCTGCTGCCTTGACTGACGGCTCAAACACCACGTACCCTGATCAACATGCCCACTCAACGAGCAAGGGGTTCTCTGTGAAATACTAGTCCGCGAAAGCCGGATTCACCTGCTGCTGCTCCTGTTGTGGCGGCTGCGGCTGCTGCTGCTCGCCGCCTAGGAGCGGGGCTGACTCTGACGCGTCCATGTCTGCCGCGCCGTCGCCAGCCGCTGCGGCGCCGTCCGGAGCGGCATCGCCGTTGGCGGTAGGTGCCGCGGCGTCTGCTAACGGCTGCGCGTCCTGGGCGGGCGCAGACTCGGGTGACGGCGCAGGTTGCGGCTCCTTCGGCGCGAGCTTCTGGAGGTGGGAGCTGACCTGTGCGGCGGAATTGAGCACCACAAATCAGCGCACAGCTCCCATTTGGCCAGGACCAGGTTGATGGTGATATGCTGGAGCATGCATTGCAGACACTGGAAGCAGTCCTTGTGATACAGTACACGTGGCACCTGCTGGCTGAAGGACTGCATCTCGTTTTCAAACAGATCGAAGCCGATCTGGTACGCCAGCAGCACCTCATCCTGCAACACAGCTCACGCAACATGATGCAGATTTCAAGGCGATGCGCTGGGAAGTTCGGGCATGGCATGATGGTCCAGAGCAAAAGCCATTCTCGTACAAAAGATGTAGAGGCAGGATGTAGACAGCTCAGTAGGAGTACCTCAGAGCTGCCAAGCAGGCGGTGCAGGATGCTGGCGACCTCGGCCGGCTGGTCCAGGAACACCAGGCACTGGCTGATGCTCACCCAGCTGGGGCGCTCCGAAGCCTCGTACAGCTTCACCAGCAGCAGCAGCACCTGCAGTATCGGGCAGCACCAGTCGACGTGCCCTGACAGAGGAGCCATCACCGCAAAGATGATGAGAGCTGCTCTCATGACCAAGCAGCGCCACTGCTGTGGCTGTTGTGCAGAGTGTTGCAGTTTCAGCATCAGCCTGAGCCCTTTCCTTGGCACAGTGAACGCACCTCAGCTACATGTGCTCTGCAGACTTGACAGAGCAGCAACGAGTTGCACAAACAGTCGCCTCAAAGTTAATGCCAGTGTATTCCCACCTGCTGCCGGAACTCGCGGTTGATGACCAAGCGCTGGCAGACCTGCAGCGCATAGTCCAGCGTGGCTGCGGTGTCAGGCGCCAGTGCCACCGCCTGCTCCAGCTTGTCCAGGCGCCTGGACTCGAGCGCTATGCCAATCGCCTGCTCGAATTGGCCATCAGTGAAGCACCTGCATCGCACAGTTGGTACTGTGTGTCATGTTCACAGACCTTTTGCTGGGCAGCAGATGACACATGTGAACTGCCTGTGCCATGGCTGACAATTCAGCAGCTTGTGTGTATTCTTTCGTGCTCACCGCTCAAACATGCGCTCCACAGTAGCGGTCAGCCGGTCGTCAATGGGCGGCACATCGCTTTTGCCCTCTGCCGTCGCCACCCGCCGCTCAATGTACAGGTCGATGCAGCGGGCTGCATGTCCAAAGGGATGGACGAGGTGGTTTGAATGCTTCACAACAGCAGCACGTGGCCGCAGATAGTGTCACGGGAGACTGGTGTGCATCGGTACAGGCTCTGCAAGGCGGTGCTGCAACTCACCGAGGATGGTCTGCACATACTCAGACTTCTCGCTGACGTCGAACAGCGAGCCCGAGGCCAGCGCATAGTGCAGCGCGTCATCCAGCTCGCCCAGGTTGAAGAACACCTGGTCATCAGCATCATCATCGTGAGGCAACCTGCCCACGCTGCGGTGCTGATGAGTGCAGGTACAGGTGCTGAACGCTTGCCTTTGATGCCACCAAGGCAGCCAGGTCCTGGTGCGCAAAGCCCTCGTCTTCTGACTGCGCCTCGATTGACGCCAGCGACCCCGCAATCTGGAACCAAAACTGATGCACCACGGCATTGAGAGCGTTCAGAGCATGAAGCCGAAGCTGCGGTTCCGCCTCTTCCAGCATGGACAAATAGCCCTCCGCAGATGCAACATCCACAGCTGCCATGTTGAAGGCGTCTGTCCTGACCCGAGCGACGGTCCAAAAGTGCGTTCAGGTGTGAATCAGGTGGTTTCCGGTCAAGCTAGGGGTTCGACCGGGCATGGCAGCTGGATGAGCGCATTGCAAAGCTATGACCAAGGTTGACCCTCGTATAACAAAAACATACTTATTGCCAGGAAATGTGCAGCGTTCCAGAAGCGCACTCCGGCAGTCTTCCTACTGGCAAACACAAGGCAAGGATGGGAGCCGCCTTTCCCTACATCAATGGGGAGGCAATGCCCATCAGCGCAGCCCTTCTGCGCAGCAGACCTCCACTTCCCGCCCATACTCAACGTCACTGCGATCCTAGGACTTCAAAAACCGATACTGTGCACCGCATCGCACCGCACTGTTCCGTGCACATTTTGACATTTGCATTCTGCTGACGGCGCGTGCCATATTGAGGCCCTCAGCCATCGAAGTGTTGTTCACGATCTCATTCAGCATTGCTTTCTTGAGATATACTTTTGACAGATTTGACAACGCTTCACATGAGATGGTCCTGCTGATTGACGTATTGCTTCCGGGACATGTTCAACTTTGTGCCGCCCGAGCAGCTGACGGCAGAGGCCAGAGGTACTGCTGGCTGGCATCTGTTTGCACCATGCTTTTCAAACAAAAATTGCTTCTACTGTGAGCCTCTATGGCAAGCTGTGCCCATACTAGTTTGCATGCACCACGGCAGATGAGCTGGATGCCAAGGCCGCTGCCAGATGGGACATCTTCTACCAGCGCCATGCCGAGAAGTTCTTCAGGGACAGGCAAGCCGCGGGGCGTCATTTTGTCAATGCATAGCGATGCATCGCATCGGTTGTTTTATGATCCTTAGGTGGCGTCAAAGGGCCCGCATGCAATACTCAATCGACTTCAAAGGCGCTCATTCTACAGGCACTATCTGGACAAGGAGCTGCCAGCCCTCGCCAATGCTGGCACCATCCTCGAGGTTGTGAACACCAAGTCATTATGGATCTCGACTCCTCGTTTGTTTCATGGCACTTGCATTTGCTGCAAACACATGTATCTACGTGCTTCCAAAAATGCCAAGTGGTCCTGCTCAGGTGGGGTGCGGAGTCGGCAACACAGTGTACCCATTGCTGGAGGTGTGCCGCCCGGAGACAGTCATCTACGCCTGCGATTTCAGCGCCACGGCTGTCGACCTTGTCAGGTAGGCAGATGACCTGCGGATTTGATTCATGTGCACCTACACTACTCATGTGCAAAGTGGGAGGCAGGTGTCGCAGCAGTGAGGGTTCACCTGCTATGCGCGGCTTCTGCAGGAGTCACCCTATGTACGATCCAAAGCGGGTGCGCGCCTTCGTGGCGGACCTCACCCGCGATAGTCTCGGTACATCAGTGCCGCCGGGCGGCATCGAGATGTGCACCCTGGTGTTTGTGCTGTCTGCAATCGCACCCTCCGAGATGCAGCAGGCGAGTCTTTTCGTAATGCACGCAAAAGTGCATTACCAATGCACCACAGCGCTGTGAGCATTGATCTGGGTCCGGAGTGGAAAACTTCAACTTTGCTGAAGCTGAAACTCGTGAGAGTGCAGGCCATTCGCAACATTGCGCGGACACTGGTGCCTGGCAGCGGAAGGATCTTCTTCAGGGACTATGCACAGGGCGACCTGGCAGAAGCTCGGCTGCATAAGGTGGCAGTATGTGACAACTTGCAGCCAGGCTCTCCTGGACATGTCATTTGGGACGAACGGCCTGTGGTTCTTGACCACACATGTACCATATTCTGGATGTCCTGGTCCAAGTTGTGTACATGCCGGGCACAGGTGGGCCGCACTCGGCGGCTGGAACCAAGCGCCTACTGCCGCAATGATGGCACTCGAACATACTTCTTCAGCCATGTGCGCTCCTCGTGCAGATGTGCTGTGATGTGCTGTCATTTGCCAAATATGTATATGACAATGTCGCTATGCTCTCTGATATGTTGCGAAAGCAGTGCAAGCGCATTGCACACTGCATATGCTTCGAACGTGCACTGCATGACAGCAGCATGAGGCTGCCGTGTGCCACAGCTTTGTGTCACATACAGGCAGAGGTGCGGCAACTGTTTGCAGCCGAGGGCTTCCGCTGCGACGACATCGTCACGCACCAGCGGACGATCTCCAACCGCGCGCGGGAGCTGACGATGGAGCGGCAGTGGGTCCAGGCAACCTTCACATACGTCGGCCCAGGTCAGCTGACGATACAGGCCTACAACAAACGCCTTTGCAAGCTGTGCTGCTCATGCCAGAATACAAAACCTGCCAGTGATGACGAAGTGCAAGCACAGATCCTCCTCCCTGCAGCAGCCCAGGAAGGCGCAGCGGCTGCAGTTCCCCTGGGACGCCAATGCCATGCATCTGCCTGCGGTGCGGCTCAGAGCATGGCGAATGGCACAGGCGGCTCGTTGGCACACTGTGCAGCAGGCGCCGCAGCTGGCTCAGCAGCTCGCACAGCAGGCAGCGCAGACGGCAGTCCAGCAAGCGGCCTGGTCAGCAGCACGACCGATGCCGCAGTGGCCCCCGGCGCAGCAGGTGCCAGAGCGATCCCTTCTGCCCCTGGTGCGGGGGATCAGCCATCTGCGGCAGCCCCTGCCCCGCAGCATGAATGGGAGGGCAGCACCAGCGGCGGCGTCGTCGGCTCAGACCTGGCGGACCTCTTCCACGAGCCTGTCGAGATGCAGGTGGGCATCTAGCTCCTTTTCAGATGTGAAGGTGGTTTGTGCCGGCTCTTAATCCTGCAGTGGAGAACAGTTCACCCAGCCAGCAGATGCTCACAGCTGTGCTCGCGCAGCGTCCACAGCTGCAGCACCACGCATGCCTCAAGTAAAGCGGGACCAAGTCGTGCTGCATGAACATGACACATGTGGCCATGACCTGTACATATGTTCAGTGCCACTTCGACACTGTTCAGCACCGCAAATCCGCTCCGACTGTCGTCCAGCGCTGACCAACAGGTCTCCCTGCAGGAGGTGGTGGAGGAGCTGCGGCCGGGGTTGGCGCTGCGGCTGGCGCTGATGCCGCGGCAGCACTGCCACACGCAGAGCCACACCGCGCTCATGGTGTGGCAGGCCGCCCGCCCCCTGGCCCAGCTGCTGCTGCGCTGCCCCACTTTCTTCCAATGTGCGCCCTGCCTTCCGCCCTGGCTGCGTGTTTTCCGACCTGCTTCTGCCGACAAGCTTGTCAGTGGTTGCACCGCATGTGCTGCTGGTTCAGCTTACTGTTGCGGCACACCTTCTCCATTGTGGGCACGGATTGCAGCGGGATCACCTGGACGTCATTTGGTGACGACATTGTTCGTGAAACCCACCATACCACCGCCACCTTGCAGGGAAGAGCGTGCTGGAGCTGGGTTGCGGGGCGGCAGGCCTGGCGGCTGTGGCAGCCACCCGCAGCGCCCGCCGCATCGTGTGCACAGACGGTGCGCGTTTTGTGTAGCCAAAAACCATGTGCACAGTCGGACCAGTGCAGTCGCAAGTTGCGTTAAGGGGACTGCATGTGCACGGAGCACCTGCCCAACGTGTGGAACTTGATATCAGGCTTGCCAATGCTGTTGAATGATATGCAAGTGATGTATCATGGCCTGCCCAGCTGCTGCTGCCCTGGCTGCAGGCAGCGCCGATGCGCTGCGGCTGCTGGGCCGCAACCTTTCCGCCAACGCGCACCTGTTCATGGCGGAGCGCATCATTCTGCGGCAGCTGGTGTGGGACAATGTGCGTCACATCGCAGCACTGCAGGTCGGCCTGAGCATTGGACACTGATCTTGACTCAGCCCTTTTGTGCTTGACACAGCAGGTCTCCTCTGGAACTCGCTGCCAGACGCGTCCTGTTTGCTGGTTGGTGTGAAGCTTGCGAAATCATGGGTGTGCCGGCTGTTTCTTTGCAGGAAGAGTTTCCATTTGGCTTCGACATCGTCTGCGGCACTGATGTTGTGTACGCAGCCGCCGGCATCCCCTCGCTGTTTGCAGCGGCGGCGGCGCTGCTGTCAGAGTCACCGCGGGCGAGGGTGATGCTTTGCCACACAGCCCGCAGTGTCAGCGAGGAGGTGATAGTTCAGTATGCCGGGCATGCGGGACTGAAGGCAGTGCAGGGTCCGTCGGAAGTGGTGGAGGCTGCTGCTGCACTGGGGATCTCAGAGCAGTCGGCCATGAGGCTGCTGTGGTTCCAGAGGAGACAGGAAAGTTGATGGGCATAAGAGGAAGGTGCAGACTCTTCAGACCAATATTCGCTTGTGATCTGCCTCACTAGATTAGCCTCCGCATCAAACTAAAGTTGAATGTGCAGGGCTAGCTGCCAGAAATCAAATCAGGCTGCAGTTGCATGCGCACTGCCAACAATCTGCCAACAATCCAGTCATATCAGGCGGTCATGTCAAGCCATCTGTTGCTCCAAATCATGCACAAGACGATACACTGCAATGTGAGGGTGCACCACACTGCCACATATGCCAAAAGCGGCGCTCGAAATGCTGCACTGTGATTGATGCAGCACAAGCCGACAGCCCTGAGCTTGTCAGCGGCAAAAAAAAACGCCCACAAGCACTTTCATTGCCTTCAGCCGCCCGAGGGCCCTGTTCGCCTGCTCACTGGAACTGGTAGGCCGAGGAGGAAAAGCCGTGGTGGCTGACGGGCGTGGCACGCAGGTTCAGCTTTTGGAACGGCTGCGACTGGCTGTCATAGTAGTAGCCCTGCACATCACCCGTGCCGCATGACAGCGCCAGGTAGTAGAAGCCCTGCAGCAGGCCAACCAAACTGTCTCAGCTCCAGAGTCGGCATCTAGCAGCCCCGATGTTTCAACAGAGCATCTGTCCACAGTCCAATGTGAAGCAAGTGGTATGACTCGCAACTGTCACGATTTAGACCTTCAAACCACTGCTGCATATCAATGTGAAGCGAATCAGCGCGTCACCACTGTTGGCGGGGAAGATGCCAACAGCTGTTGAAAGCGACGCACCGCAATGGTGAGGCCGCAGCCCTCGCCGTACTTCGTCTCGAAGCTCTTCTCCTTCCATCGCATGAACACGACGTCCTCCGCTGCCACCACCGCCAACGCGGCTGCCAGCGCCTCCTCTGCTGCCCCCTCCTCGGGGTTTGCCGCCCGCGCAAGGTGCGGCTGCATCCGCTGGAAAGCCGGGAACCTGCGCAGTGCATGCAAGCTGAAATCAGCAACGAGTATGGACCAACAAGCACAGGTGCGGGCCAGCACAGGCGGCAGCGTTCGCAGGAAAGCCGGAGCCTGCGCGAATGAGCGGCCTCAGCGGCAAGTGTGAATTACGGCCAGCAATGCATCAGAGATGAAGTCTGATCGGTGAGCAGCTGACGGCGCTCTCAGAGGTCGTGATGCGCTTGCTCAAAGCAGACTGCGGCCCCCGTCATGCCACAATGGAGCCAACTCTCAGGTGAGGCTCACTTCTGCCAGTGCGCCCAGTCGGTGGACTTGTCGGCGGCCCAGTCCTCTGTCACAAAGGTGTGCTTTCCGGCGCCTACAATGCAGCCCTCGAAGAACGTGCTGACTGGCCCGTCCGTCTGCGGCACATTCTCTGCACGCAGGCAGCCGCATGGACGGTCGACATACATGATGCATTGTGGTGATCAGGATTGCTGCTGTGCATTGGCGATGCTGCTGTCACAGCGGTCAGTCCATGAGCAAGAAGCACCCGCCATGGCAACACTTACCTGCCGTCATGCTGCCGCACACATAGCCTGTCTCCCAGTCGCATTCCTGCAGACACGAAGCATGCCACCTGATTGACTGTCAACTCGTCTAGCAGAGCTGCACCAACAGATTGCAGATGAGCGCTATGCACATTCCAAGTCGGACTATGCACACCCTCACCTCGATGCGGACAGACACCTCCCAGTCATCACTGGTGTTGCCGACGCGATTGCAGCACTGGCTGCCTGTGAAGAGCGTGCCCGGCCGCAGCAACGTCGGCCGCTCCTCTGGCGCAACGACCTGCAATCAGGACCAGTAGACTGTGAGCAGGATGTTGTGAGACGCTGCCGACAATACCAGAGAATGGAATGGCCCAGTTTGGCCATGAGCCTGATGCTGTGGTCCATGCCCGACAATGGCCTCCTTGTGGCACCAATGGGTACAAAAAGCGGGACCTCAAGCATTTCAGGCTACCCTGGTGAACGATCACTGAGCTCACGTGATAGTCTCGATCTCACAGAAGCATGCTGCGGCCGCATTCGAGCCAAGGATGGCGGCCAAGCGCAGGGCTCAGTATTGACGCCATCAACAGCTTATATTGGACAGCAAGATGCCCACCGCATTGCTGCCGTCTTTGAGGTCCAGGTCCAGGATGGCAATGTCTGGCGGCGGCACGTCGTCCAGCAGGTGCCACTCGTCGGATAGCACGGGGCACGGCTCGCCACCATCCAGCGTAGCAGCGGCCTCCCCCGCCCGCAGCAGCTCCCCCCGCCCCAGCGCCCGGATCTCGGAGCGCACCCCGAGCTCCTGCTCGAGGCCCCTCCGATTGGCCCGCATCTCCCGCTGCGAAACGCCACGTGTGCCAGTCAGGCTTGTGGTGAGGCGTGCTCCCTGGGTGGCGAGTTTGCTGCACCTCTGCACAGACTGACCCCCGGGGGTTCAGAACACAGGCCGCCCTCCTGCGGGACGCCCCTGCCATGTGCTCGCGATTCGTGCCGCACCAAGACCTTCGAATCGACACTGCATGACCAGGCGCTCACCAGCATACGTAGTTGCCGCATGGTCGCCACACGCGAGGAATCAAAAGGGCCGCTGCTGATGCGGCCCGTGGACAGCAGAATGTCATCACGCGTTGCCTGCGCGGCGGCGGTGACGCCCTCTGTCCAATCGTCGTCAAGGTCCTGCGATTGCACAAGTTAACCCAGCACAATTTAACATTGCGCCCCACGGTTGTCAGCCTACACATGCCCAGCATGCCTGCAACTGCCAGCCTGGTTCCCAATCGGGCGCCAGCCGCTTTGCTGACTTCAAGACAGACATGCACATGCGAAGCAAGGTGTTCGCGCAGCTCGAGGGTCGGCGTGGACCGCCGCTGACGGCTCACACGTGCACGATGCAGCTGTTGTGGAAGGCGGGTCGGAGCCGCCTCGAGGAGGCAGCGCAGGCATGCAGCCCGCGCATGTGCTCACCTGTAGGCCCCTGTAAGCTGTGAGCCGCCGCGCAGCTGCCCTGCTCGGCGGTGGCTGCTCGACACGCTCAACAATCATGTCGAGGGGGCTGCTTGGTCTGCAAAAGCCCGGCAGCCCCACTGAGCGCTTCACAGGTCCCTCAAACTTGTCAAGTGTCTCGTGTAAGCTTGTGGTTCGCCCGATCGCGTGTGCCGAAGGCCAGGTCTACCAGCACAGCTGCTGCAGAGTGGGATGCCAGCTCTCAGAACGCACGTTGAGGCAGACAGCAACTGACGTGCCGATTGCTGGTTTGTACAGCGCGCAACTGCCTCAGGCAGCACAATGTCAGAAGCAAGCTACTGTTGTGCTGGAGCTGAGCTGCAGATCTTGCAGAAAGGTGTGAACACCGAACTGCCGAAAGCAGGGGCCTCGCTTTGCCTTGGAAGCTGGAAGCAGCTCAAGATCTAAGAAATCCGACTGCAAGGTTGTTGAGCTTGACCTCACATCATTTGCTGGCCAAAACGGTGAACAAGTTTGAACAAATAGGATGCTGCATACAAAGCTGCAGTGCTGCGACTGCCAATCCTCGAATTTGCTCAAACACACACGACGGAAACCACTTGGAAGCAAAGCAATGTGCCAAACTGCAACCAATAACACCCCTAGATCCTAGCAAACCTTGACGGGCAGCCAGTGGCGCAGATATATGATAGTCAGTCGTTACCGCCGCCCCACGGCATGGCGCTGCACCATGCCCCACCGCCTGGTCACACAGCCGACATCCCCTCAGCGAGTATCCGTCAGCCGACAGAGGAGCGCAGGCCGCCACGCTCGTGGCGCCCCGCGGCACGGCTCTTCCGGTTGGCCTTGCGGTCGTGCAGCGCCAGCAGCAGCTCCGGCGCGTGCTGCTCCGCGTGCTGCGTGAGGTACTCCCGGCTCTGCATCTCGATCAGCCGCGAGATAGTGCGGTCCTTGGTGAAGCCCATGTTGTCGTCCACGACCAGGTCGTCCTCCGTCCGCCCCTTGGCCTCCGCGTGCGGCAGCACCTTCTCAAACAGCTCGAAGGGCTCCGCCTCCGCTGACATGAACACCCGGATCCTGTGCAACAGTAGAAGCAATCTTCAGAGGGCTGCAGAGGTCATGTCTGCTACTGGGAAACTCCTGAAACAGAGGTGGTGGGACTGCCACAAGAGCTTTGACGCATATCATTCACAACACAGCCAGATGTCGAGCAGTCGCACCTCTGCTCGTACAGCACGTCGATGAGGATCATGAAGCGGTACGCCGCCGGGCGGTTGGCCGCCGTCACCACAGGCACGCCGCTGATGGCCACCGAGTGGAAGTTTTCAGCCAGTGCCAGGTAGTCCGCGGCAGCCAGCGGCTTGCCACACAGCTCGTCAAACGACAGCATGCAGATGCACCCGCCTGCACACATGGCAGCGTGCAATGACCTTGATGAAAAGCCTGAGCAGATGCAGATGTAGCAAGTGGGTGTGAGTGTCAGTATGGATGTCGATGCACATCAGGGTCTCAGGACATGGGGTGTCCATCGACCAGACAGAGCGTCTTTCATTGTACGCGAGCATTTGCACACGGTCTGGCCACTTGACAGGCTCAGCCCGCCGGCTTATTAGCTGCGGTGGGTGTCTGCCATCAGTCTCCACAGGCCGGAACACGGTGTGCCAAGCTCACCAGCTTTGTCGATGCGCAGCTTGCGGCCCATCTGCACAGGAATGGTGGTCGATGCCACCGGCTGAGCGTTTGTCAAATCCTGGAATGCATGGTTCAGCTCCTCATCCCGGTCGCGTCCTGCATATAGTAACACAGTTTGGTCCAGAAATCTGTACATCCTACAGTAGATACTATGTCAAGCACACGGCAGACCGAAAGGCAAGCTGATGAGTCGAATCGAGCGGACATCCACCTGTGAAGTACATGCCGAGGCGCGGGTGCGCCAGTTTGCGGTAGTCGGTGGGCGACGCCATGTCGTGACAGACACAGTGCTCCTGCATGGCACGTCAAGACACCTCAATGCTGCTTCTCAGAGAGTTGCCAAAAGAGAGATCCACGCATGCGGCCAGCTGTGACAGACATGCTGCTGCATGCCGCAGGTGCGCATCAAAAATGACGAGCAGGAGTGCATCCTGCCACAGCCACCAACCTTCAGGCGGTCGATGAAGGGCAGGAACAGGACACGCTGCAGGCCGCCCTCGTACAGGGCATCAGGCGCTCGGTTCGAGGTGGAAACCAGCACCAAACCCAGCTCCCACAGCCGGCTGAACAGGCGGTTCAGGATCACGGCATCTGCCACATCTGTCACAAAGAATTCGTCCAGTGCCAGCACCCGCATCTCCGCCGCCAGCTCGTCCGCAACCTGCATAAATGAAATACTTGGCTGAGGGAAAGTCGTGGGACATTGTCCACACACTCCAATAGTCTACTCGAAACACCGCAAGCAGCAGCATGCACATGCAACAGCAAAGAAGTTTATTCGATGCTGTTGGTGATTCGATCTGGTACGGAGTACCAGCACGACTCACCATGTGCAGGGCATCACTGGCGGTGCGGTGCTTCTGCAGCCGTGAGTGCACATCCAGCATGAAGTCGTGGAAGTGTGCCCGCCTGAGCTGCAGCATAGATGACAGGGCTCGGAGATGCTGTCGGTCTCACTTGCAATGAAGTGGCTGCCATGTAATAAATGAAGACTTGAACATGCTGAAACAAAAGAGTTAGACAAGAAGACTTTAACATGCTCAAGCCGTGAAGTGAGAACCTACTGCAATCCACACCTGAAATTCCCGGGGCGCAGCCGTCACCAACAGGTCCATTAGCATCGTCTTGCCAACGCCAACACCGCCATACATGTACAGCCCCCTTGGCGCCGACTGCTGGCCTGCTGACTTTGCCTCGCTGCTGCCCATGAAGCTGGACCACCTTTGAGCCAAGCACGCAAGCAATCTGTCAGAGTAGGCTCTTGATGCATTGCATTGGAGTCATTCTGCAGCAAATACATTCCTGCCGTGCACCCCAAAAGCCTGGCTTGGGAGCCTGAACCGAATCTTGAACAGTCTCGTGTTCCGAGTTTCTTGACAGCATGCACTTCATGCAGATTCCAATGCTCACCAGCCGCCGCCGCTGCCGCTGCTGCTCTTTTCCGACTCTGCCTCGATGTTGTCGACGAGCGTGAGCCCGCTTGGCCGCCGCTTGGGCGGGTGCACGGCCCTGAGGTCATCGTACAGGTGCTGCAGCATCTGCACCGTACGCTCCTGCCCAGGGTCCTGCATGCCATGGATTACACCTTGATTCGATTTGTTAGTAGCAGTGAGCACATCTAGACTGCTTGCATGTCGTCATAAATCCTTCCTGTTGCAGCTTGCAGATTGGACAGCTTGCCATGGCACACTGGCACCATCAGAAGCAGACAGCTGCTCACCCTGCGGTAGAGACCTTCTGCTCGCTGCTTCCTGTACAGCGCCAGGGGCCCCTCGGTGACGCCAGCTGTGTCAGCAAGGAATGTGTCTTCGCCATTGCTGTCGCTGTCTTCGAGTGGCTCGCCTGCAGTGTGGTATGAACGACGTTGGAAGGGCACACAGGGATTTTACATCAACAGAGACGCCATAGCAACCAAATTGCAGCTCCGCTCAGGGCAAATATTCAAGTCCTCACGAAGAGATAGGTTTGAACAGCAATTGTGGGTTTGGTGTCATCATTGCGGGCGCAGCCTGATCATCATGTGCATGTGCGAAAGCATGAACCAAACAAGGTGCAGTGGCAGTACTCACTTGGCTGAGCTTGGGCAGCAAACCCGCGGGAGGCTGCCGGCCAACAGTCACGTCTCGGATCAGACTGCTGGGATGCTGATGCTGCCGCACAGCTGATGGGCCGCTCTGCTGCGCACTGGCTGCCTGAGAAGCATGAGGCCGCCCCTGCATTGCAGCATACCGCACGATGGTCAACTCAGCGGCGTGTGCGCAGCACAGTCAGCCAACAACATCTCTTGCGGACAAAATGATCACCTGGGGGAAGCTCCAACGAGTGTGCCGTCTGTGACGCGATGCGGGCCTCCCTCAAAGCATTGAGCGGGGCTCGCCAGTGACGCATAGCCTGCCGCCTGGCAGCTGCGCGGTGAGGTCAGCCACTGCACCAGAACTCGCACGCGCCACGCTGCTGGGAATCGACAGCACCCGAAATGATATGCCGATGCCTCGCTCTCTCAGCAGGTGGGCCTCTGGTCAGGTGCAGGTGCCGCAAGGATAGCGTGAGTCGGTCCAAATCCCCATCAATGCGGCAAAGCCTCGGGCGAGGCAGGCAGCCGGTCAAAGAGCAGAACGCAGGGGAAAGCAGAATCTGAGCGCTGCAGCAGGCCGCCAGCCGCTTTCAGTTGACTCAGCGGGACTGCAGGTGCGAGTCTCCGGGGAACGATTGGACGCTTGTCTGACCAGTGAGATGAACGTTTCCCAATTTCTCGACTGCCCAATCAGATGCTGGCAGATGGTAGCACTTCAGTTGCTCATTTGCGCTCGCCTCTTGGATTTTCGGTGCTATACACTTCTTGCTGATGTAAGCTGTTCTCTGGAGGAGTCGATCTCGGTCTGTACTCTGTGTGTCTGGTCGGCAGTGCCCTGACATTGCCCACACCTGACCAGGCTGAACAGCTTCAAATATTTCAACCTCTTAAGGCCAGGGGTTGTTGGAGCACTCCAGCGAAGCAAGGTCATACTCAGAGGTGCCCGAAGCATTTGGGCGCGAGAGGTCTCTATACGGTGGACCAGGCCAGCGGTCCGGCGGGGTGCTCCAGGGTGCGCGCCATTGAATAAATGTTGCACACCATGGGTTGTCAAGCATTGGCAGGTGCATGGCAAACATATTGATATCCGGACGTGCTGTACTGCAGGTCTGAGGGCCACCTGCAGCCATGGGCAAACGGAAGAGCAGCAAACCGCCCCCAAAAAAGCAGAAGCCAAAGCTGGCGACGCAGTTTGCCTGTCCATTTTGCAACACCGACAACAGCGTGTCTTGTCAGTTTGACAGAGCGCGGGACATTGGCACCGTGTCGTGCAACGCCTGTCAGGTGACTTGCGCGCCCTTCTGCGCTGCATTGTCGGCGCTATCAATATCAACCTGCTACTGCAGCTTCCACTGGTTCCTCACTGCCGTCCTCGTGTTGCACGCAGAGCAGCTACACGACGAAGATCACAAAGCTCAGCGAGCCCATCGACGTCTACTCAGGTAGACTATCCCACGACTACAAAGTGTCAATGCTCAATTGTACCTGGCGCTTGGCTGCACATAACCGTCATTCATGCCCTCCGGCTCAGTCACAAATGTGTCACACAGATTGGATCGACGCATGTGAAGCCGAGAATGCATGACGGCCCAGCTGCTGTGAGATGCACGTAACGGGGCGACTGCATGGCAGCGCAATCGGATGGCAGATGGCGATGTACAACAGGGACGGGGTCAGCGTGTCGTGAGCAGCCTTGCCCACAGAATGTTTCAGCAGAGGCAGACAGAGTTGACGCATTTTTTCAGATCGGGTTGAAGTGACAGTTCTGGGATGACTATGCGTATGCTATACGAAACTGTGTTTGGTTCTGCTAGCCAGCACGGTGGTGACCATGTGCAAGCTCAACAGCGGCACAGAGTCTGCAGCAGACCAGAATCTGAAACCCACGCCATGTTACATGATCTGCGCCTGCGCCATGCTGGCCAGCACCGAGTCGTCGATGCACGAGCTGATTAGCGAGCTGCCGCTGACCAGCTTGGTGGTGCACACCAGGAAGTCCGCATTGACCTCCGGCCGCGGGCCCAGCCACCTGAGCGCCGCGATCTCAGCAAATGTGACGCCGCCGATGAACATCACTGCCACCAGTCGCCGCTGCCCGCTGCCTGCTCATGGTGGAGAGCAGATGCTGTCTGAGATGTCCATGCCATGTCTTCACCGGCTCACAAACACGCGAGCATGCAGATGCGCCCGTTCCACATATGGCTCGGCATGATCTTGCCGAATTCAGCTCACCTGGCTGTACTGGAGGCTGTGCAGCTGCTGTCTCGTCGTCCTGCTGCAGTGTCTCGAAGTGCGGTCCCGGCAGCAGCTTCAGCGTGTCCTCGATCTGCTGGGCGGCAGCGCCCGCGCGTCAGCACAGGCTATGCGGCATGCACAGGCTATGCGGCATGCATCCCTCATAGCTGACAACTGATTCGCCCAGCTGCAGCAGTTGCTGAGTGACACATGGATGGGAGGGTGGGGCCAATGTTAGGTCTCGTTGCGGTACGCGATGTTTTCAGGTGTGGGCACCTGGGACCAGCTGCTGCCGCGCTTGAGTGCGTGCTCCACCAGCCGAACGGACAGCGGCGCGTAGCCCGAGTACGTGTATGCGATGTCGTCGGGCAGCTTGTCGTCGCTGCCGTCCACCAGGAGCTGCAGGGCCCGCTTGAGCGCCGAGAAGTTGCTGCGCGACCCTTCCTGTCTCCTCAGGAGGCCTGCAGCATAGAAGGTTTCAAGAAGTCGATTCGGGGCTTGATGTGCATGCTGTCTATGGTGCTTCGTCATTGTGGGACGCTGCAGCTCTGATTCCACCGATGAAACATTGCTGCGCCACCGCAGGAGGACCGCAGACCACAGCAGAGATGCGCCGATACTCAACTGATGATGCAAATGTTCCTTGGGGCAGTGTCATGCAAAGTCACCTGCCACTTGCCTCTCAAGCGCTACAGCATCTGCCAGAGCTAGTCCCTCACAAGAGAGCAATGCATCAGAGCAATGCATCTTGCACATGTAGGACTTGACGGAAAGCATAGCAGAGCGGCACGTCGTGCACCTGCTTCCTGCAGCTGGCTGAGCGTCACGATGTTCTCGTGGCCGTAGGTGTGCAGCACCTCCCGCCGCAGGGGGTCGAAGTACTTCTTTGGGATGCCACCGGCCGTCAGCGTCGCCAGCACCATCAGACGCAGCACGTTCTGCAGCGGCTCCCCCTCGCAGATGAGCTCCTGTGTGTGCGGCTTAGCAGATGTGAGCACGCCTTTGCTGTCCACCATTGTGTCGTCGCGGCTGCAAGGCGCAAGCTGATGCAGCCATGTTGTCACATCAGGGGGCCGAAGTATCAAGATCATCTGTACATGAGCAACAGATTCAGGACAGCATAGAGGCCGGAAGTCACCAGGCCTGCGTGGTATACAGTCATGCAGTTGCATAGGACTCTACTATGCAGCTTTTGCAGTACAGTTGCAAGTGGGTGTTAGCTGCATCACACATTCGGTCGTCCACCTCGATGCTGTTGCAGGCGGCATTGAGGCCGACGCCATCCCGCAGCAACTGCTCTACCGTGATGCGGTCCCGGAAGGTTCTGCCTTGCAGCTTCTGAAACATGTTCACAAACAGCTGTTACAAGGACCTCGACATTCAGTTGTCCACCTCAATGCTGTCGCAGGCGGCGTCGAGGCCGACGCCGTCCAGCAGGGACTGCTCCACGGTGATGCGGTCCCGGAAGGCCTGCCTGGCCACACGCCGGGCCAGCTCCTCCGCCAGGTTGATGTGCCGGCTGATGTGCGGCAGCTCCTTCAGCTCCCCCGCAAACTCCTTCAGCTGCGCCATCGTCCGCTCCTGCGCCTGCACACAGGCAGCAGAACGAGAGGATGCATCAGCGGCCGCCTAAATGAGCGCGCACTCAAGCACAGGACGCCCGCTGCTTAGGCCGGCTCATGTGCAGCAGCTCCTGCAGCTCCACTTCAGAAATGTTTGTCATCTGTGGCTACAACATGCTAATGAAGGTCTGCATCGACAATACTGTGATCCTGCAGATATCGACTGCGCCATTGTGCGCTCCTGCGCCTCTTGTTCAAAAACGTTTGGGGGGCAGGCCATGAGCGTGAACACAGGTGTTTGTGCAATGCAGATCACCTGGCACCATATTCCCTGACTGCCCAGGGGTATTGCAGTTGCTGCATGCAGGCTGAGCTGGGTCGCTCTGCATATGTTCCGCTTGGCCCGGAAACAGGCTGAGACGTGCCTTGCTGCCCTGGTAGTTGGTCTAGCATACATTTGGCTTGGCTCGGAAGCAGGCTGAACATGCCTTGCTGCCCTGGTAGTTGGTCTGGATGAGCTTGGCCTTCTCGCCGAGGCGGGGCCCCACCGCCGCGAAGCTGGCGTCCCGCAGCTCCGCAAACAGCCGGTCGCTGGAGTTGAGCACCATCTTCTGCTTCGTGCCTGCGGCCCATGCAGCACGGCGTCACACAAGGCACGCGCCACAGCAGCCACAGGAAGGCGTGTGTGCAGACGCTGACCAAGCCAGCATGTCTGAGACGCGGACCAGGCTCACATCGTTCAGCTTCACAAATGCACTGCGGCATCAGCCGACACATGCAGCAGCATTCAGTTGAAGCACTCCGCACCAGGATCCAGCTGCACGGCGCCGTTGACGATGCCAAACACCTCGTCGATCAGGCCCTCGTACGTGAGCTGGGTGCAGCAGGGCGTGACCATGTCCACCGCGCGGTCGAGCAGTATCAAGGTGTCGATGCCCCGGCCCGGCGCCTGCTGTGGCACCGCGGCGTCTGTCTGCTCCTCTCGTAGCCTGAGGCCAAGGTGGAACGGGCTTCGTGTTTGCAGGCAAGCTGCTGGTTTCAGCAGTCAGATCTAGTGGCAAGACGCCTGCAATGCCGCTGCTTCTTTTCCTCTAGCCTGCTCTATGAAAGGGGCGACCGAATTGTGTACAAATGCAGTAGGCGAGTTGTGCATGCGAGCACATTCTTGCCACTCGACCAGCTGCAGCATTGGAGAGACCCTGCGCCTTACTTGCTTACGCCGGTCAAGGCAGCCTGTGTCTGGCTTCCACAGCAACACCGCGTGTGTGTACTGCAAGTCAGGACGCTCACCGCAACAGCATGCCCTGCAGCTGCGAGGCGGCCACGCCCTTGCCCTTCACCTCACGCGCTGACCCGTACGTCGTCTGCAGTTGCGCCAGCGCTTGGGCAATGCGGTGCAGCGAGCTGTAGTTGCCCTCACACGCTTGCTCCTGCATCATGGCAGCAGTGCAGACGTATCAGACGCAGCTGTTCTTCCGGAGTGGTCCGGCTGGACAACTGGCAAGAACACTTAGGGCAACATCACGACAAGGCTGATTTAGGGCACGAACAGTACACACATGCTGCTGCCAATGGCCCAATCTGGCTGACGGCGCTGATGGTGGGGAAAGCTGCTGGCTGGCAGGCGGCAGGTGCCTGAGCCAATGCTGTGGTGGCAAGCACTTGTTTCCAATTGTCTTTGACCAGCGACGTACACGGAAGGG
This sequence comes from Tetratostichococcus sp. P1, assembly GCA_036584455.1. Lineage (NCBI taxonomy): Eukaryota > Viridiplantae > Chlorophyta > Trebouxiophyceae > Prasiolales > Stichococcaceae > Tetratostichococcus > Tetratostichococcus sp. P1. The sequence continues at coordinate 4,235,880 of BTPI01000001.1, forward strand.
TGAGTCCAGCTCCAGGGACAGCACGTCCGTGTCATACGGCACCCAGTCGACGGGGATGTCGCCGATGACAACATCGCCGTACACCCCCTCCGCCTTCAGCAACCGCTCGCACAGCATGCTGCGCTGCGGTATGAAGAACACGGACACGTCGTGCCGCGTCTCTGCCCTGCGTCGCCACAATGCTGCGCCATTCATGTCCGGCACACAGCTGTTGCGTCGCTTGTCGCAGGTCCAGAAGGTGAACATGATGTTCACATGAAGCTTGATAGATCTTGAGCTGCAGCTGGCAAGCATCCTCGTGGACCAAGGCGACGAGCCTACACTTCTGCTGATGCCATTGCATATCCTGCCTGGTTCCAAGCCGTCTGATAACAGTCTGGTTTGATATTGCCAGATGACATTACCTGTTTAGATCCTTAACCTGGTCTGCAATCAGCTGTGCATTTGCGATGGTCGCGCGCACGAAGTACACCACGCTGCGCACACCCACCTCCCCGAGGCCGCCCGCCTCCAAGTGCAGCAGCCTGCAGATTTTGAACCCTTGAAGTTGACCACAGCGCTGCAACGCCACCGAGATCAAAGTGCAGCGACTGCAGGATTTCGTATCAGATGTGCCAGTTCCAGATGATCTCGGCTCACCTTTCGACTCCGTGTTCCCGCAGCAGCGTGATCTCAGTGAGGAAGCCCAGGTACGCGCTGACCTTTGGGTCCAACACCAACAGCTTCTTGCCGCGTCTCTGCAAGAATTACTTTCGCTTTGAAACATAGTCAAATGCAGTGCCTCACTGTGTCTTGCAGTAGCACAGCCAGATGCTTGCCGAACAGTCAGTCGCTACTCACCGAGTCGATGGCAGCGAGGATCTGGCGTCGTGCCTCACTCCTGCGGCATGGCAAAATGTCGATCGTTGCACCGTCTCCTGAGCCATCCGGCCGGGTACAGAATCCGATGAGCATTCAGGATACCTGATGACGCTGAGCGGGACCGGGCCGAAGCGGAAATCCGGCAGAGTGGACGCTACAGCACTGGCCATGAGTCTGCCGAACTCAGATCACATGGTATGGATGCTCAGCCAGGCGTCTCCAGCCACTTTGGTGATGTCGGTGAGCTGTCCTCGAGCTCAAAGTCACGTCACGACCACAGAGTGGACTGGGTGAAAGCAGCAAACGGGTGTCGATGGACATCTCGCTCCGAAATGCAGTGGCACGTGCACGGACTTGGCAGGTGCAGCCTGCCTGAACAGCCTCACAAACAAGTTTCAAGACATGATTTGCAACATGCGGCTGACACCTGCGTCACTGCTGCCAGCGGTCGCTCTGCTGTGCCTGGTCAGCACTCGGACATGCGCTGCCGCACCGCTGGGCTCATGGCTGGAAAAGGCCACTGCAATTGAGCCTTGGATCATTGAGCGGCAGACCGAGCTCCACAGGATCCCTGAACTGCTGTATGATACGCCGAAAACCTACGCCGCACTAGAGCGGTATCTGACCGGCGTCGGCATCCAACACAGGTGAGCGGCGGCAGCTGTGCCATCAAGCGACCCTGCACTCAAACTGTGCGTGACGCCGGATTGACTCCAGTTCATTGCCTGCAGGCGTGCAGAGTCAGGGACCGGACTGATTGCTGAGATCGGCACAGGCAGTCCGCCAATAGTGGTCCTGCGCTCGGACATCGATGCGCTGCCAATAGAGGAGCTTGGCGACGCTCCAGTGAAGTGAGTCTACTCCAGGCACAAATGTTAAGCAAGTGAGTGCGTGGTCTGACAGCGTCGCTCTACATCAAGCTGGCGCACATCCCTGGTGACCATGACGTTTACAGGAGCGAGCGTAAGGGGTGGGGTCACATGTGTGGCCACGATGGCCACATGGCCATGCTCCTGGGTGGCGCGCGGCTGCTGCACGATGCAGAGTCGTCCCTCAAGGTGTCGGAGCTTGTGCACAAACAGAAATTGTGTGTGTTCCCATTCAAACATCCTGCTCAATGCAGATGATGGGTACAGAGGATCCTGCAACTTGTGAGACGCAGAGGATGTTATGCAGGGCACAGCGAGGCTGCTGTTTCAGCCGGCAGAGGAGGGGGGTGCTGGGGGTGACGTGATGGTAAGAGAAGGTACCCCTCAGAGACCAGAGGCTTGATGTGTTCACGACTGCGGCATGAAGCGTCTCGATTTGATACAGCAGCCTCACGACTGCATTGCTTCCGTGACCACAGGCGCACTTGAGGGCGTCTCAGCAGCTTTTGGCTTCCACGTCATGCCGCACATCAGCTCAGGCAAGAGGCTCAGGCATGCTGTGCCTTTCCCAAGCCATTCGTGAGGACCGCATTTTCAGTCAAGGCTTACTTTAAACCCTGGGAAAAACCCATCATGGTCAGCATGACGGCCGCCATGTCATGGTGATGCAGGAGTCGTCGGCAGCAGGGCCGGTGCAATCATGGCCGGGGCGCACGCCGTGGTGGTCACTGTGACGGGCAAGGGCGGCCACGCGGCCATGCCCCACACCACCCGCGACCCTGTGGTGGCAGGTGCGCCTAAAATATGCGACGGCCGCCGTCATCACCGCTAATCGCATGCAAACCCTCAATGACGTGTGAAACGAGTTCGAGGTTCAGGTACTATGTTGCAAGTCAGGCACTCGTGTTGCTCAGTGCCTTACTGTCTGGTCGCCTTGATCATGTGCAGCCTCGGCGGTGGTGATGGCCCTGCAGTCGCTGGTGTCCCGGGAGACGGATCCTTTGGGCAGCTCTGTCATCAGCCTCACCCAGGTCAGCATGCGACGGATGTCTGATCTATGCTACTCCGACGAGGCAGTGTTTCTGCCACACCCAACAGGATCCAGTCCTCGTCTGCCACACAAACTGTGGTCTCCTTCGAGAGTCGTTGTAGCCCTGATTGGCTTGATTTTGAAGTGCAGGTCACCGCGGGCGATGTCTTCAACGTCATCCCAGATCGTGTGGTGCTCAGGTGATTCTTTGCCCGATCTGTGGTGGCCTGCAGGAGCAAATGCATCTGCATCGCGGTGCCTGCACGACTTGTCGGACTCTTGCATCGTCTTTGTGATTGCAGGGGCACAGTCCGCGCGCTGACAGACGAGTGGATGGCAGTCCTGCGGCGGAGGATTGAAGAGGTGTGTAATACTGCATGCTGCACCACAGCCCGTGCCACCTGTTGCATTCGCCAATCGCCCCAGAGAAGGCATCGAAGCTGGAGCACTTGCAGGTTCAATTGCGAAGACGCGGATGCGGATCATAAACTGCAGTGACACACTGCTCACCTGATGGCAAATCTGCAATCTACTGCTTGTCTTGCGAGCTTATTTGGAGGCGCCGATTGTCAGACACTTCATCTTATTCTTAACAGGTGGTCCGCCATCAGGCGGCCTCCTTCGGCTGCAGCGGCGAGGTGGACTGGCTCAAGCAGACCAACCCGTACTACCCTGCGCTCGTGAACGACCGGGGCGCCCACGAGTTCGCCTCGGAGGTCGCCGTAAAGTGAGCCCCAACACAGCGCAGAAGCATGAGCTCTGAGCTCTGAGCTCTGATGGGCGTATGATGGTGTACGAACTGCGATGCATCCGACCTTTAATCGAGACTGCTCCCTGACTGCTCAGATTGCAGTCACACTCAAAATGCAGGCTGCTTGGCGAGGACCGGGTCGATAGCAACACCCAGACGCTCATGGCCGGAGAGGATTTTGGATTCATCGCCAGGTGCGTTGCGTGGTGTGAACATAACTGCGCGCAACTGCTTGCACCATCAGTCTGCCAGCCTCGCTGGTGTGAATGACTGTATGGCTTCATGACATGGTCGTTGGTGTTCCTCACAGGGCCACGCCCAGCGCATTTTTGTTCCTGGGCATCAAGAACGAGACGCTGGGGTCGGTACACGGGCTGCACAATGCCAAGTTCAAGCTGGACCAGACAGCACTCAAGACGGGTGCCGCGATGCACGCGGCGCTCGCCAGCGAGTGGCTCGCGAAGCAGGCGGCTGCTAGGCAGGCCGGCAGTAGCGATGAGCTCTGAACTTTGATTCTATTCAGAAATTGGATGATCTGGGAGTTGCAGGCATTTACCATCCAGTGGCCAAGCAGGCAGCCACGGGAAAGGCCGGCGGCAGCAACGAGCTGCATGCGTTGACATGCACACCATTCTTTGGGCTTGTTTGACAGTGAGGAGTCCGAGACACCCTATTTCAGCTGATTGCAGGGCTCGTGAAGGCTCTGTCTTTTGCCGTTGATGGCACAGTGTGTTGACTGTTGCGCACAGTGAACCATACACTTACAGCTTGCTGAGCACCGCATTAGTGTTTGTGTTCAAGCTGCGTCCGACTGTCCAGTTTACTGCAAGAGGCGAGTTGGCAATGCGTCCTTCACTCCACCTCCTCCAGGTAGTCTGCCACCTCCGCTGCTGTGAGTACTCGGAACTTGTTGTCCTCGCCCACAATGCCGACCTGCGCAGGTAGGGTTCCGCAGCATCTTGGTCCTTGTTCATAGCTGCCGAACGACAAGCAATGAACCAGGAGCAATCAGGCTGTCACTCGCACTGGCTCACAGTCCTTTGCGTGCAATAACACGAAGTATTGTGGAAGCCGCTGCTGAGAACCATCACACAAGCGCTGCTGTAAGAATCACCTCGATGTTGTCGGCTGCGATCTGGCCCTCGAAGCCCTCCTTCAGCGTCAGCAGCGCCGTGTGGATGGCGTCCTCCAGCTCCATATCGTCCGCATACCTGCAGCGGATTGACGCAGCAGCACTCGGCACCATGCCAGCAGGACATGCGGCGCAGGCTGCTGCCTTGAAGTTTGCATGCGGGACACTCTGGCGGCATGCACAGCACGGCCAAGAGTGTCCTGCATCCCAGCAGAGTCCTCAACTGCACAGGGATGCTGAGCTGCCACGATCAGCGTCAATCAATCTCGAACGTCAATCAATCTCGAGCTGAATTAGCAGCGAGCAGATCACGCACCGCTTCTCCAGGAAGGTTTTGGCGTTGGTGTAGTTTTTGCCGATGGCCGATGCCTTCCAGGCGAAGTAGGAGCCGGAGGGGTCGATCTGGTACAGCTGCGGCCCATTCTCGTCCCGCCCCGCCAGCAGCAGCGACACCCCAAATGGCCTGACACCTCCTGACTCTGCAAATTGGACATCATTGGGTTTCTGCACATGTGCGCAGTGCCTGAGGAAAAGCATGCACAGCCATTGATGATTCGCATCTGCAGAAGTCCATTCAATACAAGTTTTGCTGCTGCAGGCGAATTGTTGACTGACTGCAACAGCTCTACTGACTCACGTGTGTACTCCTGCATGACGGCTGCCACCTCCCGCACCAGCTGCGCCACAGGTATGTGCTCGTGGTATAGCCTGTAGTACGCCTGCGCCTGTTTTCGAGCCTGCATGAGCCGCACAACACTGGCTCAGAGTTCTGATGTACACTATGGAACCCATCGACACATTGCCAAGCTGCAGCCCCCTCTTGTAACACAAGCCACCATGTTGCGCAAGCCACCATGTAACACAAGCCACCTTCACGAAGAGGTGTGCACCTTTCGTATGAGTACTCGCGAGTCCGGCCCCATGCCGCTGTATACCACCCCGATGTTGGGCGTCAGCAGTGAAATCTTGTGCACCGTGGTCTCGTCCACCAAAATGGACGGCACCTGCAGCATGATTCAGGTCGACGTGACCGTCGTGATCTCGGGACAGCTGACATTAGAAGACCCTCCCTCTGGGAAGCTCCCCACTTCTCAGATGCCCGCCATTTGGTGCTCCCTGTTTGATGGCGCGAATCGCCTGACCCGGCCCCCTGGCAGCGGGACGCAAACCCCATAGGCGCTAGCGGTGCGGCAGGCCAGGTCGTGCACAGCCAGCATGCGCGCAATGAGGCATGAAGCGCTTTCCAGCAGCTTTGCCCGCAAGCACCGGCTACAGTGCATCGTGACGCAGCTGGGTGCAGAGGAGATCAAATGGCATACAGCCCTCACTCCTCTGGTGCTCTGGAGGAGAGCGCACATGTCGGTCCTCTGAGCCAAGAGCAAGTGCTGACAGGCACCGCAGGATACCGCCACTGACATTGGCAGCAATTGTGCAGTACTGCAGAACCCCTCATGCCAAAGGACAGCAGGTGAAATGCTTCTCTCAAGCCAAGCATATCCAAGGGCACACTGCTGATTAAAAATGGTTGATTGTGCAGGATGTCAGCCAGACGGCTGAGCTACCACTGGAACGGTAGAACCTGATACATGCAGCCAGAGGCAGCAGCAGGCACTAACAGGCGATGCAGGGGAGGCCTGCTGACCTTCCGCTCTGTGGCGATGACGACGCCATTGGTGGCCTTGATGCCCAGCGATGTCGCCCCGGCTTCCACCGCATTCAGTGCATACTCGATTTGCACAAGCTTGCCGCTGGGGCTGAATGTTGTCAGCGAGAACGAGTACTGCAGGAACAGAACAGTGTCAATTGTGTGACGGCTATGCCATGCTGAATTCAGACTCAGACCAGATTTTGGGCCACCCACAGCAGCATGAAGTGAGTATCGAGAGTGTTCGGTACCTGAGACTCGCCCATGCCGGGTCCCAGATACTGTTCTCAGCACTCTGTACCTCCTTCAACGTGTTCGAAGCAGACAAAGGTGTCGTGCCGGCCAGGAGGGCTACCAGACTCTCGGCAAATGTGTCTCGATCAGCACTCAAGCGTCAAACGCTTCAGCACGCAGCATGAGCCTCAATGTACAGACAGCCTGAATGCGATAAAAGGTATGTGGTGCGCCGCTGGTCGCAAACTGGCAGTGCTCTTTTCTGCGAGCACTCTTGATGGTTCCACATTCTAGTTTCCCACTTGAGAGTCCGGCACCACGCAGGACTTGCAAACATGCGCAACGCCCGTGCGTCACGGCGCGCACCTTTCATGATGCCTGTCAACCGTTTCAAAAGCATTAAAAGAGTCGCTGTCGATTTCTGAGTGGTTTGACGCTGAGTGGCACAAATCCAACCCTGTGAAACGAGGTGCAGCTGGCGCAATCGCACCAATATCAGCGCGAGAGCATGCGAATTGATTAATTGATTTCTTAATTGCTTTTCAAGCTGGGTCGCACTGTGCCTTGACGGTATATGCTGGTGCTGAATGAGCCTGCCGTGCTGACGCTGTGAGAGGACTTGCCGGGGTCATACGCGTCCTCGGACGACCCATGTGGCTGTGGATAGAGTGACATGGTGACAGTAGAAGGTTTCAGGCACAGACGTACCGGATGTCTGTACTTCAGCGCGGCTGCACAGGCGGCCGAAGCAGCCGAGGGTGATTGCAGTCCTGGACCCTCACTTGGAGTTGATGCCGACTGCCAGGCGCACTACACTAGGTCAGACGCCGTGCAGACGAACGCAGAGGCGGACACTCAGACACCGACGCCAGGGGCGCCACCACATGGTGGCCGTGTGATCACAGCATCGGGTGCGCCCTTCTCCTGTCCTGGCTTGCTGGCACGCCTCGCAAACACGACAGTCTGAGTCCCCATTCGGTAGATCTTGTCGCATGGAAACATGACATGGATTTGCATCGCGCAGCCGCAGCGGCCGGGCTGTCTCCAGCCGCAGCACATGCTGCAACGCTGATTCAGGCCAAGGCCCGAGGGTGGCTGGTGCGGAGGCACATGGCACAGCAGGGGTCCACAGCCACACAAGAGGCTGGCAGGCTCTCAGCTGACGAACAGGAAGCAGCGGCGGCGGCTGCAGAGGCTCAGCAGCGGGAACTGCAGCGGCAACTGCATCCTAAAACGGCAGCGGATTTTGCTTTCCTCCGTGACAAAGTCAGGCGGTGGATGGCGCAGGTGGGCGACTGCTGTGGTCATCCTGCTGCTTGAATGTTGACTTGCTGAACTGCATGAAGGCCAACCCACTGGCACCCACTGGCGCATAGCTAACCAAGATTGCGATTCGTGCACGCAGGAGACGGCTGCTGTCAAGGCGGCAAATCTGAATGATGACGAGCTACAGGCCAAGTTGCTGGACCTGTGCAGAAAGGCAAGCGTGGTGCATCTGCAGACTGTGTGCGCATTCTGTCTGACAGCAACGACCTTTGCGCAGCACGACACATCTTCATATTTGATCCTGGAGCTTGCTGTGCAGGAGATCAAGTACTTGCAGACAATTGACCAGCGGCAGGCGGCGGTGCTCAAGGCTGCCAGAGCTGATCGTGTGTCGCAGCAGCTGCAGCAGACCACTGCGCCAGAGCAATGGCCCATGCACAATGGCAAACTCATTTCAGTGGTCACACCATCAGTCGCAAGGTACATAAGAGGTTTGACTGTGATTCCATCATGTGCAGATCCAGGGATCGAAGTTTGTTTTTATTCGATTCATGCGCTTCCTATTGCAGGGCCAAGGAGGTTGCTGCTGTGCATGCGCAGCTCAGCAGCAGGCTGATGGCCGACGAGCGCCAGGCAGTGCTGCAGCAGGCGCGGACGCTGCTGCGGGCTAGCGGCTCCCACATCGAAGCTCTGGAGCTGATGGACCGAGAGTCCGACCTTCTTAACAGGTTCGGCCTGAGGTGTGAGCATGCTAGCTAGTGCATGCTCCTCAGAAAAATTCAAGAGTGTAAGGCGACTGTGCCGACTGCTCCTGCATGTCTGCACACATTGCAGGGGCAGGAGCCAGAAGTCGCTGCTGCAGCTGCAGAGACGCATCCTGCAGGCGCTGCAAGACAGTCTGAAGCTACAAGGCGGGCAACAGTGACAACAAGTCCGTGTGAACAATGATGCAGCACCACGTTGTGGCACAAAGCGAGTGTATTTTGGACGATTAGAGTGCTATGTGGCTGCCGTTGCATCACGTTGCCGGGCCAACATCTTGTTAACAAAATGGCCAACACAAGCTTGTGGTGCCGCCCGGACACAAAAAGCCAGGCAAGGCACTCGTACAGGCTGCCCGTCAACAAAGCCCACGCCACCGCTCAGAGGTCAATATGCGCATCAAAATAGCATTGCGCCGGACAGCAGATGTGTGTCATCCGAGGCGGGTGGAATTCTGTGCCGCTACAGGAGCCACAGAGGTCACTCGATACACACTCTTCGCAGCGGCACATTTCATTCCCAAAACCGAAGGCAGCCCTCAACAAGCACTCTCGTGCATTCCCCTCGATACAGGGCCGCCTTGATGCTGCCGCAGTCACAGCCGCAGCGTTGAAAACAGTCGGCTGCACAGGTCCATGAACAGAAACAGCTCCCCCTGTAGCCTCTGCACAGGCGGCAAGTGCACGGTCTGTCAGCAGTTCCAACTTGAGTGTCGACACTGTGACTTGGGTAAACAGCGCTGCCAAGCACACCAGCCAAAAGCGAGAGCTGTAAATTCGAGCGAGCAGAGTCCCACACGCAAGCAATGCCGGCGCCTGCATGCTCACAGGCGGAAGGCCAGCCACCACAGTTGCATGTGTGACTTCATACTTGAGCCCACCTGGAAGTCCACAACGTACTCGCCCTCGCGCAGGCGGTACATCTGGACCTCGAACTTCAGCACCCGCTCCCGTGTCGCTGCGTCGTCTGCCATCGTGCCGTCTGCCATGTCCGGCGTGGAGTCCTCCATGGGCTGCGGCTTGCCTGCGGAGCATGAGCAGACAACCATCAGAAGCTCCCACAATTGCTTCGGAAACCTTGCAGCTCGTGAGATCCGACGGATAGCCTGTCCATATTTCCAGCACTGCAGGCTGACGGTGTTCAGGCAAACGCCATACCGGCTAGCTGGATGACTTTGCGGCACTTGAAGTTGTAGGGCGCTGACTTCTTCCATAGCACCTGCAAATCGCCAAACAATTCGTGTATCACACCGGATCTGACTCTGGCCTTTGACTGTCGCTGGCTTTGACGCTGCCCGCCATTGACAGCGTGTCGATGCATATGCGGGCAAGCCAGGCTGCTGCCATGTACCCAAACACACTTCCTCGCCGATTGTCAGAAGTGCTGCCTCAGACATGCCGCCCACCTGGGAGGCGCGCAGCGCTCGCAGCAGCTCCGCGACGATGGCGGAGGGGTGGCCCCGCGACTGCATGCCCAGCCGCCACCGCCGCTCCGCCACCAGCCGCTGCTGCGGCATCGCCGTCCCGTCCGACGACAAGCCTGCACCGACATCTTTGATGCAACTCGACCCTCGGCTGATTTGGTGGGGGAACCCTCACTGCCGCACGCTGTACCGGCATCCCAGTCCGAAGACGTGACACATGCAAGGAGGAGCTGACACCAGTACAGATGGGCATTTCAACACCCCTGCTGGCAGCGAACAGCAGCTCTCCCGCAGCTCTGGGTGTGTCGACGCTCAGCGCCGCTCAGATGTGTCGATCACAGCTGCTCACCAAGGGGGTTCTGCATGAGGGCCTCGCAGGCGGAGGACAGCTCGGCGCGGAGGTAGGCGCCGGAGCCCATGTTGCGGCGGCGGCTGTCCAGCAGCAGGTAGTACGCCACCGCCGCCTTCGTCTGGTGCCGCCCCCGCAGCGCGTCCAGCAGCGCCCCCCTCTGGAAGCCCAGCCGCTCCACCTGAGGGCGGATGCAGCGGGTCAGCCTTCGTTGACCCCCATGCCGCATTGTTGGGGTCTCTGTCTGAAGATTAGATCACGCACAAGCAAGGTGCCCAGCAGCGCCCTCTGCACGAACACGAGGCGTCCCATCTGTGCGGCACACCATACCTTAGATCACAACGCAGCGTGTTGTTCAGCTATAGGCAAAGTGAAAATTCTCACACAGTGACGCTGATGTGACAACACAAACAAGATGACATGGCGGCAGCTGAGGCGCAAGATGGCATTGTGCTGACCTCAACAACAGTGTCCTCGTCGATGGTGGAGGCGCTGGCGACGGTGTCAGCCTGCATCACCGCCAGGTACCGCGGCAGGTGCACTGTGAACCAGGGATGCTGCCTGCAGCGTGCCACACAACGACAGTTGCCGCATGGACACCACATCCTGGCAGGCTGCGACCACTGCCATCCCAGTTCCAGACATGCTGTGGGCAGAGGCGATGTCATGTTCCAAATCTTGAGGGGGGTGCCACTGCACCTGATCTCTGGGATGGTGATGCGCTTCAGCGGGTCCACCAGCAGCATCCGAGGTATGAGGTCCCGCGCGCCCGGCGACAGGTGACTGGGCAGGTTGTAGATTCCGCCCTGTGGTGTAATGCCAGTCTCTCTTCAACTCTTTTGGCTTTCGATTAGGATCCACATTGCAATGCGCAAGCTGGGCATCGAAACATGTGCATTCCAGCAGCGCCAAACAAAACAAATCTGTCTTGCTGGCTTGCTGCCCTGCAGATCTGTGCACAGCTTTCGAGCTACTTGTCATGGAGAGAGCCGGGGGCCCACCTTGATCTTTTTGAACAGGTTGGGGATGTTCTCGTCATCAAAGGGCAGGCTGCCGCACAGCAGTGCATACAGGATGACGCCGCAGCTCCACACATCCACCTCTGGACCCGCATACAGCTTCCCCGAGATGACCTGCGCGAAGCATACAATCTCTTCACATGTGCAAATTTGCACAGCATGGGCCGGGCCAACCATGAAGCTCAGCCTGTCACATCGTCCATGCCACAGCCACAGGTGCGGTTACTGCCGGCAGTGCTGCTGATGGCTGACTCTGTTGTCAGTGGCGATGCCCGCACTGGTGCAAGTGCAAATAATGAAGCATCACTCGTGAGCTCACCTCTGGCGCGGCGTAGTTGGGCGACCCGCAGCTGGTCTTCAGGAAGTGACCATCCCGCATCACGTTGCTGAGCCCAAAGTCGGCGATCTTCACATTGCTGTGCGTGTCCAGCAGCAGGTTCTCCGGCTTCAGGTCCCGGTGTACAACCTGTGAATCCCAGAGAGACACACCCTTCACACATGAGTGTTTCACACGACCCTAAACCCTAAACCCATGCTCTGGATGAGCTTGCAGCTGACTCATTGGGCCCTCACGTTGCCACCATGAAGGCATGCGCTGCCTGCCGCCGAGCAGGCCATGGTCTGGCGCCTCACCATGTTGCGATGGCAGTACTCTACGCCAGACACGATCTGTTGGAAAAAGTGGCGGGCTTCGTCTTCCAGCAGGCGGCCCTTTTCGACGATGTAATCAAACAGCTCTCCTGCCTGCACACAGCAGCGCGCCAAAGCCAAAACTTGAGGCATTCTTGCGACTGACCATCACTGCACGGTATGCACCTGACGTAAGGTGACACGGGCAAGTATCTGTCGACGCACCTTTACAAACTCCATGACCACGTAGATGTCGTTGGGCGTCTCGATGACCTCGTACAGCCGGATGATGTGCGGGTGCATGAACAGGCGCAGGATTTTGATCTCCCGTCGCACTGCAGCAGCACAAGCCGTGCAACCATCAGGCTCCGCAGGGTAAGTGGCTGCTCATGTCACCCAGCAGCGCCTGCAAACTACCCTCACCTTTCTCCTCCATGTCCATCTGCTTGATCTTCCGCCTGTTGAGGATTTTGATGGCCACCTTGTGGCCGGTAAGAATGTGTTCCGCCACCTTGACCTGCGGAGCACCCATGCGCATCACATGCTGTGGGATGGCTTCATACGGATTGTGCAACGCGTCATGAGCCTTCATCAGCCTTCAAAGCACCAGATGAGCTGGTGTTGCCACATACTTTGCCGAAGGATCCAATACCAAGCGTCTTGCCCAGCCGGTAGTTGGACAGAAACCACTCAGCAGTCTGGTTGACGTCCTGCACGTCCAAAAGGCAGTTGAACGGCGATCGAGCCTGCGAAGCTGCTGGGCTTGAGAGACACACCCCACATCGTGTGCGGCAAAGTGCGGGGCTTTGCAGACACACAAGCCAATGCCCGCTGCATATGATGCCCAGTTGATGTGCGATTGCTTCGCAACTTGTAGCTTTTGTCAAGCACTTGCTCTTGCTTGGAGGACCCACCTGCACACCCCCATTCTGAGCACCAGAGGCATGAGGGATGTATGCCATTGAGCCTCCTCCGCAATCCGCGGGCCTCCCGCCCCAGCGCGGCCTGTCCACAGGCCAGCTACATCATCGTGGATATCAGCCACTGGCCGTGTACACAGCTGTCGAGCAGCGCTGCCTCCTTGCCCGCCTGCTGACTGTGCACGACCTGGCCTGCCCCACCGCTGGCGTCTCCTGCGTCCCAGTTCCTGTCGTCGGAGGGTGGCAATCAGTCACACGATCGGAGGTCGGGCGTGCAAGGAACGGGCTGTAGAGCGCGGCTGCGAAACGTGCATCTGCCGATCATGGATCAGGAGCACCGAGTCTCGCATGCTGACTCGGCCGGACCAACTTTGGCAGAGGCGCCCTGTGGAGAAACGCAAATCCGAGTGCCATTGTACACTGCGAAATGCCCTGCTACACTGCGATGCCCTTGTGGACAGACGCTCCTCAACGAGGGTTTCAACCGTTACTGGCTCATGCATGGAGTCAGAGACCGGCCACTCGACACCGCCAACTGTGGAAAAGATTTGCTGCGGGGCAGCCTTGGCGTATCGCCAGTCATCTACAAGAATACAAATGCATTCGTCCTGCAATTCTACCCACAATATACAAGCACGCTGCCAACAGTCGCCGTGAATACTCAGGACTGCTGGTAGAGTCCCTCCAGCTTGTCCTGCGCGGACTTGTAGTCCTTGTCATCATACATTTCCGCCAGCAGGGTCCGCAGGTTGCGGTCATAGTTCTTCGGCACGGCGGCACCGAACAATGTGTCCGGCAGTGAGTCTGCAATGTCGACGCACTCAACCCGTTATCAATATGTCGCTGAGACAGCTGGGCGTGTGTCAGCACAGACAGGACATGCATGTGACAATCCGGCAGGCAGTAAACATTGTCCATTCATCAGTCAGCACAGAAAGGACAGACATGTGACAATGCTTGCATGCAAGCTGCACCTGTCTCGCTGTAGGCACCGATGACCTCCATGACCTCCGCGGTGGACATGCCCGACATCAGCACCGCCCGTCGTGTGCCCGCTGGCAGCTGCAATTGCATGCCATAGCACTGTGACGCGGTGCATTGCTGCGTCAAGTGTGAAACAACCTTGCTGAAGCGCTAGACAGCTGCAGGATAGTGCATGCGAGTCTCACCTGCTCGTATGGAGGCGGAGATGAGCTGACAGCTGCCTCCAACGTGCCATCGAGCATGGCTGCATTCACGGATATAACTGGCACGAAAGTAGCCTCCATGTCGTCCATCACCCGCCGAAAGATGTTCACCTCCGACTTTGCAAACCCCACCAGCAGCACCGCCTACAGAGTGATTGACCACGCATCTTGGCACCGTTTACTGATGCGCAGATCAATGCAGCTCCGCACTCTCGAAGCGCAGATGCGAGCGCACCAGCTCTCCAAAGATGTCCTCGCTGGTGCCGCCAAGGCCATTGGCAGAGTCCACGTCCAGAGGCACCAGCTGCGGCCCCTCATAGTCACCGTTAGCTGCGTGGTGGCCTGTGATTTCTGGGTACAAATCCTCTGGACCGGCACCGGACTGATGTGCGGCTGAAGCTATGCATGCACCGCGGTGCGTGCAGCATGCATGCTCAATCTGCTGCGGGCGGCTGAACGCTGAATGCTGCCGTGGCGCCGGGCACAAAGCATTCAAGCTGCTGCGTGATGGTAGCAGGGTGCTAGATTGGGCTGCTGCACAATTGAGAGCTGATCGAGCTGTTATTTGCGAGTGCATGCTGTAGGTCTAAGCGGGACCACGCCGAGCTTTATGGCGGTGTGCACAGCATTCACAGGGTCGAGTGGGCACCAATCGCTGCTAGCTCATGTATCAGGGCCGATTGCAGGTGCGTAAACGAAGTTGTGAGCAGAAGATGTTCTGCCTTTGAGATAGTACCTCCTTTGACAGGCAATCTTCCTATCAAACATCAACATGTGCTCTGCCTTCAACTGTGACACTATCGATCATTCACAACTGCATTGGATCTGGGACAACATGGCTGTGTAAAGTCTAGTCAGTCGTCTTCGTCCTCGCCGAAGGACAGCAGTGGGGCCTTGCCGGCCTTGCCGCCAGCTCTGCCGCTCGCCACCGGCCCGTCGCCGCTTTTGCCACTGTCCGGCCCGCTGGCCCCACCCCGCTCATTGTCACGCCTGCCAGGCCCCTCGCTGCGCGCCTTCTTGGCGGCTGGCGCGCCGGCAGGCGCGGGCCGGAAGCGGTGCTTTCGCTGGTCCACGGCTTTCCGCTCGGCAATCTCCGCCCGGTGCGCCAGGTCCTGCAGCTGCGCGTCATCCGGCTCCAGGTCCAAGGCTTTGTTGTACGCCTCCTTCGCCTGCGCCAGCGGCCACAGACAGCTTGAGACTTGTCTGTTGTGCCTGACTACACAAGCGTGTCACAAACCTGGGTTGAAATGGTTTGCACAGGCTGATGGCGATTAGGGTCTGTAACTTGTGCCCCGAGTGCACTGGAGCATGCAGCCAATTGGCACCTCTGTGAACTGCTCAAGGGCGGAGAAGGCGGCGCCGACGCGGGCGTAGCCCTTCGGCCACGCTGGCCGCAGGTCCACGCACTTCTTGCCGTCTGCCAGCGCATCACGGTGCCGCCCCAGCGCCAGCAGCGCCGCCGAGCGGTTGCTGTAGTACACCTCGTTCCTGTGCATGCATGGAGAAGGTGTACACATGTTGTTATGTGCCCAGAAGGCCTGTCAGCAGCTTGCGAGTAGTGCTTGCATGATTTGCTGTGCAGGTGAGTGTCTGCATTGCAAACATGATTGCTCACTCTGGGTCCAGCCGTATGCACAGGGTGAAGTGGCCGATGGCTTTGTCATACTCCTTCGCGCCAAAGGCCCGGTTACCTGCGGCCTTCTCCTCCTCTGCCTTGGCCTGCCGTATGCAATGCTCACAGTAAGACGGCATGATGAAATCACAACCACCCATGACACACGCGTGAATGAGGTGCAAACGTAATATCCGCTGAGTGTGGCTGCAGAGGAATAGCCGCATGCCTTGTCAGCTCGCCGCTGCAGGCTGGCATCCTGAGCTGCCAGCGCAGGGTTTTCCGCAATTGCCCTGGTGAGCGCACCCTGCATTGTAGATGACAGATGTCAATCGGGCACTACCGAGCACATGTTGATGCGGCTTGCTCCGCTGCAATCGTCTGCGCAGCACCTGTGTGTGAAACCCGCGACATCTGCACGGCAGTTGCATTCGGCTGTGGCAGAGCTCACCCCATCATCACGCTCAAAGTCGCTGTCGTCGTCTGGCCCGGTGTCGATGACAGGCTCCGCTTCCTTCCGGACCTTGCCGTGCAGCAGGTGCGAATGGGCTTTCAAGAACGCCGGCACATGTGCAGTAACTGCGAGTACAGGAAGCCGTGTGCCTCAGATCCAGCCTCAGCCCTGTCATTAGGTAGGTGTTCGAGACAGATCAGAGTGAACGCGTGTGTAATCTGTCACGCACTGAACCATCATGGGCAGAGAGTGGCTGCCCACCCTTGAGGTCAGACCCTCGGCTGCCGCCGGCCTCGCCGCCGCCGCCCATCCCGCCGGTGCCGCCCCTGCCGAGGCAGCCGCGGTGGCTGTCTCTGTCCTGCGACATCATCGCCTCGCCGTACTGGTCCTCGAAGCCACCCCCGCCGCCTTCACCGCCGCCGCCTCGGCCGCCTCGGCCGCCGCCCCGACCGCCGCGGCGGCCCATGATGTCACTTGTGGCGCGGCGATTTTGCCGTAGGTGCGCAAAAGCGTCCCAAAAGCAGACTCGAAGCTGTCAGAACGAGCTGATCCTCAGTCTCAGCTCAGTTACGGATCCCGTACTGGGCCTGGACTCGCCACCAAGTGCTGTCCGTCAGTAAGTGTAGCGCTCAGTAAGTGTAGCGCTGCGTGCGCCCACGATGTGCAAGGCTGGCTGGCTTTAGGAAACGACACGGCAGTTCGCTGTGGAACGGCTGTCAAGCTCTCAGATGACCGTGAATGAGCACAGCGTGCAGAGATGTGGAATGCCAATGTCTCATGGTCGAGACACATGTGATGATCAGGACTTTCTGAAGGTTTCACATGTGACTTTTCCATTTTGGGCGCCTTCGACAAGATGCATCATTTGCAGTTATGTGGAAAGACTTCGATGATCATTGACCACTTGTGTTGCGCATCGCGCTTCCATCTCCTGCAACAGTCAGCAGGCTCGAGCTGTGATGTCCACATCCGCTGCGCTCCCTGCGGCTGGATCTGCAGTTGAGGCGTAAGCTCTTTACATGTCTGGGGCACCTGCGCCCTGGAAGCGCAAGCTGAAGCCTCTCCCCTTGCCAGGCTACACGGCATCAGATGCCACACCTCCTGCTGCTGGCGCAGCTGCCGCAAGTCAGCCCACAGATGGCGACGACGAGCTTGACAAGCTTTCAGCGATGTACGAGGCCGAGGCTGTTGCACAGGCCAGAGATGTGGCATCGAAGCAGGCTGCGAGCGGGCCGCCATCACAAAAGGGCATGCACCAGCTGCGGAAGGAGGGCCTCGCAGCGGCGCTGCCCGAGGACAACAAGTGCGCCTGTGTATGACAAGTGGACCTGCTCACGCATGTCCGGCCCTTTTCTCGCTATCGTTGAACGGCTGCAGCTGCATGACGATGCTGCTCAGACTCCATACCGCTGGGTATGTCACATATTTGAGCATCCGCGCACACTTGCAGGGGCTTTCGGCTGCTGCAGCGCATGGGCTGGTCCGAGGGGCAGGGCCTGGGCGCCAGCAGCGCTGGCCGCGCCACGCCGCTGGACGTCGAGCTGAAGTTCAAGCGTACGGGCCTGGGCATCGACGAGGACAGGAAGCGGCGCGAGGCGGCAGCTGAGCAGGAGCAGCATCAGAGGGGTGGGCGATCGCAACAACACCACGCACTACCCATAGCAATGCGCAACCTATACGCAAGTGTACAGTGAATGGTTTGTATGATGCTCCAGACGAGGCTTGCTGTGTGGCTTTGGCTCCATGTCTGATAATATTATGCATCAATATGTTGTGTGTTGCAGCCGCAAAGCGCGTAAAGCTGCAGCAGCTGGACCGCGCAACATTTCGTGAGACCACAGCGCAGAAGTTCAGCACCGCAATCGCCGGAAAGCACGTGACTGCCGGCAGGAAGGTGCGGCTGGCTTGAGCTCAAATGGCTGGCTGCAGTTGCTTGCTCTGCAGTCATAGGTTGTTCTCCGAGATGAGCAGCGGCAACCCCTGATCGCCTGCTTTCCTGATTCACAACAGACTCTTGAGACGCTTGATGAGCGGGGCAGCATCCCGCGGCACCATCTGTGGCCGCCGCCGCCGCCGCCTGCGGAGCCGGACGGTGCAGCGGCAGCCAGCGAAGGCCACGCAGCGGCAGAGGCAGAGGCGGAGGCGCACCCCTGGGAGCTGCTGCCGGCGGCGCAGCGCCTGGCTGACGTGCTGGAGTATCTCAGGGGGCAGCACTGCTACTGCCTGTTCTGCGGCTGCCAGGTGAGGTTCCTGGAGGTCTTGCGAACTTATCGCAACTCATCAGCCTGAGTTTGGCTGGAGGTGTTTCAACTGCTTGTGCAGCTGCCAGCGACATTAAGTTCATGCATCGCTGTCATGCGGTGCGCTGATTCCGATGCCAACCGTGCTTCGCAGTATGACAGCGCGGCAGATCTGGCAGCCAGTTGCCCGGGACTGAACGAGGAGGACCACTAGCTGTCGGCGCGCGGACACCAACTCCTCGCAGCTAGTCACAGGCAGCCTGGCTCGCTGTCAGCAGGTGTGCATGTGGCTGCACTGGTACGTGACCTCGTGTGCATCCACATACAGTTTGTGCAACCACATGTGCATGCAGCTTGCGGCCCAACCCCGCTTAATTGCTGGGTGCAGGTGCAAGCGGTTCTTCTTGGGAGTGCAGACCGCGCAAAAATTGCAGCGGATTGTGCACTCCCCTCGTGGCCAAAACCGACCAATTGAGGCACATGCGCTTTGTCGTTTTGATGGTGTGGACTTCCAGCTGAAGATGAGGATAGCAGGGAATCAGCGGCATGCAGCTGATTGGTACACATTGCTGCAGCATGAAGCGTGGACACATGTGTGGCGGTTCCACCTGGTCGACAGAAAAGTTGTAGTGATGAGACGCACTGATGGATGTTTTCAGGCTGTTTTTTACAGTTCCAACAAACACGATTGCAGCGCCGGTCACACAAGCATCCGCCCTCTGGGGCGCACTGCCCAGGCAGACCCTCGCACTGACGCCGCCACCCTGCCCCGGCCTGCAGCTGGTGCCGCTTTAGGCCTCGGGCACCTCCACCTCACCATCGTCGATCTGCACCATTCACAGCATCCCGTATCAGCACATCCAATTCGTGAGGAGGCAGCACAGACCAGCAGCATGGTGCTTCCAGCGCACGCAATCATGACGCCATATCACATCACACAGCAAGTCCCACAGCCGAAAAAGATGCTCACCCCTTGCTGCACCTCCCGCGGGTCCTGCCCCTCGACTGTGCAACCTGCGCGCACCGGCTTCCATAGTTTCGGCTGTGATTCAGCTGCTGACGTACTGTGCAGACAGTCAGCAAAAGACGCTGAGCCTAGTGCATCTGCGATTGTGGACTTCAGCATGACGTGAGAGAATTGCAAGCGCCGATTGCGAAGTGGGTATGCTTGCTCAATAATGTCCTCAGAAGTGGAGGGATTGTCACCGACGCTGACGCAGGTGCCCAAGATCTCCTTGACGGTGCCGCTGAGCTCGCGGGCGCAGCTGCGGTCCCGCATGATGCGAGCGATCTCCACCACGTCGTCCAGCGACAGGTTGCCGTTGTGCTGAATGTTCTTCTCCTGCAGGTAGACAGCGATGCTGGTTAAGACGGCAGAGGCATGGTGATGAAGGTGGCAGTGTCCCATGGCAGTGCGTGAAGCACACGCAGCTTGCCACTTGCAGTGCTCCTGGGCGAGAGGCGTGACTAGACTTCATGCAGCGACCCATCACTGTCCGCTGCCCGCACCCTCCCACTGCAGCTTCTGTCAGCCCGCCACATCCCCTGTGCAGCCAGCTGCCTAGACTGGCGCTGCGGATGCGTGTGCGGCAGAGCTGAAACCCCCCGCGCACTGCTCTCCATTCATGTTGAACCCACCTTCTTCCGGTCGCGGACGGGCTCCTTGAGGGCCTTGATGACCAGAGCGCCGGCTGAGGGAATGACGGACACCTTGGCCACACGGTTCTGCACCGTCAGCTTCACTGTCACCCGCAGGCCCTTCCACTCCTTCGCCGTCTCCTTGGCGATGTCCTCACCTGTTGACGTGACAAGTGTACGTCACTGGGCATGGGCCCAGCAGCAATAAATTGAGCAGTGGCGGGCCATCTGCAGCATGTGGGCACCCCATGGCGCTGCTTACATACTTGAGCAAGGCACAAGTCGGCTGGGACCCTCCTTCCTCTGCTCCCGCAGGTCTGCAGCTGGCAGCAGCTGCACTTGCACGCTTGCCACCTGTACTGGCAGCAGGCTGCCTGGCCAATTGTGGAGCCGCACTTCATTGCGCTGGAATGCCTGCTCACCAATCTTCTTCGGCGACAGACCCAGGGGACCGATCTTCGGCGCCAGAGAAGAGGCTGCACCCACTTCGCCACCCGTTGCGCGCACATACACCTCCACAACCGCGCTGGGGTCGAACTTGGGAGCCTGGCACAAGCATTCACAGGTGTGTCAGGTGGCAGGGCACTACAAACCTGCAGAGAGACCCCCACGATGCTTGTAAAAGCATCAGTGCTTGTCAACGAATGCCTGAGCAGTCCCAGGCTGGGTAGACTGGCGAAACAGGAACATCAGTTCCAGCTCGCCGCCTGTGCACTTCGCTGGAACGACAAACATAGGGCACGATGCGGGGAGCCCACCATGGCGTCAGAGGGCTCCTACGCCGACCAGGGTCCTGGCGCCGCGCGGCAGAGCGGCAGAAAGACTGTTGCAAGTCGCCGCAGCAGCACTGAGGCTGCACTTCACGGCTTATGTTTATGCTAAACCCTTTTTTCCCCCTCTATTTTACCGTCAGCTCATGCAGCTCGCACCGTGCCGCTGGGCCTTGCAACCCGATATTCAGCACTTTACGGCGTTCACGACACTTTGTAAGGCCTCTGCATCAAGCTGAAAGCTGTTAGCGGCCAAATTACGCTGTGTCCCCTGGTCACATCCAGCCGCACCGCGCCCGAAGTGAGGCACTCCTGTCATGCCAGCCACCTCAGCGTACCTGTAGGATGGCAGTAACAAGCGATGAGCTGAACTTCCTGGTCTACCGGTACCTACAGGAGTCAGGTGGGCCGTTGGTGTTTGAGTAATCCAAAAGCAGCAAAGAGGGTGTACGCGGCGTCATAGTTGGGATGCGAGCACGTGAATGTGATCCTTGGTATGTTTCAAAATGCAGGATTCACGCACTCGGCGTTCACCTTTGGCTACGAGAGCTTCGTGCACAAGACCGACATCAACAGCAATGATGTGCCGCCGGGGGCCCTGGTGTCCTTTGTGCAAAAGGGGCTGCAGTATCTCGAGATGGAGGCGAACCTCGCCAACGAGGTGCGGCCGGTGCTGCCGAGGGGTCCCTACTCAACGTGCCTCCAGCCGCTCTGCGCTGTGTACTGCTTCCAACATCCACCGAGTGTCTGCAGTTGCAGACACGCCTCAGCTCGTGCTACAGGAGGCACAGGGGCCGAACCTGGACGCCGACTACTCGGCGCTGACCTCGCGGGAGCTGCTGACGAAGGACCTGGAGGAGCTGAAGATCACGCTCGCACAGCGGAAGGAGGCAGCAGCGGACGCGGCAGCAGCGGCCCGCACGGAGGCGCGGACCCGCGGCGGCGGCGGCGGTGGCAGGGCGGCCGCCGCCAACGCCGCCGAACAGCGGCAGCCGTCCGGTGCGGCGGGGGCGGCAGCCGGCCATGCAGTGCCACCGGCAGCGCCTGGCAACGAGGGCCCGCTGGACATCCCGGCGTCGCAGGTCACCACGCTGAAGGGGCACACCAACGAGGTGTTCATCTGCGCATGGAGCCCCACAGCGCCGCTGCTCGCCTCGGGGTGCGCGGACAGATCTCTGCACACAGTCCTGGTTGCCTTGCGTCTCCTGTCGCGCATGAGGTCTTGCTCCTGACGAGAATGCACCTCATGATGTCGTCAGCCACTGTTGCACTCTTCGTCTACAATTGGCCGCATTGCGCTCGCCAGAGATACGACTCTTACTGCACACACCACCTGCTACTCGACCGAGCCCGCACTGCCTTTCGACCGCCACTTCAATTTCACCGCTGCAGGTCGGGGGACTCTACCGCCAGGATATGGGATTTGCACGGGCTGGGGGGAGGCGGGGAGGTGCGCACGCAGGCGCTGCAGCACACCATCGAGAAGAACAAGCAGAGCAAGGACGTCACCACGCTGGACTGGAATGGCGACGGCTCCCTGCTTGCAACCGGCTCCTACGATGGCATCGCCCGCATTTGGTCCAAAGACGGTGCGCAACGTGTTGTGTGACGCTGCAACGAAAGCTGCAGTAGCGTGTGGTCTCTTCTTGGTTCACGGTGAGTGCTCTGTTCGGCCTCAGTGCATGAGTGCGACTGGTTCAGGAAAACCGTTTGAGTGTGTCCACGCTGCTGACTTGCATGGAGGTCACATGGTGTCTGGAGAAGCCGTCAGTCAAGCAACGCCTGTGGACTGTTGCTGCAGGCGAGTTGAAGCAGATCCTGAACGCGCACAAGGGGCCCATCTTCTCGCTGAAGTGGAACAAGCGGGGCGACCTGCTGCTCTCCGGCAGCGTCGACAAGACCGCCATCATCTGGGACGGACGCACCGGCGAGGTCAAGCAGCAGTTCGAGTTCCATTCTGGTGCGCCCAGGCTCACCTGCCCACATATGCGGTGTTTACGTGCTGTTGTGTACAGAAATTGCTATTTATCCAGTCACACTGCTGTGCCTGAACTGACGTGATTGGCTGCATCCGCTCCCACATGTTGGGGGTCCAATACCTGCCGAAATGCAACTGCCGGCGCACTCCTTCTGCAGCCCCTACACTGGACGTGGACTGGCGCAACCAGACGTCCTTCGCGACGTGCTCCACCGACAAGTGCATCTTCGTGTGCAAGCTGGGGGAGGCGGCGCCCACCAAGTGCTTCACGGGGCACCAGGACGAGGTCAACGCCGTCAAGTGGGACCCCGCCGGTGAGGCAGCAGCCGATCCACAGGGCTGATCTACACTGACAGTGTGGATCTGCATTACCTGTGTGGATACTTGCCACTGCTGAGCATGTGCTGCATTGGCTGCTGTCAAAGATGGACAGCTGCAGCTTCAGACAGCAGCACCCGGGCAGTATCATGCACGCCCCTGGAAACTGCCGTCTTCGCTTCATGCAGGCAAGCTGCTGGCGTCGTGCTCGGACGACCACACGGCCAAGGTGTGGAGCCTGGCCAGCGATAAGCCGGTGCACGACTTCACGCTGCACAGCAAGGAGATCTACACCATCAAGTGGTCTCCCACAGGTGCCGCCTCCGCTCCTCATGCTGTCATTGTGCCCCGGGGACGCAGATCAGCACGGGAGGCCTGAAAGTAGTTCGTCACTGTTGCGACTGCCTTGCATCATGCCACATGCAAGCTTTGCCGCAGAACAGCTGGGCTTTTTCACACTGGACTGGAGCGGCAAGGAGGTTTGCTGTGTGAGGATCAGCAGTGGCACGTCTCACAAGGCCACGGATGCTGGTGCGTGCGACCCACCTTGATGCTTTTGCAGTTCACGGAGGATGTTTGTGGTCCAGGGCCGGGGTCGGCAAACCCCAATCAGCCGCAGATGCTGGTGACGGCGTCCTTCGACACCACCATCCGGCTGTGGGACGTGGAGACGGGCGCCTGCATCTACGCCCTCACCCGGCACACTCAGCCCGTGTACTCGGTCGCCTTCAGCCCCAACGGCAGGTGCGTCGCGGTTGCCGTGAGGCGGATGCCAATTTCCCAGACTCTCTGCTTTCACCTCTCAGCTTGATCATGCGCATCCTTGGTGCACATGCTGTTTGTGTCATCCCAGCTGACGGCAGCACATTGATCATGACAGATGAGCCCACATACATCACTGCCGTCAGCGTGGTGTGTTTGCGGATGCGGGCATAGAGTGTATCTAGTACTGCTACTGTAATCTGTGCAGGTACCTGGCCAGCGGTTCCTTTGACAAGACGCTGGACATCTGGAACGTGCAAGACGGATCGCTGATTAAGACGTATGAGGGGCAGGGCGGCATCTTCGAGGTGTGCTGGGAGCGCAGCGGCAAATTTGTTGCTGCCTGCTTCTCCAACAAAACTGTGGCCGTCATCGACCTGCACCTCTGATTTTGGTTCAGTTGCACAGATAGGGCCTTCAGCTTGCCAATGCCTGGCACGTTGAGATTGAGTGGAACCCGAGCAGTGAAGCTGGTGAAGTAGACCGGCAATCATTGTGATTGTCAACTTGTGATGTCAGGCGGGTCGACTGTCTCTAGCAAAATGAAGTCTCTCGGACAACCAGCCGTGTGGTCACAGCACTGCCACTTCGATACCACTGACCTGTCTTCCAGCCTCATCTGAATTGCAAGCACCATATAAAATGCACATGTTTGGAGACGAGGCGATCACGGAGCACTGAACCTGTTGCAACCCGTGTTTGAATGTGTCTTTACAGAAAACAACTGCCGTCGCTGGTATTGCTGGCGTCTGATTGCACTGCTTGATCAGATGCGCGTTCCGTCCAGAATGGTGCTGCCCTGTAAAGCACAAGAGAATGGAAGATCGGTGTCAGAATCTGAACACGTCAGAATCTAAACAGGTAACTGCACCCAAATGATCTGAGGTTTCGTGTCGATCCCAATTGCGACACTGCACTAACATTGTGCTGCAACACCCAGGTGGGTGACACGTTGCTTGACGCACCTGAAGGATGAGGATGATGCCATCCTGCAGACAGAACATGTACAGCATATCAATGGTGAAAGATATGATGACGACTGAAGTGCCCTACCACAGTCCAGCGACCAGGCCTGGCATCGAAGTTCGTCATTGCCGCAAGCATCTGCAAGCATGACACTACCCGTGCATGACGGCAATCATCATACCTGAATGACATAGCCGCCTGTGTCAGCTCGGTCGGCCTCCAGGATGCCCGCCGCATTCCTGATGGTGACGTCTGAACCAATGCTGACGTTGCTTTCAATGACCGCCCCCTTGATCTGGGTGTTCCGGCCAATGCCTGCATCATTGGGCACGAAATACGTGAGAAAAGCATGTGTTGGTCGCCAGCACGTGCAAATGGCGCAGTCCTTTAATGCACTGAGCCAATCAGTAATCTTGCTGCAAGGGCTGCCGCGGATGGGACCGGAGGAGCTCACCTAGCACGGGCTCGCCAGACTGTCGTGTCTCATTGCGCACATTGTCGTTCTGGTAGAAGCTGCAGCACAGGGCATGGACCATCTCAGCATCAAGCCCCTTGAACTGCAATTCTGTGATGTGGCAAGGATGATGCAACGTTTGCACTGCTGAGGGTGGCCGGCACTATTGATGACAGGTGCTTCAGGTGGGCGCACGTGTTGCCCATCAGCACCGAGTCCTCAACGACGCATCCGGCATCAATGAAGGCATTGGAACCGAGCACCTGCAGCACAGGCCACGACATTAGTCAGCATCAACCCGCAGCTCGTGCATGCACATCGGCTGAGGCAAAATTGATGCAACAGCGCTCCACTCCTGCATGCCGCTGATCGGGTTTGATAGCAATAGTAGGAATCCAGCACGCGCACCACATTGCGCAGCTTGCTGTGGCGCAGCACGCAGCCCTCGCCGATCAGTGTGTTGTCCAGCTCGCAGTGGCTCACAATCGCTGGCGGGCAGAAGGAGCCTGCACAGCACAACCAAGTAACATTCAGTGTTACATGGGCGCTGGTGCAGCCTCAAGTCACCCGCCTGAAAGCCGCTGCTGCCGCTGCTGCCGCTGCTGCTGCTGCTGCTGCTGCTGCTGCTGCTGCTGCTGCTGCTGCTGCTGCTGCTGCTGCTGCTGCTGCTGCTGCTGCTAAAAGTTTCACCGATGGCTGGTCCATATCCCATGAACGGCGCCCACACCAAATCATGCCGGCTTGGCATTGACCAGATTAATCATGTATCGAATCTGATGCCTTGACCAGGGCAAAGGCCAACTAGCAGCCGGCAAGGGCCATGCAAGATGGGCGATATTGACCATGCGGACCCCCTTGGTGGCCTCAGCTGACCATCTGCATGGGCAGATGTGCAGGCAGGGAGGTCCACTCGCCGAGCAAACACATCACTCCCGAGACACAAAACCCTTGTGACTAGCCTCGACAGACAGCCCATGTAGGACCAATGCATGCAGAGGAAAGCTTCACGCAACACAGCTGACGACTCACCCCGAGAAACGATGCCTTTGTGGATCTCCTCGATCGAGAGCGGCGCCGCGCGGCTGGCCAGCTGCAGGTTGATGTCGTAGAAGTTGCGCAGCGTGCTCACGTCCAGCCAGAAGCCCTCGTGGTGGTGCGACACCACCTGCCGCCACAACGAAGTGTGTGTCAGGACATGATGTCTTCAGCCCAGACACCGACCATCTGACAGGATAGTGCGTGTTGTTCAACGCTGTCTTGACAGAAGCTGTCAGGGAGTGAACATTGGCATCTGATCCTGTAGTAAGGGCTCGGAGGATCACCTTGGCGCCAGAGCGCAGGGCGTGGGGAATGACGTCATAGCCAAAGTGCTCGTCCTGACGACCGGTGCCGGAGGGGTTCTTGTCCTGCAGCAGGTCCTCCAGCACCGTCCGCTTGAACAGGTAGATGCCCATAGACGCCTGCATCCAGGATGCAAACCGCAGATGGTTCGAGGGTTTGGGCACCAACTCGGGGGCTCAGCACGCTTTGGTGGTGAGTGTGCAATGGACGCTCAGCCACGAGAAGAGCTGAATGCAAAGCTACATCTCAGCAGTATTGATCTTCAGGCACTTCAGGCTGCACATGATCATTACATTGCAGGATGCTTTATTGCAGGGTGCTGCACACCTCGAAGGGCTGCGCCTCGGAGGAATACTTGCTGCCCTTGGTCAGCTCCCGCAGCGCATCCCGCCCCGGCTTCTCCGTGAACTGTTCCACCACGCCTGCAGCCCAGGCAAATGCGCACCCTGCTGACTGCGACCGCAGCGACAAGACGCACTCCGAAAGGCTTCGTGCCCTCCTGTGCAGCCTCTTTCGCCCTGCTTGGTTTTGGCAACGACAGCTGCCGGCTACCATTGCAGCTGCATCTCGAAACCCGTTGCTTTGCCGGCAGGATGGTGCGCTGCAAGCCTGATGAGTCATCAGCAAGTGGCAAGCCAGCTGTCCCCGCTTTGAGCTACACCCCATACAGCCGTTCATCGTATAGGCTTCTCACCACCCCTGGGTTAGCCACGTGCCTGTGAATATTGTGTGCACCTGTGTCCGGGTTGACTCGCATGAGGCCGCGGCGGCCAGCATCCTTCTCCTCAATGGAGTGCGTGACGATGGTGATGTCCGCACCCGTCTGCCGGTGTGTTGCCACCACCTGGCTGTAGTCCTGCAGCGGGGCAAGACGAACCCTCACAACGTCCGGGTAATTTGAAAGATCATGTCTAAGAGATCATGTGCAGGACGATGTGCAGGACAATGTTGTCGATGCACAGTTGCGGGAGGACTGCAATTCCCTCGCTGCAGTGGCGTGGCACAGCGCAACAGGCAGGCATGGCATTGGTGATCTAGGTGACTTTGAGAAGACACATCCTCTGTTTTCGGCCTTGCACCGCATGACGAAGCCATCTGACCATCTAACGAGCAGGAGCTGCGGCCCCTTTGCAAGTAGTGCTGCCGCTGTTACTCCTTAAAACTTCACATGGCCCACCAGTGCCCTTGGACAGCCGACCAGCCGAGCTGCGTTTGATAACAAGCGGGCAAGATGATGTCCAGGCACTCACCATGCTGTACAGCGCCTGACCAGACAGGATGAGCAGATCGTCCACCGGCTCGCCGTCAAACACCTCCGTGATGTTCTCCAGATTGTTGCGGACCGCGTCGGCTGATCCCCGGTACCTAATTTCGGCACACGGGTGTGCAGTCAGTGGCGCAACGACTTCACAGAGGACGACCACTAGCCCCCACTGCAGGTCGGAGCTGGGGATACTACAGCGCACATCAGCGTGACAGGCTGCACCACGTGTCAGCTTCCAGAGAGAGGGAAAACGATGATCAGCCATCAGGAGCTGGCAGTAGGCCACACACCAGTCTGTGGAGCGTGGAGTCTGGTTTGCGGTCAGCACATCCACGAAGCCTCGTTGCCTCGCATTGCCGAATGCACCTGAGGCAACACAAGTGCTGTCAGCCAACTTGGTGCCACACTGCTGGTGAGAGTTTCATGTGAAGTAAGCGCATCACAGACGCACCTGGAGGGTAGCATGTGTGGATGTGTGTGTTCAGAGCGTTCGAGTTAAACTGTGTCAGCACAAACCTGCAACATCCAGAAACTTCATGCTTTATCACTACGATCGGTCTGGTAACAGACATGCAGGGCCTGCCAAGTTGTTCAACACTCAGAAGCAGAGAGGATGTACTTACATCTTGTTCACGCCTGATCGTATGCAGTTGCTGATAGGGATGTCGATCAGCCGCAGATTCGAGCCTGCAGACCAAATGATAGAAGCCTGAGCCCCCTGAGGAAGAAACATGCCACCTCAACTTTGTTTGTCTGTGGCAACCATCACAGTCTGAAGGCTGACACAGCATTGACCCACCGATCTCTAGCGCTGGCATGGCACGAGCACGCGCAAGCGGGTTATCTGAGGAGCCTCCAGCCAGCACCAGCGCCGCTACTGAGGAGGCCATCTCCTGCTGCGGCACCGGCACGCGGTCGCTGCTGGAGAACACTCCATTCTGCGTCCTGCAGTCATGACGCAACATAGGTTAAGTACGTGGGACTCACTCTGCATCATGTTTTCACGCAAAGTACTAAGTTCAGCAATAGGAGACAAGCGGGCTCTGTCATTGAGCAGCAACAGAGCTGCAACTGCACACCTGGAGGGAGCATGCTGTGCGGGAGCAGCAACCGCCGCTTTCTGCGCGCAAACACGGGCCAACAAGTCAGCGATGCTCCTCAGGCATGCCACAGGTGAGGGCGTACTGATGGCCGTCGCATGCACTACTCGGGTGATCAACCAAATGATCAATCAAGTAGCCTTCCGTGCTCCCTGAGATCATAAGAATACCAAGTGTTGACCGAGCAAGCCTGGGCAGGCCACTGCGTCAATCAACACTTCTGACGTCCATCTGCCTTGTTTCACGGTGCAGTTTGAGTTCATCAGGAACAGCGAATGGTCACCGGGCAGACGGAATGCCCAGGGCGCTTGCGGGTGCAGCCGGCGGAGCGCAGTTGTGCGGGCAGGGTGCGACCACAACGAAGCCCATCCAGCGCCGCAAGGCTGTCTGCTGTGGTGCATCTGCTGGGAAGGCTATGCAACAGCGCCATCTCGATGCCTACTGGCAGTCTACAGTCTCTGAAATCGGCGATCCGCAATCGTGACGGTCCTTGATGGAGATACAGCCCCAAATGATTGCGCACAACCTCAAATTGGTCGTCGAAATTAAAATGCCAAGGATGCGGATCGCGGGGAAACAGCGACCTTCTGAGGCACCTGCGAAGAAGCAGCGTAAAGTATTGGACACCTGCCTATTGCACACACATGCACAGTAAAGTACCCAACAGAAGGTATGCCGACAGAGTGGTCCACCAGGCTGCTTCAATTGGCTGTTTGGATCGCCAGTCTGTGTTCAGTTCAGTTGTCGGCGCTGCATGGCACTCCGGACAGTGAATTGCTGGCACTTATTACTTGGCTACTGGCGCAGGCTGCTGAGTGGCGGGGCATGGCTGCATGGCCCGGTCGCTGCATAAGAAGCCTGCCAATTTGCATCCCGTCCCACACTCATGCCCAAGCTCCTTTGCAGGCAGAGTCCTCCAAGCTCTGGTTACAAGCCAGCGACTCGCTCGGCATCAAGGTTTCTGCGGCGCAGCAGGGACGCCGAGCTGCGGTGCATGGGTACCCAGCCCCGCCGCCGCCAGCGTCTGCCAGTGCTCTGGCGACTCCGTCTCCGAGAGCAGGCAGCCGACCAGCTCCTTCCACACGCTGGCGCTGCGCTGGCGGCACACTGTGAGGCAGCAATGTGGATATTACCGGCAGTCGAATGGCATGGCCGCTGCACAACACGATGGGTATCAGGTACACCATCATCACGGGTCGAAAGCACATCGTGGTCAAGGGACACGGCCAACCAGGCCCTTCTCAGATTGCACAATGCCAGGGCTGGCAGTCACACACCAGCGAGTGTGGCGCTGTCCCCAAGCAGCAGAGCCAGCACGGCTGTCCATGGCTCGATGCTGCCGGCGGAGCAGGCCGCCATCAGCTGTGCCGCCTCTTCGCGCGCATCCACATCGCTGAGCGCTGGGAACTCCGCCACCGCCATCCGCATTGCTGCAACAAGGTGGCCGACCGTCTTAGCGGTCAATGAACGTTTCTGCTGTTGTTAAGGAACCAAAGTGCAATGGCAGCATGCTTCACTGGAGTGTCAGCAAATGCATGCACGGCGTTGGAGCCTCTCAGCGGCTCGTTTCCCACCCGTGAGGCACCATTATCATCAGAAGGCAGGGGAAGTGTTCACCATATGGCACACTGACAGGCGGGCGCAGCATTTCGCTTGGCAGCGGGGTCGCCAGCAGGTCTGCCAAACCGGACCCAAGTGCCGACAGCGCCGCCCCGAGGCATGCGGTGGCCCGCAGGCAGCCCGCGTCCAGCAGGCGGCGGGCGGAGTCCGCAATGAGCTGCCACGCTGCCAGCGCCGTGTCGAGGCTGGGCGGCGGCTTGCCTGTGCTGCCGGCTTCAGCTGTTGGGCCTGCTTACAGTAGACGTGAATTTGGGTGGCCAGCATCTATCCTGCTCAGCCATGTGTTCAGGTCCATCTTAAGTCACAGGTCCACATGCGGGCGCATCAAACACAGGATGCTAGATGTCGGCATGGTGCCCTGCAATGAGGTCACCTATGCTGGGGCGCGGTCTGGCCGTCTGCTGGCCTGCGCCAAACAGCGTCGCCAGCCACTGCAACAAGAACGTGTGCACACCTCAGGGAACACCCATTGCCGATGGTCGCAAGCAATTCATCATTGACCTCTGACAGGATGACACAAATTGTTTGAAATATTTGCACATCCAAACTGTACCCCGGCGCTCTTCGGCGGCTGTGCCGGGGGGCTGCTGGGCTGGGGGGTGACTGCCGCCAACTGTTCGGCTGCGCCAGCCGCTGCCGTGGCATCCGCTGCCGGCCGCCGGACGGCATCGAGGAAGGCATCGCCAGCGCCCGGCGGCACCACAAACCGCAGCAGCTCGGTAACAAGCTCGAACTGCTGGTCATTCATTGCCGCCTGCGGACGCACACAACACGATGCTCACCAGAGTTTGGCAAGTTTGAAGTGCGCCTCTCTTGTCAACGGCCTGGCCATGTTCACCCAATCCCAGGCATCTGGACTGCGCAAATAGACGAAACTGCGACAAAGGCCGCATTGTGACATCCAGATGGCGGTCCTCGGAGAACACACACTCTGTGGGCGTGCATCAACGATCCAGAAGAGTAACAGCATCTCCAGCATGTGCTTGACATGTGCATCCCGACCTGGATCGTGCGCAGGGCGAGCGCCTGGGCGGTGGCGGCGCCCTGCAGTCGGTCCACGATGAGCAGGCAGCAGGCGGCGCTGACGGGTTGCCCCGCCGCCAGCAGCCCCTCCGCCAGCCGGTCCGGCGGGCCGACGGCATCGAACAGCGCCGGCCACAGCGCGGCGTCCATCTTGCGCGCCACGCTCACCACCACATCCGCGTACTGCAGGGACCACACCGCAGCATCAAGGGCGGCAATGCCGTGCGCTTGGTTGCAGCAAGAAAAGGGTGGCAATCCGCAACAGCCACACGCAGGGTGAGAAGCGGGATCGACAGCATATCTGTTCCCAATAGACAAGCCATGCGTGACCTCTGACTGGGCATGTCACACAGCAGCATGGCCCACGTGCCTGGCTGAAATTGCGGATGAGCTGCGCAGCCGCGACCAGCAGCGGCCCAGCAGGCAGCGGCGCATCCTCCTGCAGCATTGCCTTGGACCGCGGCGGCTGCTGCGGGCCGCGCAGTGAGGGCGGCCCGCCCGCCCGCGGCGGCGAGCTGGGGTTGGCCCACTCGCTGCTGCCGGTGCTGCCTCGCCGCGTCTGCTTCTGCCTGCAGCCATTGCCGATTGAATATGTTCACAGCAGTGTGTCAGTCTTGAAGATGCTTGGGGACCGAAGGTATCCTCGGCGACATTGCGCTCATCATCGTCCTCAGGAATCTCAGGAAGCTTTTGCCTTGACAAACTCGTACCTGCCAGTCTGGGGCTGTGCTGCTGCGTGACTGGCTGCTGGCTGCCCATCGGCATTCGCCTCCAGCGCAGTGAACAGCAACCACTCCAGCGAGCGGCTGAAGTGCGGCGCACTGCAGGCAGCGGGACCTCTTGAGAATGCACAAACTGATGTGCAAACAGATGGGTGCTGTCTGCCATGGGCGCCGTCAAGCTCTTATCTCCGCAGATGACACCCCACAAGAGACAGACATCCTGCCCCTGCTGACTTGCTGGCTGCTGCCTGCTTGTCATGCGCGACAGCAACTAAGGGAAAGTATGAGCAGCAGCAGCGGACCCGCTGTGGCGGGCGGCCAGTGCAGCAGCGGCGTCGGCCTTGCCCTTCTGCAGCAGACGCCGCAGCAGGCACGGCAGCACCGGCTGGCTCTCCGGCATCGTGTGGAAGCAGGGGTACGCGCCGTGGCCCGCCGCGCCGCCGCCCGCTGCGCTGCCTGCGCCCGGCATTCGAACCGTGCGCTGTGTCACACCTGCACGGGATGCAGTCAGCACCACTTGCCAACAGCCACTCCACTGGCTCACGTGCACATGCTTGGCATCACGTGCACATACTGCTATGTGTGTGCACAAAGTCTGCCGTGTCAAACATTTGGTGAGAGACAATCCGAATTGGCACATGCGCACCCAGGATGGCAACTTCAGACAGCGAGATGCCGATGGGGTACACCTCCCGGTCAAACTCCAGCTCAGGGTCTGTGGATGCCCCAAAGCCCATAGAGTCCCTGATACGAGCATCAGAATGATCATAACATTCTGTTGGTCGACATTCTGTGAGGCGTGCCCAACAGTGAAGGTGCTGCATTTGATGAGGGCTTCAACGCAGTCTTGTCTGCCTTGCCATACCGTGTGCTGGGAGACAGCGGCTCTGCCAGAGACGACGGGAACCACAGCTGCATGCCGCGCCAGCCGTAGGTCCACCATGGCATCTCCACATCACCATAGCCTGAGCATGCAGGGCAGCCGATCACAACACAAATGGGTGCCGAATGTTCAACCGAATGTGTCCATTGCATGCGAGGCCTGACCCTGCCCCTCAGAATGTTCAATGGCAAGGCACAGCACGATGATGCAGAGATGCTGAGGCAGTTGGTAAACATCACCCTGAGACGCTGCTGCCGGCAGGTCGGCGGCCTCTGCAAAGCCCGTGTGCAGGTCCACCGACAGCTGCATGTTGCTGGGGCTGCGGCGCATGGCGCCGCTGACGCCTGCAACCATGCTGTCCGCCAACGACATGCTGCTGCTGCTGCGGCTGAGAGCCTCGCCGCCTGACACGCCCATCTGCCACAACAGCAACCACTATCATGAAAACACTTCCTCAAATGCACACGCAGCGACCTGCGCTTTCAGAGTGCAGAAATCACAACATTTGAGCTTCATCAAGTTGCAAACATCATGCAACAGGCCGTAAGAACGCATTTGCAAGCACGAGACATGTTGGCCATCGTGGGTGCGATGGTTCACCACAGAAGCGCCGTCAGTGTCTGATGCTGCATCCTCGAGCGCCTCACTGTGAGATGCTGACCCGGTTTCCGAGAGCCAGAAGCTCTCCACATCGTCTGCGATGGTGATCTCCGACCCTGCAGTGCTCCACAGACATGTCATTGGTGATGACACCCTCTTGAGCCATTCGATCCAATGCTCGTGATTTTCAGTGGCACAGCCGCTGCGGAATTGCGAGGGGCGCGTAATGACTGTGAATGCAGTCATGAAGGTTTATCACAATTCTTATCAAACGCAGCACGCACCCTGATCCAGGTCCAGCACGGTCATGACGCCGCTGGCCCGCAGCAGCACACAGTGCCGAGGATCCGTGGACTGGCCGCCCTTGCCACCGCCGGCGCCACTGGAGACAATCACCGAGCGAGGCTGCACGATTGCAATGTCCTGCGCCAGTAGAAGGACACAGCTTTGCGATGGCACTGGCGGTCTCAATGCATCGTTGCCTGGCGCTGTCAGGCTGCCTGCAGGCGACTCACAGCTGCAGCTCTCCACCCAAGGCAGTGCTTGCTGATCAGTTCAGCAAATAGGATGCGCGTGCGGCAGCTTCCCACGCCGCTGAAGCTGCCCACAGGACAGCAGGGTTCGAGCTCAAGAGCTTCAGCAGTCAAAAGGCTCGGTCGGGGTGATAGTCCAGGGTATTGATGGCCTCCAAAGAGGCCGGGGTGGCCCCCGAAAGGGGACCGATCCGAATTTTGCCCAGCTCCATGGGAGGTGGGCCTGGCATCCGAAAGGCCAGTTGGCTCCGAAGAGACGAGATGGCAGCTGCTCCCGAAGGAGAAGCTGCCAGGCGCTTAGATAACCTGAAACCGTCGGACCGATGGTAGGCGAAGCATTTAAGATTATATGAACGTCAAAAGTCGACAACACCCGTCGCGCCAGCGCCGCTCTGCGGCCACATCACATGGTCATTGATGCTAGCTTCAAGCTAAATCACATAGAACTGATGGAACCGGGACAACAGCCGATATCTAGATGTCCTTGCCATGCACTTGTCACCCTGGCATTGGCGCACTTCCATCGGCAAGCTTCGCTGTGGCCGGCGCTACAGTGACCACCGGCGTGCACCAACAACTCTGTGCTTGTTCTGCAGCCAGTCAACTCCCTGAACAGGGGTTTCTGTCCGGAAATGGCACACCGTGAGCGGCGAGCTGACGCTCATGATGGACAGCTCGCGCGTGACCACCAGGCTGGCGCTGGCGGATTTCCCGGGTCCCGGCCCCGGCTGCAGCTCCACCCGCAGCAGCCGGATGTCCAGCGGCGGCAGGATCACGACGATGTGGTACTCGAGGCTGTCCATCGCCATGGGCACCTGCACACAAGTTTCAGCAATGACCGTCTCGTGAGCTTGCTGATGACAATGCTAGACTCTGACGTTATGCAGCAGCAGCAGCAGCAGCAGCAGCAGCAGCAGCAGCAGCTGAACGTCCAGCAGCGGCAGGACGACCACGATGCATTCATTGCGCGTCGCACTTGCACCCCCAGCAGCAAGTGTACGGACCATCCACTATCCTGCATCGCATCTGGCAGATCCGGCTGCAGTGGCCAGGTGCACATGAGGCGGCTGCATGATGGGGTGTAACAAGGCTGGCCCTTGTGACAGACACCACTAGATGGGACACTTGACAAAATTGAATCACGGTATTACGACAGGAGCAGCTTTATGAGTGGCAATGGCTGGAGACCCCTTGTGTGCTTGAAGAGGTTCTGGTGCAATGTGCAGCTGGCATATATGGACAGTGTGGAATTTTTGATTTAGAAGTGAGGATACCGAGTGCAGCGGGTAGCGGGCCAGGCAGGACGCCTCGTCCACGTGCGACCGCGGGTACAGCCGCAGCTGCGCCCCCGGCTGCAGCGCCGGCTTAGCGCCGCTGGGCGCCGCCAGCTGCGCACACGCCACCACGATCCGCGGCAGCCACAGCAGGCCCTGTAGTTGAGGCAAGTCCTCGGATGGTACTGCAGGTCATGCGGCTTCTGGACCAGGCACATTGACAACTGCAATCAGCGGTGAATCTTACAAGATTGGTGCATCGAGCTTGCTGGCTTCTCAGCTTTCTCAGCAGTCAGAACCCCAGATGCCTTTCGATGTGGATGGAGGCTCGTCTCATGGCTGCAGAGTTCTGGAACAGCACCTGCACCGCGAGGCTGCGCTCCTGGCTGACGTCACCGAACAGGCGCCAGCGGCCAGAGCGGCGGGCGTACAGCGCTAAACCCCGGCGCCCGGCCACCGCCAGGTCGCCGCCGTTGGCGCTCAGCGCCGCGTGCCGTAGCGGCCAGTTGGCCGCCAGGTACGCAGCCGGCGGCCTCAGATGCTGCACCTACTTGAAGACAGGACTGTATGTGAGCGTCTTGCGGCCTGACTCGGAAGGCCAACTTTCTTCTGGCACATTTTCCTGCTGACCAGGAGCGGAAGACTAGCTTTGGGCAAGACAGTGCA
The DNA here is from genome assembly GCA_036584455.1 of Tetratostichococcus sp. P1. Classification (NCBI taxonomy): domain Eukaryota; kingdom Viridiplantae; phylum Chlorophyta; class Trebouxiophyceae; order Prasiolales; family Stichococcaceae; genus Tetratostichococcus; species Tetratostichococcus sp. P1. The sequence continues at coordinate 4,272,176 of BTPI01000001.1, forward strand.
CTGGTGCCGGAGTGACAAGCCGCGTGGGACGCCACGCATACCGTGAGGTCAGTCGCGCCGGGGCCGCTCCCGCCGAAGGCGCTGCCGCCGCCACCGCCCTCGGGCTGCTCTGTGATCATCAGCACCCGGTCCGCCGCCTGCATGAAGGCGTCATCCTGTCTCGATACCGTCCACATATGGGACACAACCTAGCTGAAGGACCTTGTCATACTGCACAGCCTCGCCTGCATGCAGGAGCAAGATGCCCAACACCATGGGTTCACGCGCGCAAGGGCCCCTTACCAGCAGTAGGTGCGCCTCCCTGATGGCACCATGCTGAGGCGCCACGGCGCCGCCAGCACAGTGCTGCACTCGGTGCGCGCCCATGAGACTGTGCGCAAAGGACAGCTCCAGGAGCTGCGGCGGCGCTGCAGAAGGCGCCTCGGCCAGCAGCAGAGTGAAGCCGGCTGCACCCCATGCCAGCGACGCGATGCCAGCCTGTAGACATCAAGCGGCCAGCTTGGAAGCTTGTCGTCGTCGCGGGTTCATGCAGTCTTCTGGCAACATAGTCCCTTGCAGGCTTTGAACATGAAATGGATTGAGCAGATGTACTGGCCAATGCATGCCAGCCGCTGATGCCTGTTACTGAGTGCAGAATGATAGATGCCACTGCAGAGATCGAAATTGCAAAGTGGCAGAGGCCTGCTCACCTCCAGCGGTTGCGGCTGCTCGCCGGGGGCTGCCGTGAAGGGCGACAACAGCGAGGCGGCTGTCCGCGGGGTCATGGCAGCCGCGCATGCCGCCTGCCGCAGCGAGCACATGAGGCGGCAGCCCGAGGGCGACCACACCGCGATGCCGCGCCACTCCCAGCCCACCTGTGGCGCGGCGGCGGTTCAGTTGACTCAAGTGCAAAGGTTTTTGCGTGCATTGGCAGCTTGCTTCCTACATTGAGCCTGATGCACGGCGCTGATGTGCAAAAGCACAGAATGAGCAGTCTGCTGTGCACATCCACTTCCTATGTCGTCCTGAGATGCAATGCTGGCCGTGCGGAATCGGCAGTTGCTCTGCTCACCGCCAGCGCACGGTTGTCTGGTGACCACTGCAGAGCTGCGACGCTGCCCAGCACCTCTGGCGTGTAGCCCCAGTCATGCCTGCACGACCGCAATTGGCATGTTTGATCACCCTTGATGACACTTTTGTGTGCAATTGGGAAGCAGAACACCTGCACTTGGCCTCGTCACTTAGGAGTTGGAGCCACAGCCGCGTCGAAGGTGTTGGAACCTCGGCGGGGTGTGTGCTCACATGGACAGCACGCGCAGCGGCTCGGCATAGGCAGCGTCATTCGAGCGCCTGCCGGCACGGCCCCAGCCGTACAGCTTGTGCAGCGCCACGTCCCCAGACGCCAGGCCCACCGCAATCAGCTGCACTGTCACACCTGCAGGCTGCCACACATGTCGTGAACACCTATGCAGTGTGTGGTCACGGCGCAGGTCCCACAAGCCGCGATGTATTGGGCATCGCCATGAGCTGGCATGAGCCTGCTGTGCAAACTTGCAGTGAAGGAAGCACACCGATGCGAGCGCTGACAGCTCCAGAGCCGGCGCGGCAGACGAAGTGGCTGAGCTGTATGGGCTCAGAGGACGACAGGCCGCCGTTCCCGGTGCGGCACACCGCGCACCGCCCATCCGCCAACACCACAGCCTGCCACATGCCGCAATAATTTAGGCCCTCCAGCATGCAGCCAAACTTGCTGAAGCTGCACTATGAGGGTCATGACAAGCGAGACACTGCCAGCACCATTTACATGCAGCCAGAAAAACCTCACCAGCAGCCGCAGAACAGACGCATAGTCCAGTGCCACGATGCTGGCCTCTGCAGTCCCGCCGGCTGGCGTGATCGGGAGCTCCATTGATGTCGCGGGGAACAGCCCGCCCGACGAGCCGTGCTGCTGCTGCCACGCTGGCGTCTGCGGCTGCGCCCAGGCGGGTGTAGCTGGTATGGTCGCCAGACTGCCACCTGCGGGTTGTGTAAAAGCAAGTCACAGGAGCAGCCCGCACTGTGGCAGTGTAGAACATGCTGGTGTTGCTTGGTATGACTCAGCTTGAATAGGAGGTGACATACAGCGGATCAGCACAGGGCATGCTGCAAGGGCTTTCGGTAGTGACGCACTGCTGGTGCTGCGCAGGTCGCCCGACCGGCTCTTGAGCCCGTGCCGCAGCCGCTGTTGGTCGTCCGTCAGGCTGAACGGCTCCACGCTGCACTTGAGCTGCGGCATGACATGCTGCACACTGGCAACCTGGGCAGCTTGTTTGTGAATGTCCATGTATGCAACTCCTGGACCATGCCTGTGGAACCCCTGTCCTGTTGACCTGATGTCCACGAAACTTTGTGCTGTGAGTGGACAGAATTCCCACCTGGGCGTTCCAAGAGTAGGTGCGCAGGGACCCGTCCGACATGCCGAGCAGCAGCGCACGGCTGTCACCGACGATGTCTGCGCAGCCCGCGCTGCCCTCGACCACCACGCTGCGCTCCAGAAAGACGTCCAGCTGCTTGAGCGGGGCGCCGCCCGCTGCGCCCAGCTCCGCCGCGGCCGCAGGCACCGCCACCGCCTTGGAGGCGCGCACGCCATAGTAGTGCAGCACATTGTTCTGCGTCTGCACAGTAGAAGAAGCACGCCTTGAGACAGTATCGATGGCATGTCCTCTCCCTGGTGTCATACATGAACCCTCGTTCAATGATCAGAGGGCGTCAAGTGATACTGTGTTTGAGATCAACAGCAGCATGGCAGGCCAATGCGACTCACTACAACAGCCAGCAGACGGCGCGAGGAGCTCCAGAAGGCGCGCTTGTTGGCGCCCTCCGTCTGCACTGCGCCCACGGACCGCGATGTGCTCCCCAAGCGGATGCGATGCACACCACCAAACCACACCTGCAAGATTGCGCTGCGCTCAGCAATCTGGCTTGGAATTCGCCTCAGGCAATGAGCCGATGGTCCTGCAGTAGTCGTCTTGAGGCAGGTTTCATGCTGCTGCAGCCTCGGCAATGAGGTACCACACATCCAAGCAATTGCGCGCTCTGCGGCTGTTGCCACGGGCCCTGGCAGCCCCTATTTTGTGTGCTCTTAGCACCTGTACGCCGCTGCCGGTAATGACGATGATGAAATCATCGTCCGCCAAAATTTGCACAATCTGATGGCCGGCATTGGCGGCTGCGGCTCCGCTGGCATCGGCGGCGCCCGCGCCCAGGCCGTCCGCACGTCCATCTACAGCATGAGATGGGCGGGCTGCGACGGTGTCGACGCTGAACGCCCTCGGCCAGCCGTACGCGAAGTACATGGCGTTGTGTTGGAGCAGCGGCACTAGACAATGTCAGTCTGTGTCCATGGTCATGCCGCAGCGGTCATGCCTCGGCGGTGCTGCGGCGCCTAGGTTGTGCGCGGTAACAACGAGCTTGCACATTGTTTGAACCGTTGCGACACCGCATCCTCGTCTCGATCTGATCGTTCTTGCAATGTCTATCTCAGCTGAATGTCAAAGCTGTCGCTGGGTGTCAATGTTCCGAGACCGATCTGACTCTGCAGAGGTTGTCGCATGCACCTGTCAGCATTGCAACTGTCAGCACCAGGCGTTCAGCATCGAAACTCTGTTGCGAACGTACGTCTGACGACGAGTTGCACCGCCGGATTGCGGAGCATAGCACAGAGTGGAAGCAGTTGGGCTAGAGAAGCACAGAATGCTGCAAAGTCTGATTGGTCCCACATCGAGGCAGAGAGCCATTGTTGCAAGGCACTGCAGGACTGCGGCTTCGTCCATTGCTGAACTGCCAGGTCGACATTGCAGCACAAGCCGACAGCTACAAGTGTCAAGAACGCATTGCCTCAATCTGCTGATCTCACACCTCCTCAGCAGTACAATTCGCCAGCACGAGCCTCAGGAAGCTGTTTGCTTGTGCCAGCAACCATATAGGAAGTATTGTCACCTTTGGGACATCTGCAGAGCTCAAATTGTGTTGATCAAAGTCCCATGATGTGATCCCTGAAGACCCACAGTGGCTTGCAGCATGAGCTGGGCATTGCCCAAGCCGCGCGAGCATGGCTACATCAAGACCACGTCCTCTGTCACTGAGCGGGAAGACGACGGGGCTGAGGAGGGTCCTGCTGTGGAGGCCCCCAAAAAGTCATTAGACGGTGCGCATGCCCCCCTGGCGCGTGCACTGATGCCTGCCTGCTCTGCGAGGGCTGGCAAAGAAAGTACTTGCGTGCTCTGTCAATAGCGCCTACTGCTTACAGGCAAGGCGGCTGTGCTGACTGAGCACAAGGCGCTGCAGTGCCAGCTGGCGGTGGCGGCGGTGCAGACCTCCTTTGTGATCGGCAGCGTCTACCTCAAGTCCAGCTTCCGGCTGGTCCAGGGGCTGCACTTTCACCCAGTCATCTTTGCCTTTGCACGGGAGGCGATCGCAGGACCGGTGCTGTGCTGCATCGCCTACTTCACGACAGGTCAGCGGGCGGATGATCACTGGCAGTCTTAAGCATGACATCAGCAGCAAGTGCTTCACCCCAGCGGATACCACAGTCTCATCTCAGGCGCTGATGATACGACGTCACAGGTGCTGGTCCCAAGCGGGCAGACCTCCTGGCAATTGGCGGGCTGGGCCTGTGCCTATTCCTCAACCAGGTGAGAGTGCCACCTTGCGCCAGAGGGTGCGAGCAACATGTAGGTATGCCCTTGCATGGCCCAGCCTGCACATGACATGAAATCGGAGCAGGGATGACTCTCAGGAGCGTCAGAGCTGGCATAGGAGCTTCTGTCTCCAGTGTGGCAAATTGCAGCGACCCTGACCCTGCTCTTCGGCTGAACGCAGCTGTTCTACATCCTGGGCATCGACATGTCAGGGGTGATGCTGGCGACGTGCATGCAGCCGTCGATTCCGGTGATCACGGCGCTACTGGGGGTGATGCTGGGCCTCGAGGCCGGCTCGCTGCAGGTAGGGAGCTTCGAACAGGCTTCTGTGTTCCGTGCTGCAGAATGCCTGCACTACTTCTTTACAGAGCTGATGAAGCTGTCATGCCTGTCTGACATGTCTGATTCCTATGTGGTGCACAGAAATTTGCTGGCATCCTGGTGGCGGTGTCCGGCTCCATCTGCATGGTGAGCTTTCTAGTCTGTTGTTCTCCTGGCGGAAGCTGACAATCCAGGGTGTTAGCAAGCGAGAGACGTCATCGCCAGTCGACTCATGTTGCCATAGTGGGCTCACGGGAACGCTTGCCAGATCTCCTGCACAGCCCAGATCATATGGAGCAGCGCTTAACGTGCTGCCCTCCGTAATCGAAGGTGCTGGGCGGCGTGCTGAAGAGTGATGCAAAGTCAAGTAGCGGCGGCAACCACATGCTTCTCGGCTGCCTTTGCCTCATTGCCAACACCTTCAGCATGGTGCGGCACTGCTGCCTGACATGTGACTGCTGGTGACCACTGCAGCAATGATTTGTCACGGCACATGGCATATGTGTCTGCAATGTCCTGCTCGTGTTCTTCTTGTGCAGGCCTTTTACTATCTACTGGCAAAGCATTTGGTGGGCAAGTACAACCCAGTATGCATTGCCGCGTGGGCGTACATTGTGGCAGCCACGCTGATGGGGGTCACGGCCATGGTGACAGTGCAACGGAACGAGTGGACAGTTCCGACAGCAATGCTGGGGCCTCTCCTATACTGGTATGCTTGCTCATTACTCTGTGCAGCTTGTCAGCACGCTATATTAGATGGTGTGTCACTGAGCTTGCAATACGGCATCACGATTCTCACCAGCTAATGCTCTTCATCCAACAAGTGTGCCAACAGTTGCTGTGCGTCTGCAGGATCTGCGTCGCGTCCATACTGGGGTACTACCTGCTGACCTGGGCGACCAGCATTCTGCCGGCGTCACAAGTGGCATCGTTTCAGGCGCTGCAGCCGCTGATGGGCACGATCCTGTCGTTCTTGTTTCTTGGCGAGAGGCCGACGGCGTGGGATTTGGGCGGCATCGGCGTCATCTCCGGCCTAATTTTGGTCACGCGAGACGCGAAGGACGGCCTGAAGCAGCGGGAGCTGTCGATGACGCAGCTGCCCGTCAGCCGCAAGGCGCTCCAGCAGACCAGCAAGCACTATCAGAGACAAATATGAGGAGTGGCTGCAAGCGCTTTGGTTCGTGGAAGAGGAGAGAGTGCACGTTCATCGCAACACTTGAGCTTTTGTTCTCCTTTGGTTGAACAAGTTGTGGGTTCATCAATGCATCACAAGGAGTCGTAGCTCCCAAGACTATGGGTCATGCCATTATGCCCCACAATGACGTACACACACCCACAGACTGTGCATCAGAGGCTCTAAATCTCCTCGACATCTGCGGCCGCGGCGCCATGCGGACTTGAGCCGCCACCATCATCTGCGCTCGCGCTGAACAGTCTGCTGACGCGGGGCACATCCGCTGACACCCGCTTGTGCGCCCCTGCAATGCGAGCCTTGAGGGCCGCTGCTTTTCGCTCCTCTGCCTTTGCCTTGGCTGCCTTCCCCGGACCCGACTTGGCATGGCGAAGCTCCTCTATTCGCAGGTTCCGCTGGTCTTCGCTGCCATGCTTTGCCAGGCTCACCTCCTCCACCTAGAGCGGCAAGCAGACATGATTTCATAGTGTTTTCTTGTAAGCTGATATGCTGCCATGCCGCCATGCCTTGCCGAATTGACATGCATTCATGTCGTGCATGACAGGCCTGTTAAGTCCACCGTACAAAGCAGGTGCTGCACCATGCGCTGTTGTGGTGGTGCGTACGCCATTGTGGTGGTGCGAACGCCGTACATACTGTAGTGATGCACTGCATATTGAGCCAGCGTGTACAGCACACCTGGTATTCGAGGTACAAGAGCATCGGAGCGCCCTGCTTGTACTGCGGATTGGGCTTCTCCAGCGTGCCCAGCTATGTGGCAAACACAAAGTAGTCAGCGACTCGGGTCTAGCCGTTAGCTGCCAACATTAGCAGGCATGTGCGTCCTTGACACAAGCATGTATGAAGCAGACGTTGCACATACTACCTTCCTCAGGTCGCCATCCGTCACCAAATATTTCTGCTTTGCGTTGCTCTGCAGACCAACACGGTTGTCAGGATGGACACATGCTGCCTGAAATGAAACCCGCAGAGGCATGTTTGGTTGTCGAGGTTGATATAGAAACAGGCTACATCCGTACCTTGGAGATGAGGGAGTAGTTGCCCTTGCATTCGTTGCACAGGCGCACGTCGGGACCGAAGGCTGTTTCCCACTGCCGGCTGTAGCTGATGCTGCCGCAGTCGTTGCATGTCCCAGAGCTGCTGCGCTCGAAGCCGCCACCGTGCTCCCCTGATGCCTCTGGGTCCAGCATGACGCTACATGATATATTCTCAGTATAGCGCAGTATTGTACGCTTGCTGCCGGCCAAGAGTCTCGCTACACCAAACAATTGCGCCGGCGGCGGTGCCTTGAAAATCGGGAAAGACAGATTTTGGGCCAGAACACGGCGCCAAGCGGCAACCAGTATTGATGTAACTGTACAATCCTGTTCTGCAAGTCGCTGGTTGGAAGTATGAAATGCCAGCAACTGCACCTGGACATCAGTCACCGAGTGCAGATCTCCAGGTGAGGAAACATGAGTAGACAGTGAAACGCCATGCTGGATGGCGCGCTGCGCGCCTTTCATTGCGAGTCACACTTTGTATGAGCAAGCAGGCTCCGTAGTGATGTCGTGTCTGCTGTCGGGTTATTTCTGCTGGCTGTCTGGTACGTTGAGCGTGCTTTGAGCGCTCCAGCGCGCCGCGAATCAGCATGAGCTTCGAGGTGCAGGCCGACATCCGACGGCAGGCTATGGAGCTGCAGGACAGCATCAAGGAGCTGCACAAGTTCACGGAGCAGGCAAAGAAGAAGGATGCGGCGCTGAAGGCCGCGGCGGAGCTGAGGGCCAAGGCGATGTCCGGCATCCCGCCCCGCAGCCAGGTGCAGTCACGAACACCATGCAATCCTGGACACCATGTCGTCACGCTTTCTTTTCGTGCCGGTATGACATGGACGTCGAGCAAAACATCCATGCCAGGAACCTGCCAAAAGTCTCAGTGTGATTGGCATTGCAGGCCGCGGTCAGCAGCGATGCCGCCACGGCGCAGCCGGCCCGCCGCCAGAGCGCCGCCAAGCCGCAGACGGGCTTCTCTTTCGACCGCAGTCGACCCGATGACAACAGTGCCGCAGATGCGTCTGACAGGCACCGGGAGCGCGGCAATGCCCTCTTCAAGGCGAGGAATCCAGCCAGGCCCAGTACCCCTGTATTGAGGATATGCAATATGCTGCGCTCTGCGCCTATGCTCGAGTGATCGTGCTTATCGTGAGGACTGCTTACTGATTCCCCTGCGACCAGGAGAATTTGGTTGTAGAGCATATAAGGTGCTATGTGCAAGCAGACGGGCAAGTATGCAGAGGCGCGCAAAGCATACTCTGCCAGCCTGACTGCAAAGCGGACGCACCTGGCGCTGGCGAACCGCGCCATGACGGCTCTCAAGCTGCGCGACTTTGCAGCGGCAGAGACGGACTGTACGGCCGCCATCGAGCTTGATGCGGGGTACATAAAGGTGGGCTGCCCTGCACTGCTCGAAAACTCTGTGGCAAAGGCTGTACAAGATGCCGAGCTGCAGGAAAAGTGTCTTTGACCTCCAAGCTGATGGCAAGTGGTTGCACAGCCTCTGCACTGACTGTTGTCATGCAATGCGCACATTGCAGGCATATCAGCGGCGCTCGGTGGCACGTGCTGAGCAGGGAGACCACCTGGGAGCCATCGATGACCTGGACATGGCTGTGCGACTGCAGCCTGGCAGCAAGGCATTGGCCGCAGAACGCGCCGCAGCAATCGACAGGTGACCTTCAAGACTCTCAAAACCCTGTGCACATGCGCAGTCAGAGCCATACCTCGGCCTTGACATGCGGGGTATATGCAAACAGTGTCTGTTGTCGTGAAGCAGGTACCATGCAGGAACGGATGCGCCCCGTCCAACTCACATGCGGGACATTGCCGTCCACAGCGAGCGCGTCGACACCGCTGCACTGTCTGCTGCTATGCCTCCTGCAACAACAGCAGCAGCAGCTGCTGCATCACCGCAGCCAGCACAGCCAATGGCAGCGCCTGTATCAGAGCTGGCAGCGGCAACGGCGCCGGCACCAGCTAAGATATCCAGTACGAGACAGCCTGAGGCGCCGACAGCTGTGCAGACTTCCAGTGGCCAGCCTTCGTCACCCGCAGTCATGGCGCCGGCACCGCCGCCAGAATTGCTTGTGCCAGACCAGCCGCCGCAATCAGCTGCAGTGTCGCCCTCGCAGCAGTCAGCACAGCCTGCGCAGCCACACAGCCAAGCGACGCAGAGGCTTCCCGCAGCTTCAGTGGGCGCAATGCCGCCCACAGCGTCCGCAATAACTGTCGGCTCCAAAGAGACTACGGCTCCTTCTGCCGTTTCGACAGCCTCAGCGCCGCTGAAGCCGCTGTTGCCACCTGACGCCGCCACCGCATCGCCACCAGTTCCGCCAGCTCAGCAGTCGCTTCAGCAGCTGAACGGGCATGCCGTGGCGAATGGCTCGGCCTCGGGCAAGTCCCCTGCCGCAGCTGCTTCATCAGGGCTGCCGGTGCGGCCCGGTAGCGGCGGCAGCATCCCAGTGAAGCTCACGCGTCCAGCCACAGGTAGGTTTTCCAAACTCATGGACCTGAGCTGCCATTACGCACACCATCCTTCCACTCCTGTCCAGATGTAAATTGCACTCTGGAAGACTACCTCGCATGTGTAGGAACGGCTTGTGAGGACAGCCGCGGCTCATCCCTCACCCAGCGGTAAAGTCACAGCAGATTGACCCCATGCAGGTCTGGACTTTGAGCGCACATGGCGCACGCTGGCGGGCCAGCCGGAGCGGCAGGCCCAGTACCTGCTGATGCTGCGGCCGGAGCAGCTGCCGCAGCTGCTGCGGGCGTCGCTCACGGCGCCGCTGCTGGCGGGCATGCTGCCGCCGCTGCTGTCGCTGCTCGCCGAGGACTGCGATGCCGACCATGCGGTGCGCTGTCGAACATGTGTCCTGCTGTGCTGATTGCCAGCAGCGCTGGCACGCGACTGTGCGGGACGCACATCCACCATGCATGTTGCTGGTGGCTTTCAAAACTTTCGTCCACACCAGGACATCTGTGTTGCTGCCCTTTACTCGCATGATCCGCGCATGATGGACATTGCATGAGTAAAACCTTTGTTGGCTAAAAGAAGCTTGGCAAGAAAGAGTCTATGATGTCGTTTGCAGGTGGACCTGCTGGCCAAGCTGCCAGCTGTGCCGCGCTTTGATCTGGCTGCAATGTCGTTGGTGGGCCCTGCAAAGGCGGCGCTGTCAATGCTGTGGGATGACCGCAGCCGCAATGCAGCCGGTGGCGACCCTGTAGCATCTGAGCGGTTGAAGCAGCGCCTGGCAGCCCTCAAGCCGAAATACCACTTGTGAGATGCAGGGGACGTGATGGGATCAGCATGCAGGGGTGAAGAGATGGTGAAAGGTTGAAGCTTTTTGTGCGGGGTGTGTCGGCCATGGTGTATTCGATCGCCGAGCTCATGCAGCAGGGTTAGTGTCTGAGCTGTAGTGTTGACATCAGTCCACCTTCAGAGATACTCTGAGCATCCCCAGCAGGCACCTCGGTGAAATGCACAGCAGCCAGATTCACCCCATACGAGTAACTCGTCAGTGCCACACCTTGTTGAGCCCATGCCCCAGCAATGACAGCTGTGGGGCATGGAAAACCCCCCATCAGTGCTCCGGCCTCAACAAGCCACAGCTGCCACACAGCCACTCATCGCTTGACCCACTGGAAGGACTTGCGGGCCTTGGCCAGGCCGGGCTTCTTGCGCTCCACGATGCGGGAGTCGCGCGTCAGCAGCCCCGCCGCCTTGAGCGCCGGCCTGTACCCCGGCTCGAACAGCTGCAGCGCGCGGCTGATGCCGTGCCGCAGCGCCTGCGCCTGCCCTGTAGCAGTCATGTGAGGTTGATTGATGAGCCATTTGCATGCGAGAACGAGGGTGCAGGCAGGATGTCTAAGCAGCTGGAAAGCTGTCTCCGCTTCATCTTCTTCGTGCATCTGGCAGCACCTGAAGTTTGAGCCCTGCGCGAAGATGTGGGGACCAGCAAGCGCATCCACAACAGTAATGTATGGCAGCAGCAGCACCACACACCTGTCTGGCCGCCGCCTCTGACGGTGCTGTATACATCGAAGGCGCCCAGCGTGGTTGTGACCATGAAGGGCGCCAGCACGTCTGCACGCCGCGGCAGAGGGCCAAAATACTCCGTCATCGGTCGCCCATTGACGGTGATGACGCCGCTGCCCGCCTTCAGCCATGTCCGCGCAATGCTGGTCTTCCGCTTGCCTGTGAGGCGGCAGACGTCCATGCCTCGGGATGGGGAATAGCGGTAGCACCTCAGCTGGTCGGCTGCCCAAGCACCCAGGACGCTTGTCTTCTTGGAAAAAAAGCCAAAGCAGAAAAGCATTGGGTGCAGGTCTGGCTGCTGGGGCAGGCCTTTGCATCCACATGACATGCACGCACACATGATTCGGCATCTCCAATGGCCAGACTGTCTGCAGATGAGGGCACAGGATTCACACAAACCTGTGGCATAGGAGCGGCCGAAGCGGTCCACCACGCTGACGCGCTTTTCGGCAAACTCCTGCTGCAGCTGGCGCTCGCGGCTTCGGCGTCGCGCCTGCTCCAGGGCCTCCTCCTCGTCACCCCGCTCCAGAATGTCTTGCCACTCTGGCAGACCCTGGGTGCAGTGATACCAAAGGTCAGCAAGACTTCAGCGGGTGCTGATGCGACGGCTGTCAGGCGAGGCCTTCGTGCAGACAGCCTCATCGAGACGAGCGAGCGAGCCTTTCAAACCGTTAACTCCTCCTCATGTCCACCATCTACAATGTAAGAACCCACCGGCACATCCTGGGTGGAGGACCACACTGTCTCTAGGATGTCCATCGGATCCGCATTCGCATCCATCATCTCCTCCCACCGCTCCAGCAGCTCGTCTATGTCGCCCTCTTGCTGGCTGGGCTGGCTGTGAGGCGTCAGCTCCCCGCCGCCAGGCTGTGTCCAGGAACGATCGCCATCTGCTGCTTCGCGGCCGTCAGACGGTTGCATGCGGTGCAACGGCTGTGGTGGCGTGCCGTGCCGCTGCGAGCTGTCTGTGAACTGCCCCGGCGAGCCGTCTGGAAAGGAGGAGCCATCTGCGAAGCCACGCGCAAACCTCTGCTGCCACTGCGGCAGATGCGATGACGGCGAGGCCGTGTGGCTGTGCACGGCGCTGCCGGTGCAGGACGCCGAGTCAGCCGCTCTGAATGCAATGGTATTATAGCCTTCTAGCTGCTGCGTCTGCTCAGCTGCCGCTGTTGGTCCTCCTGTCCTGCACGCTGCTGGGATGGGATTGCTGGCCAGCAGCCTGGCAAGGGAGCGACTGCCGCGTGAGGCGCGTCCCGCAAGCATCCTCGCCTAGGTAGTGAACGAAGCAATCAATGTAACGTGGCAAACAGATCCTCTGCCGAACATCAAACTTGGCAACATTTGACAAACCCGCCCTGCAGTGAAAAGATGGTCTTGTGCGCAACAACTGCGGGACAGCGCTCATTATTGCAGTCGCAAACGTGCTTGCACATCATTACTGGCCCAGCAAGTGCACCGGTATGCAGATGCTGCTTCTGTCGGCTGAGCGGTCCGCCAGGCTGCCCTGACCGCCCTGCGACGTTACTGCCACCAGTCCGAAATGCAAACCGAACGGCGATGCCAGCCTCTGATCAGCATGCAGTGGGCACCCAGGTACGCACAATAGCTAAAGGAAGCGATACATATGCAGTACATGTGTGTAAAGATCCAATCGCCGGTGGATGACCTTGTGATCAATGGGTACAGTAGCCCTGCACAGTCATGCTTGAGCACATGCATGCCATGTGCATACAAGCAAAAGAATCAGCGACTGTAGTCTTGTGTGCAGCTCGGCCCGTACAATGAGGCAGCGAGCATTCAGCAGCGCGGTCGGCCGCGCCAGTGCGCAGCCATCAGCAGGTGTTGCATGCACTGCTCCAGTGTGTCTGATCCCCTCTTCCGGGTTTGAGAGCGTTTCACATGACAGATTGAAAGTTCCTGACAGCCAAGAAGAATGCTTGTCACCGCTGCTTGCTCGCAGGGTCGCGCCCCGCATCAGCCCAGCAGCCTGTTGTGCACACTGTTCCACGCAGCAGGTGGCAGGCGAGGCGGCGCGGGCATCGACATGCACGTGGGCGCTCGTTGCCATGCATCAGCAGGCCAGCGGTGGATGCTGCGGCTCTGGAAGCAGCAGGGCCCGGCACCACAGATGTGCCTGCCGCTGACAACGGCACAGTCCCCCAGCCCTCAGGCAATGGCGCCCATCAGAACGGCAGCAACGGGGCCCATGCTGCGCAGACCATCATACAGCAGCCACAGCAGTCGCCAGCGACCAGCTTGCCAGCATTTGCGGTGGCAGTGTACAGATTTTCCCGGCCGCACACCATATTCGGGACATTCATCAGCGTCTGTTCCGTCTCAGCTCTTGCTCTGGTGAGCATTCGTGTCCTGCAAGTCGATACTCAATCAATGCATTGTTGCGCTTTGCAGTCATCAAGTCATTGTGCTGTCTGCCCTGTGTTTGGGTACGGCGCCGCAAAGCTCATGTGTATACAATGCATGGAATCTGAGCTGATAGATCACAGTGCAATGCGGTTGTGTGCGCAGGATCTAGGCAGTGCAGGCCCCGTGGCAGCACCAGCCCTGCTGCAGGCGCTTGTGCCGGCGCTGCTGATGAACATCTGCATCGTGGGCCTCAACCAGCTGTATGACGTGGAGATCGATCGCGTCAACAAACCCTACCTGCCGCTTGCGTCTGGCGAACTCAGTGAGCAGCAGGGCCGGTGGATTGTCGGGCTTTCAGGTGAGGATTTCAAGACATGCTCATAATGATATTATGCAACACAAGCTCTTGTACGTGCATGCTGGTTAGTGCCAGAAGGCTGATATGGCAGCGCAAATTCTTGTCGACAACAGGGGCGGCTGCACTGGCCATCGGCGCGGCTGTGGGGTCGATGCCGCTGCTGATGACACTGGTTGGCAGCCTGTTCCTGGGCATCGTGTACTCAACAAAGCTGCCGTTCATGCGGTGGAAGCGCAGCCCTGTGCTTGCAGCGGCGTGCATTCTGGCGGTGCGGTGAGTCCACTGGCGTGACAAAGGCAACCCGCCGCGCCCCTGTGGGGCTGTGGCGCTGGATGAGTTGATGCGTTGTACGAGCCTGGGCTTACGACCGAAGGAGCATTTGTCTCTGGTGGTGCAGGGCTGTGATGGTGCAGCTGGGCTTCTACTTCCACATGAAGCAGGCCCTGGGGGCTGCCGCCTACACTCTGACGAGACCTCTGGCATTTGCCGTTGGCTTCATGCTCTTTGTGTCCATCGTCATCGCACTGTTCAAAGACATTCCCGACATTCAGGGCGATCGGCAGGTGAGCATTTGACAGTGTGTGTGGAGCAACCTTGCTTCTAGACCTACATGGAGCTGTCAGCTCGTGGTGTCCTTGTATATGCAGAGTCACTCTGCCCTATTGCAGGCTGGCATCTTTACACTCAGCGTCAGGGTGGGGGCACAGCAAGTGTTTTGGGTGTGCATCGGCCTGCTCGAGCTGGCATACGCTGGTGCTGTTGCATTCGGCCTCACCTCTCCAGTAAGTATCTATTGCTGGACGATGCAAGCTGAGCGAGCTGTTTGGCTCGTTGGGGTATCGGACTTACACTTGCGCGCTCGGGTACTTCCAATGCAAGTTGTCGAGCCACAGGTGGCATGGAGCAAGGTGTCAACAGTGGCGGTGCACCTGGCAATGGGAGTGCTGCTTTTCGTCAGGGCGAGGGTCACGGACCTCACAAGCAGCAAAGCCATATACAAGTGCTACATGTGAGTGCTGGTTCCTCCTTGCATTGATCATTCATTGGTGCTTCATGATACAGCAGTGCAGTTGCAGCTTGCATTGTTGAGCAAATTGTCGCTCCTGAGATGTGCATGTTCTTGCAGGTTCGTGTGGAAGCTCTTCTATGCGGAGTATCTGTTCCTTCCGCTGCTGCGCTAGGTTGTAGACTATTGATGTGAGCGATGAGTGTGATTTTCTCTGCGTAGCACTTGATGAGAAGAAATTGATGGCAGTTGGCGACTGGGGGCAGGACATTGGTGGTGGTGCAAGTGAGCTAGGTAGAGAGAAAGATTGTGTCGTCAGTGGACTCGAGGAAACGAGCTCAGTGCAGGATTAGCGGGGTTGCGAGACTTCGTTCGTGCACTTCACCTCATGTGAGCGCTCATCATTGCAGCACTGCTATGGTTGATGTGTCGGCAAGACAATCAGATACGCCTGGCGCCATGATCACGCGCCCTGTCAACAAAACCGTTTGAGCTGTTCTTCTCATGGTGGGCAGCCGCGCAGCGGTGCCATATTTGTCGTCAAATGTGCAGTAGCAGTTCTGATCTGTGGATCACACACCCCGAACGAGATCAAGCAGCTGGGTGGCTGCAAACAGGAGGAAGAGCGAGCCGCCACTGCAGAGTCACATCCTGCCTCAGTCGGAGCTCCGAACCAATGCCATCACAGGTCATTCATCATGCTGATCGCTCACAAACTCTTGTATGAGACAAGATGCTGTGGACACACGAATGGGTGTCACGACTCACATGTACTGCAATGTCCTCTCCGACACATATTTGGAGAGCACTTTGCCGCCAACAATGGCAATCACTGTTGCAACACCATGCCCAGTGATCGCGCCGCCAACAACACCTACATGGTTGCAATGTACCATGTCAGTGGAGACTGACACCTAGTCGGTGACAGCATGTGCGAAGCAGATGACTTGCATACAGTCTGACTCATGTCGAGCAAAACTTGTCACTCGCCAAGTGGTGATGATGAGGCTGCCAGGGCAATAGTTGCCAGGAACGATTTGTCGCCCCATTCGGCAGCAAACACCAATGCAAATGTGGACACCACCAGGCCGGCAGCATCTGCCCATGGGCGAAGAAGGTGCGTTTAGTGCTACTATGGGAATACACCGGACACCACGCATTCAGGGCCAAGGTGGTGGTTTCATCACAAGGGGGTCCTGTCGAGCATGGTGGCAGCAGTGGCCCACCGTTGAATGCAGTAACGGTTTCCTGAGCCTCCTCCTCTTCCTCTTTGGCCTTATCGTCGGCATTGCCAGCTTCCTGCGAAATAGATCACAATGTCTCACCACCACATCGCACATTTTGCCTGTCTTCGGCGCCAATCCATCATGATGCCATTTTGCACATCTTTCTTTCGCTTCTCTCGGACTAGCAGTGCTCGAGGTGAACGACCTGCAGGGTGCGGATGCCGAAAAACAGCAGCAGTGCAATGGCGACGATGTCGTCCAGAGGTATGCCGCCAGTGTCAAAAATCTGGTCTGCCTCATGCAAAACCAGGCCCAGGCCCACCTGCATGATTTGCGGGCTTTTAAACGCGAGCCATGTTCGTGTGAGCTCGCAGTGCTGCTTGGCAGACGGATCGCACAGATGCAGAACAAGCAGGTGACCAGGCATGCAGAGGATCCAGCTCCAAGGAAGATGTTGTCGAAAATGCGCCATACCGAGATCATGGTCATTGCTGCGAGGGCGCCAAAGGCACCGGCAAATACCAGGCCCTGCGACTGCCGGTACTTCACGGCCAGCAGCACCGCAATAAAGAACGTCTTGTCCCCGAGCTCAGAGAACAGAATGAGCAGCAACCCGGAAACGAAACCCTCCCTGACCTGATCGTCACCCAGCAGACCTGCAGCATGATGTGCAGCTTTGTGAGACTGTAAAGCAGCAGGCTTGTAAAGCAGAGCTGACAGCACGCAACCTCCAATGGCTCATCTGCACCTGGCACAAAGGGGCCGCTGCTGACTGCCTGCGCTATCTGTACGGGCGTGTCTGCAAATGCTGGCGCTGCCGCCAGCAGTGCCGCTGTGATGCCCACTGCCGCCGCAGGCGTGAGCCACCCTTTCCGGGGACCCAGCACCTGCAAAAGCTATGATATACTTTCATCACAATCGCTCTCGCAGCAGGCACTGCTACTTTCATGAGGGTCCATGCATGTGTGTCCGATCAGCCGTGATGACCGACCATGCATGCCAAGCAGCATGTCCTAAAGTGGACGTGATACTCGGTCTAGCACCTGCGGCACGGTCTGTCCAGGCTGACACATGGCCGTTGGCTGTTCCTGCTGTTCCTGCTGCTGTGTTTGGGCAGACGCTCGTGCGTGCATGCCGCCGACTTCCCGCCGCAGCCGTGTACTGCACACCAGCCTCCGATCGAGTGTTACTACGCGACAGGGCGGCATGCGGGACCTGAATGGCCGCAATCTTTGCGCTGCAGCATCTGGACATGCCGCGGGAGCGCTCTGCATGATCGCGGTCATCTGCACACAGCACTTCAGCTGACGGCACTTGGCTGTGCCAGTGCAAGCACAGTCGCGATCGCACCGCGAGCTGTCCTCGACGGATGAACCGAGATGTTTGCAAGCAGACAGTGGCGACTGATCAGAATAATGTGTCCGTTGCCGGACAGCAGGTGCATCATTTCTGTGTCTGCCACGTAGGATTTGCGTGGCATAGGGTTTCAGCCTCAGCCAACTCTGCAGGCTGTGCAGCAAACTGATCTGCCCACTGCAGCCTGCGACCTCGCAAGTGTCACGCAGAAGTATCGACTTGTGTCTGCAGTATAGCGGCGGCATGACGACCTGCCTGCGGTGCGCTGCGATGCAGGCGGCCGTGCACAGCAGCGTCAGCAGCCCGCGCCCAGCGCCACAGCAGGTGGCTTACAAGAAACTCACATATGCAAGTGTTGATGGTAGTGCCAACTGAAGCAGGTGCGCCCTGCCGGAGGTGCAGCCAAGCGAACTTTTTGAGTTTGTTGTCCAGGTGGCTTACAGCAGGAGAGCAATCAGGTCAGCGCAGATCAGCCGGCAAACATGCAGCCGGTTCGCTCGCAGCCTGAAGCAGCAGCTGCGCGCCCAGGTGGGTTGGTCTGAAGGGTTTCCATCTGTGCGGTCTCTTGCTGCGCGGGCGCGTCAAGTGTCAAACACGCTTTCCGGTGAGCCTGCTGCCATCCTGTGGCGACCGCTTGCAGGCGGAGGAGGCGGTGTTGGACGGTGTGGCGGCAGAGCAGACGCCCGTGGAGGCGGTGGGGGATGAGGCCGGGGCCAGCACCGCCGAGGTACCCGATTCCCCCCTCATGCATGGCCCGGCACTGGCGCCTTTAGGCTCTGAGCTTGCTTGCAGACCTGATGAGACGCGTGTCTTTCTTCCTCAGTTGCACGATTGCTGCTTTCGGATATGCAATGATCACTATTGCGGGATTGTGTTGAGCAGCTGCACCTTGCATGCTGACCAAGCCGCTGCTTTTGTCCTGCTGCAGTCCAGCGGCCTGGATTTTAAGCCCGCCGAGATCGATGCGGAGTACGCCCTGAACGTGCTCTGGTTGGACAAGAGCATTGGGCTGGCGGTGGATCAGGTCTTCAAGGCGGTGAGCATCTGCATGCACTGCTGTTCTGCATCATGGCGAGGAGTTTTCCAAGGGTTTGGTGCTTTGTAGGGGCGGCAGAGTATGACCGCTTCAGCATACAGAACAGCTAGCATCAGAGACAGAATACGATGATGCAGATGGTCTGTCTGCGCACACTGATATGGCATGCTGCTGTGTTGCTGCAGAACCAGAAGAGCCCCATTACAGAATACTTCTTCTGGCCAAAGACGGATGCGTGGGAGGCGCTGAACGTGTCCATCGAGGCCAAGGACTGGATCAGCGAGCGGTGAGCGTGAACCAGCCCTGCAGAGATCAATCCTGCAATCGTGCAATATTGCCGCCAACCATTGCTGGCATCTAATCGGGCTGGGGGTACCACCATCAGCGGCATTGAGCGGGCAACACTCAAGATCGCGCGCTATGCTGTGCAGGAACCGGGTGCTGCTGCTCAACCTGGCGACGGACGTCATCAACTTCTGGCAGGACGAAGCGAAGAAGCACACCATCGAGGAGGCGCGCGAGAAGTACCCGCAGGTTCAGTTTCAGGGCAACTGAGCTGCTTGTGGGCGACGCATCGACTGCAGGCATTGGAATTTTTACCAGCTCTTGTAGGCAAACGTTGTCGCACTCATCAGAGCGGACGTCCTGACGGCGTTCAGGACAAAACTGCGCCATTTGACCGTATGTCAGGTCCTGTGACGCTGTGGACATGGCATACACAGGCACCGGCACTGTCTTGCTGAATGTTCCAGCTGAAGTGGATCAAGGACAGAATGAGACATGTAACCAGGCAAGGTCCAAGAGCAAATCAGTCAATACTGCCGTTCCATGTCCTCCATCTGCATATCTACGATTATCTGTCAAAAGCACTTTCTACAGAGCTGCAAGTGTGATCTTCGCTGAGTTCGCCGAGCAGCACGGCGTACAGTGACGGATTGAATGAGCTGCAGTCTGCGATTTGAATCGCCTCCAGCTCGATCTAGTGCTCTGCAATCTAAACGCGTTAGTCTCGCCACAGCTTGCAGAAGCGATGATGAGGCAATTGGTCGTTGCATGTGACAGCTGATCTGCATCACGACTGTGGCGGTGCACAGTGATGTCACACGCCTTGAGCGGCAGACGGCAGAAAATCGCTGTGTTTCAACAGCTCGCATGCACCTCTGAATACCCAAAGCATGCAGCCGTCCTTCGCATTCGTGCTCCTGTTGTTCGTGAGGGGCTACAGCGCCAGCCGCAACCTGGTGCATGACTGCGATGAGGTGTTCAACTACTGGGAGCCACTGCACTATCTGCTGTACGGCTATGGCTTCCAGACATGGGAGTACAGGTAGGCTACGCATCAAGTGCATGCAGTGCTGCGATGATACACATGCCGCCGCCCGAACATTGCCACCACCATTGTGCCATTGCTTCATTGCCATGCGTGCCTGCTCATACAGCGGACAGTTTGCACTGCGGTCGTGGCTGTACATCCTGCTGCACGGCCTGGTGGCTTCACCAGCCGCCCGGCTGCATGGCGCCGCTGCCGGCAAGGTGGCGGTGTTCATCAGCACTCGCGCCGCTATGGGCTTAGCTTCAGCAGCCACAGAGACGCTGTTGTTCAGGTGCTCCAAATGTAGTATGTGCGTGCACATGTGTGATTGGAACCTGTACAAGTTGTCAGGCTCACGGAACCATACATGAGAGCGTGATGCACGGCAGCATCATCGGCACCATGGGAGGTATGCTGATGTCGGTGTGTATTGCAGTGCTGTGCAGCGGCGGTGGGGACCGGCAGCAGGCCGGCGCCTGCTGTGGCTGCTGTGCCTCAGCAGCGGCATGTTCACATCGGCCACCACGTTCCTGCCATCCACGTTCGCCATGTGTGCTTCTGCTTTGCACACTTCACTTGCAGCGCCAAGTACAAGCTTGCGCTTGTCGAAGGCTTATTGGAGTCGGAGTTTGACGCTGATGTGGCGTTTGTACCCACAGGTATGCACTGACAGCTGGCACAGCAGCGCTGCTGGCTGATCAGCAGGCAGCAGTGATCACTGCTGCAGCAGTGGGGATCCTGCTGGGGTGGGTGGTGGCAGCCGTTGTTTTCCTGCCGCACGCGCTGTGGGTGCTTCTCGCCACGCCGCTGCTGCCTGCAGTTTGCACAGCAGTTTGCTCGGCGCTGGCAGTCAGCAGCCTGATGCTGGCAGCAGACGCGTGGTTCTATGGTCGCTGGACGGTGAGCAGTTTTGTTTCTCTGTTGTCGTTCGTAAAATCAAGCCAAGTGCAGCTGCCCTGTCGTTGCTAATCTTCACATGGGCATAGGCCGGCAAATGGTGGCAAAAAGTTTTCGTTCAATTACGGCTCTTGGTGCGGCATGTGGACCACGAGTGTACTGAGATATACACAGGTGTAGCTGCGAGCTTTTGAGATGCGCAGATGCAGCCGGCGAGCAGCCGCAGCGCCTGGGTGGTTGCCCGTAAAGCAACTTGATTCATCCTGCACGACCATGAGCGAGCTGTTTGTCTCGCATCAGGTGTCGTTGTGGAATTTCGTGAAGTACAATGTGGTCGGCGGCGGCCAGAGCGCGCTGTACGGCGTCGAGGGCCCCGCGTTCTACCTGCACAACGGCGCCCTGGCCTTCAACCTGGCGCTGCCGCTGGCCCTCGTGCTGCCGCTGCTGGCCCCCCTGCAGCACTTCTGCCGGAGGGGGCCGAAGCATGCGTCAAGGGGAACCGGCAGCAAATCTCCGGCCGGCGCAGCGCCCGCGGACAGCATGTCAGTGCGGAGGGGCAGAGGCACCGGGGGAGGTCTGTTGCGGGGGAATGGGACGGCGAGGGAGCGGCTGCGTGTGGCTGCGGCGCTGTCGCCGCTGTGGCTGTGGCTGGCGGCCATCAGCGCGCTGCCGCACAAGGAGGAGCGCTTTCTGTACCCCGTCTACCCCCTGGTGAGACTCTGCTGTTTTCAAAAAATCATGCTCGGTGCTAATGGGGTGTGTTGCTGCACAGTCTGGATCGCTTCCTGTAAACTGTTCCCACTGTGGTATGTAATCATCGCAGCGTGCACTGAGCTTGCAAACTGTTGTAATGGACTATTCGGCATGGCAAGTCATTGTGGCCAGTTTCTGGCCTGCAATGCGAAAGTGTTCCTGGCTTGCAGATCTGCCTAGCAGCAGCACTGTCTCTGGATGCGGTGGAAGACATCGTGGCGGCGGTGCTGGCAGCTGTATTGCGGCGGCGCACAGCAGACATTCTGGCAGGAATGTTCCATGTCGGTGAGTCCTCGGAGCTTAAAGACGCTGGTGGTGTTTGTGAGTTCAAATTCGTGCAATGACAGAGGTCCTCGTTGGACTTGCACAACATCATCCTGATACGTCTCCGGGGATGGATTTCAGTTTGACACAATCTGTCGTGCTACAGGGCTGATGACGTCGACTGTGGCGCTGTCAGTCGCCCGCACCGGCGCGTTGCTCCGCAACTACAGCGCACCCATGTCCGTCTTCAGAGCCCTGCCAGAGGTGCGCTTTATCCCCATCCACCTGCTCAGTTCCAGCCCGCAATCCACCACCGCTGCTGATGCCCGCCAGCGAATTTGCAGTCAGAGCATGGTTGAGCAATGGGGTCCTGAGATGGATATCCGCTGTGGCTCCAGGTGCAGGGTCCCAATGGACCGATGCAGCATGTGTGCATCGGTGACGAGTGGCACCGCTTCCCGTCTTCCTTCTTCCTGCCGGGGCCGCGGTACCGCCTGCAGTTTGTCAAGTCGGGCTTTGACGGCCTGCTGCCGCGTCCCTTCTCCCCTGACGAGGTGCTTGCTTGACTCACTCTCGCGCATTTACGCAGCTGGCAGCACCTTTCCCATGCGCTGTGACCTTGTGAGCTACTCATGTGGGACATCTGTCAGTTTCGTGTGTCGTCCAGGCGTGACTTGCCACCACTGGCCTCATCACCGGGGTTCATCTGCTGCAGGGTGGCACCCGGGCGGCGCCTGCACAGCTTAATGACCAGAATCAGGAGGAGCCCAGCACCTACTGGGCTACCAGCGAGCGCTGTGACTACTTTGTCGGAGCATCCCCGCCGTCAGAGTCTGGTATGTACCCTCGTGATGTGTGCATGTGCAGCCGCTGCTGTCAGGCATCTTCACCAGTGGTAGCACGGTCAACAGGGAATGCACTTTCCGAGTCCATTTGTGACTGTGCTCCACATGTGAACCTCCGCTGCAATGTCTGCAACAGGGTGGGCAGCAGTGAAAACAGAATCGTTCCTGGACAAGGATGCCTCCCCGAGGCTGGGCCGCGCATTCCTGCTGCCTTGGCGGCCCAGGCGGCCCAATGTCATGATGCAGTACGGGCTGTGGCGCAACACAGCCCAGGACCACCGGCTTTGAAGCTGCCAAGCATGCACCACATGCAGCTGTTCGATGAGCAGAGCCTGCTGTTATATCGGTGAGGTGAAAGACTTTCAACAGCGATGCTTCCAGCAGAGCCAGGTCGTGTGTTTATAGTCCCCACCTATGACCGGCAGGGTGAGCAAAGTGCAACATGTTCCGATGCAGGGCGTGCCTCTGGATTGCGAAAAGTGAAATAAAGTGGATGGAGTCGCAGGACTGCCGAGTATGAACGTTGCAGCTGCGAGTGGCACAAGAGGTTATAAGCTTGCAGTAATTACACAATTGCCCGCACACGTGAACATGTACAGCAGCGGCAACAATATGTTTCGCCTGAAACATTGAGGTCAGAAGGAGTTGCAACAGACTAACTACAAAAGATAGCCCAACATCAAGACTGTTGTTGAACAGCTCTCCTCAGCTCTGTCAGAAGGTTCTGCAGCTCATGCGCTTCAAATGGTTCTGCCGTTCCCACCCCATAGCACTGCACAGCAGGCATCCAAGGTTCATGGGCCTGCATTTCTGAGGTTAATGGCCATCATGCCTACAAGCAAGATGCACTCACTCTAGAACGGATTGGCAGAGTGAGATACAAGCTCTGCGCACCGGGCCAGGCCATGCAGCATCGCCCGGGAAGCGTCCTGTTATGTGCACATGTAGCTGGCTGCAGATGTTTCCTACAAAGCAGGCAATCAACCTTGCGCGCCTGATAAAAATTCCAGCACAGCACACCATAAATTCTTGGGGTAAGTTGACAAAATGGTGCAAATACTCCACAACAAGTTGTGTGCTGGTAGCAGACGGTGTTCACCTATGGCTGCCACGTTGAGCTTCTTCACCCCTGGCAGTTTCCGCACGGCGGCGGACACTGCGGCCACCTCCCGCCACAGCTGCGCCTGGGCCTCCTCTGGCAGATCGATCACCTCCACCATGTTGTTCTGTAAGCCACGAGAAGTGAGACAACAGATAATCCAGCCTGGTTGCGTGTTTGTCCATCAAACACTTATTGTGACCATGAACATGGTTGTTAATCATGTTGCGTGCATCCCCACACCTGTCGCGGCACCAGCACCAACCAGGCAGGGTATCGTGCATCGTCCATCAGCAGCACCGTGCAGAGCTGCAGCCGCACGACCTGCGTACGAGCAAATTTGCATCTGTAATCAGGTCAAACCTTGAAATGCTCACGCTCAGTCAGAGCGCGAAGTCAGCCTTGCTTGCATGCCACATGCACGCCGCCATTTGCCGCGGGAACGAACCTCATGCTTGTCGTCCGCCAGCTGCGGCAGCATGTTGAATGAATCGTCGCCGCGAGCTGCATGGCACGGTCTTTGGCGTCGCCGGCCGCGTGCTTGGCCCACAAGGAATGATAGCACCGATGCCGCCAAGCATGCCGCAGCGGCTCCCGGGAAGAATGCTGAATTGCTGTTGCCATGGCTCATGCTGACTCACGATGTCCAGTGACTGAAGTTGAGATTCAGACAATAAACCAGCAACGGAAACCAACAACTAGTCCACCCTCAGCAGCTCATTCACAGCATGTCTGGCGCCACATCAGACCATGCAGATCTTCATGTGCAGCAGACGTTCGCTCGGACAACATAATTGCAGTTGCTGCGGTCGATCGTGTGCCGATAAGATTATCGACGTCGACCGTCAACGGCACCCGTCCACCCGGCACTGTCACCACTTGCATCGCAGCCCAGTCCAATCCGCACAGCGCCATGGCAGAGCGTGTCATCTGCAGAGTATGAAAGACGCTGACGCGGTCCCCATCCCGCTGAAAGACTCCGTGTGATCGGCCCTCAGAAGCCTCAGCCCGCTCAATGGGGAAGGGCTGGAAAGCCGGGCCACGCGGTGGGTGCCCGAAGTGCACACAAGAGACATTTTGCGGCGTGATCCTGTGGCCTTCGGCAGCCTTCAGATTTCACCAGTACCTCACAATCACCTCCATCGAAACGACCTGTTCAATACTCATGGTCAGCTCTCAGCTAGATCTGTGTCGTCAATGCGCACAGGCGGCAAGCTTGTCAAGCCGGTGGACATCCGCAGCCTGAAGATCGACGCGCCATCCCAACCGGGTACGCAGGCACAGCGTCTTCAACGACACATGGACCCTGTCATCGCCGCACATCGATGTGATGGATTCACGTCCTGGCACGATGCATCCAAATATTCTGATGAGATCAAGACGAGCCACTGCTGGCACAGAGGCGCCTCCGGGAGCCGCTGTGGGCGTCGACAAGTTTGCGCTGTACCAGGACGCGGTGCAGGCGCCGCAGGGGGACATCTCCTGGATCCTGCGCTTCTACCGCGAGTATGTGGGCCTGCAGGTCAGCTGTCGCTGTTCATGGTTCAGCCTGCCTGCTGCATGCTTGATCTTCCGCTGACAGCGGCTTTGCAGCAGACCAGGCTTGCTTCGCATCAGACACAACATCCTTGCGGGATGCATCAGACGTTGCTGAGGGTCATGCCGCCTGCTGGTGCCCTGCAGGTGCCGCTGCACCTGCGCGAGGACTTTTGTGGCACCGCCATGATCTCGGCGACATGGTGCCGGGGCGACGTGAGGCGCACGGCCATTGGTGAGGACCCAACATCTAGGCCAGCTGCAGATGACTGATCTCAGAAGGATGCCCCGTCGGTGTTGCTGCACCATCCACTGACAGGCTGCTGATGAAGTGATGTGTACAAGATGAGCCATTGGCGGTGTCGCAATGGGCATGTGTATACTGTTCAGGTGTCGATCTCGACAAGGAGGCTTTGATGTGGGGCGCGCTGCACAACGGCGACGGCATGTTGGGCGGCAGCGCTGCGGACCAGTTCTGCCTGCTGCACTCTAATGTTGGTTCTGCTCAAAAGTTGGAGGAACACTGGAATTCCAAAATTGCTGAGCAATGTCACGAGCTCCCGTCTGGACATCGAGATGTCTTGTCGCATAGGTGGAGTACTGTTGGCACAAGCGTCAGACTGTGCATGCATCTGCAGGTGCTGGATGATGTGAAGAGCGCCCCCAGGATCACACCAGCCGCAGCGGCGCACCCCGTGAGCTTGGCCGCCGGCGACAAGGCAGCTCAGGGCGATGCCGCTGACGGGGCCTGTGGTGATGATATGACGAACATCCGAGCACAGTCAGATTCAACAGCGGCTCAGGGGTCAGCGGCAGCGGCGCCAGCTGGCGAAGCAGCGTCCGCAGACGCAGATGGCAGCACAGACAAGGAGGAGGAGCTCAGGGGCACGCCGGCGGATGTGGTTGCGTCAGTCAACTTCAGCCTGTGCCTCCTGCACACACGGGAGGACGCGATGCGGTACCTGCGGCTGGCACGCGCGGCGATGCAGCAGGAACACGGCAGCATCATGGTGGGCATCACCAGAGTGTGAAAGCAAGTCTGATTGCCTGCCGTGACAGGGCCGAACACTGCTGATGTGCGCTGCTGATACACCAAACCGTGTATGCAAGAGGTGCTCGATACCCTCTGCTCGATACCTTCTGCAGCGCCTAGCAACTTTAGGAATGCTACATGCTGCAGCAACAGGGCGTATATGCACCGCAAACGACAAGAGAATTTGGTTTGCAGGTGCTGGACTTGTTGGGCGGTCCATCTGCGGAGTGCGACGCCAGGATAGACCGCAGCAACACTGTGACAGGGGCGTCCTTCCTCTGGGAGCAAGAAGGCTACAATCCGGTGAGCAGTGGCATGTCTGCGGGACATCAAGATGAGCTGCGGTTGCCAGCACCGCCCAGTCAGCGAAGGCAGTGCACTGCCATTGGCGATGCCTGAGCAGCACTGCCAGAATAAGCTGAGAGCCAGAAGCCAGGTTCACCTCTTCGTGATGCATCCTGTTGTCACAGGTCACTCGCGAGATCTACTGCCACATATCACTACGACGGCGCGGCATCATTGTCCTTCCCAGGTGCAATGCTTCGAGCCTGTTCAGTATACCTGCCGTAGTCTGGAGTGATGCCGGCAGTTGTGGAGATGATCGTACACATCCGAGGTATATCATCTCTGTTACAGCATTTGCTAGCTGAATCTCGAGACCCTGTGGGCCTGCTACAGGATCTGGAATTACCACTGGCGGCTGTGGACCATTCCAGAGGCCACGGAGCTGCTGCTGGCTGCGGGTTTCCATGCGGTGCACACATGGCTGCGGCCGATGCGGCAGACCGGCTGTGCAGGTACATGAAGCTCGCGATTCCGTCACCAGAATCGAATCAGAGCTTGCCTCAACACCTCCAATCTGATGACAGATGACATGATGAGCCCCTGTCCACCTCGATATGTGTGTGCCTATGCCGTGTGAGTGTCCCATCCTGACCCCGATGCACGCGCTGCTGTGCAGATGAAGAGAACAGCAACTGCCGTCAGATTTCAATTCATCAACACCCATCCGAGTCGCTTACATCCTTGACCTTGCCTGCAGGTGAGGATGACGAGGATGAGGAGGCAGACTTCCTGCAGTGCAGCGCCCAGCAGCCGTTGCCGCCAGATGTGCTGCAGAAAATTAATTCCAGGGGCTGGGTGGCGTACCTGGTGGCAGTCGTGCAACCGCAGCAGGTACCCGTCATTCAGAAGGTGACTGTGCAAGAGCATGAGGGTTGCTAGGGCTACCAAACTTGTGCATGTGGCGGCAGCGTGACTCCGAAACAGAAACAGCGGGATTCCTTGGTTGCAGCACTGGTTGCCTGTTGTAACAAGTGTTACTGTAAAGCTCTTGCCAAATTGCCGTTTCCTGCCTCCAAACGCTCAACCCACGGTCAAGAGCCCAGAATGTTGTATTGTGATCGACAC
The DNA here is from genome assembly GCA_036584455.1 of Tetratostichococcus sp. P1. NCBI lineage: Eukaryota > Viridiplantae > Chlorophyta > Trebouxiophyceae > Prasiolales > Stichococcaceae > Tetratostichococcus > Tetratostichococcus sp. P1. The sequence goes on from BTPI01000001.1 coordinate 4,299,912, forward strand.
AATGAAGCACAACGTCAAGCAAACATCAGCTTCCGCAGCTCGGCAACCGCGGAGCGGTCAAATGGTGCGCAGCCCATCGTCAGCGGAAACCAGATGGCCGCGCCAATGACAAATGCTGGCTTCACAGCACCGCGTACGCCCCGCCGCCAGCCAACGCCCCCGCCGTCGAGCCCCGCCCCCGGCAGCAAAGCGCCCTCCGGGCTGTATGCCGAGCTGCCGGGCCCGTGCTGCAACCCGGGAAGCTGCGAAACGCCGCCGCCGCTGCCGCCGCCGCCGACGCCGCCATCGCTGTTATGTGGTCTCGACTCGCTGCCTACACCCGCGGCAGCGCTCGGCGGCGGGTGCAGCAGCGCGTGCACCGCGGCCAGGTTCATGACCAGGGCGCACTGGCCGCCGATCCAGGCCCACCATAGGCCCAGCCACAGCTGCGGCGCGCCGCCCATCTTGCCGATGGCGAAGTAGCCCAGAGAGCCGCAGACGCAGCCCAGGCCCTGTTTGTCAATGGCAGACATGTGACCACCATGCTGGATGTGCAGCCAGTGCTCTTCTACAGTCCGGCACATGTCCTGTCTGTGACGAACCCATCCTGCATTCGGTGCAGATAGTAAAATTTATGCACGCTACACATGCGGCAGCTGCGGAACTCTCACCAGCAGCAGCTTGTTCAGCGGCATGACATGGTACGACGCCAGCAGCCGCGTGCGCAGCAGCACGAAAGCCGTGCCGAGCACGATGAGCACCTGCGACATCGTCACGAGAGCTCAGCTCAGGGACGCATCTGGATAGGGACGGCAGCGTTGCATGCAGCATACCCAGGGCCTGTGGACAGGCTGTGTGCATCGCAGCATGGCATTGCAGTTTGGGACGATAGCACTGCATGTAGCATGCTGGGGCCAATTGAGTGTCACTTGCTGCGCGTGCTTTGCCAGCATGGTATCGCAGCACGAGACAACACCAAGCAGACTGCCAGCCCCTAGGACGACACCAATAAACTAGGACGACACGCATCCACTGGGACGACACCCATGCGCGAGCGCCGCACCCCCAGCAGCACGTCGCCGATGGTGAGCACCCAGCAGGCGGCGGCCCGCAGCGGCGCGAGCGCCTCCCACGGCCGCAGCAGCGACGCCGCCCCAAAGACCGCCGCGGCCGGGCAGGCGGCCAGTCGCCGGCGCAGCAGGCCGTACCGCGCGCCGCAGTACAGGGCCGCCGCCGCCTGCAGCGCCAGCCCCAGCACCGTGCAGTCCGCCAGCGACTGCGCACCACACCCGCAATGCGTCATCCCCACGGCCTGGTATGATATGGTGTGCCATCGTGAGATCCGCTGCTGATCAGCTGCTTCGTCGTCCAAGGGACCTGGTGTTAATGGTGAACATCGATGTCCTGCAGGGCCTATGTTGTCAACTATGCGATTGGTATTCGAAGTCGCCAACAGCTTGTCGCTCTTCGACAATCAGACAGCTGCCGCAGGCGGGCAAGTGCCGTCTCGAGCAAGCGGAAGATGCAGGATGCATACCCTCTGCATATCCACGAAATGGAGGACCGAGTGACCTAAGGGTTACGGTGGCACCTGCTGCAGGGCGGCGATGCCGTGCAGCGCCTGCTGCACGTGGAATCTCTCAGGCTGAACACCCTCTGCACCTCCAGAGGTTGTGACCAGATGATCTGAGGTTGTAGGCGCACCCGCTGCAGGCGGGCAATACCGTGCAGCGCCTGCTGCGAGTCGAAGGTCAGGCTAGATACGCTTTGCACCTCAAGAAGATGTGAACAGATGCTCTCAAGTTCATTGGCGTACCTGCTGTAGGCGGGCAACGCCGTGCAGCGCCTGTTGCGAGTGGTAGCGCGCCCGCTTGTCACTGATGCCCGTTGCCACCAGGCGATTGTGCTGCTGCCGCATGGCATTGGCCGCGTCCCCCCGTCTGCACACATCAGGAAGCCAGCTCGACAGCTGCATATGCTATGTATTATCTGCTGTTGCACCTGTTTGTGAACACGCGGAAGGTGGGACAAAACGGCTGGGACACTTGTACAGACAGAACATCGTTGGGCCCAGGCAGGGCTTGCCAGGTCTATAAGCGGCCTGCTGCGACACGATGATACCAATACCGCGTCCCAAAGCTGAGTCAGGTTACCCACGCGGAATTGTCGCGGTGGTGGTCCCGCTGCTGGAAGGTCTGCCAAGCGCCCACAGCGGCAGTGATGAGCTGTATCTTCTCTCCTGGCGACAGGTCGTCGATGCGGATGCCCAGCCGCTGCGCCACCACAGCCACCAGCTGCACAGTGAAAGTCGTCAGCTGTCTGCTGATGCGAAATGAGCATGTCCACATTACAGGGCACTTCCTCATTGTATCTAGACTTGCAATGTCGCATCAAGCAGGAAAGGCAATGCAGACTCAGGGCCTGGCCAGTGCAAGTACGAACAGTCCAGAATAGCCACACGCACCTGAGCTGCCTCATTCCACGACTCCTCCGCCTCAGCCGGGTGGCTGGCGCCAAAGCGGGGTGGCCGCGGTGCGGCTGTCGCTGCAGACACCTGTGATGAGGCGTCAGGCTCGGGTGATTTCTCCTCCGACGCTGTATCTAGCTGCTGCCGCCCAGCAGGTCCAAGCAGGGCTGGTTGGGCTGTGGTTCCTGCGCCATTACTGCTTGGCTGTACATGCTGCTGCTGCTGCTGCTGCTGCTGCTGCTGCTGCTGCTGCTGCTGCTGCTGCTGCTGCTGCTGTGCAAGCACATTTTTGCTGATATTGCTGAGATTGGGCGCATCTGCCGCAGGCTCCGCTGGATGCCGTGTGGCTGCCTCCGCCTGAGCATCAAGCATCACCAACTTGCACTTTGACAGAGGGAGAATACCTGGATTATGACACGTGGAAAGGAACAAACGCGACGGTTGCCATGGGTTGAGATCTGGGCACTGATGCGACAGCGGACTCGGGCATCCTGCGTGGCGCACCGCTGCAGGCAGCAGCTTGGTCTGCGGAGCAAGGTCTGGCTGCGCTGCCGCTGAGAGTGGCCCTGTCACTGTGCTGTGCTCACTGTTGCCGAGGCAGGCTGGCGAGGGGCTGCCGGCTGCTGTCTCGTTTGGCGGCGCCTGCAGGTGCCGCGCTGGCAGTGACTCTGGCCTGCCTGGTGGCGAGACGCTGGCGGCATATGCTGCTGCAACGGCTGCTGTGGCTGCCGCCGAATCGGCTGCCAGGCCCGCCTCTGGCTGTTGGGCTTGGTCGGCCCCGCCTACGTCTGTGTCCTGTGCTGCTGCCGCTGTCCTCGCCGTCACCATTGCTGCTGGTTCTGAACTCATTGCTCTGCGCTTCCGCCTAGCCCGGGATCGCCGCAGCTGCCACCGCCCGGTCAGCCAACCGGCGATGAAGGCGACCGCGAGCGCCGCGGCGGCCAGCAGCCAGACGTACGACTCGTGTGATTGCAGCCTCTGCTGTAGTGCTGTGGCAATCGCGGCCGGCGCCGGACACTGTGCGGCGTCCGGCTCGTGGCTCGCACCCCAGGGCAGGTGCGTCTCCGCAAGTGCGGGCCTGCTGGGCTGTTTTGCTGAGGGTGTCGCCCGCTCAAAGATGCGGCCCGCATGATCCGACGCGGCGACTGCACGCTGCCGGGCCTGCAGCCGGGTCACCCCCTGCTGCTCTGCTGCCAGTGCGGCACGCCACCCGCGTGGAGCAAAGCCCTGCATGGCCTAAGAGCCGCCTTCACGCGCATGCAGTCCCTGCTGCAGGAAATTTATGACAGCATCTGCTTTGGCCTGGTATGTGTACTCCGTTCAACGCCTCGATGTGTAAATCAGCAGACCTGCACTCTGCTTTTGAACACCTTATTCGCAACAGTCATGCTCGGTTTTGTTCTGCTGCGTCAATGAGTGTCGGTTTCAACATGTGTTCGTGTCTGCAAAATTGCAGAAACGCATCTACAGTGGGTCTGCAGGCAGGAAAGGAAGACGGAGAAGCTGCAGGTGCACTGCCTCACGCAAGGCTGACTGGATGCAGCATTTTGGATGTGCAGTTCATCGACCGTGAGCCATTTGCGTTGCTTTGGCCGGAGTCTTGCTTGAGGTTAGGGCCTGATCTCTGCACGAGCGTGGATGCTGGCTTCTAGTGACACCAAAACGTTGCAATGCCGTGCCGCCGCTGGACATGTCATTCAGCCGTGGACTCATCGTCTGACAGTCTCTGAGGCTCTATCCGCGTGTCTCATAAGATTTGTACATACTGAGGGCGCATGCAACACGGTGATCGATGGTGGCGCCACTTGCTGCGGCTGCGGCGACTGCGGTCATCGGCATCGTGGCCTCGATGATGCAAGGCAAGGACTGCTGCGGGCTTGCAAGCAGCGGCACAGCCGAAGCCTGCATGATGAACATGCATGAAGCTCAGTCATTCTCCTGGCAAGTCAGCTAAGGAGCATGTGCAAGCATCTGAACGTCAGTTTGCCGCACAGGACATCACCGCTTTGCGCCAGGGGTGTGCGACAGACTGGAACCGTTTCTCACCGAGCACGTGGTGGGGCAGGAGCTGGCGCTTCGGCAGTTCTCGGACGCTGTGTGCGATCTGGTGCGACGCCAGGAGGCCGGGCCTGGCAAGCCGCTCATCATGTCAGGTGAGGCGGTCTGCAACATATCATAGCCACGCTCACCTGATTGCGGTCAGTGATTTTGAGTGCCAAGAGGTCCGACCGCTGGGCCGAGCAACCTGCTCATCATGTCAGATGAGGGCTGGCTACAAAGTTTGCGCCTGAGGTGGCAACATGTCGATGCTTTGTCAACTGCGACATCGTCAGACGCCATGTGCTCTATCTTGAGCTGAAGAGTTACCAGTGCCTGCAGCGCTGCAGGTCTCGGCCATTTGACGCTGACTTTGCTTGAATTGCTGCCGTGCAGCACATGGGCCGCCAGGTGTTGGCAAGTCGCTGACGCACTGGCTGGCAGCACGCGCGCTCTATAATGCAGACCCCCTTGCTGACAGTCGCTGCCCAGGCCACGCATGCACTGGCTACAAGGTATGTGTCTGCGCCACCAAAAATGGACGGGCACAGAACTTGCCAAGATGTCATGGGTTGCCGCTCCACTGCCGGTGTCAGGCGTTCAGTCTGCAAGGTGTCACGTTGTTGTTGATTGTCCATGTCATCTCCTGCCTGCTGTGTAGGTGCTGTACGGCATGGACTACGTCAGTGCGGAGCGAGCAGAGCAGCATGCTTACCTGCGTGCGGCACTGCTAGACCACCTCAAACAGGTCTGATTCCTGGCTTTGTCGAGGGTTTGCTGGCTAGATCCCCATTCCAGTCAGACAGGGGCCTTCGTGAGCGGCAAGGCCACCAGGGTTTGGCACCTGCGGAGTGACCAGCAGCAGCAACTCCTTCGCCAGGTGTGGCTGAAGAGAACCAGCTGCAAGCAACGACGGAGGTGCTTGGTTTGACGCAGGTGGGTAATGCGCTGCTGGTCATCGAGGAGTACGACAAGCTGGACTGCCCCACGCGGGCCATGTTCAGGCAGCTGTTCGAAAACCTGCACTCTGCCAACATCACCAGCGGCAGGTGTGGCACGAATGAAGCCAATGGAACCGTCTGTTTCACGGCATCATGCACAACCTGGCTGTGGCATTGTGACGTGAAATTGCTGTGCAGTATTTGGAGGAAGACTGCTCAGACGGCAGTGCGAGATGCATGTGTGCAGGCCCATCATACTGCTGGAGGCCAACACAGGGTACACGCAGCTGCACCAGATGCTAGAGGACGTGGGTGGCGACCGCACAAAGGTGACCATTGGCGTCCATTGCCTATAGTGATCATGTACAGTCTCTTGACACCTGCAAGGGCCACACCATATGCCCAGCCGCTTTGGTAATGGGTCTGCAGATCAGCGCAGAGGAGGCACAGCGGGTGCTGAAGGATCTGATTTTCCAAACATGGGCTGCCGGGGACTGCGAGTCGCACGCCGACACGCTGAAGATGGTGGGGCGGCCACCCTTGCTGCAGCAGCTTGCCAACTTCGTTTTGAGCATCCAGGTCGACCCTGCTGTGCTGACACATGCACATCTGGCGCTGTCGGTGCACGCCTGATGGCGTTTCGAATTCTGAAAATTCCGCGCACAACCGGTTAAGTGCATTTACAGGTAGGCATGATCGACTTCTTTCTGCCGTACCTGCCGCTGGAGGCGGGGCATATGCGGCGGCTCTTCCACATGCGGCTGCGGGATGAGGCACGGGCGCTGCGGGGGCGCCACCGCTGCCGCCTGACCTGGGGCCCTGCCGAGCTTGACTTCCTCGTCAGCAAGGTGCGCGGGTCCCTGAGACTTCTTTGAATAGAGAGACAGAAACGACAAGAGCAAACAAGGCTTCATCTGCTGTTGTGTCGACCGTCCTCTGAAACCTGGACGGCTCCTTTCGCACAACTGCTGCGCCCTTGGGGTGCATCAGTGCACACATTCCATGTGCAAGGTCTGCTATTGCGCCACCTCTCTCACATCCATGAGATTGCCGCCGTGCCACTGCTTGAGACCATGCACGACTGCGGCTGAGGTGCTGCAGGTGGACTTTGAGGGCAGCTATACGATCGAGGGGGCGAAGGAGGTGTCCACCGTCATGACGCGGCATGTGAGCCGCCTGCTGCGGCCGTGGCTTGCAGGCCAGGCGCAACCTGACACCCTTAAGGTGCAGTGGCTGACTGAGTGGTGCCGATCACAGGCTGTTGGGTTGGTGGCCTGCTGCTGCGAGCGAGATGCATGTGCACGGTCTCCCATACCTGTATTCCACCAAAGATTCCGTCACGTGTGCACTGAATGCGGATCGACCTCTTGCAGGAGCGGCGGCGGCAGGCCACAGACCGCGTCAAGCACTACTGGCAGCAGGCGGTGACCGGCAGCGGAGCGGCACTCAGTGGTGCCTTGAAAGGCAGCGGACTGCAGAGCGGCAGCGGCCAGCAGCCGGCACAGAAGGCAGAAGCCGAGTCTGATGTGACGCTGCATCTGCGAGTTGCAAGGGATGGCAGGACGCTTGCCCTCAAACAAGATGGAGGATAGCCGGCGTATTTTGGTGTCAAACATCTGCAGAGTGTTTTGTGTGAGAGCATTGGATCATCTACGTGTCATGTTTTGCTTTTGTAGCAGTTGACGTGATGTTGAGGTGTCGCGAATTTCCTGTTAAACCAGCGTTACCTGCATTCCTGTGATATAACACTGACCGAGCCGATTGGTGCGCCATGGCACTTATGCCTGCTACTTGTGCCTGCCGATGCGCAATCTGATGCCCATCATGGATGCGCCCAATGTCACGCCCAACGCCTATGTTTGTCACCAAGACTCTAATATTGAATTGCCTACGTCGAGATCTCAGGGCAGTCCTGGACCACCATCGCCGCACGCCCAGGGCCCACCCCGATCCAGGTGCACTGCACGCCGATGAGCTCCTCGATGCGCCTGCAGCCACCACACGCAACCAAGTTCGCCATCATCCGTCTGTGATAGATCCAATTGATAAATGCCATGTGTCATCACTCATTGCAGCCACACAGACGAGCTGCAGGCGCGTGCACATGCAGCGATAGCAGCAGCTAACAGCGCCGCAGGGGGCCTCACCTGACGTAGCTCTGCGCATTGGCCGGCAGGTCGTCCCAGGACCGGGCCTCGGAGATGTCCTGCTGCCAGCCGGGCAGCTCCTCGTACTGCACCTCCACCTCTGCCAGGGTTTTGATGTCAGCCGGCACGGATGGGAGCGCCTGCACATGCAGCAGAACGTATGAAGGAAGATGGGACGACGTGAAACACAGCAGTCGAACTCACAGGCCAGAAGACCCGATCGCAACCTACAGCCGTGCACGGTGCACCAGTCCGCTGCTTCATAGTGTTTAAATTCTAAGTGTATATAGTTGAAATCACCTGGCCATGATGGCTGTAGCCAATGCCCAGCCTGATGGTCTTCAGCTTGGACAGCACGTCCAGCTTCGTCAGGTTCAGGTGTGTGAAGCCGTTGATCCTGCAACGATAAGCCGCCTGAGTTGTTCTCAAGGAGGAGGCGCATGGTCATGTCGTGCACAATATTTCTGAGGCGCTCTATGGGCTGCAGGTGTCAGCGCAGTTGCCCGCTGGGCTCTGTGCGGGGTCAGGCATGGGCCCCTGGTGCTCGCACTTTCAAAACTCACCTGGTCACATACTGCAGGGCGGGGATGTCCAGCCAGCCAATGCGGCGGGGACGACCTGCAGGGTTGCATGTGCCATGACTCAGTGGCGATGACACCAAAGCACATCCTCCACGTGTGAGCACAGTGACGAAGCCCAGTGACGACTGATGCATCAGGAACTTCAAAAGCACTGCATCGATGTACGACTAACAGATTATCGGTGGCACAAGACGACCGGCTCACCGGTGGTTGTGCCATACTCAGCACCCTCTTCCCGCAGCTCCTCTGCTAGGTCGCCGTGAATCTCCGTCGGGTATGGCCCCTCGCCCACCCGCGTCGTGTAAGCCTTAACCTGGAGCAAGTCGCAACAGCAAAGCATGGTGATTTGCTCAGGATGCATGATGAGCTGTGGCTATTTGTTCCATAGAGCGACATCTGACAAAAGTGCATGATCACATCAAACGCACGCTGGAGCTGCTGAGAAAACAACCAGCCGGTTGGTCTCCAGGTGGCAATGCTCAAAGGTTGCTGCGACCACGACGTTGGTTCAAACCGTGTCACAGATGCGGAGTGCGCACCACACCAATGACGGTCTGCAGCTTCTGAGGGGCAAGGCCCAGCCCCGAGATCACGCCGCCAATGGACGGGTTTGACGATGTCACATATGGGTACGTGCCAAAGTCCAGGTCCAGCATTGTCGCGTTGGCGCCCTCGATCAGGATGCGCTTCCCGGCTGTGTGTGCCTCGTTCACCGCCGCCACTGTGTCTGTGATCCTGCACAGTGGGCAAATCGGTCGAGGGTCAGCAGCAGCATCCTACTCGACACATCAGTGCACCTGTTGCTATCAATATACCAGACAACCCTAGATACCCTTGCTGTGCGCACTGGCTGTCAGCTGCTGAGAACAATGCAGCATGCACATACCCAATGGGCATATTTCTGCACGTCCATGATATACATACGACTCACATGGGCAGCACGCGCTCTGCAATGCCCTTGTACTTCTCGATGTCGGCCTCCACATCATACACGAAGCCCTCGAAGCGCTTGCTGCCGTCCTGTGCCAGCACCCGCAGTTTGGCGGCAAAGGTCTCCGGATCCCTCAGGTCGCCCGCCCGGATGCCGTTGCGGGTGGCCTGCACACCATGTAACTTTGAATTTCGCAGTGCACTGTGAGCAGAAATTTGCAGTGGCTCAGCAGCAGAGCGGGTATGGTGATAGATCATGCGCAGTGCATCAAGCTGGAGGCAGTTGCAGACAGCACATCAGTTGATGTGCGCATGCCCAAATTCAAGTGCGCCTGCTGGAGGTCGCACACAGGGATCTAACTGAGACAAGCCTTGACTGCCTGCACCTTTGAAGCATAGGCAGGCAGGACACGTACTCGAGTTCGCAAAATGACAGTTCAGCATGAGACAAGCCTGGTCGCGCCTTCACCTTGGAAGCGTAGGCGGGCCCGATGCCGCGCTTGGTGGTGCCGATCATCTTGCCGGCCAGCTCCGCTTCCCGCAGCCCATCGATCTCCTTGTGCAGGTCGAACAGCAGGTGCGCGCGGTCGCTGACCTTCAGCCGGCCGTCCACGCTGACGCCCTGCCCGCTGAGCGTCTCAATCTCCTCGAACAGCCCCGGCAGGTGCACCACCACACCTGCGATCCGCCAGGACCACCCGATGCTGTAAGGATCAGTTCGTCATCTGTGCACCTCGGTCACTGGCACCATACATCACTCATGCGTGTTGTTGAGCAGCGTTCATCTCAGGTCAGTCGCATCTGAGTCTGCAATCAATTTAACACATTCAATGACGCGCTGGCACCCTGCTGCGCACCGTTGCCGATGATGCACTGCGCATTGGGGTTCAGAATGCCGGACGGCACAAGGTGCAGCTTGTACTTGTTGCCAGACAAGTCATAGATCGTGTGCCCTGCGTTTGCGCCACCCTACGCATATAGAAGGATAAGCTTTTGCTGGCTATGTGCTTTCGGTACTGCATTATGCGCGCAGCATGCTTGCCAGCAGCAAAGAGCATCACTGATCGCCTCACGCCTGGCGGCAGCTGAGACACGATCTGCACCTGTGCTCTCGCCACGATGTCGTACTGCTGCGCCAGAATGTCCACCAGCTTGCCCTTGCCCTCATCACCCCACTGCGAGCCAAGCACAACCGCCACCTGTGACTGCAGCTGCCCCGCCTGCTGCGCCCTGATCAGGACGGATGTCTGGCGGCCGCCACGTCTCCTGGCTGCGGTAGTCCTGTGCGCAAGTCCCAGGGCTGACCTGGCACTGCATGGAGCCGAACTGCCGCTGCAGCTGTGGTGCGGCTGCGCCTGCGGCCGCCGCGCCTGCCAGCCTGCGCTCCGCATCTGGCCCGCCAGCATGCTCGCTAGCAGTCTTTTAAAGGCTCAGCATACGTTTACAGCCATCGACGGCTGCCAAGGAGCTCGCCAGACGGACCAACTTCAGGTGATTCGGCCGCCGATGTATCACGAACGGATTGCAAGCGGAGCTGATCAACGTCAACGCGGGATTATGACCTTAAGGCTGCGGGCTACAGTTTCCAATGGGCGATCTCCACAAATCGCACTGTGGCGCGGTGCTCGCGCAAGGGCCCTCAGCAGCAGCGTGTGCATCATCTCCCTGCTTCCGATTGACCTGCACTCAAACTCACAATGCATGCCTTCATCTGACATTGCTTCCTGGCAGATAGTGTTGATAACATCCTGTGCCAGCGTGCTGCACCCTGCTGTGTGCATTGTAGAAGCTTGACAATACACACTTTTGATCAGATCACCTTGGAGGCATTTTGTGTAAGCTGACTGTCCTGCTGTTCTAAGGTCTCTGAAAGGCTTTGGATCACCTTGAGGACTGTATCGAGGCTGAACAATCTCGACGCATGACAATATGATGCTGGAGCCTGGGCACAGCCGGGGTGCGCGGCGCAGCCTGCAGAATTGACGCAGAGCATGCAGGTCCACAGGGCGGCAGCAAGCCAAGATCACTGCTGCCGCTCTGACATGCTGGCCGGGATCTCGCGTATCAGGGGCGTGCACCGGCTGCTTGCGCAGGGCTTATCTGTGGCTCCGATGGGATTGGACAGGTCAGCGCTGACTCTGCCGCACTCTGCGACTTCAATGTCAAACGAGTAAAGCCTCGATCAAAGCATGATCAGCCAGAACAGGGCCAGCACCGCATCAGTTGGCTTCCTGTCAAGCTTCCTGCCTATGTGTGCAGAGGACCAACCCCAGCCTGGCGGGGGGTGCTGGCCGCTGCCATGCATGGTGACCAGCAAGCGGCCTCAGCCTCCAGCTGGCCGTCCCTGCCACAGCACGAGGTGAAGACTCGATGGAGCACGCCAATGTGCTTGGATCACAGGAGTGTTGCACGGCGCAGCGACCTGCCTCACGGCCCCTCCGACATGACCGCAGAGGGATGCGGTGTTTCCGCCACCGCCGCCGCCGCCGTCAGATGACCACCCAGCGTGGACAGACGAGTCGTGGGCCAGCCCGCTGGACGTGACGCGGCGCATCTTCTGCAACCGCTCGCTGAACATGCGCACTATCAGCGCCATCGGCTTTGACATGGTGAGGGTTGCCTGTGGGGCAACTTTGCTTCGAGCTGGCACAGTTCATGACTGTTCCGGTGACATCACTTGCAGCACAGCATGATTCACCTTAAGCCGAGTATGGTGTTCTACACCCGTTGTTATGCTGTGCAGGACTACACCATGGCTCAGTATCGGCCTGAGACATTCGAGGTGCTTGCGCACACGGAGACCGTCAAAAAGCTGGTCACACAGCTGGGCTACCCAGAGGTAAACAACAAAACCTCAAATCAGCTGTGTCGCTTACACACGAGAGAAATGCTTCTGTTGTACAGTGTTTTCGATGCACGACAGTGCTCTCATGTAGGTGCTGTACGACTGGAAGTTTGACTGGAGGTACATGGTGCGGGGGCTGACGATCGACAAGCAGCGGGGGAATGTGAGCGCTGCTGTTGGTGCATTTGCCTGCAATCATGACCATTTTTTCGGAGTCAGTGCAGCTGCAAAGGTGCACAGCGGCAAGTGTCTGATGCGGGTTAACTGCAAACAGGTGCTGAAGATCGACAGGCACAAGTATGTGAAGATCGCATATCATGGATTCAAACCGCTCAGTCGTCAGGACAGGCTCGACACCTATTCCAACTCAGCGGTGCGCCACGGAAATGTTGCAGCCATCCAGCAGAGATCATGCTCTCCAAGGTCATGGATCGGAACAGGTTCTGAGTTCAGCTGTGAGATTTGTGCTGTGCTGCTATGCTTCAAGTTTGACCGCGCTGCCTGGTTCGCCATACACGTCAGGCCACCCAAACCTCTTGGACCATTGGCATGTGCAGCCTGTCACACAAGCTGAGCTTTCGTGAGAGCCATGCTCTGCAGGTGCGCTTCAGCTTTGACGAGCCGGAGTTTGCGATGATCGACACGCTGTTCTCGCTGGCGGAGGCGCACCTCTTCATGCAGCTGGTCGAGCTGTCAGAGGATTGCCCAGACCTCCTGCCGGAGGGCAAAGACTTTGCAACCATGTACAGGTGGGTGCCACCTCCGCTTCCAGCTGTGCGTGTTGGCAGAGTTCGTGCGGGGCTGAAGCTATAACCAGCTTCCTGACGGCATGTAGCGGCTGCCCAAAATCAGCCTGTGCCCGCACGCTGCCAGTACCACGAAGGACAGCACCTGGAAACACATTTCGATGTTGTCTGGTTGGGCACTCAACATGGCTCCATGCGTCCTCACTGTCATCATTACAGGGATGTGCGCGCAGCAGTGGACCTGTGCCATCGCGACGGCAGCCTGAAGCAGCTTGTGGCAGCGGACCCAGAGCGGTATGGCTCCTGCCGGGACTCATCGTTCGTTCCTTTTGCTGTGTTTCGACTGTGCTGGGTAATATGCTCCAACATCGATCCGAGCGAGGATGTTGGGTTTTGTTATCGCTTGTGCGACAGAAATTGACACTTCCTCAGGTACATACACCCAGACTTACGGCTTGGGCCCACCCTGGAGATGTTGCGGGCTGCCGGCAAGAAGCTGTTCCTTGCCACCAACAGCCAGTGGGACTACACCAATGTCGTCATGAACTTCCTGCTCTCAGGTGTGCTGCAATGTAACTTGCTGTCACCTTTGACTCAGTCCTCATGGCAGCTGCTGTGCAGCTGAGTGGCTGTATCACCGCCACATTCATGGCTGCCTGTCACTGCACCACAGGGCGAACGAACAAGGATCGGAATGACGATTGGCTCCAGTACTTCGACGTGGTGCGCTTTCGGTTTCTGCCCAGTCTGCTGATGGATGAGTCAATGATCATATTGCGGTCTGCTTCCTGCTGCAGTCAATCACCTTGTGCATGTGTTGATGATGATGATTGAAGTCACAGTGATTTCGGCACCAACAAGCGCATGTTCATGCGTGATGCAGGTGATCACCGGATGTGGCAAGCCGGGCTTCTTTGCGGTGAACAAGCCCATCTTTGAGGTCCAGACAGACAGCGGGCTGCTGCGCAACACGGATGGCGGCACGCCCATGACCCCCATTGGTGGGCGCAGCCTGGCAGTCAACACATCCAAAAGAGATGCAGCAGCTTATAGAATGTACATCTGTGAATCTGCAGGAGGCAAATGCATTCGCAATAGCTATCCCTCACAAGCATGTCCAGTTTGCTCGCAGGCGAGCATGATTTGCCCAACAGCATTTCGCCGCCAGTGGTGGCAGATGTCGCCAGCAGCAGCGGCGGCAAAGCGAGGGTCTTCCAGGTGTACAGCATCTCTCTTACCATTTACAGCCTTGAATTGTGATTTGCAAGTGTTGGTCATGGCCATGCAATTGGGCAACTCCTCACTATGACCTTGTGAGCTGGCGCCGACTCGTTGTGCAGGGCGGCACCTACATGGATCTGCATCGTATGCTGGGCGTCACTTCTGGCTCCCAGGTCCTGTATGTTGGTGAGTACCCCAGAGCTAATGCAGCTATCAAGGGATTGTGAGGACCATTGCTCAGGCATCTCAGCATCTCACGCTTCCCATCCTTGGCATTGAGATCCATCTCCACACCCATTGCTACACCTTGTGGCCAAGCGGAAATATAGTCCATTGGCAAGCGTCAACGGCGCTGTCATATCGCCCCGCAGGCGACCACATCTTTGGCGATATCCTGATGAGCAAGAAGACGCTGGGGTGGCGCACACTGCTCGTCGTGCCCGAGCTGGAGACTGAATTGCGCGCCCTCCGCCACTGCTCCGGCACCATGCAGGTGCCAATCCACTGCAATCTCGGTCAAATGAGTTGAGTGTACACTCCCGGGAAGCCCAGGCTGCCGATTCTGCATCAGTAGCGCTGTACAATCAGCAGAAGCTGACAACCACATAGAGGAGAGTGATCAGGAATTCAGGACTGTCGGATGAATCGAAAGGTTCAGGTAGAGCAGGACCCTTGGAAGGCACTCGATGGGCCCAGTGGACATTGGCATCGGATTCGTGGATGATGCACAAGGATATGGAAACTGCAGAAGGGACCTTACCGCAAGCCTTCTCCCAAAGTCTGCATATATGTTTCCATGACTCGACATGATGAACACTGCACAGGAGCTGAAGGTGTTGCGGGAGCAGAGGGAGGCTCTGGACGACCAGATAGAGCGGCTGGAGTGGACGCTGCAGCAGGGCCACCGGGCGGCCGCCACTGCCGACGAGTCTGACGACGAGATCCAGGAGGTGTGCATCCCTCCCTGCCGCCTCGTCGTCACGTCCGTCATCACGCCCGGCGAGTCACATGAATAAAAACTTGCTTCGCCGCGTGCGGCGCCGAGGAAACAAGGTCAGCCAGTTCGCTGTCAGCAAGCATTTGGCTGCGCGGGTCCTCTTCACGGGAGATGCAGATTGGCGAATGGCCCTTGCGACTGCCCCACACTCCAGCACCCATCACGTCAGTGGTACATGTGTGCACACCGGATCTATGCAGGCGGTCACCAATCTGAACAAATTTGCAGCCGGACCTCGTGTTGCTGCATTGTAGCATATCACTTGACCCGCATGCAAGTTGTGCATGCGCATCTCCGTTTTCTGTACAGGTGATCGCCAACCTGAAGTCGCATCGGGATGAGGTTCGGGAGAGCCACCGTGCAATGCTGCAGCGCCACCACGAGGGCTTCCACTCCACCTGGGGCCAGCTCACCAAGACCGGCTACTCGAACAGCAGATTTGCGCACCAGGCAAGTGGGAGTATATGGTTTCGTCGCCAACGCTCTGATCTGCTTGTATAGATAGACTGGCATGGACGTCAGGAGGCTGCAGCATGCTTCCTGCATGCTCATCTGCACGCCTGAGTGGTCACATGGGTGTCAACCGGCTACTTCGAGCTGATCAATGTGTGGCAATGCTGCAGCTGGAGCGGCATGCATGTCTATACACCAGGTGTACCGCAAAAGACCTGAAATGCTATATGGTGCTGTCGTGCATGTTGCATGTTGTGATTATGTGTTGTAACGATGCACGACCTGCTGACTTTGCTGGTTTTGCAGCCATGTGTCGAATCTGGCGTTTTACTCGGCCAACAAAGTGAGTGCGAAGACATATTGTGAGCAGATTGATGTAAGACAATCTCGGAGTGGTCGAAGTTGGGCAGCAGGATTACAGCTATCACTTTACAGCTTGACCCTTCTCACTTCCGCTGCAGACTTTCAGAGGCATCTACACGCGCTTGCCGCATGAGGAGCCACCAGCATTTGGGTCCGCATGAGGAGAGCGGCGTCAAAACCATGCATTTTGCAGAGCTGATTATCAGCTTATTAGATGTACCCGCTCGTGTCAGGGCTGTGGTTTCAACAGAAATTTTGCACGACTGCACGACTGCGTTTCATCTCAAATGCACCGCAGAAACAGTCCTGGAACAGTTGCAATCAACAATGTCTCAGCTACAATGGGCAGCTTCATTGCCCATAGATCCGTCACACTGGCGGCCCTAGCTGCTCCTGCAGGAGCCACAAGCCGGACGACTCCTCTGCCTCCTCGTCTGACTGAATGGCCAGGAAGTGCAGCCCCCTGCATGACCACAGTGCAGGCTGTCACAACATCGCCTGAACAAGATGTGCATCAGGCTTCATCAGGCCGAAAGCGACAGCTACTGAGTCTTGCACAGCAAGAACCAGCAAGGCTGTACTGCATTGTGTCTCACCTGCAGTCCAGCTTGGCTTCCTCCCAGGCGCGCGCCTCTGCCGTTGTTTCTGGCGTCCGCCGATAGCGGCCGTACCTGTGACAGCAGACATGTTACAATCACAGCAGGCAGCAGGACCCTGACGGTGCACAGACAGCTAGGACTGGCACTCTGTTCTCGTAAATGCACTTCCACTCGGCAAGAGTGTACAACCTGAAATCCCGGGCTGGCAACGAGGAGGGCAGTCAGGCACCTGAAGCGGTCATTGACGCCGGTCTCAAGTATGAGGCACGCGCGGTCTGTATCGGCAGACACCGATGCCAGTTCCACGCCTGACGTCCAGGCCGCCAGCGCCTCCGCCCGCCGACTGAACACCGCAACGCCTGGCACCAGCGTGTCGAGCGATAGCCCCTCTGCACCAGCCGCCTCCAATGGGAAGGTGTCCCCGAAAATCTTCCCCTGCCGCATTAACAAATGGCCGTTAGCAGCTTGCTCTGCAACTGGGTTCTTGCCATCTCACTGGAAGCAGTGCCTCGTCATACGGGAGCTCGCTCAATCCTGCCCCAGCCACGCCTGATGTGAGCACATCAGGTTGCAGAAAGATTGCGCATGGTCACTTGCGCAGGGTTGGCATCGTCATGACGCTGCATCTCCAACCAAAACCCAGATCGACGTGACATGAACATCGCACGCCAGCAAGTGTCATCTTCGTGGTCAACAGCAGCTCGGACTGCAGGGGCCCAGCGGCGGCTGCGCCACTTCCGAGGCCTCTTTTTGCAGCGTGCCTGACGGCGTCTTTGGGGAATGGCCCTGACATGCAAACTCCTGGACCTTCCGGGTTATGCAGTTTTGAGATGACGTCAGGCGGTGAGCAGCACCTTCACGGCCAGCTGCAGCTCCGACTGCAGGTCGCCCAGCGGCAGCTGCACAAACTGCCAGGCCTCACCGCGCAGCGTGTCCGGCAGCTCGTTTGGGGGCCCCGGCTCCCCAGCCAGGGGGTTGCGAATCGTTGCGCTGAAGCCGTCCAGCTGCTTGTACACCGTCTCCATCCGTTGCCGCAGCCAGCCTGTGGTCAAAGGAACGAGTTGCCGCTGCGGAAGAAGCAATGCTGATGGCATTCGGCGGCCACATGCTCAATGCAGATCGGGGCTGTGTGATAAAGCCCTCGAATAGTGCAACTTGGACCATGCAGTGTCGAATGTAACAGAGCCCTCACTCAGGAGTGTGAAGCAGCGTCGGCTGGGGATAGCTTTGATGTCTAAATCTGTCACCGCCCGCGTGATGATGGTCTGCATCTGGCCGCGGAAGAATTTGATGCGTTCTGGCCGATGCGCCCCCGGCTGTTCGATCAGCTCACTGATGGCGTTCTTCAGCTGCAGACCAACAAAGAGCCAGTCATTGAGAGCTTGAATAAGGATGAGATGTTGACACGGGGTGTGTCGAGCCACATGTTGTCGGCCGGCTAGCTGCTGTGACACAAGTGGCATTGCTCTCACCTGTGTGCTGTTGATCTGGTTGTTGGAGAAGAAGCGCGAGAACTCAAATTGCCGGTCCTCGTCACATATCAGCAGCTCCCACTTCTTTTTGCCGCGCTCGTCCAGCACTGGCCGCGAGCTGAAGTCCAGCTGCCAGACCTTGGCTCGCGGTACGCTGCTAATTTCTGGAGCAGAGTTCGCCTCTGCAGGGTAGGCCACAGGCGATGAGAACCAGTCCAAACACACAAACATTCACCCAGCGCTGCTGAGGCCACCTTGCTGGAAACAGCCGAAACACGCACGATAGAGCGGCCAAACCTGTTTGAGGCGGCGCTGCATCTGCTGCTGCTTGTGCAAGGTCTGCCTCGGCAGTGACAGCGGTCACTCTGCTTCGACCTCTGGTCAGGCCGCCACGCTGTCGCGCGCTGTATCGCAAGCCTGCCGTGCTGCGCTGCGCGGTCAGTCTGCCAGTTGCATGAGACTGCAAGCACGATGCTGTTGCTGCGCTGGAGGTTCGAGGAGCTCCAGCTGTGTGCATGTGCACCTGCATTTCGCTATCTGAAAGGCTGCAACAAGACTTTGCTGACCCGTGTGCCCTGTGCGACAATGCTGTACAAAGTGTGAACGACCCACAGCAGTGCTCGAAAGACAGCATGCAAATGCTCTGCACAGGCTGAAGGTTCACAGAAGTGCACAATTGCCGGTGCAATCTCGGATCTGCTGGCGCACGTGACCTGTGCTTCTGACACTCTCGATCGCAGGGTACCCACACGAAGTCATTCTTAACAATCCTCCGTACCTTCAGACAAGCTATGTACTACTGTATGAGTGTGCAGCCATTGCCGCTCGAGTAATCGAACAACCTGAGTCGACCATCGGAACCCCACTGAACTGGCAAAACCAATCTGCAGGGTCTCCAAACTCGCTTTCGAACCTGATTGTAGACGTAGTTTCTTCACATGCGTCTACGGCCTCTCTCGAGTGTAGATTCGATGATTGGCGCCTGCGCGCGGCAGCTGAGTGGGCGCCGCAGCCTGATGAATGCCACATCAGTTATTTGTATTGCCATGCTGCCTGAAGCTGGAAGGAAGCAATGATCATGTCCGGCGCAGCGGAGCAGCACACCGCGTTCACTGCGCAGCTGGCGGCAAAGCTGCCGAGCAGAGTCTGCTGTGTTGAGGCATGGCGGCAGCCAGAGCCGGAGGCAGAGAGGGCGCTGGCCGGCCTGCAAGATGGCACGCTCATGATCCTGGCGCCACGGGACACTGCAAGCTCCGGCGGCACCGACACCGCCCGCGCCGAGGCCGCCAAGCCGCCAGAGAGAGCGGCCACTGGCGGTTCAGAGGGGGGCAGCACCCACGGTGGTTCAAGCGGCAATGTTGGCGCCGCCTGGCGCATCGTGCAGGCCTTCCGCAGCTGGGGCGGCAATCGCAGCCTGGCACAGCTGCAGGTGGGGCATGTACTGCAGCACCCGCTGTCTTCATTGAAATGCTGGGATGACCGGTGCGCTTGCTCTGTGAGCCATGCATGCACAAGCAGCAGCTCGAGACATGATGCTGAATGCGGCGGGAAGGCAACCCGCAACCTGCGGCCCACTGCATGGTGCAGGTGTCCCCCAGCCGCGGGCTGCTGCTCAGCCTCGGTGACCAGGGCGTCAGTGTGCACCGGCTGCCGGCGTTCAAGCTGTCATGTCAGGCCAGCCGCACACGGTGAGCCATATGAGTTCCCGTTGTCAGGCACCTGCATATGCAGCTCCTCATGTGGGGGACCCGTGTCAGTGGCGGTACTGTGACCTCAGCAGCAGGCTCGATGACGAGAGCTGCGGGGATGCTGGGTGTTTGTATCTGTGCATCCGGCCATGCAGGGGCGGAAAGTGCTTTGCATGGGATGATGCACGGGCGATGCTGTGCGTGGCGGTCAAGCGGCGTGTTCAGCTGCTACACTATGATGGCTCCGACTTCATCGAATTGAAGGAGGTGGCCCTGGCGCACAGCCCTGTCAGCATGCAGTGGCTTGGCGGCAATGCTGTCTGCGTCGCCTTCAAGGCGCAGTGAGTGCATTGCAATGCAATCCATTGCTTTGCATTGCATTGCACTGCATGACTTGGCATTACTTTGCACTTTTGCGCTGCATCTCGAAGTCTCATGGAGCAGTTGCGCAGCTGATTGCCAAGATGCCGGCAAGCATTGCGGTCTGCATGCCTGTCTCTTCAGCTGTGCCCAGCAGGTCTTGTGCAGCGGCTGTCATCCTCATAACATCTTGCAGGTATCTCATCTTCGGCGCTGAGACGGGAGAACAGACGCAGCTGCCAGTGATTGGCAAGGACACACCTCCAGCCATGGCGGTGCTGCCCAGTGGCGAAGTCATCCTGTCACTGGACGGCCAGAGCCAAGTGTTTGGTGGGTTTCATCTTGCAACCGGCTGAGCAGACCGCAATGACAGCAAGGGCAGCGAAGCTTTTCACAGCTCACGAGATGACTGTTTCATCTGTGTGATAGAGAGCAGGTACGGGAATTGAAGAACGTGGGAGTATCATGCGCATGTGCAGGCAAGGACGGCAAGGCAATGAAGCGAGTGCTGCAGTGGAGCTCCCCGCCGGCTGCGCTGGCATTCTCGCAGCCGCACTTGCTGGCCCTGCTGCCGACTGGCATCGAGGCAAGGGCTCCAACATGCACGAGAAGCAATTACATGACAGATGTTGCCATATTGCACATTGCTGCGTCTCTTATGTGCTGCGTATGCATGCTCGCCTTCCACAAGCCACTGTGTATCATCAGGGTCCATGTGCGCTGTGCATGCCAGAAGTGATTCAGCAGCCTCTCTGCGCGCAGGTCGGGTCTCTGCGGGCCGCGTCGGACTACAAGCTGCTGCAGTCGCTGCCCACGCCGGCACTCACCGGCGTCAGCCCGTCCTGCGGCACGCAAGGCTGCATGTTTGCAGTGGCGGGTCAGGAGGTGTGGCGGCTGTGCCCGGTGTCGCTTCTCGAACAGGTAAGTGTTCAGATTCAAACAAATCCACTCAGCTGCTCATGATCGGCTGTGCGGTCATAAGGATGAATGCTTGAGCTGCACTCCACACCGTCGCACACCGTCTTTTGCTGTCACAGGCAAAGGAGCTGGCGGGTTTAGGCAGACACGAGGAGGCCCTGGACCTGTGTTCCCTGTGCTCCTCTGTCCAGCAGGTGAGCAATCTTTCACACTGTCACCACATGGACAAATGTCATCACACGGACAGCACAATTGGTGATGACCATTGCTGGAGTGTGCCATGCACATGGGCCCCATGATACATGCGAGATGCGCACACACACACACAATCAAGACGCAAAAGCTTCATGGTGCGCAGGCTGGCGACCGACAAGCCATGGAGGACGACCTGCACATCAAGTATGGGCACCAGCTGTTTGCCGCCGGCGAGTATGAGCAGGCAATGGTGCGTTTCTCATCTCAGTCAAACATGCTCGCTTTGGTGAACTTGTTCAGGCCACACTCCATGCGCCATTCAATGTCTGCATGCTGCATGTACTGATCAAACGTGGTTTCTTTGCCACAGGTGCAATTTGGCATGTGCTCGGCAGCCAACCCGGTGGTACTGCTGCGCCTCTTCCCCTCGCTGGCGCCTGACGCCCTGCTCGAACCCGTGCTGCACCTCTTCCCAGGTTTGTACACTTCAGCAGACAGCTGCTGCAGCCAGTCCTGGTGATGGACCTCAGCACCGTGTCGTGCCCTATTCGTCAACTTTTCGTGCATCCTGTTTGCTAGCATATCAGCAGCCGGTCTGCGGGATTGTACCAAGTGCAAGCATCGCTTGACACAGACTACAAGACGGGGGACACGGCAGAGCCAGAGGGCGAGCTGTATACACGCGCGCTCAACATGCTGCTGCCGTACTTGCTCAGCTGGCGCACGCGTCTGGCACGCGCAGAGTCCGTCGAGCAGGCGCCGCCATCTCCCACCAGACCCACGCCTGCAGCCACACCAGCACGGCCGGCAGCATCACTCAGCAGAGGCAGCCCTGCCAGGGGAGTGACAGAAGCTCCAGCAGGGCACAGCTCTGCAGCGTCGCCACCCAGGGGCGGAGATGCATCGCCTCAGGGTGCATCGCCCCAGGGTGGGGCGTCACCGCCGAGGCCGCCGCGGGAGCAGCTGGAGCTGCAGCGGCTGGAGCCGGAGCAGCGGCACCATCTGGCAGTGCTGCTGGACACAGCCCTGCTGAAGGTGTGTCATGCAGTCTGATGTGCACGATTCGCAAGCTGCATGCTCGACCGTGGTGCTGCAGTAGCTGGAATGGGTCAGGGCCACATACATGGCTTATGCCATAGTGTGTCTGTGTTCCCAGGTCTGAAAATCAGTGCAGGATGACAACATCTACCATCAATGCATGCAGGCGATGTTGGCGCTCAGTGACACAGGTCACCTGCTGCGCTTTGTGCAGCGGGACAATCTCATCGACTTGAAGGTGCGGAGTGCCTGCTGAGCCGCGTGCCTCTGTCGAGCCACTGCTGCATGGAGTGAAGGGTACTGCAACAGATCTCCAGAGTCTTGTGCTCCCTCCCACTGCTCTGGCTTGCTGCATTGTCTGGTGATCCAAGCCCTAAATGGCTCAGTATGATAACTGTTCACAACCTGCTGGAAGTGTGACCCTTGCAGCGGCGGGCTGCACAGCCAGCTGGCGGCAAATTCCTTTGGACCTCCGCACCGTGTGTGGATGTGCCAGGTCCTCCATGGTGTGATCAAAGGTTGTTTGTTCATGCTCGACAGGCTGGTCGCTCAGCACTGGCGGCAGCGGGGCGGTACAGCGAGCTGGTTGCATTACTGAGGGCACGTGGCCGACATGACGCGGCGCTGGAGCTCATACGCTCGCTGTCGCAGCAGCCGGACAGCCTGCCGGTGCCGCCCGCAGGTGCGACCCTTGGCTGCTGCGTTCCGGTTGCTGCTCACCCTGGCTGCTGCATATCTGCGGTTCTTGCTCATCATAGGAATCCATGTATCAGGCGGCACTCGGGTCTCTGGCCATTACGTCCGCAGCATCCGACAGCCCACCGGTATCGCCTCCTGCAAGCGCAAGCGTTTCCTGCTGTGCGGTTCGCTGCCGAAGTCCACTGGACGGAAAACAATGACTGCATCAAAGTGCGTCGTGTCATTGCCGCAGGGGCAGCCAAGGACTTGGCAGGGCTCCCCGGTGTGTGGGCGGCAGTGAAGTACATCCGGGCCATGGGCCCTACCGAGCTGGACCTCATTCGTGAACACTCCAGGTACTCTTTGCTGCTTGAAGGCCACAGTGAAAGCAGATATTTCGAGTGATGTTGCAACCTCGAGATGCAGCTCTGTACTTACTTTGCTGGTGGCGTGCCCGTTTTCTGCTGGAATTCGAGAGGCTCAGTCGACTGACTATACACATGCAGGTGGATCCTGCAGCAGGACTCGGAGGCGGGCATCGACATGTTCGTGCAGATGCGGCCCGCCATGCCACCGTCGGTCGTGCTGCCGATCGTGCAGGTCACTCACACCCTCCGACTCGGCAGCGTGTCTAACAGCGTGCTGCGCTCAGCACCTCTAGTCTTCAGGGCTGCCTGCTTGGCATCTTGTATGCCGAAACTTGCTCATGTTCATCTATCAACTCGTTACATATCTGTTATATGCAGGCGGAGGCCCCGCACCTGGCAATCTCGTATCTGGAGGCTGCGCTGGCCGCTGGTACCGCGTCGCACGTGCGCTATGACAACGAGCTGGCCGTGAAGTACCTGGAGCTCGCACTCGGCGCCGATGACTGCGCAGCTCCCGCCCAGCAGGCAGTGTCGCAGGCAGACGTGCTTGAGCGCCTGAAGACCCTGGTAAGTGGCCCTGCCATCTGCAAGCTTTCGCTGCATTCTGGTGCGACGGTCTGATGTTCACCGCCATATCCAGATGCTCACCTTGCTAACCGCCTGGTCGAACAAACAGCATCTATAGAGGTCGGCTGCAGCTGCCAGCAGCCTTGCTCCCAAGCATGCAACCCACAGCTTCCACTGCAACCTGAGCAACAGCGTGTTGGCGCAGCTGGCCGAGTCGCAGCACATAGACGCGGACCGGCTGCTGCGGATGGTGCCGGCGGGGCGGCTGCTGGAGGTGCGCGCCCTGCTGCTGGAGCGCTTTGGCCGCCACCAGGAGATCCTGCGGTGCGTCTACTCCAGAGTCTCGATACACAGCGGAAAGCAAGGAGGATTATTGGTATCATTCCCCTTGTAGACAGCTCCGCATTGCATAGATTGCCATGTTTTCATTACACAGTAGAATGCTCTGCATTGTAAAGATTGCCATGTGGTGATGGACCTGAACCATCAGCCGCCAATACAGGTTTTGAGACCAAGTAGCTGCACTGGGTTGTGTATGGTCTGCGCAGAAGGCACGGCTGGCGAGAACATGTAGAATATGTGTGTCAAGACATGCACCCAATCCATGCAGCCATGCAATACCGTCACCATCTGCTGCAGGATCTATGTCGACGAGCTGCAGAAGCCTGCGCTGGCGGAGGCCTACTGCGACCGTGTGTACGCCAAGGCGGCCGCAGCGCAGCGGCAGCCCGCCAGCAGCAGCGACGAGCTGCCGATCGGCGGCGCGGCAGCCAAGCCACCGGGCAGCATCTACCTGCAGCTCATACAGGTGCAGTCGCTTTCCTTCTGGATGCGCCCTCATATGCTCCGGCAGACAACAAGCTAGATGAGCGGGTCCGCTCGAGGTATGCAATGACTCTGGGACGATGACACTGCATGTTGGCTGGCATCACATGAGCCCACTCTTGAAATGAGCTGATGTCGTTTCTCTCACTAGGTGTTCCTGAGCCCCAGCCTGGCAGTGCGCGGCAAGGGGCCTGCAGCCCTGGCGGAGCGCCATGCGGAAATGGCGCGCATCCTCAGCCGCAAGCATGCCCGCATCAACGCCGTGCACGCGCTGACGCTCATCCCCAGCGAGGTGCACCCAAGACTCTTGTTGCAAGCAAGTTGCACGGAAGATTGGAGGTCGCTGCGGTGATTGGCAGCTTCTTCTGCCGGAAGGCATTCTCAAGATCCCATTTGACACCAGCATGCCCTATCCTGTGCTGTGAGAGCATCTGTGCATGGTGTGGCGCATTTAAACCCCCGATACTCTGGCGAGATGTTGCGTGCAGCTGGAGCTGGCGACGATCCTGCCGTTCCTGGCGGGAGCGCTGCAGGGGCTGGGCGAGCAGCAGCGCTCCACGGCCATCATGCGCTCCCTGCGGCGTGCCGGCAACCTCAACTCGCGCGCCGAGCTCGTGCGGTGCCGCCAGCGGTCAGCTCGTGCCTACTCCCCACTCACTCCACTTTCTTAGCTGCATGTCGTGTCTTTTCGTGTCGCTCCGTCTGCCAGCACCTGTTAGCAGTGCTGACGCCCCAGATACCCCCTCTAAAATCATCTGGCTATAAGGTCGATATTTGCAGGCAGCCGCACATGTTGCAGTGGTGGGAATGACAACAGCCCAATGTCGTCCAGTTGATGTGCAAAGTCGCTTCTCCCAACCGACATCAGGTCAGTGACGGTCACAGAGGAGCGGGCGTGCTCCATCTGCTTCAAACGCATCGGCACTGCTGCCTTCGTAGCCGCGCAGGACGGCTCGCTGCAGGTCAGTAACAAACTTACTGCCCGTTGAGTTCCTGGAATGCGTGCTATGTTTGTATTTTTGCCACCTGATGAGTCCTGTGTTACAGAGGTTCGAACTCACAAGCTGATATTTGATGCCTCATCAATGTGTCGCAGCATTTTAGCTGCTGCAAGCGCGCCCCGCAGCCACCACCGCTGGCGCGTCAGCCGCTGGCGCCGCATCAGCCGCTGCCTGTGCTGCAGGGTGGCGCGGCCTGGGCCCGCAGCAGCAGTTTTGGCAGCGCCGTGTGAGGTGCCTGGGTGCGCCAGGGGCGCGAGGATGCATGCAGGTGGGTGTTGAGCCTGGGTAGTTGTCGGCTTGACTTGCGGAGGGCTTGTGCCAGCTTGATCTGTTCCTGACAACGTTCCTGAAGACGTCCCGTGTGTCCACATGTGACCCGCCTCCAGCCAGTGCTTCACACAGGATGTCCCAGTATAAATTACAAGGACACCCTTCTCCTGCTGTGAGCGAGATCCTCATTCCACGTGTTGCTCTTCTGCAGGTCCAGGCTGCTCAATCCAGGAGCGAGAACCGATGGCAGCCCTGCACAGAACCCAATTGCGCTCAGGAGGCGTCTTGGCATGCGACAGCCGCAATTGAGCGAGATTGAATGGACGGTGCAATACGATTAGAAAACCCAGCTGGTGTGTGAAAGTGTCAGGTTCTGTCGTGCTCAAGTGCTGACACGACCCACCGCATGTCATGTTCTGCGGCTGCTGCCTCCTGAAGGAACTTTTCTCTGTGTGAGATGTGCCAGGGTGATTATCAGACAGCATGGCCGCTCTACAGACAATCTCTGCAACAGATTCTGCAATTTGAGTGCAATACCTGACAAAGGTGCTGTAAATGAGCATACATGCGGCTACACTACCTCTGCGCCGTCCTGTCCCTCTTGATGCTGTCCTGCTGCTCTGTCGCGGCCTGCACCTTGGCCCTCGAGGCCTCCAGCACATCCTGCGCATGCCCCAGGGGTTGACGAGTCAGTCCCGCCAAAGCTTGCTTGTTTTCACCTACCGTGAAACAGCCGCACAGCAGCATCATGGTTTGCAGTAGGCATCCGACTAAAAATTCACAGAAAGCTCGATACACACAGCGCCGGCCCGACAGCGGACGTTTCTGTGTGTCACCCGTAGGTGTGCAGCATGTGACTCTCCGGCCCTCTGCGAATCGAGCCTGGCCTTCACTGGTCAATGTACGTGCTCAATTGCTGAGCAGCCGACACAGACATCCAAGCCATGTGTGTCAGCTCAGTTAGTTGGTGGCGAATTGCACCATGCACATCTTCTGTACATCAGCATCCGCCCCATGAAGGAAGCACCACACCTGCTTGGCGGTGATGCCCCATGCGCATCTGCTGCACGTCGGCAGCCAGCCCCGTCTCCTGCGCTTCCCTCTTTCACCCGCATTGCTGCTGTTCTGAAGGCCGAGGTTGCATGGTGTAATTTTAGGACATGCAGGGAGTGCGCACTTGCTGGCTGGCACTCTCCACATGCATAGAGCATCTGATGCGCACCCGCAACCAAGCTCCTGCCTCCTGCGCTCCTGGACAGGCTTTGCATCTCAAACTTGTCAGGGAAGTCGGGTGTGTACACAAGCTGACGATCGTGGCGCACCTGCTTGGCATCGAACTCGACGCACATTTGCTGCACATCGGCGGCCAGCCCCGCCTCCTGCGCTTCTGGGCAGGCTCGGCAGGCTTTGCACTTTAAGCTTATGGGAAAGCTGGGCGTACAGAGAAGCCGGAGTACAGGGCACACCTGCTTGGCAGCGACCTCCATGCGCATCTGCTGCACGTCGGCGGCCAGCCCAGCCTCCTGCGCCTCTGCCGCCCGCGCCGCCGCGGTCAACTCCTCCAGCTGCACCTTCACCGCTTCATTGGCCTGCAATCGAAAGTTAAATCATCTAGTGGTGGCACACACTGCCTCAGCACACTGCAGCATTGGAGCTGTTGATCATTGGATCCGAGGTTTATGGAATGCAGGGTTGCAAGTGCACTCTGAGGGTTGCAAGTGCACGCTGACCTTGGCCGCCTTCTGCTGGTCCTCCTTCGTCTTGTGGATGCTGTGCTCTGCAGCAGGCACAACGTCTTCATTGGATCGCAGGGTTCGGATGATCAGGTGACTGGCCGAGCCCAGCTACCTACTACAGCTGCAGAGCTGATTGACTGCATACCGATCTGGCGGAGCTGCAGCGAGTGCTGCTCCAAGAGCCGGCGCACATTGAGCAGCGTATCGCTCTGCTGTTGGCCCGCTGGATATTGCGGCAGTGGCTGTCTCGACAACATTCCTGTTGCACGGGCTGGGTCCAAGTTCAAACCACACTGCTATGCGATGTGTCGGGGAGGCACATGCCACCACTGATGGCACCACCTGGGCCAGGTGCCGTCTAGCTGCAGATTGCCCGCTGTCCGAAGAGGCCGTGAGGTTGCAGCAGTTGCCTACTCGTGACGATTGGAGGGGAGGGGCAGAGAGATGCTGCAGCAATGAACCCTTGACTCGGAAATTTCTTTCGCTGTGAGGAACGCCTTTCTTATGCCTTTCTTATGCTCGAGACTGTTAAATTGCAGACCACATACATAGACCTGCATTGCGGTTCTCCCACCGCTATCACTTGCAGCAGGTTTTGCAGCGCCCAGTCATGTCATGCACTGCTGCCGATTCGCTGTGCTGCTGTCTGTGCTAGTCCCTTCAGCTCCTCCGACTTGAATTGCCCCTCTGCTGACAGCGCCTACACACAACACACAGGATGCTATGTCGACAGGGCGCGCTTGCGGCAACGGATTCCACAGTGCACTGCAAAAAGTCTCAGTATGACTGCGGTGCCAGCAGAATTTGACTCAAGAGTGCACATTCAGACACAAGTGACACTGCAGCGCCAGCAAATCCTTTATAACGAAGCACAAGCGCCGTTTGTGTTTAGTTACAGAGGCACGCAAACACTGGCACACCTGCAGAGTGTCCCCGACGCCCGCCTGCTGCAGGGCCGCCGCGAGCTGCGGGCTGGCGCCCGCGCAGGTGTTGATGCAGCGCAGTGCGCACCTCCGCACCCCCTGCCGCACCCCCTCCGATGGACTCTGCAAGCAGATTGCACAACCCGTATCAACTGAGGATATGGAGATACGCACTGCCATGTGCATGTGATGTGCAGGACCTGTCCTTTCTTGCACGAATAAAGCTCGGCAGCCACTCGGTTCCGGCTGCAGATGCGGCGCAGCTTCACAGCAGACCTGGACTGGCTCACCTCATTGTTGGCCTGCAGCATTTGCCTGAGTGCGGGCGCCACGCCCTGCTGCACGAGGCTGCCGACAATGCGGCTGTCCCCTCCTGAGATCAGACTGCCTGCAGAGGGCAATGTCGTTGCAACTCGATGCCATGATGATAGAAAGCGCTGCCATGTTGCATACGCCAGCCAGTATCATGGTATAAGAATCTAGCAAGAAAGGGAGTGTCCTATCTGAAGCTGTGGTAGGGCACGTCAATGGCGGCATATGTGAGACACGCTGGTAGAAGTCACCATTGGTCAGCCCTGCCAGCAGCGGCTGAAAGCCATCAGCCTTTGCTGCAGGCACCGCAATACCCAGCAGTAATGCCACAGGGTCTACAGAAAGTTGGAGAATGCGCGCCACCTTGTATGTAGCTCACCTATGGCGGCGGACGCGAAGCACAGCGCCTGGGGGTCGCTGCAGTTGAGCCCCGTCAGCAGCATCGGCAGGCCGTCAACCGTGCTGCAAGCGCCGCGATAGAGACACAGACTCTGAGAAGGGTCGGAGGGTCTGCGCGACCTCAGCAACACCTCACCTATGGTGGCGGAAGCGAAGCACTGCGCCTGGGAGTCGCTGCAGTTGAGCCCCGTCAGCAGCGCCGGCAGACCGTCCACTGTGCTGCAAGCGCCGCAATAATGACATAGTATCTGACAAGGGTCGGAGGGTCTGCGCGCCACCTCTGAGACACCTCACCTATGGCGGCGGACGCGAAGCACTGCGCCTGGGGGTCGCCGCAGTTGAGCCCCGTGAGCAGCGCCGGCAAGCCGCCGGCCTCGGCCAGCGGTGCCGCGCACCCCGGCGAGGAGGCCACCAGGTGCGCCAGGGCGCCGACGCCCCACCGCTGCAGGATGTGGTCCTTGCTGCGTCCCGCCCAGTGCGCCACACCTGGCACCGGCAATGTGAAACATTTGCACAAATATCTACACATGAAGGCTACACGTTAGCTGATTTGGACCTGGCATTGGCATTTAAATTGATCATTTCCCCAGTTTACCACGCATTGGGCAGACGCAGCCTGGGCCAGCGCTCACATGGACCTGGTGCTGGAATGTTGGCGACACACTCAAGGTGCTGATTGATCTGGCAAGACACGGCCGCCCTGGGGTTGCTGTGCATATGTGTTCGGATGTCTGGGGGTGCGGGACGGGGCCCTTGTGGCTGCTTACCCAGCCCTTCCTTCTCATCCCGCAAAGATTGCAAAATGCAATGACGGTCTGGCAGCATGGTACAGGGCAATGTGACTGGGCAGCCCGCCTGTCCTCTTCGTTGCCCGCAGGACCCTTTACCGCCGCAGCAGCAAAGCACCTCATAGCAGGATATAGTGCTGCTGTCCAGGGGTGCATGGCCGGGCAGCACAACTCACAGCGTGTGAGGTTGCTGGCACCGCAGGTTGGCGGCAGGGGATACTGATGACAACTACTAGTATCTCCTGGTGGCGGCCTCCTTGCTGCCAACCAGACCCTTCGTAATTGCCTAGTAAGGTTGCGTGACAGTGCCACCGCAGTGTGGCAGCATAGCACAGGGCACGCACGACCTGGCGGCCCACCTTCGAGCGTCTGGGGGTGTCGGCACAGCAGAGCGGCGCCCTCCTTGCTGCCCGCGAGGCCCTTCACCGCAGCGGCGATGAAGCGCTCCTCCTCCATCGTTGACACCGCATCCATAGACGCCGGCACCTCCGAGGCCGATGCATACGAACCCGCCACACTGCCAAACTCGTGGACCTGTGGCATGCGTGGCAGGTCAATTGAATTGCAACTGGATTGGCACTTGAGTCACCTCTGAGGCAATCGATACATGACCTCTTCATACCAGAGCGTAGGCTCAACAATGGTTTGCAGATCAGAAAGGGGCTATCTCCAGGTTTGAAAGTTTGCATGCTGTAAAGTGTGCGAGACACTCAAAGGTGTGCCAGCGACTCACGAGGCGGGCGGCCTGGGTGGCAATCTGCTCAGCAAGGCCCGTCTTGATGAGAGCTGTGTGCATGTCGCGGTCTCCTGCCAGCTCAGCTACGCACCTGGCTGCCTGCAGAAATGGTTTGGGAAAAGTATTAGTGTGATATGAGATCGAGGCAACAAAGCAACAGGGTGAGCCACCTTGCAGCACTGTGCGGAACAAAAGGATGATGCAAAGGTGCCACCTGCGCCTGCGCCGCCTGTCCGTCATCCAGGCCCTCTTGCCAGTTGCCCTCCGCCTACAATAAATATGGGAAGAGCTGCAGCTGTCATGGACGTTTTCAGCACGAGTGCTGCTTGTTGCACACGATGCTTCAAAAGGCAGTGTGCTTGCCCACCCACGTTCGTTTC
The DNA here is from genome assembly GCA_036584455.1 of Tetratostichococcus sp. P1. Classification (NCBI taxonomy): domain Eukaryota; kingdom Viridiplantae; phylum Chlorophyta; class Trebouxiophyceae; order Prasiolales; family Stichococcaceae; genus Tetratostichococcus; species Tetratostichococcus sp. P1. Next base: position 4,330,872 of record BTPI01000001.1, read on the forward strand.
TTGGCATCTACATGCCATTCTGCACACCTTCAGGGCGGCCAGCAGGTGAGGCGCAAAGTCCGGCAACGCAAATGCTACACGGTGGGCCTGCGGTGCCTTCATCAGGTCTGCCGTGCATGTCAGCGCAATGTTGCGCACCTGCACCGCAGCATTGCTTCAGGCTAAGCGTGAAGGTGGGAGCATAGGAGTTGCACATGCATTTTCAGGCTGTCGTGCCCCTTGTGATTGCCACCGATGCTGGGGAAATGGCATGCTTGAAGAAGTGCTCTTGGGCAGCCGTTGTCCAAAAAGGGGTGCAGTACACAGGAGACGACCACCCCAGCAATTCGACTGGCACCTGCGGAATGAGGCGCTCATCCGCAACTGACACCAGCAACGCCTCCAGCACCCCCGGCGTGCTGAGGATGGCATCATGGTGGTCCACGTACATGGTGAGCGAGCTGAGCATCGCCACGGCCCGCTCCTTGTCCGAAGAGCTGCCGCTCGACAGATCTTGTGCCAGCTGCTGTAGGGCCTCTGCATGACAATGTGACCAGGCGCTGAAGCGTCCGGCAGCCAAACATGTATGAAACATGCGTGCCAGGTCGTTTGCATGTTGCAGAGCCATCCCTCCTCCCCAATGTGCATGCAAATGCAATCAGCGTCGTTGGTCGTGCACCTGGTTCGAGGCTGTCGCTATCCAGCAGAGCAGGCTCGGCAACGCTCACAGCTGCTGCAGTGACGGCTGCCATTGCTATGCCCACTGAGCCGAAGCCCGAGGCAGTGATCCTGCTGGCCGGACCATGCAGGTGAGAAGCAGCCACCTGCACTTGCGAGCAGATCCTGTGAATACATCACATGGCCACATGCCTTGTACCAAGTGGCAGCTCCCAAGTGCGCAGCCGCACATGCACATGCATGCACATGCAAGAGGTGCACACCTCTGTGCTGCGCGCTGCAGCAATGCTGGCAGCTGCAGTCCACGGCACCGCAAATGCGCTGCTGCTGGATATTCTGGCTCGTGCTGCCGCCGCCAGCAGTTTCTCCGCTCGGCGCATGCTTGCGTTGCTGCTGATTTTGAAACTCAGCAGCCGTTGCTTTCTTGTCGTAGCAAGGGAATGAATTGATCAGATTCAGAGAGTGATGACGAGTCTGGGAGCCGCTGCACTGAGATTGAGCGAGAGGTGCGTTGGTGCGAAGCTGCTATCGATCGCAAGTATTGAGCAGCGGCGCGACCACTGTTTGCAACTGCTCTCAGTCAGTAACCGAATCAATCTTCTCAGGCTTTACAGCCTGAGAAAGGGATGATCGGAACAAAGTGCCAAGCTTCCTCGGCTTTCTCAGCTTCCTCTGGTTATGTCATGTTTAGCCGTGGCATTGCAGGTGTCCTCACGGCTTGCACTTGCTATTGCAGCTCCTACACGTCCTCCGTATATACTCGAATCGATTGCTGAGGTGGCTTGAATCGCTCTGCAAGTGCGAGTCGAAACAGTCGCGCATCTGAAGACAGGGCATCTGTCTGCGCTTTCCTCTTCAAATCCCCTTTCACGCGGCAAAGCCGCGATGGCATCGTCCAGACTAGGCCTCAGACGGCTAGCTTTACATATGTCAACCCAGCAGACGCGATCGTACCACATCCCATACGTCATTGAGACCACCGCTCGCGGCGAGCGCGGCTTTGACATCTACTCGAGGCTACTGCGGGACAGAATTGTCTGCGTCAACGGACCCATAGACGACCACATGAGCAACTCCATCGTGGCGCAGCTGCTGTATCTTGAGTCAGAGCACCCAGACAAGCCAGTAGGCGTCCTGGCACTGCATGTGTGCAAGAGATGCATGCACACTGTGTTGGGAGATGCACCGTCGATGCCCCATGCCTGGCGGAAACGCCAAGCTGTTATGCATCTGCAGATCAGCATGTACATCAACTCGCCGGGCGGCGTGGTCACAGCGGGCATGGCTGTGTATGACACAATGCAGGTGCTGAATGAGGTGGCACATCCGACATGAGACAGCATGCTGCCATCGATGATGCTGGGAGCTGCGGCTGCAGATAACACTTGAGTGACTCAATGTTGTTTCATTGACTGAAGTACCTCCGAAATCCCATCCACACCATGTGTGTGGGCCAAGCGGCGTCGATGGCGTCGCTGCTGCTTGCTGCGGGCGAGCCCAGCCAGCGGCGGTCGCTGCCCAACAGCCGCATCATGCTGCACCAACCGTCTGGCGGAGCCTCGGTACGTGCTTGCTATGCAGCTGCAAACCACACTGCAGTGTCCGAGCCATGCAATCAATGCGGTACTTTCTGCATTTACATGGTTCCTGAGCTCTGAAAGACATCACCGATTCGTGATGCGTGTGAACAGGGGCAAGCTTCCGACATCGAAATCCATGCCAGGGAGATCATCAAGCTGCGTGAACGCCTCAGCCGCATATATGAGCAGCACACCAGCCAGCCGCTCGACATCATCGGTGAGCATTGGCGTATATGTGATGGAGCGTGCAGAAGTCCGTCGAAATGGTGCATTGAAGATTAGCAACGATAACTCTGTGTGCAGGGCGGACGTTGGACCGAGACACTTTCCTGTCGGCTCATGAAGCACTGGAATGGGGGCTGATTGACGAGGTTGTCAATCAGCGGCCCTTGCCTGCCACCGCTAGCTGAAGCCTGTGCCACGTCACGGCTCATGGAACATTCTTTGCTCCTGCATCTCGGACACTGTACACTAGCTCGAGTTTGTAAGTATTTGGAAGCATGGGGTAAATGTGAGACAGACACCAGATATGGGGTGTTGGATTGTACCGATGTGACGGCGGGTGACAGCCAATGCGGAGCAACTGAGTGGGCACGCCACCACCTTCAGCACTTCTCGCCGCTCTCCGTCTTCTGCGCCTACACTACGGTCGTGACGCTTAGCATTGCTGCAGAAAGGGAGTAGTGATCCGCCAATTACACCGCCAGGCGACAGCAGTTGACACGTTATAACCCTTTGTGGAAATCGTTGGGAATCTAATCTGCCAGCTCTGTACAGCATGCGGGTTCAAAGGCTCGTAGCGCGCGTTTCCGTCCGCCGGGCTGCACGAGGTGACTCAGAAGCCGATAGCGCGGCTGAGTCGAGGGCGGTCTGGCCGGCAGAAGCCGCAGACCAGCTTGTGTTGCCAAACAAAAACTTCGGTCCTAAGGCCCGCACCAGCAGTTGTTGCTTTGCGCAGTCACCATTCCGACACAGCAATCCCGCTCCCTTGACACCTGCTTGATACCAGTCCAACAGCGTGCTGCAGCGCGGGCGGCGTGCCGAGGTGAGTCTGCTTTGCCTTACCTAGGCCATCACGTAACCCCAGACGAATTCGCGTTGCCACCGGCACACACTCCTGCGCACCTTGTAGTCTCTATATACCCCTGCACGACTATTTTGCTGCCAGCTTGGCAATTCCGACAGTATTCAGGTCGCTTGTGACTGTTTGCAGGTAGTGACGCTGCCCAGTCATAGTCATAGGGTTGTCGCGGCCGCCGTCACTTCCTGCATGCACAGTGGAGCTGCGATGCATCGTTGCTGGCCCAGCTAGATGTGTTGGAATGCCTCAGAACCTCAGGACGCCTCCAGAGCTACGCCACAGCAAAGTCAGCGATCAGTGGGCGACTCCCCTCGGCGGCAGGTTTTTGTAGGTGACAGGTTGAGTGCAGCGCGCAGCCCTCGACTCTGCGACACTTTCACTCATGAATGGAGCGCCTCCAATGCCACGGCCACTGCACGTGCCCGTGATGACGGCATCTGCTGATCCACAGCATGCGACACCTGCCCCCACACTGCCGATGGCGGCGGTGGCGAAGTCAGCATTGCTGCAGCCGCCCGCTGCTGCAGCAGCAGCTCAGCTTGCGCGTCCACAACCGCAGGAGGCAGTGCCGCCTGCAGCAAGCATGCAGTGCACGCAGCAGCGGCCGACTGCCACTGTACCGCGATGTGCTTCAATGGGCATCCTGCCAGCTGCTCTCCTGACCAAGATTGCGGCCATTATACCTGAGGAGGATGCCGAGAAGCTGCAACGCCAGGTGGTGCTGATCCAGAAGCAGCATGAAGCGCTGCGATGCGCACAGGCGCTGCAGGCCGAGCTGCTGGGCGGAGGCGCAGCAAAGCCAAAGCCTGCAATAGCCGCCGCGCTCACCAATGGCTCGGCTGCAGCAGGTGTGGATGAATCTCTTTTGATTTACGTATGCATTGTAATGCACACGTCGCCCTAGCTGTCATCTTTTGGGACTGCGCAGATGCCATTTGGAATGCAGAGGTCATGTCATGCAGATCATGTCATCCCCTCTCAGGGCCAGGTGTCGCAACAGTAGCGCCGGCAGCCTCAGTAGGGAACACGGACCCGGGACGCCTCATGCCGCTGCCGCCCGCGCCCTCGGACGCAGCTGCGGCAGCCGCCGAGGCAGCAGCGGCGGCCGCAGCGGCTGGCGCGGCTGTGGCGCCGGCCCCGGCGTCGACAAAGGCGCAGCTCTCGGCGGTGGCGGAGCAGCGGCTGCTGGCGTTTTTCTCGCTGCAGGACTCGCTCACCAAGGACGAGGCCCGCATGCTGGCCAACCGGGTGTGTTTCTTGGGTGTCTGTGCCATTCTTGATGTTGACCCACTGGCTTCCGCTGTATGCTATGTGGGAAAAGCCCCTGGTCTGGTGCCTCGCTGGCTGGTTGTATTGCCGATGTCAAGCAGCAGGCCCTATAACTTTCTTGCTACTTGATCTGCAGTGCGGCTGCACGGAGGACGCGGTGCGCTCATACTTCACAAAGCTGCGCAACACGGTGCGATCCTTCATCCAGCGGGCCCACCGTCGCGCCGGCGGCCGCACCGCCCCCGCAGCCGCCCACGCCACTGGTCAGGTACCCCCCTTGCGACCCCTCGTCACCTTGCTGATAAGTTGTAAAGAGACAGTATCACTGCAGTGTTTGCCGCCACAGCAACAGCTTGACATGGACGGTCCACCATCACGGGTCGCAGAATGAGTGACATAGTGTCTGTGAAGATGCTGTCCCGTCTGCACCGCAACGACATTTGGCTGTCTAATGCTGCAGTCGCGCCAGGGTTTGACCACCGCGGCTCCCGCCGCCGCAGCCCCCGTGCTGCCGCCGGGTGTGGATAGCGCCACGATGCAGGGCGTGGCCGCCGCGGCAGGCCTCACTGGCGTGTGGACACCACCTCCAGCAGCGGCTGCTCCTAGTGGCGAAGACACAGCAGCACCAGGTGTCAAAGCTGCCAAGTGCATAGATGACACTGACATTGCTCTTATGTTGAGCTGGCATTGGCATATAGGACCTTGCACAACAATGAGGACGTGATCCACGGCAGCCCCGATGAACGCGAACCTTTGTTCTCAGACCCTTCACCTGATGGCCGCAGACCTGGGGACCCTGGAAGCGGAGGAAGCAGCCCGCAAGCGCAGCCTGGCCAAGCTGCAGGCGCTGCTGGATGGTGGCGGCGGCATCGCCGACCCCGACAAAGCAGGTGCAGGAATGCAGCAGTGACAGCACGACAAGTACAAGCATGGACCAGCAGCTCCTGATTGTGTTACCGCCAATTGTGCTTGGCGCGCTTGGTTGCTCCGCAAGTCAATGCTATGAAGTTGATGGTACAGCAGGACGCACAGCCCACATGAGACGAGCATCAAACTTCTGTTTACTTCTGTCATGCTGCAGGCCCCTTCGCGGCGCTGATGCAGACGGAGGGCAGCGTCTCGGTGCGGTCGGCGCAGCTGCAGGCGGTGCTGGCGACGTCGAACAGCGCCACGCTGGCGCGGCTGGTGGCTGCCGGCACCTGTGCCACCCTGCTGGCCGCCTGGCTCACTGTGCGCTGCCTCCTCCAGCGGATGTGACAGCACGTTGAACCTTTGCCATCAAGACAGACTTGACAAACGACATCACAGAGGCACCGCAGTGAAAGATACTGGTATCACTGATGGGTGCCTGCATCGTCCTGCTGCAGTCGTGTGAACGAAGGTCCTCCGAGATGTCAGGAATGGGCATTTTCTGATTCTGAACGCAGGAAGCGGAGGCTGACCGCCAGAAAACCTTCCTGCGGCTGGCGCTCAATGCCGCGGCAAAGCTGCCGTGGACGCTGCCGCTCATGCGCTCAGGCACCTTCCTGCAAGTCGTGACCCGCCTGCAAAAGAACCAGTGCGCATCTCATGCCAAGTGCTTCAGCTCTGGCATTCCGTGCTGAGGATGTTTTGCATAAGACTCGGATGAGGGTAGCCTGCCTGGCGGTTTGATGGCTCGGCATGGGGCACACACATGTTGCATTTGAATGGCCAACTGGCGATCACCTTTCGCCAATGCCTGTGCTGCTGTTCTCCGAACACGAGCCCTGAGGGTGACAGTCCGGTTCGTCATTGCTGCAGGGTGCTGCACGTATCCGCGGAGGCGAGTCGGGTGCTGCACATCTGGGGCCGGCTAGAAAGTCCATACCTGGAGACACTGGCAGCTTCCGACGCTGCACCGCCGCCGCAGTACCAGGTACACCTTGTGCTTCTGCCTTGAGAGGAATGCTTAACATTCGGCAAGGAATCCATTGTCGCCTGCATCTGTGAGAACTCTGCTTCTGTCTATCCTGGCCTACCTGCTCGACTGCTTGGACATGACTCGCAGCTGTCGTGCCCTTGCAGCCGCCGCGCACCCTGGCCTTCTCGGGGGACCCTGCTCCGGCCCCTGCAGCAGCGCCACAGCCCGCTGCCGCGGCGCAGCACTCTGCCGCCGCACAGGCCGCTGCGCATCTGGCCGCCAGTCGAGCCCAGGTTGGCTTCCAGACATGCCACTGTGACGAAACCTTCAGATGCTGCTAGCAAACCTCACCTCCGGGTCCAGCTGAGATGGCGCCAGGGATGCTTGCCTGTCTGATTTGGCCCAGAACTTCTTTTGCCATGCGAGCGTCAGTGGCTTTCTGCAGGTGTCCACCCCTCACCTGGTGGTCAGCCGTCCCGCAATCGCAGTCGCCGCCGCCGGTGGCCCGGCAGCAAGCAGCGCCTGGCCTGTGCCCGCGGGTCAGACGGCCCAGCAGATGCTGCAGCAGCAGCAACAGCAGCAGCAGCAGCAGCACCAGCAGCAGCATCAACAGGAGCTCGCGTGGCAGACCATGCAGCAGCAACAGCAGCAGCAGCAGCAGCAGTGGCTGCCGCAGCAGCAGCAGGCCCCTTCCCAGTGGGCGCAGCCCCAGCAGCCGCACCAGTCGCAACCCCCACAGCTGGCGGCCGCGCACCACAAGGTCCGCCATGCCGGCACCAAGGTGAGCAACGGACCCGTGTCAACGATCCGGTGCATGAGCATCGTGACCGCGGGCTTGCCCATGGTGTGCTGGCCGCCACTCGAGCATTGCACACGCATGGAGGTGTGGTTGTGCAGTTAATCAGAATTGCACTTGGGTTCTGATTGCATCTGCACAGCAACGATGCCTCCAGCGACGCCTCCGACTGCAGCCTTGCCTGAGTTTGGCACATGCTGTGCAGGCGGTGGCAGTCAGCAGCGGCTTCGTGCGTGGGTACCAGGCCATCAAGTGAGCACATCGTACCATGTGTTGCCAGGTTAAGCCGTCTCCAACGGCATGAGTTCACAGGCACTGTCCGCTGCAAAGATGCTAACAGGTGTTTCCATGATTCGCTTCTCACAGGCAGGCCAGAGCACAGAAGCAGCCCGATCTCAAGCAGGTGCCTGCCAATCTGCACTCAGGATGTCCATCTCGGAATGCAGCTTGCCCAACACCGCCATTTCCCCAGTAGCTGACCACACGTGCCGCGCATCATCTGACGAATCTTGTGCTCAACCTGCGTCAATGGTTCCGCGTCAGACGATGATACTCAGATGCCTGCCTTCTCTCTGAACGCTTGACTATTGCCTGGATGCGTGGCCTTTTCCTGTTGGGCAGGTGCGGCAGGTGGAGAGGGCGCGGCTGGCCAGTACCGCCCTGCCGCCCGGCAGCAACAAGGCCAAGGCCCAGAAGACTGGGCTCCACCCGCAGCAGCAGCCCAAGGGGGTCAAGCGCCGGGCGAGCACAGGAAACGACCTGCTGTCGGCGGCGAACAAGCGGACGGCAGGCCAATCTGTGGCGCGGGCCAACCAGCCGCAGACCATGGCACAGGTGCGACATGCTCGCAATGTAACAGTGGACGGCCTCAAGGTTAACAGTCGGATTTTTTTGGGGCAGGACTCAATGACATCCTGCGTCGCCTACATCATCCTGCATGTGTTTCAGCCAATGGTGTCTATTCCCATTGCTGCGGAATCGATAAATTTGTATGGTCGGACTTTGCTGTGGTCTGTCACCAGGCTGCGCCGCATGCCAGAGCGTGCACACTTGCCTCACCCGTGGCTGCTGACACACGCATCTTGGGTGTGCCTGCCAACAGGTGCAGGCGCAGGCTGTGTCGGACCACAGGCGCCACCGCATCTGGCTGACCCACCAGGTCTCTCAGCTGGCGGAAAAGGTGCAGAGCCCTGTACTCCCAATCCACACAACCCACTTGCTGGTAGCTCTCTCGTTCAGTTGCATGGCCTGGTGCAGGGTGTCATGCATTGGAGCCCAGTGGCTGTAAGGCAGAGAATGTCTTGCCTGGCGACCTCTGCGTGCCAGAGTCTGCCGTCCCAACTGCCTCTGCAACCGTGCAGTCTGACCACCTCCATCCTGAACTGCCATCATAAACGATAGCATTCCCCCGCTCCATGCAGGCCAAGAAGGATGCAGAGGCGGTGAAGCACCGCCTGGAGCTCATGCAGGCCGCACCTGGGCTGCGCTGGCCGCCGCCAGTCGCACAGGTGAGGAGACTGAATGTGTACGATCATGTGTGTGTCAACCTGTGGACATTCATCCCATTGACAAGTGTGGATCGTCCTACGCGATGTTCTCGCCTCTATGTTTGTTAAAGGACGCTGACCATTGAACAATCAAGATGGTGCACTTGTGAAATGCTGGCTGCGGGAACGTATGAGTGATGTTAACAGGACTGTGTAGTCGTGTCTGTTTGCATCTCAGACGAGCTTGCCATCGCTTTTTGCGACACGCTCGTATCACTGCTGCAGGTGCTGCCGACAGAGCTGCCACCTGGCTGCGGTGAGGAGAGCGCTGAGCTGGCCATGCAGCAGAGGCGCTGCGCGCGGCAGGCAGCGACGACCTACGTCCTGGAGGTGTGTATCTGCTGCAGAGCTTATTTTCGTCATCCCATCTTCATCTGGGTGCGTCATGTAGCTCATGCTGCACTCTGTTTGGTCGTGCGTTTGAGCGCTAGCTTGCTTCTTGGAATGAGCAGGACCTCATCCCAGACAGCCCGTCAGAGCCGTGGGAGGCTGCACCGGCGCTGCAGCCGGACTACCTGTTGCCGCGCATCCCATTTGTGCCCCAGAACCCCATCGAGACGCAAGACCAGGTGCAGTATATAGTTATTGTATACATGTTGGTGACTTGCGTGATGGCAATCAGCGGCCGCAATGCCCCGCAATTGTCATATGCAGGAGCTGTGCGTGGTGTGGCTTGTGTGCTGTCAAGTGTCCGCAGCATTCTTGCCAGTGCCTGTAGCATATAAGTGAACCTCCGCAAGGGGGTGTGTTGACACCTGACAGTGTGATGCGGCTGTGCAGATCACGAAAATGGTTCAAGCCGGCGTGCGGCTGCCCACGTATGTTGGCACACTGCAGAACCGCTAGCCGCTGCACTGAATTTGCCATGGTCAGCAGCCGCCAATGCTTATGTAGTTGAGAAGGGCTATACCTGTCAACTTGTGAGCAGCAACCGGAATGAGGGCTACGTGTTTTCATACCTGACAAGTTCACTGCTCAGGACCAAATCTGGTATGAAACATGGTTTGAAACGCTCACAGAATTGACTCGCAGTATCGACTCAAAGCACACCCATTCCACATAAAACTGAGTATATCTGTCGCCGCCCCGAGTTGTGATGCACAGTTGCCGCAGATGAAACACGTGCCACCTCAGCACCAACTGCAGAAGTCACACGCTGGCAGTGCTGCAACTGTCTGCGGCTGCCCTCGATGACCCTGTCCACGCTTAGCTGCCGTCATCCTCCAGGAAAACTGCCGAAGCTGCACAAGCCGCCACGTGGTCGAGCACTACACGGCCTGTCCGGCATCCACAGCTCTGTGCCGACCGCCTCAGGCTGGAAACTAGGCATGCCTGGTGGTCCACTGCTTGTACTATTTGGCTGGCTGGCTGATAATATGCCCTGCTGCAGCCCCCAGGGGAGGCGCTCAGAGCTTGATACCGACCTCCTGCGCCGGTCGCATGTCTGCAGTCCTCAGGCGGCTCGATCTGAGCCAATGCCTTTGCCGTGGCGCAGCAAAGCAGCTGGTTGCTGACACGCCCTACGGCAGCCCCCAGAAGGGGCGCTCAGAGCTCGGTGTCGACCTCCTCTGGGCGATCGGGCGCCTCCAGGTCGTCCGCCGCCACCGCCTTGGGCGCGATGCCCTGGTAGCTGGGGCCCTCCTTGATCCGGAACACCTGCAGCCCACCGCCGGCAGCGCCCATCAGCCCAAAAAAGCCGCCAGTTGCAATGTCTGCTGCTGACGCAAGCTCTGGACTGCCATACACCAAGTGGATGTGTCGGATGCAGAGACCGCATCTACTATCCTGATGCGGGACTGGCCAATGCATTTTCTAAGTAAGGTAAGCACAATCTTGACAAAGACACACTTGGTCCAGCACATCCTCCACAGAGCGGTCGGGAGTGGAGGCGCCGGATGTCACGCCGATAGTCAGCGGCCCCTCCGGCAGCCAGTTCTCTGTCGTCGCCAGCTCACCCCAGCTCTGCAGAGTTTGCAAAAAGTGCTGTCAGCTGACTTGACGGGATGTTGTGTTGGCCATGACGCTAATTTTTTTTGGGGCAGTAGACCGACCTGTTGTTCCCATTCACATGTAGGTGTGCATGTGCACAGTGACCCAACAGTAGCAGCAGCAGCAGTGCACCACGGCAGGATAGGATGCGCACCGTCTTGTGCTGGATTGTGTTGGTGGCAACGTCGATGCACTCGGGGGCGTTGACCCAGAAGGAGGGCACGCCCTTCAGCTCCCCGATCTCCTGCAGGTGGCTGGTGTTGCTGGAGTTGAAGCCGCCCACCACGATCATCATGTCCAGCTTCTCCTCCGGCTGCGTGCAGACGTGACAACAATTACTATTTAGAGTTTATTAGACGGTGCTGTTATGAGACAGTGCTGTGATGCTGTTGTCAGACGGTGCTGTGCAGGCTGTGCTGATGTCCTGCAGGCAACTGTCAACATGAAAATCCCGCACTGCTGCTCAACTCATCTTCAGCGTCTCTGAAACTGCGCATTGTGAGATGCAGACCCGCCAGACACACATCCTCAGACAATGCAGCGTTCCACAGGCCTCCCCTGGCGATTGCTGCAGAGATGTGTGGAGGTCGGACTCCATCTGACAGTATGTGAGCCGGGGATACCTTTTCCAATGTATTGTCAAAATCAGCATCCCATGATATGAGCTGAACAGAGATTCAATAGCAAGCTCAGCAGAAGCGGCACCTGCTCCTGCTTGCCGACAAGGTCGTAGACAGCGTCCTGGCGCTCCTGCGTCGCGTCGCAGATGGTGTCCATGATCATGAAGTGCTGCTTCAGGTTGGCCGGCCCCACCTTCTGCATCATCGCATTCTCCAGCATCTTCCCGATCTTCTGCGTGTCACCCTGCGCGACATCAGAGCCACGATGAGAAGACGATTAGGCCACATGTGCGTGAGACTGCAGTGTGAACAGCCTCTGCGAAAATGGTAGAAGGGCCGCATTCGAAGGTTTGCATCAAAGTGTCCTTTCACGACGCTTTCCAGAAGCGCCATGGCATTGCAACATGACGTCCCGCACCTTCAGCATGGTGGTCTGGTTGGCGATGCCGATGGACTGCAGGTCCTGGTCGGGGTCGAAGCCCTTGGACATGGCGTTGGGGTGGAACGTGGCGAAGAACTCATCCCGTGTGTGCTTGCCCGCGATGTAATCGCACACAAACTGCGTCTCCTCGATGTCCTGTGGCAGGGGAGAAGCAGCCGTGTGATGCATGCGATGATGTGATCCAGAAGAAGAAGATGCATCGAAAACAGTGAGCGGCACCTGCAGCAAAGCTGCAATGCAGGTGTTCCCCCAGTGTGGTCAGCAGTGTCGTTTATTCGTTTGCGCACCTTCACAATCAGGTAGATGGTTGCAAAGGAGGCTGTGGCCACCGTCTCCTCGTGCGCCCACTTGCCATGGATGATGGACGTGTGCGACTTCTTAGCCTGCTTGTCCACCGCGTTCCACACCTGCGGTTGAGCATGGCAAGCGATGAGGTTCACAGCCTCAAGCACGATGTGTTCTTGCGCAAAGTAGCATGCAGCAACAGGCATGAGGAAGGTCGGCTGTCACAAACTGCTCGCGCCGGCAGCTGCTTCGTAGATGCTTGTGAGATTGCGCTGCGCAGCACCAACAGGTACAGCAGCTGCCTCCCATCATTGGCGATAAGCACCCACCTTGGAGACCCAGGGGCAGGTGGTGTCCACCATGATGGCCTCCTTGTCGTTTAGCAGCTGCATCTCCTGCACGCTGGCGCCGAAGGCGGGCAGGATGACAACGTCGCCCTTCTGCACAGTGCTGAAGTCCTTCCCGCTGCCCGGGTCCTGTATGATCTGGATGTCCATCTCCTGTAGCCTCTGCAGGCGGCAAGCACGGCAGGTGAGAAGCCGAAACCAGCGGCAAGTCACCTGGTCCTGGCTGCGATATCAACTTGCTGCCTGGGGCTTTGCTGATCTGCATATCGATCTGCTGTAGCCTCTGCAGGCGGCGAGTACAGCACATGAGTAGCAACCAGCGCCAACTCAATTGGTCCTGAGTGCAACTTCCTCTTGCTGCCTGGGGTTTGGGTGATCTGCGCGTCGATCGGTTGTAGCCACTGCGTGCGAAAGCAGGGCAGCCTCGAATCAGTCAATTCACCAGGTGGTACGCTGCTCAGAGGTCAAGTCATGCTTCGATTCTTGTAGCCTCTGCAGATCAAAGCAGGCAATGGCGCCAGGTCAGTCCGGACGGCACAGTGCCGAAAAGCAGCAGCTGCATGATGAACAGCACGTGCAGCTTGCCACTACGGCTGGCGCCACACCCCAGTGGCAGGATGCCCTTGCTTGCAAGAGCGATGGTCACTCACGTTGTTGACCGACGGGTTGTGGATGATCTCGTTGGTGATGTGCAGCCGTTGCCCAGGATACGCCCGCCGGGCCTCATATGCCATCTGCACCGCACGCTCCACGCCCCAGCAGTAGCCGTACGCCTCTGCCAGTTTGATCGTCACATCCCCCTGCAGCATGCAGTACACATGGTCTCAGGCTGCTGGGGACAGTCGCATCTGGTTCCTCGACACCGTGCGATGGCTGTGTCTGCAGGCTCAGCGAGGCATGCTGTCACGCCATAGTGCATGCAAGCTATATAATGTGCATTCCAGCCAAGGCACACAGCCAAACGGCATTCATGCTGTTTGTTGCAGCACAAGCATGATACGCCGGCCTGTCTCTACATCCTTGATCACATAGTCACACGCTAAGTGGCACAGCTGTCATAAACGCATTGCATGAGCTGACCAGCACTGCACCTGTCTGCACATGCCACTGGCATCCTTCATCTGCGTCTCGAGTGTGGATGCGCGCCAAGCTGGCACAGTCTGGCTAGGCCAATGAACCGTGCATCGGAGGGACCCGCTCCCACGTCTGCGTGACTGTGTCTTCTCCTGCTGGCCGTACATTCACAACCTCGCACCTGTTTCCACACGCCGCCAGACTCCTTCATCTGCGCGACCAGGCCCCGCAGCGAGTAGCCCACGCCGTGCTCGTCCATCAGCGCCAGGCTGGCCTTGTCGTTCGTCGGCTGCCGCGTGTAGCGCCCCGTCTTGTTCAGGGACCGCCTGAAGGCCTTGGCGTTGAAGTTCGCCGGGGCCTGCGCGCCGCTGGTCGCCGCGCGCTCCAGCAGGTCCTCAGAGGCTTTCACCTCCTCTGTGTCCACTGCAGAAGGAGCGGGTGGACACAGAATCAACAGCGCTCAATGAGCTGGCGCTGGCTTGCATCTACCAGAATCAGCAGCTGCGCGCCGCTGACTGCCTCACAGTGGATTCCACCCCTTTTTGTGTCCGCTGGAAACAGACAGTCGACACGCCTGTGCAGTTGGGTGAGCCTTGTGGCGAGTCCAGATGCATACTGAGTCCGTGCATCAACTGTGAAGCAGTAGTGACAGCGACATGAGGCTGTGCATCTGATCTGTCTAAGGCACAAGGGTCGCACGTGTGGACGGTGATGCGGCCGCGCATGGCTGCTGCCGCTGCAGGCTGACGGAAGCGCATCGAGGAACTGCACTGGCGACGGGGTGCCCGCCGAGGAAGGGTCTGTGCGCGGGCAGAGCAGCTGCAGGGCTGCTCAGCAGCGTGTGCAACATGGTGACGACCAGCACCAGCGGGTGGTTGGCTCACGACAGAGGCCTTCGAAATATGGTATCTACAGCAGCGTTGAGAATTGCTGCAAGCTCTCATATGCGCGCTCTGCACTGCTGCTTGACGATCGCAAGATCTCGCGGCCTAAACCTCCTGGCGGTGCATGTTGTAAAACCTTTCCTACGCTTATTGTGCATCGATTATGGCACTGGAGTGAACAGCGTTGCATCACTTTACAGCTAGAATGGTGTGTAGACAGGCACAAAGCTGAAGCTGACACGCAGCATGCTTGCCAGCCACACATGCAAGCACGGCAATTACCGTCGATGCCTGCCATCTGATGAGCCCCTCCGCCTGCGGTAGTGCGTCCACAAAAACCAGCTCAAGCCTTGTCAAACAGCAAGATGCACATTGCATGCAGATCCTCCTGCAGCATGCACAACATCTTTCCTTTCTGAACAAGGTACTGCATCAGCGGTGGCATCCCCGAGCACACGATGCAGGCAAAACTGCCACAGCGGGAGCTCCTGAGGGAAGAGAGGTGTGTCATGTGAGGTCGCCGCTTGCTGAGCACGAAGAGTGAGGAGCATACTGATCGGAGCGTCTGGGAGAGCGACTGTGGCTGCGGCTTCGGCTGCGCCAGTAACGCTGCGGGCTGTAGCTGCGGCTCCTGCTGCGCCCATAGTGCCTGCAGCCGGCTTTCCCCGATCAGTCAGTGCAGGGTTAAGTTGCAAGCAAAGCTCTGAAGCCCATCAAGTCAGACTGCAGCATTAAGCTCTGCAGCAATCTGCGTCTTTCCCTGTGTGTCGGGTGTGTCGGGTGGTACCTGGGCGAGGGGGAGGGGGAGCGCCGCCGCTCGACGGACATGGCGGCGCGCTCGATCTGGCGGCGGGCAGCCGCATCACGGGCCTCCGCCTGCTGCCGCTGCTTGACGGACACTGTGTCCTTGGCCTGCTGCTTGCTGATCTGCGCCGCCATGAGCCGCTTGAGCCGCTCCTGTGGCGTCTCCACACCCTGCATCCGGGAAGCTTGGGCATGTGTGCACTGGCGCTCACAGTCTAAAGGGCTTTGATAGCAACCATGTGTATACAGGAGCTGGCGAACGGACGCGGTCAGATTGATAATCTTCACGAGGAGTACATCGGTAGCACTGTCACCTTTGGCGCTGCAGGCTTGACAGCACTGATGGGCTGCTTGCGCAGCTCCCGCTGCTTCTCCTTCTCCCGCTCTTTCCGCCGCTGCTCGTACCGTGAGGCGCGCTCTGCCTCCCGCTGCTTTGCCCAGTAGTCCTCCGCACTGCAGCCCAGCAAGCTCCGGAGATAAGAGCCAAACATCCAATTGGCTAGGGCGTGCACAGTCGGATGTAATTACTGTTAGGCAAACAGCAGCCAGCTGAAGCAAGTGGAGACCCTAAACTGCTATGTCGATGTCACCTGACGCCGCGCATGGTGTTGCCCTCGGCCGGCAGCTGCATGGGGCCGCTGTCCAGGTCAGCCTTGCTGGGCAGGATCTCCCGGTAGCTGCCGACTCTGGAGTTCAGGCAGAGGGTACACCAGCAAGCTCGTCAGCCCTGAGCTTCTGATGCGCACTCAACACAGCCGCAACAGCCACGAGTTGCCAAGCACTGGCTTCCAACCCCGCGCAGGGTCAGACGATTGGACCTCCAGGAACAGCGAGGCACGAGTGAGCGCTGGGGTGGGGCGCAACGAGCAGGCACTGCGGGAGGTGGCTGGCGCAGACCGTTTCGAGGCTTCGTCATGGGCAGTGGCCTGAGACTCCGGCGCAAAGCCAGACAGCCGGGTGCCACCGCCGTTCGCCACCGAGGACCGCTGCCGACGGGAAGGCGCCTCGGCGCTGAAGCTCGTGATGTACTGGGTGCGTGGCTCAGCCGGCGATGAGGACCGCGACCTGGAGCGGCCACGGCTCCTGCAATATGCGCAAGCTGAGGTCTGCCCTGTGCATGCACCAACAAACAGTGCGTGCGAGTGGCCGCCGGTCATGCATGCAGGCTGGCTTCCTTGCATCAGCAGTGGGATGGCATGTCGCACCAGGGTGCATTGCGGAAGCCCGCATCGTCCTCATAGGAGGGGCTGCCTCGGCGCGCTGCCCTGTGTGTAGTAGAGCAAACATGTTCAAGTCGTGGTGTTCTTTTTAGTGGTGCCATTGCATCACACAGCTGCTGATGGCATAGCAAACATTTGCCGTCACCTGTAGGCGTAAGGCGCTGCAGCAGGGGTTGCACGCGGCGTCGACTTGATGCTGCTGCTGTCCCCTGGCCCCAGACTGCTGGCATACGGCTGCAGCCCCTGCCCTGCCATGCGCTTTGCACGCTGCGCATACTTCTTTCGGCTGAATGCCCGCCTGCAGCCGCATCCACAGGTCAGCAGGCGCTCAGTCCAGCAGGAACTCGCTTCGATCTGAGTAAAGTGCTGCTGAACGATCCCACATGCACAGAAACGTGTAGCAGAAAGTGACCCGCGACTCACTTGGGCTTGGGCACGCGGCCCTCTGCCTCTGCCTTCTCGTTGCGCTCCGCACGCCGCAGCATGCTGTCGAAGTTCTGGATGCCGAGGGTGGCAGCAAAAGCTTCGCGCTCCTGCTCGTTCAGGGTCTTTGGCGCGCCGTCGTCGCTGTCCGACTCACTGTCCGTGTACTCGTCCGACTCGGAGTCGGCGCCAGGCCGCGGCGGCGGCGGCAGCATGGGCGTCGTCTCTCCGCCATATGAGAAGCCGACAGCACCAAAGGCGCCAAAGCCTGCAAGCAGGAGTTGACAAAGGTCAGCACACATTCATGCAGAGTCCATGTGCTGTTGGCCTCGTTGGGTATTACGACTCAAAGCAATGCTGCTGTCCGAGTTTGCAACCAGCATCATGTGCAACATGTGGCCAAGCAGCAGCAGCGCCTGCCGCAGTGGGGCTGGCGACAGCGGCCACTCGCCGAGCGGCGGGGATGCTGACGCTGCGACCTGTGGCATTCTCAGATGCAATTGGACAACAAGCAGGTCCAAAGCATGCAGCGATGCACCTGCAGGGGTGGCGGGACTGGCGACAGGCGCCGCCCGCCGGGCGGCGGTGAGGCCAACGCTGTCGTTGGCGGCGCTGCGGGCGCTGGCGCGAAGACGCAGGTTCTCCTCCTGCGCCGCGGCCAGGCCCGCGGCCTCGCTCTGCCCCGCGGTCCTCACCAGGTCCCGGAACGCCTCGAAGGCCAGCAGCTGCAGGCACCATCCCGCATGTGGCCGCGTGCCCACATCTCTGTGTGATACGACTTTCGTCACATGGCACGCATGCAGAGATGCACACAGGGCAGCTCAGGGTTGGTTCAAAGCAGTGCAATGCCTGCGCACCTCCTCAAGCTCAAGCTCGTCGTCCGTCTTGGGCCGGCTACGCGAGCGACCATCAGGCTCCCTGCATGCATTCACCACTTTGACTGTGCGCTGCTCAGCACTGGTGCTGATCAATGCTTTTGCAGGGGATAAGTTTGCGGGACTTGACACGATACTGAAGTCGTGCCCACCTGTAGAAGTCCAGCAGGGCTCGGGCGTCAAAGCGGTCGATCAGGTTATCCTCCTTGCCGTTCCACGGCAGGAAGCCCTCCATGGCCTCCACCGCGTTCCGCTGCTCCGCATTGCGGAACACCTTGCAGGAACGGCCATCAATGCGCAGCAGATCGAACGGCTGCTCGGCCTGCAGATTACGAGTCCGGCCACTCATCAACCAAGCCTGCACGATATGGTGAGGATGGCAATGGCAGATGGCGACGACCGGGCAAACATGCCGCACACAGTATACATCTTGCCATGAAGGTGCATACCTCGACCCCTGCGAGCTCGGCGCGCCGCTCGGCCTTGCGTTTGTTGGCCTCAGTGGTGGTCTTGATGAGCTTCTTCTCCGCTCTGGCCTCGTGGTAGTACGACATGCTGCGTTTGACTGCGGCACCCCAGGATCGTGACAGGCCGTAGTCTCCTTGGGTGGTGCATCAAATGGACTTGTTACATATTCTCAAGCGGTTGCGTTCCGAAGCTAGCCATCCTGGTAAGCCCCTACAATGCAAAATCCTGAGCTGGGTGTGCGGATGGGTCCAAATCTGATACCCTGTGAAAACAGCTGACTGCCCTACACTCACGACGACATAGGCCAAGTGCACCAAGGTGTAAGTTGCAGCTGTTCAGGTGCGCAAACATTGCTGGGCGGGCTTCAGGGCAAGCGAAACGAGTGCTGCACGCGCTGCTTCCTCGCTCCGGAACTGCTTCCATCGACCGAAGAACAGCGCGCACGTCGACAGCATTTTAGAGCAAACTATGTCGACACGTTGCATTGGATAGTCCAGCTTTGAGCAAGCGCGCGTATGGCCGCCACACCTGGGGGCTCGAAGCTGCCGGAGGTTCTGAGCGATTTGGAGGATTATCTGCCAACGGTGTGCTGGCTAGACGCTATCATGTCGATCACTCAATTCTCTGGATAGGAGACTGCTTTTGGTTGACGATAGAAGGCATGCAACATCGTCATCTATCACGCAGGTGCCTGACGAGGTGACACAGCACATCCTGAGAGTGCACGGCGCGCAGTTTGACGACCCTCGCCTGTGAGTCGGTGCTGAATATATATCCGTTGGCTTCTGCTGACACCCTTGTGGCAGCAGAACGATTGTTGAGGCTCAAGGCTGCTCATGATGGGCGCAGCACCTGTATATGGTGGCGCACCTTCCCAGCGGGTGCCATGAAATGGCTGCATGTGACTTGTGAATGCAATGGCAATGCCTTCGCTCGACACGCATTTCAATCGGTAAGCTGTTTGGTTTCTCGCCTCTGCAGGGTGCGATTGGTGTCATTGGCGGCGCAGAACTTCCTAGCAGGGGTGACGAACGACGCGCTGCAGGTGGGACCTCTGGAGAACCATGCATGTGGCGTATTGGCACTGCAATCCAAAGGCACTCCGAGTTTTGAAGCGATGGCAACTCGTGTGAATCTCTCTTCAGCTTTGGAGGGCGGCCATGTGCAGGCGATGATGTGCAAGCAACATCTACATGCCTGGTTGCACTGGACTGCTGGTCGCAGAACCAGCAATGGATCTGCACTCATCACGTGTGACAGGTGCACAAGCGGCGGAAGCAGGCGAGCACGTGGCGGCAGAAGGAGCTGGGCTACAACGCCAAGGACCAGCGCTTGGTGCTGGCCACCGAGGACGTTGCTGAGGCGCTGAAGGAGGTCTGCTGCTGCCGTGTGACACATTGCTCAGACACTGTGTGAAGCATGCAGGGCATGTGGGAACACATGCTCACATGTGTCAAAATGGGGTGTCCGCATCAGGCCTAGCAACTATTGCCGTATGCTGCTTGCAGCTGGGCGTGGATGTGGCGGCGGCGCCGTACTTTGCCAGCGGCATAAAACACTGATAGCACAGCAGCGCAAAATTGGCGTTGCAGTCCTCAGCTTGGGTGCCAGGCAGGAGCTTGCCTCAGTAGCGGCAGCAGCAGCAACAGCGGCAGTGGCTTGCTGATTCGATGCACACAGCGCCTGGAGCTGCAAAGCTCCAATGCAGCGGCGTTGGTACAGCATGCCGGCAGACAGCGCATACCAGCCGGAGGCACGCCAGCTTCGGGGCTCCCCATGGCAGGACGGTGTGCGGTTGGCAGCTGCTGCACTTCAGCACAGGGGCTCAGCGGACAGGCCCATGGCGCGCCTGCCACACAGCAGGCAGGAGGCCCTCCTGCACACGGCATGTGACAGCGTGCAGCTCAGCCGCGGTGCCGGTGCCATCCCCTGGCCGCAGATCAGAGTCGGGGTCGGGCCTACTGACCTCGAAATATGATAAAGGTGAGTGCTGCACTTGCAGACGGTTTACATCCACACGACATGTTGCCTTTGTGTGAGGTGCCACACATCCGTTCGCTGCCACTTAGGTCTGCTGACCCTCTGCAGCCATCGTCTGCAGAGATCTTTGCGCTGGCCATTCCGGCGCTGTTCAGTGTTCTTCTAGACCCACTCCTCAGTCTGGTGGATACAGGTGCAGAGCTGGCCTTTCAATCCTCCTTTGTACAGTGTGTGTGGGTGTTCTTTGCTGTGCTTTTGCCGGTACCTTTGTCAGATCTTCAGTGAGGGACGTCGGGCAGCAGTTTTTGCAATACTTGCAGCAATTGTGGGGCGGCTTGGGACGGCACCGCTGGGCGCAGTCGGCATTGCCACGCTGATCTTCAACTTTTCTGGCTTCCTCTTCTCCTTCCTGATGACGGTGACCACACCGCGCGTCGCCGCAGCAGTGGCAAGGGGCGATAGAAGCGAGGTGCCACATTGGTCGTGAAGCATGCAGTGCGCCTGCAATGATCGCTTGACTAGCATGGAACATCATTGGGCACCTTGTCAGCAGATCGAATGGCCAGGCGCCATGAGTTTGCGAGCCACACTTTGTTGATGCAATGCTGTGAAACTCATCCTGTCGAGCAACAGCATAGCTGATACCACATTTGTGTGCCAATGCCACAGGCTTCACAGGTTTCAGCACAGGGGCTGCAGATCGCTGCGGTGCTCGGCATTGTGCTCGCATGCTTCATCTGGAATGCAGCACCAACGCTTGTGGCTATCATGCGAGGTGAGTGTTCCAGAATTCTTTCCAGGTCATTGCCTGGATGCTGCAGACACCCAACGAAGGTGCTGTGTGTCGACATTCAGTGCCAGCAGTCCCGGGCATTGCAGAACTGTCAGCAACAGAAACCGAGCTGAAGTTTCACTGATGCTGCCTGCCTGCAGCCAAGGGTGAGGTTGTTGGGTACGCCATCACCTACCTACGCTGCCGCTGCCTGGCGACACCTGCCATCCTGAGTGTATTCGTCAGCATAGGCACCTTTCGCGGCAATCGAGACACTGTGTGAGTCACTCGGCCCCTCCTGTTGTGATTCTGGTCTTGCTGCCGCAGTCTCAGATTTGCTGGCCCTGGTGGCACCAGAATGTCTGCTCGAAAGCTCTGTTGACACGGACCTTTTCACAATGAAGGACGCCTTTGGTCGCGGCCGTGGCAGCCAACGTGATCAACCTGACACTGGACTGCGTGCTGATCTTCGGTTTTGGGATGGGCGTCGCCGGAGCTGCCCTTGCCACATCCGCCAGCCAGTGAGGCACTTCTTGATTGGCCTTCACAAGTCCAGCACCAATGTCATTGGATGGTCCTCAATTCGTGAATGCTGTTGATGCATGAGACATGTGTGCGGCTCCTGTTCTTGATCATACTCTTTTCAGGGCCCCATGCTGCAATGCAGGTATGTTAGCGCCGGCGTGCTGCTGACGCTGCTGTTCCGGCGGGGCATGGTGCGACCAGGCGACCTGATGAAGCAGCCGCCACAGAGTGAACTGCTGTCACTGCTGGGGGTGAGCACCATTTACTTGCCACAGTGCACAGCTGGCCAACTGACACCACTCGTATTGCGGACGTGACACTCATGTCCAAGAGCATCATCGCATGGTCGCTTGTCTGTGGTGTCAACATTCGTGGGTCGTGTGAGCTTCCAGGCTGGAGTGTCGCTGTCATCCCGCAACATCATCTCGATGTGGGTCATCCTGTTTGCCACCACCACATTGTCGGGCCTCGGGCCCATCACGCTGGCAGCCCACGAGATTCTGCGGCAGGTGTGCCTGCACGACATGTAAATGTGTATCTGTGGGTGCCTTGGCTGCTGCGCAATCGTCACGAGCGGCCTCGGGCAGCTGCCCTGTGCTGTGGCAGGTTCTGTGGCTAACGACGATACCTGCTGTGCCCCCAGGTCTGGATTTTCGCCATCCAGGTGGGCTGCCTTCAGTTCCTGTGCATGCCAGCATGCCTGCATCTCATTCAGTCTGCTGACATCATGGGCATCTGCAGCGTCAGGTGTCAGCTGGTACGCTTCATGGTGTGCTGCAGGCTTTCTCGGCTTTGGATATTGCCACACAGACATTGGTCGCCGCATACAAGGGGCAGCACCTGCACGCCAAGGCTTTCGAGGTGTGCTGCTGTCACTGTTGGTGTCGCTGTTGTCTTCAGCGTGGTGAAGTGCTACCATGTTGCACCTTGCTGTACGGGGGTGTTGGCAATGCCCCCATCAACCTGAGCAAGGGCCTCAGATACTTGGTCTTGTCCAATTTGACACATGCCAACCTCATCAGTGACGCTGGTGGTCGAAGGTCATCAAGCGCACGCTGCAGCTGGGCTCCATCACTGGCCTTGTGATCGGGACGGCCATGGTGATTGGCGCTGCGGCGCTGCCCTCTGTCTTCACCAGCGACCCGCAAGTCATTGCCATGGCACAACGTGAGAGTTGTCACAACCCGTTCAAACAGGAAGCAATTCCTGAATTGCTAACAAACATGCCTAGAGCTGCTGTTCAGAGGTGCATATCTGCATCAAGTGAGATGTTCCACCAGCTATGTGCATACAGACGCATCTTCCTGCCCTCATGCATTGCAGGTGTGTTCCCTGTACTGGCGGTGTACCTGCCCTTTGACGCGTGCGCCAGCATCCTGGATGGGTCGCTGCTTGGCGCAGGTGAGTCTGGGAGCATCCGCATGACGATCTCACCTCCTGGACACACCTCCCGTCTTTGTCAGGAACCTGCCTGCTGTCACGTTGCCGGTCAGCTCCTGACAGTCCTGGCAGTGACGAGTCGCTTCCATGAGCACAGGCGACACAGGGTACCTGGGGAGGACGATGCTAGTGACGGGCACCTGCAGCTTTGTGGCGCTCAACCTCGTGGGCAGGGCCGGTCGCCTCGGTGCGCCAAACTTCCCCCTCTGTTGGCCACTGCCTGGTGAAAAGGTGTCCCGCCGACTGCTTGCACCTGGCTTCGCATTTTGATGCGTTGATCCCAGCATTTGGCTGCTCGAGCTTGTGCTCAGATTCAGCTGTGTTTGCACGGACAGATCTACTGACGGTGTGGCTCAGCATCAAAGTGCTGACGCTGGGGCGCGTGCTGTTCGGGGCCGCACGCATTTTTGGGCAGCAGTCGCCGCTGAGAGCGAAGGCGAGAATTGGGGACGAGGGTTGACAGCTAGCAAGTGCGACACGAATCTTCCATCAATGTTGCGCTTGCCGGCATTCGGTGGATGTGAGCAACATAGCTGCAGGAACAAGCTGGTAATGTAAAAGGGCACATGCCGTCTCGGTCACGTGCTGGTTCGTGTTGTTCAATGTCGCAACTCTTCTGCCAACAAACCAGCATGAACAGCTCTGTCACCTACGAAACCAGCAGCGACTGTGGGAACCTTGAAGTCCTGTCTGCTGCATTCCAAACCCACTACTCAACCCTCGCACTGGTCCACTGCGTCCTTCAGCATCATCTGCAGAGCGAGTTTGTGCCTCACCGGGCAGCATCTGTCGTGGTTTTGGGTCCTTCGATGAGCCTCTGAATGTTGACTCTGTCGGTGCAGTTCTCTCACATGACCGCCAACTTGGCGCAGCTCCATAGATCCACCGTGGCTAATGCTGAAGGGCGGCAGATGCTGCAGCCATACTTTCACTGCACGACGGCCATGCGGCGGTTGAAGAACTCGAAGTCGCCGTGCTCGAAGTCGTCCTTGCTGCAGGGCCGCCAGCCGTGCTCCCCCTGCACGTGCAGCCCTGTTCCCCGCGCCAGCAGCTTGGCCGTCGTCCGCATCATGTTCACCTGTTGCACGCAGGATCACCCACACAGAGATTTTTGACACTGAGATGGTTTGCACTGCAAGAAGACCTGGAGCATATTTCAGACGCAGCCTGGGGATTCAGCTGCTTGATGGGCATCTTGCAGTGAGGCTCAAGGGCCCATCATGGCACTTTGCTGTCTGCAGCCGCTTGCGGAAGCCGCACTCGACAGCTGCAGGTTGCGCACCTCCCAGTCGGTGAGGTGGCGCTGCAGGCGGCAGGTGGGCGCCTCGGGCGGGGGCCCCCCTCCCGTCGTGTCCGGCAGCCGCTCAAACCACCGCTCGTTCTGCATGTTGTCCCACATCAGGCCTGCGCATGGGAAGACGTCCAATTTCGCTTCGTTGTTGAAAACAACCTCCTGCCCCAGTCAGCAACTCTGGTGCAGAGATAGTTGAAGGATCGAAGGACTCGATGTCAGGTTGTGTCGGCAAACAAGATGTAGGTTTGTGATTGAGGTGATGTGCGGTCCGCTGCCCGTTTGCAGGTGTGGGTTGCGCACCTTGCACGGGCGCAAACCACTGCCGTGGCTCCGCAGCAGCTGTCCCGGGCATGGCCTCGAGCGGCAGCGGCGGCAGCTGCTGCAGCGCAAGGCTGTGGAACGTCAGGAAGCGCGCCGTCAGCGGCGCGTCCGGGATGCGGTACACCGGGTACCAGGCCACCGCAAACCTGCGGACTGAGGAATGTGCCTTCAGGAATCAGGCTGCATAGACTGCATGCAGATGCCAACCGGTGGCACGGACAACACACAGACCGCAGCCACCAGCATGTTCTTCATATGAGAGCAAGGACAGCTGGTAAGACTGGTCACAATATCCGGGCCTAGGTGCAGCTTGGGAAACATTGCTGGCGAATACAAGCCCACAGTCGGCCGACGTGCTTGTGTGTAGCAGCAGCATTTCCAGAGCACACACGAATGCTGCTGACAAATTTTGCTGATTGTTCTAGCGAAGCAAGCTTTTATCCAGATCTTGATTAAAGATAATCTAATCTGATGTGCGGCCATGCACCAGGAGGCGGGGTGCAGCTTGGCGAGGGGCTGGTCGAACAGCAGGCGGCCGCCGGCATCGGGGCGCTCGGCGAGTCCGGCCATGGCGGCGTGCAGCGGCGCCCGCGCGTACGGGTTCTCCCCCACGCTGTGCTGCGCCAGCAGCCGCATGTGCCGCGTCCCGCCCCGCCGCGCTGCTGCAGGCACATGAACTCCGCTCTCGGTATGCTCTCGAAAAATGCGACCCTTTGCTTGTCGCTGTAACTGATGGTGCTACTTTGACGACTCTCCACGTCTGAGCTGCAACATGCAGGTGTGCGCGCTGGCGACATGGGGCATTGCGAAACAGCACCTGTGGATGGGCTATATGCAGGGGCTATTACATAGAATCATCAGGGATGGGCTGAGAAAAGCGCACCGCCGTCGCAGGCGTAGAGGCGCTCGCCGCCGGCTGGCGGGGCGTCCTCCACGTCGCCCGCCGCCACGCTGGCAAACAGCTGCAGCCCCGACAGCAGCGGCACGAAGTACGCATGCGCGGGCCTGTGGCACAGAGATCCCAACATACTTGTCGAAAACGATGAGCTCTCCAGCTTTCGGCCAGATGGCTGCAGCAATTTCATGTTTTAACAACATATTCTCTTCCCGGAGAGCGGCTATGCTACTGACCAACAGGCACATGCTTGTAAGGCAGCAGCATTATACAGGTGCAAATTGTGTGCACAATCTTACCCTCGTGCTCCCCCGCAAGTGAAGACCTCCTGCCCATAGACACTAGCCTCTATGTAGAACGCCCACAGGTCGCCCTGCAGCAGGTTCACGTTGCATACATTGGTGTGTTACTATTCGCCCGAGGACAGTCGGGTCTTGATCACTCACTGCTGCAGGTTTTCGCATGCTGCACTTGCTGGACATTGCAGATTGTAGCAGCAAAATGCACAGTGATCGGGTCATCTGCTGGCGCTCATACGCAACAGAAATCACAAGAGGCTGACGAAGGGTTCAGAGATGGCAGAGCCTGACAATCTGTGAAGTTCAGAAGTACAATTCGCACCAGCGTGAGGGGCTTGGCGCCTGGACCAGTTTGCGCGGTCAGCACTGGGGTCACGGAGGCCAGCAGGCGCTCGATGTCCATGGCGGCGGGCAGCGGCGGCGGCGGCGGCGGCGCGACCGGCGCCGGCCCTGCCGACAACGACCGCCGATGGCCGTCCGGCTGCAGTGCCGCCTGCTTGTGCAGCACAGCGATCTGTTTAGCTGGTGCACCATGTGAAGCATGCTGAACAGTGACACTGGGTGGCGGGGCTGTTTGCTCAGTACCCGAGCACTGTGCTCCAGAGCAGCGCAGCGCCTGCTGCCTCACAACCTCAAAACCAGTACACACGGCACTGACTTCTGAGTATAAGAGTTCAGATACCATGCTCCTCAGCCTAAGCTTCAGCATGCATATGGACAGAGCATCTTCAAATTCTACAATTCCTTCTGCAGGTGACGACAGGAGGTCGCAACTCCGATGCTACGTATGCACTCCAGGGGGCTGAGGAGACAGCGATGCCCCACCTGCTCAGCGTCCCGGCTGTTGGGCAGCGGCTCCGCCTGCGCCAGCAGCTGGGCCGCTGCCGGCTGACTGGCGGCGGCGGGAGCCGCGGAGGCGGCAGCGCCCGCAGCTGCCGCCTGTCCTGTAAGCGGCGGCGTGCCGGACGGCGCCGGCGGCGGCGGGCCCTGCTGCAGGAGCCGCAGCTGCTGCTGCAGCCCGGCGGGCAGCATCATGCCATGCAGGCTGGTGGAGCTCAGCGACCGCTCGTATGCCCGCGGCAGCGACGGCGACGCCTGCTTGCAGACCAAACAGGCAATTGGAGTACTCGAGACTCAGGCATGTTCTCGCAGGCTCAAGGCTATCAGCAACAGTACGCATGGCCGCAGCAGAGGCAACAGGGATCTGTCGCACAGACACCAATATTCAAGGACTGACTGCAGACCAACCGGCAGAAAGCAGTTGCCAGTCCACTGAGATGTATGAGTGACGTTGTGCCACATCGAGGCTCGTTTGCAGCACACGCCTCTTACAAACCAGCACCAGATTCAGTCATTGCAGAGTCGAACTGTGTTGGCTGAACTCTGGGCTTAGCTTCGTGATGAAGAACATCGCAATTGGCAGACCCACCTGGGCGGCGGCAGCAGCCAGCAGCGCCCTGTCGTGCGGCTGCACCCGGTCCTGCACCGAGCTGGACGGCGGTGCGGACAGCTGCTGTGGGGTGTGCGGCGGCTGTGCCTGAGCCGGGGTGGCAGCAGCGGCCGCTGCGGCTGCTTTACAGGCGAGCAGGTCGGCCCTCGCTTCCGGTGTCCTTGCATGCGGCGCCTCCATCACGGCCCCTGGCGCCAGGCCGCTGCGGGGCAGAGCCATGCTGCTGGGCGTATCCTGCCTGCTGGCAAGCTGAGCCGTGCCGCCGCTTGATGCAGCCGTGCTTCTGACCGGCAGGGCCACGCTGTCAGGCGCATCCTGCCGACTGGACGGCTGCCCCACATTGCTGGGCTGCTGGGGCAGACCATACGAGCGCCGTGGCCCGCTGATGCCTGCAGTCTGCTGCACGCTGCTGCTGGGCACAGGCATGCCGCCCGAGTGCTGGGGTATGTCGCCAAAAGGTTGAGGCGCGCTGCTGCGTGGCTGGGCTGCGGCGCTGCTGGGGTGCGCCATGCCACCAGAAGGCTGGGTCACGCTCCTGAAAGCCGGTGCACTGCGGCCGGGCTGTGCCATGCTGCCAGGAGGCTGCGACATGACCCTGGCTGGCTGAGGCTGGCCGCTGCTGGCGGTCTGTGCCATGCTGCCAGGCGGCTGCGACATGCCATGGGCCGGACCGGCCAGTGGCACAGGCATGCTTCTGCTGGCTGGCTGGGGCCCGCTGCTGGGAGCTGTTGGACTGCTGGCAGCTTGGGCGGCGTCGCTGCTGGCGCCCTGCGCCAGGCCACTGCCGGGCTGAGCTCTGCTGCTAGCAGGCTGAGCTACACCATTGCGAGGGCTCGCAACAGCACTGGGGGGCTGGTGCACGCTGCTGATGAGCTGGTCGGTGCTGCCACCCCTGCTGCCGTCGCGCTGTGCCCCATCGCTGCTCGGCAGACCCACGCTGCTGCTGTATGGCTGCGG
Organism: Tetratostichococcus sp. P1; assembly: GCA_036584455.1. NCBI lineage: Eukaryota > Viridiplantae > Chlorophyta > Trebouxiophyceae > Prasiolales > Stichococcaceae > Tetratostichococcus > Tetratostichococcus sp. P1. The sequence continues at coordinate 4,359,048 of BTPI01000001.1, forward strand.
CATGCCAGGGGCGGAAGGAGCCACGCCGCTGCTGGGGGGCTGAGGCAAGCCGGCGGCGCTGGGCAGGGCCATGCCAACGCTGGCAATTGGCATGCCGGGCGCAGGCGGCGACAGTGAGCGCCGCAGCAGCTGCCGCATGTCATCGGGGCTCAGGCTGCGGCCATTCAGCGCGGGCAACTCCAGTGGCGGTGGCCGCTGCACCTGTGATTGCAGCATGTACCAACCGTGAACCTCACCATTCCAGGACCTATGTCTGCATCTAAATACTCTGATATGCCGATTGCTGGGTATGGCATTGGCAGAGTCCACACAACATGACAGCAGCGGTATCAGGCTTTCAACTTCGTTTTGAGATTGCAATGTACGTGTTTCGGACAGTCTATCAGAAGAACGCATTCACACTACAGGCGTGACATCAGCGTTGGAGCATGACTGCACCTGTCGCCGAGTTGGCGTCCAGGCAGCATTGCCGCCAGCTGAGGGGCTGGCAGGCATGGTCGAGCCGGCAGGCATGCCCTGCGGCTGCGGCACACGCAGCGGCGGCGGTCGCTGCGGCAGTGAAGCCGCAGCCGATGCTGTGGCCGCCGCTGCTGGCACCTCCTGGGGCGTGGGGATGTGCAGGCCGGGAGGCCGCTGCATCTGCCGTATGGGGGTCGCCGGCGCTGACCGAGTGGCGGAGCCTGATCGCTGGCGCATAGGCGACAGCGGCACCGGAGGTTGCTGCTGCTGCTGCTGCTGCGAGTCTGCTGTGGGCTGCTGCTGCTGCGGCGGCGGCGTCGGCGGCGGCGGCGGAGGCGGCTGCTCATATGAAATCGAACTCGCCAGCCGGCGCTGCCACGGCTGCTGTCGCTGCTGGTGCCGCTGGAAGGGCGACATTTGGGGCTGCGCGGGCTCAGTCGGCCCAGACTCGTCAGGGAACAGAGCCATCGGCACCAGGTTGTCAGCATGCACGCTGCACTCTGACAAGTGTGCACCTGCCAAATTTGGCGCCCATGCATTGCCATCCCCGTCGACGCCCCTGCCACCCACGTCGCTGCCACCATGCAGCCGCGCCCCATTGCCACCATGCCGCGGCTGCAGCTCGCTGGCTGCAAACGCTGCTGCAGGCAGCCGACCACTGGCAGCGGCAGTCGCCAGGCTGCCGGTGGAGCCGCTCGGAGGGCTGTTTTCCTCGGCTGACCAGTAAGACGGCTCGGAGCTGGACTCAGACCCGGACTGCAGGCTGGATTCTGAGGGCATCGGCTGCTCCGCCAGCGAGCTGAAGGCTGTGCCGACCGAGGCTGACCCAGAGACTGCCAGCCGCTGGATGTCAGCAGCGGCAACGGCAGCGACGGCGGCAGCGCTTGGGGCTGGGGCGTCCACGGGATCTGTCTGCTCTGACTTGTCTGCTGAGGGCGCCGCCTCACCCTGCTGCTGCCGTGACCTTTGCCGAGGCAGCCGCTGTTGGTGCTGCTGCCATGCAGAGGCAGCTGTCGGCCTCAGCTCCTCAGCTGCCGCTGTCGCTGCTGGCGCCGGCACATCCACTGGCTGTGACGGCTTGACGCCGCTGCTGCTGGCAGCCTCGCTGCTGTGGAGGCTGCTGCTGCCACCGGGCAGTGGCACTGAGGCGGCTGTGGAGTTCACTGACGGAGTCGCTTCTGCTCCACTGGCCATGGGCTCAGCGGCAGGCGCCTGCGATGCCGGCTGCTGCATGCCCTGGGAAGTCGTCCGCCGCAGCTGTGGCGGCACATAGAGCGCGGGCGCCGGTCGCGGCGTCCGCTGCCTTGGCAGTGGCGGCGCGCCCGCCGCCGCTGCCGGCGACTGCAGCTGCTGTCGCGACCGCGGCGCCGGCTCGCTGTTGCGGCGGGATGACGAGGACATGGGGGACGCCCTGCCATCGTGATCGCCGCGGGGCTGCCTGGCTGTGTGCATTGCGGGCCCTGGACTGGGCGAGTAATCCGGCCGCTGCTGCTGCAGCTGCGGCGGTGGCGGCGCCTGCAACTGGTGCTCCGCCTGCAGCCTGCCCGGGGGCATTGCTGGATCAGCATGGCCGTTCATCAGGTGCTGCGCCGGTTCGGATGCTTGCCGTGCCATGTGCTGCTGCTGATGCTGTTGCTGCTGCTGTGAGGCCTGGCGGGACGCCACCTTCCTAGATGGCTGCCGCATTGGACCGTGGCTGTCACGGGCTGCAACTTCCAGCGCCCCCGACAGCGCCCTGCTGGCCGCCGCCCGCGCCTCTGAGCCCTCAACGCTGGGCGTCGGGGTGTGTCGCCGGCTCGAGCCACTGCCGGCCGCGCTGCTCGCTGCGCTGCCTGAGCCGTTGCCCGCTGGATCGCCGTTGCCGCCGGTGGTGGCCGTCGTTGCAGCATCATCGTCGTCACCTGCCTCCTCCTGATCCTGCTTCCTCCTTCCGGGCCGCCTCCCATGGCCGTCCCAATGGGGCCGCAGGTTGCGCCAGCCGCCGCCGTCGCCATCGTTGCCGCCGCCGCCGCCGCCGGCACCGTTGCCGCCGGCCCAGCCGCTGTCACCACCCTCGCCATCACTGCCTGGGTCGTCAGAGTCGCCGCCGCCGCCGCCGCCGCCGCCGCCGCCGCCGCCGCCGCCGCTGCTGTAGGTGCCTCCGTGTGACCGCTGCCCGCTGTGCTCACCTGTTCAAGCGGCCAGATGCTATTCAGGAGATTGCAGTGGTCTGCTTAGGTCGTCGGATGGAATTTGCTTACACAGCAGGTGTTGCACCACTTGATAGCACCATTGGTTACCGTGTCCAGAGGTACCGCAGGCGGTGACGGCCGCTGCAGCTCCCTGCTGAAGCGCATTACCGGCTAAGCTGCTCACAGCATCATGCTGGCTGTGCTGCTGGGCTGTAGGCAGTGCCCCTGAGGCTGCCTGTGCTGAGCTCTCAGCCTGAGCAGCCAGCTGTGCCCGCGCAGCCAGCCGCTGCCGATGATTCCGTTTTACACGCTTGCGATGCTGCGGCGCTTGCAGCCCCCCAGCTGCTGCGCTGCCTGCTGTCTGTTCGGCTGCTGCTGTCGGCTTGTCTGAGACCGAGCCAATCTGCCCCTTGCTGCCAGCAGCACCTGTGTCTGCTTCCGCAGCTGCTGCCGCCGCTGGTGATGGTGTGCCCGTGGCACCTGCTGAGGCAGGCACTGACGGCTGCAGCTGCACACTATGGCTCAGGCTGCTGGCTTGGGCAATCCTTGCCACCAGAGCGAACTTCAGCACAATCGCTTTCAACCATGCTGGGCTGTCTGATACATCAAACACCGCAGTGAGGCCGTTCAACTCGGAGCCTGTGCAAGAGAAGCAAATGCCACTCAGGACTCAATGTGAGATGGGACTCCATGTCAGACTCAAGTAAGTCAAAGTCACTTGTAAAAAGCAGTGGGCTATCACTGCGAAGGGCAATCGTGGCATGGACTGCAAACACGAAACAGCGATACTCACCGCATTCAAAGCGCAAGTCTGCGTCCCTGCTGGCCTGCACAGCAGAGGCGTCTTGGCCCTCGAGGCTGGCTCGCCGCCGCTGGTGGGCCCGCACATACTCGCACCGCTGCTGATGCAGGCTGATGGCCGCAGTGCTGCGTGCCCCTGGAATCTCGTAGCTGCCTGGGAGCACGAAGGACCCAGCGCCCCTCGCCTTGCCAATGACCTGTGAACCCCCGCACTTCGCAATTTATCGCTTGCGATCAGTGAATGGCCTCTGAACATGCAACAGTGGACATGCTGTATCATACAGCAGCAGGGCGATGCATGAAAACATACAACAGCATTGCTGCTGCACGATTGGGTGCTGAACACGCCTGCAGGCGGTAGGTGGCGGTGCGCCACGCGCTGTTGACGGGGATGTGCAGCACCACTGACCGCCGGCTGCGCTTGAAGTCCGTCCACACCGGCTGCCAGCGGTCGAACACCAGCTGGTGCACCTCCAGCAGTGTGTCCATGGGGCAGTGGGCGCCGCCATCTCCACTGCCGCCGTCGGCTGCTGCGCTTGCCGCCGCACTTGCTGCAGCCTCCACTCCTGGTGCCTCACCCTCTCCGCTGCCAGCTGCCTCCTCGTCGACGGCACTGCCGCATGCGTGGGCTGCAGTGTCTGCAGCCGCAGGCTGCGGTGGCACGGGCTGCGCTGCGGTGATGGGCATGACCTGCAGCTGCGGCGACACCAGCCGGCCAAGCGCCCTGCCATTCTGGAACAGGATGGCCTGCGCACAACAGGAAAACTTTCTGAGGAGTATGAAGTGGACGACGCATTGGGGCGATGCAACCTACGCATCAGCCTGTGCGGCTGCACTCAGCATCATGATGACATCATCACACAGCGGGTGCAACAGTGTAGCCGCACCTGCCACCCGTGCAGCTCTGACAGCACATCCTCGGCGCTGTGCTCTCCGGCCGCGGTTGCGACTGCCTCCGAGGACGGCTGGGCGCAGGGTGTGAAGATGAGGCGCCGCTGGTCTGCGGGCAAGCCGCTCTTCTCTGCAAGCGTCTCCTTGACTGCTGCGACGTACGACGCCGGATCGTAGACCACCTGCAGAAAGCGTTCCGCATCAGGAATGTTGTGCGCTCAGCTTCGCGATGGGAGCTGGGCCATCATCAGCATGATTTCGTACTTGCTGCCTGGGCAGCATCAGGGTGCATGTCCATCCTGGGTGCACTTGTCACCTGGGTGGGCGAGCAGCGGCTTGCGGATGGCAGTCGGAATTGGCTCATGCTTCCGTTGCAAGAGCCTCAGGCCGACATCGCAGGGCGTCCCGCGACCGACCCAGTGACGCTATGCTCCGATGCACAATGCTTTGAAGCACTTCGATGCGTGCGAACTGATGACACCGCACTGTAGGCTTGCCGTCGGACCCAGACGGCGTCTGACGTGACCACGGATGTGCTACATGCATGACAGGGTGCACTGATCAAGGCCAAGTTCATGGTATACTGCACACGGACATTAGTATTTAGGGCATTGTCCGTGTGCAGTAAGTATACCATGTGCAGAAAGGACCTGCGCGCGGAGTGCTTGCGATACCATTCCTGCTTGGTTTGCCGTGCACGTTCGATGTACACGATATCTTCTAAAGCCTCTAGGTTGAGTGTGCCGGTTGGACAGCTGCACACCGAACGTGAGCTATCTAAGCCATCTACTAAGTTTCACACCCTAAGTCCACAGTAGCAGACGCACTCGTCTGGAAATTGCTCAGCTCGAGCTTGGAGCTGTGTTACAGCAGGTTCAAGGTGGTGCTGGTTCCGGGCTCACGCAGCTGGGTTGATGCAGCCAAGCCTTTGAGGACCTAGAAAGCCAGTGCAGCCAACCGTCAGTGGACGGCCCACAGACGAGCCAGGTGCCATTCGTCATGGCGCTGGCGGCAGTTGGGAAGCCGCTGATTGACTGGGACTACCTGTCGTTTCTGTTTGTGAACATCTCGCCATACTTCTGGAGCTCCATCGGCATTGCGCTATGCGTCGGTCTGTCCATCCTCGGAGCAGCCTGGTGAGCTTTACGTGGCACATAATGTGCCTGGCATACAGTAGGTCTGCTAAGTCTTGCTTGCTAGAACATGAGCGACTGTGCACTCTGGACGCCGACACGTTTGCGTGCTCTGCTGCGCAGGGGCATTTTCATCACTGGCAGCAGTCTCCTGGGTGGCGCCATCAGGGTGCCCCGCATTACGTCGAAGAATTTGATCAGGTGCGATGCGCATGAGACATTGCCTGCATGAAACACCCTCTCGATGGCATGTTCCTTGGAACTATGCAGCAGTTGCTGGAGTGCATGTCACGGACTTCTCGGCAATTGTACTCGACATTCTGCGCCTCTGCTCTCACAGCATCATCTTCTGCGAGGCGGTGGCCATCTACGGCATCATCGTGGCCATCATCCTGCAGACGAAGATCGACTGGGTGCCGCCGTCACCTGACACAGGGCTGTGGTCTAATGAGTCCTACCTGGCCGGCTATGCCATCTTCGCATCCGGCCTCACCACAGGCTGGGCCAATCTCGCCTGCGGGTACGCTTTTTGGTGCATTCATGCACGGGTGGTATGATGGTAGTCTTCCAGTCTGAATTGCTGAGGTCTACACCCTGGCCTTGGTCATTGCTGATGCCTGCTAGCTTCGGTGTTGATGGCCTTGCTTTGGCTCGCAGGCTGTGCGTCGGCATTGTGGGTAGCTCAGCAGCGCTCTCAGACGCTCAGGACGCGACGTTGTTCGTAAAGATTCTTGTGGTGGAAATCTTTGGCAGCGCCCTTGGCCTCTTCGGGGTATGGGTGTCCGTGGTGCTGTGTCTATTGTCGGTTGCTGTTGCCTGGTCTCGAGCCTTTGCATATCAAATCATATGGTAAGCTCAGGATTGTGTACTTGCAGGTCATTATCGGGATCATCATTGCTGGGTCAGCTTCGTTCGTGTAGACTGGTCTGCCTTGCCCAACCAATGCCACTACTGGATCAAGCAGCCATTGCTGGTCATGATGTGGCAGTTTCACTTGGACAGTGTGCTGATTGTCAGCATGCAGATTGCCTCTGGGGGACTTTGTTGCCTCAGGGAACTCCTCTTCAACGAGGCTGTTGACGACTGAGCTTGACCATCAGCGTGTAAGGCTCCTGTGAGATATCTCCACGTGAACATCCTTGTCACAGGTCGAATCCATTTCAACAGACATTGCAATAGCCATCGCGAGATGTCACAGCATGACGATCCCCAAGAGCATGGCAAATGCAAATGCCACTCTCTCATGCACATTGCTGAGAGCAGGCCCTCTTCTCATACAGCAATCGAATAAGAATCGAGTGTCGCGGCAGGGTATGCTGACTATGACACTGCAGTGCCGCCCCTGTCTGCCACATGATTCCTGTGCACTACAAAAAGCTATGACGCCTCTTGCCTAGCAGTCTCCAAAACCCTTGACGATCCCCTCCCATAGAGCATGCCACTGCCCTTTCCAACCTCAAGCTCCAGAGAGACCGCATGACTGAATCCTTCAACAGTATGGCTCTGAAGCAAATACGTATTGGGCCCTTGCAGACCCTTCAGCAGTGCGGTGTTCTGGCATGCGCCCTAGAAGATGGCCTCCCAGACGGCAAAATTGGAGCCGCTGTGTGCGAGGCCCCAGTCACGCTGCCCGATGTCCACGCCGTCCTGCCCGGGCGACCAGTTGCCGTAGCCCACCTTGACGCAGATTTTGCTGTCAATGCAGGCTGCGTACACGTCTGCCGTCGCTCGTCGCACCACAACCTGGGGAGGCATACGTGCACACATGTGATATATGTCTGTGGGCATCTTTGTCTTGATGGCATACCCAGGCAGTCACGCTTGCAGATTTCAACCTGACTACATGCGTATCCGCCTCAGTCAGGTTCTCACTGTGATATCCACAGCCGAGCTCTTGTTAGAAATGGACATTTTGCACCTTCGAGCGGCTGTTGATTTTGTTGGAGCGCCGGATCTTGATGAGCTTGCAGATGGTCTCGCCCAAGGCACCGTCCATGAAGTGGTCCCAGAAGATGCAGGGCGTGCCCGGGTGCGTCATGATGTATGCATATGCCTCCCCAAGGTGGCGGCTCGGGAACGGCCAGTGGTTCAGCGTGGAGCCTGCGTCAGGCAGCACCATGTTACTCGCAGCTGCCGAATTGATGCTACTGCCTCAGTGCGGCGTCCATGAACGAACAGCAACTGCAGGCACTGTCATGTGCATGCCACAGGTATCAATCCTGTCAACTTGATAAGTCGCGCAGGGTCTAGGATCCACAGGGCCTGGTAAAGCTGTCACTGTAAGTGATGGCGCAACAGGCCCAGATGCCATTCCTGAGTCGATCGACATGTTGTGTGTGGGCTACAACATTTTGTGTGTGTGCTACGACAAAGTGATCACAGAGCATGCCTTGCAGTGGCCACCTGTGTCGTGGTTTTCGGTGAAGGTGATGGGCGCGGGAGGGCCATATGCCAATGCCGTTGATGAACTGCCCAATATTTGCACATCAGATACACAAACCGTCCCCTGCAGCGGCACCTGTGTCGTGGTTGTCGATGAAGGTGACGGCGCGGGAGGGCCACATGCCCAGCACCCCCGGCGGGCGGCCCTGGCTGTCGCACAGCCGCCAGTACTCCCCCCGCCCCATTGCCTCCTGCAGTATGCCTGCACACATGCAGCCAAAACACCTTCAGCGTGCACATGCAAGCTCAAGTGAGCTCATATGAAATATCACCAGGCTCATCGAGGGGAAGACACAACATTGTGGTCACAGCTCAAAAACAGGTATGAAAGCGGCAGACACGCACCCTTGAGCGTGAAGTCGAAGGCTGCGGCGGTGCCGCCCGTCTGGTCGCACCAGCTGACGGTGCGCTGCCTGTGCGAGTCCTGGTTGTAGTTCAGCACGCCGTCTGTGTACTCGCACGTGTCCCAGTACTCGCCAAACGCCATCAGCGGCACCGTGCTGTCCACATACTGCCGCACATACTTGCCCGCTGCAGATGTGCATGGGAATGTGCAGTCAGCAACCTCGTGATGCGGCCTCATTGCATAAGATCGTGTCCATACAAGGCGCAGAGGGATAACATAGTACTGTGCCCAGAAAGGAGGCTTTCGAGCAACTGAGGCATCGAAAGTCCATGTTCATCAGTGCCAAAGGGGCCAGCCATGGTGCCCGGACCCCTTTGAGCAGCATTCCCTCACGCACCATATCCTTTGACAAAGTCGTAGCGCCATCCGTCAAAGCCCACATTCGTGCGCAGGTGCATCAGCCAGGCGATGATGTCTTTCCTGACCCGCTCCTGCATTCGATGGCGCACAGTGGGTTCGACCTCGATCAAAATCACCTTGCACAAGTCCAGCAGAACCCCGCTCTGGCAGGAAGCAACATATTGCACTTGCATCTGCATTTCTAGTGTCTGACAAGATGCTGGACAATTTTTTTGTGGGGTTCGATAGCCTGAGCAGCAAAGCAGCAGCGATGCACAAAGGAAGGCTTGCGCTCAGACAGACGAGCAATGTCATCCGGAAATCGCGAATATGGAAGCTGGTCTACCTGCGTGTGGTCGATGTTGGGCGCTGCCTGATAGTCCTCGCCGGTCTTGGCGTTGCCGGTGCCGCCAAAGGCGGGGTTGTTGCAGCAGATGACGGACTTGTCCCATGCCAGCCGCCCGCCATACTTGTTCCACTTGCCATCCTCGCTCTGAACAAACAAAGCCGTAACGGTCAATCTCGAGATTCCTGCTGAAGGATGAATGTGAACGTCTGCACATGAAAGCGCACCGTGCCAAACTGTCAGAATACATCACAGGAAACATCAGCTGAAGTGCATCCCAACCAACTAAGGCGCCAGGGGCGAGCGCACCTGGGTGGAGGCGCAGCGGTGGTTGATGACAATGTCGGCAATGACCTTGAGGCCCGCCTCGTGCAGCGTGGCGATGCACTCGCGCAGCTCCGCCTCGGTGCCGTACTGCGAGTTGAAGTTGTACAGGTCCGTCGGCAGGTAGCCCTGCGGCGACACCGACTCGCTCGGCGGCGGCAGCCAGATCGCCGAGATGCCCGCCTGCAAGCAGATGCGGAGGATGAGGTTGCCCTGTTTCTCCAGTGATGATTGCGTGCAGATGCAGATAGACTGGCAACGATCTGAAGAAGATCTGATGCAACAACCACATGCTCTCGTGCTGATATGTCAGGGCTGTCAGCAAAGCAGGCACAACAAAAGTGTAGCCGCCACAGGGCTTTGCTGTCATTGAAGGGACAGCATGCAGGGCTGCACATGCAGCGGGTACCGACCTCTGCTATCCGCTTGGCCTGGTCCTTCAGCGTCTGGTACCAGCTGTGCCGGTGGGACTCCCAGTTGAAGCCCTGCAGCAGGATCTCGAAGCCGTCGCCGGCGGCTGGCCCTGTGCTGGTGGCGCCACCACCCTGCGGCAATGCAGTGCAGAGACTTCGGAGCTGAACCAATATCGTGTCACCAGCAGGCCTGCAGGCTGGGAAGCAGACCCTGTGCAACAGGACATCAGTGCCGCTGCGTCCAAGGGCAGCCTGCCGAGCAGCACGCCGAGCTGCGTCTGAACCTTGAACAAAGGCCTGCATACATTATCTCGAGTGTGATGTCATGCCGTGAGCAGCAGTGTTCAGGTAGGATGCAGTCACAACATACCGAGAAGCGGAGGTCGGCGCCAGGACCGCGGGCCATCTCCGGCTCGGCGGCCTGCATTGGCGCCGCTCGCCGAGCTGCCAGCACCGCCTCCATGGCGGCCATGCGCCTCTCCAGCAGCGCCGCTGCCTCTGATCGCGCCGCCTCCTTTGTAGTCTGCGACGCCTCATCACCCTGCGGCCAGAGGTTGTCAAGTCGCCAGGGTGGACAGCCTCTGCTGGTGTGGGTGAAAGCAGCGAGGCTGCTGCCTCCAGCCATGTGGCCTCACTTGTATTCCTCAGCAGCATGGGTGGCCCATGTCATCTGCAATGCCTCATGCCCCTGTGGCATCTTCTATCATGCTGCCAAAGGGGACAATTTCCTGCAGATGCGTGCATCCATTCCTCAGAGGGCGTGCTGGTAAAGCCGACCATCAAGCAGGGCGTCTTGCGTGTGGTGCGAAAGACCAAGATGTGATCCATAACTTCATGAGCTGAACATGCTGTCTCCGCCGACATGAGCATGGACGGCGGGCAGAAGCGCCACACCTCGGAGGCTGCATTGATGATGTCGCGCTCCAGGCTGACCAATTCCGCGGCGGCCTGCGCCATCTCTGCTGCCGCCAGCTCCAACGCCGAGGCATTATCCTGCATGATTTCAATTCAAACCATTAGACCCCACCTTGCCAGACCTCTTTGAGCATTGCTGCTGGCAGGCTGACGCATCTCCACTCCATGATCATTGGCTGCCCTGACGCACACATGTGACAGCTGTGACCACTGGAGTCTGCCGCCTTGCTTTACGCGGGGTCAGAGATGCATGTTTTGGCATTGTCGGATCATCCCTGCACCAACTGCCACCGTCAGGATTCTGCGACAGCCCACCTCGAGCTGGCCCATGCTAGACAGCGGGCGCAGTCGCCGGACCTCTGCCTCAGCTGCCAGGCCATAGATGGCTGGCTTGCTGCTGCGGCTGCTGCTAGCGCAGATGGCAAGCACCGACGCCTTGATGCTGTCCCACTCCGTCTCTGGAATCTGCTCACAATTGGACAATTGCATGTCACCTCCGTTACAAAGGCGGCAGGAACAATGCAATGCTTCGGTCATGTGGACACGCTTTTGATCTGCCACCAGAGAAGCTGCCCGTTGGGTGGCACTTGATTTGCAGCTGACCTTCTCGTCCTGCATATCAGTAACGCGGAAGATGTCCAGCACACGGCCCTCCTCATTGCTGGCAATGTTGGCGGAGCACACCCGCAGCTCCAGGCTGTTAAACGCCCCCGTCAGCGCCATCAGCAGGTCCGACTTGTCCTGCCCCGACACCTGGTCACCCACCACATGCACATGAGCGCCAGGTCTGGTGTCCTTGCTACTCATTGACCCGACTGCTCTGCAGGAGACGCCGGAACTCAATGTACAGTGACTGCAGCACTGCAGGTTAACGACCTCAATGATGGTGGCGTCCGGATCCGAGTCGTTGTCGAATTCGACCTGCAGATTCATCAGCTGGTTTTGGGCCCCGGATGGCATCACGTCCGCCTCCTCTGCCACGGCATGCGTCCTGACGCAGTCCTGCTTCCATAGCATGAAATTGCTCTCTTTTGGCTCCCAGAATGATGGTGCCAGACAGGCCAGTGCTATCGGCGACGACGTGCAGAGATCAGTTGCTCAACGTTGATTTACGCCAATCAGGCTCACCTGTCGTCGAGCATGACAGTGATGCCGGGACAGAGCCACGGCATGGGGTTGCCGCACGCTGAGTGGCGGCAGCAGGCGGCATTGCTGCCACAGCGGGAGGCTGCATCTGACCTGGCTGCTGATACAGCGGAGCACATAGTTAGATCACATCACGAGGGTGCTTGCTGTCGCATTCTCTGCGACAAGTGCGCAAGTTCTACAACTGTAGGAGCTTCAGCGGCAGCCCGGCATGTTGACCAATTTGCCAGATGCCTACCGTGAGCCGTGCCACCGTGGCAAGCGGATCAGCGATGATGATCGCCACAAGCTGCCAGACTCCATGCCTAGCAACTGCCTATCAGGTCTGCATTGATCGACCCTGGTCGCTGGCCTCTTGGGCTTGCCCGCAAGTTCAGTGTCGCTCGCTCGGCAGGTGAGTAGCAAGCTCAAGTCGGTCGTTGATCACGACAATGCGATCAAGACTCTTTCAAGCGGTTGAGGTGTAATTTGCATATGACTTTCGAAAGTGGGCGTTGCAGTGCCGAAACTTCAGCAGACCACCCACAAACCTCCGTGTATAATTGCACAGCTTACGCTCAGCAGTGAGTGAAGCAATCATAGACAGCGGCGCATCCATCGCAAATGTGAATTGCCTATTTTACGCTGCGGGCTCTGTCTCTCGGAGCTTGGCTGTGCAGCATTGCATCGCTTCAGGGTGGCGTCAGCAATTTCGGTCATTTCTCAGTTGGTCATGGTCTGCATCCTGGTGTTATGCCCGCACGTACAGACGTACAGTGCATAGTACAGCGATTTGCAAAGTGATAGGCCTTGTAGTGAGTTAGGTGATGTTTCATCACGAACGGCTACACAGTGCCACGGCGGCCGTGCCGCTGTGATGATGGCATGGTGCGCATTTCACTTGAAGATACAATCCGGCCTGCATCACAGCACAAGTTGTTCCATGACCCGTTGTGTACCACACAGAATTGACTCCCGTCACGTCATGCCTACCATGCTGGGATGGCATCCCAAAGACTAGCAGCATGGCCAGTGCATGCAGCGGATGCCACTGCCCAGCGGGTGCAGTCACTGTCCAGCATGCTGCATTTCTGTTGCGCGATTTGCGATCTGCTCGTGATCGACTGCCCCCTGTCGACCTGCTCAGGGCAGCCAATCGTTAGCCATCAGCATGTATGTGCAAGCAACGGTGCCTTCAATGCACTGATGCAATTTACGAATTCCCACACCAAGTTGAAGCATGCAGATGACGATCTCGACTCTGCAATGCAGTTTGGAGCACCAGACGGCATCGATTGGCTCTTTCTGACGGGGCAGCCGTTCAGGCAGCTGCCGCGCCCACATCTGTGTCCCAGTCAAAGCGCTCGGTGCGGCGCCATGTCTGGGCGCGGAGGCCGCGGCAGAGGCGCCTACTATAAAGAGAAATATGGCGGTGGCCGCGGCGGCAAGGGCCGCAGCAGCTCTTCTGGCGGCAGCAAGCGCAGCTTTGAGGGTGAACCTGTGCAGATTTTGGGTCAGCAATCAGTCACTTGCCTGCAGCAATGAATGAAGCTGATATTGCAGTGCTGCTATCCTCTGCCTGCAGACGAGTATGTGGGCGGCGAGCAGAGCCAGGCCTTCATAGCCAGTCGACCACGCTCCTCAAACGAACTTGCAGCCGTGCTACAGCGCATTGACGGCAAACCTTACCCGGCGTATCACGGTAGGATGCAGCATGACGTCAATGCTTGAGCTGAAAACATGGTTTCCTCTCGTCGTGTCAGACTCAACTTGTCATGAATGCATACACACAGATGCATTCACAAAGCATGGCTTTCCTGCAGACATCGAGGGCAGCTGGCAGTTCCCGGGGTTCACCCTGCTTGTTGAGCGAGCTCAGGGTGACCCCTTTGCTGCACCGACCCGCGTGAGAGTGCAGGTGAACAGTCGTCAAGTATGTTAGGTGATTGTGTGTGTAACATTTGCCAGCCTCGATGTGCCGCACTGGCTAGGGAAGGGTTTTGAATTTGGTCGTTTGTGCGCAGGTTCCAGCGCAGGCAGCGGGCTTCCCTGCACAGCTGCTAAGCTCACAGATAAGGCGTACTGCAATGTGCGACTACCTCACGCGTGCCTTTGGAGCCGTGATCGCTGCCTCAGGTGCGCACACTGTGTGCATTAGGTTTTTGGTCAAGCTCAAAGACATTTTACGGTGGCAGAATCTGAAGACAGTGCCAACAGATCCGTTTCAGCATGATGTGGCTTTGGGTGTCAAGCAAGCTCAGTGTGAGGTATGGTGTGTATCTGCATGCATGACACGATGATGGCAGCTCTTGTGGCTACAGCAATGAGAAGGCGGCATGGTATTCCCTGGCAGAAGTGGATGCACGTAGAAGTGGCCGTCAACGATGTTCCGCTGCAGGCATTGGTGGATCTTAGCAGATGAGCAACTTCGGCAGCATGTAATCCTGTAACATGAGGGTGGAGCAGCAGGTCCTTGCAAAACTGCAACCATGCAGCGTCGTCACTGCAGCCAGGAGCGTACGGCGACATGCAGTGTTGTCATGTCAGGGAGGAGCACTCGGCGGCAGGCAAGCGGCGGCGCCGGCGAGCGGGGCGGCGAGTTTACTGTAGACCTGCTGGATATGGCGTGCGCTGCAGCGCACAGCCATGCAAACACACAAGGTCAAAGGTATGTGTGGAAATGTGGCTTGCAGGCGGCGATGTGCGGCGGCAGGCGGGCGGCTGGGGCGGCGAGAAGGGCGGGGAGATGACAGTGGACGCTCCAGGGCAGAATGTTCTGCAGCGCACATCTGTGCTGCTTGCGTCCAACGGGCACCTGGAGGCTCGCTTCACAGTGGCACTGCCCGCGAAGGGCCGCACAATCCTGGGCCAGTGGGCTTTGGCCATCTTGATCCAGAACCTGCCCAGGTGAATGCTGAGTGCTCAAGCGTTGGGCTGCGTCCAGCTTGTCACCGCTGCTGCATCGGTTGCAATCTGAGGCGTGATGCTATTAGAAGCTCGCTCTGCAGTGCACGAGCTTTCTTCAAGCACCAGCAGCAGCTCAGAATCGTGACAGCCTCCTTGCTTCCCTGGCCTGCAGGTATGTGGTGCAGGGCCTCACTTTTGGGGCGCAGGATGCGGCGCAGCTGCAGCAGCATGTGGAGGTGGTCGAAGATACAGAGGCGCTGCGGCACTCGCTGTCGGCACAGGGGCTGGTGGCCTTTGTGGGCAATGGTGCCATCCTCCCCAGGTGGGGCTTACTTGTGTGTGCCTCACTGCGCCAAACTCGCTTCAGCTGCACAGCCTTGATGAGCATCATTAAGCTGTGCAAGCTGGTAGCTGGCAAGAACACACATACAGCACGTGTCGCATCCAGTTGAGGACAGCAGAATGTTTGTCTTGGTGTGAGAAAGCTCAGGAAAGTTGGGTATTGCAGAGCGTCTGGTGCATTGGATGTGCCAATGCGGGATGCGGTGCCCTTCAAGTCACCACCGTCTCTGGAAGTCGAGGTGAACTCTGAAGCTGCCGTGTCCCACTCGTCGTGTCACCTATTGAGAGGGTCGCCTCACGTCCCAGACTACTGGGAAACACATTTGGCTGCCATTTTAAAGCGACTTTTCTTGATTTGTAGGTCAATCTGCCCAATGCTGGCTCTGTGTGCGGCATGGGCATCCGCAAGGTGAGATGTGTGGGAACTTTTCACTGCTGGCCTGGAACAGAGCGATGTGCCATATGCATGTATCCTACAGTTCACCTGCTGTTCACGAGCTATCGCAAATGTCAGGCGTGCAACATGGAGAGCTTGTGCTGCACTGCTGTGGGCACACACAGGGCATCACGCTCATCGTGGGAGGTGGCTACAACGGGAAGAGTACGCTGCTGCAGGCGCTGGAAAAGGGCATCTACAACAAGGTGCCTACCTTCAATCATCTGTGAATGATGGCAGTCAGAATGCAGAATGGTGCATCCTCGTCATTTGCCTGCCTGTACTTGCCTCAACACATGCGTGTCAAGCAGAGCAAGATGTGAGCATTGCATGATGCTGGTTGAATCCTGCACTCGCACAGGTGCCGGGTGATGGCCGCGAGCGGGTGGCCACAGATGCTGCGGCGATGAAGATCCGGGCAGAGGACGGTCGCCAGGTACACGAAGTCGCCTGCAGCAATTGGCGGTATCTTAAATCAAGTTAAGCAACAACTATGTCTGATATCTCACTATGCAGCAGTGTCCTTGTCCATTTGCCGCAGCCCCTGGTGGCATCCTGCCACTGAGCATGCAGAAGTTTTGGCACAGGTCACCGGGGTGGACATCTCGCCCTTCATCAATGGCCTGCCGGCGGCGCGCAGCACGTCTGACTTCTCAACTGAGGACGCGTCCGGATCCACCTCCCAGGCCGCCAACATCCAGGTGCAACAGCTTTCACACATGAGCAATGTTTCATCAAGTGGTTCCATCGGCGGCCACGCCCAGAACAGGTGTGCTGCTGTGTGTGCCAGAGATGGTGATCTTTCTCGCCCAAGCACCAGCATCAGGCGCCCTGACCACCGTGATCACCATGCATTCAGTGATGAGCAACACAGACAATAGTGACATCGGCTCGGTCAACAGGAGGCGCTGGAAATGGGAGCAACAGTGTTGTTGCTGGATGAAGATACATGCGCATCCAACTTCATGCACCGCGATGACAGGATGCGGGTGCGCAGCACCTGTTCACCGGTGTTGTACCACACGCCTACATCGAAGGCACACTTGCATGTGATATGACCGTCTCTGAAAAAATGACTCGCTTGGGCATAGCAGATGTTTGAGTTGCCCTTCAATGTGGTGTGCAGGCTCTGGTGACGCACGACCCCATCACACCTTTCAGCGAGAAGATCAGGTCGCTTGTAGCACAGGGCGTCTCATGCGTGAGCGCCTCTGCTGCATGTGACATGCTTGCTGCTCCAACACCTCTGCGGCTGGGCTGCAAAGCCAAGCATTGGCTCGATGTCTCGCCACACAATCACATGTTTCCCAGCTTAGCACATGTACATGTGTTTCCTGAAAGTTTGCAGGTTCTGGTGAATGGCGCAAGCAGCGACTTCTTCGAGTCTGCAGACACAGTCATCTGCATGGACAGCTTTGTCGCGCGCGATGTGACGGCAGATGCCAAAGCAATTTGTCGACGCATGCGCTCCTCCAGGTGCCGCTGCTTGCAGCATGATCCCAAGTGGGTGTTTGCACTCGGCATCTGTGCATCAGATCGATACAAAGTGGTCGCCAGACAGACATGTCCGCAACCAGGCAGCATTAGTGCTAGGCCTATCAGAACACGTGGACCGAAGTTGGTGTGCTTGCTATGAGCAGCTCAGCGGCGGCGGCCGACGGCGCTGTATTTGGGGCTGTGACGCAGCGGTGCCCGCTGTCGCTGCTGGGTGATGCGTCTGGACACCTGAAAACTGGCTCACGATCCAAGGTGCGCTGCATTGGGCACGCCAGGTCCGGATGAGCTTGCATGCAGGTGCGCCTGCCTCGATGCCTTGATCCGAGAGCATCTGCACATTTTCTCATGGTCGACATGCCTGGTTCCAGGGCAACATATTCATCGGCGACGAGGTACATGTTTGACAAATCTTGCTGTTGCTTGCCACATCACTGTCTGGCTTGTATGTGTGTGAAGGAGATGTGTGTGGAGGCTGCATCTATCACATACTTGATGCTGCAGGTGATCGACATCAATGCTGTCGAGCAAATCGTGGAACAGTCACAGACACGTGCAATCGCTGCCGCCCTGCTTCTCATCAGTAAGCAGATTCAGCGGCGGCAGCAGCAGCCAGCCACCATTGCAAGCATTGTCAGCGGTCTGGAACAGCAGATGGACGGGCCCGCGGGACTGGATGCCCTGGCAGCTGGCAGGGGCGACTGCGCCAGGCCGCGGGGTCTAGAACTCGCTGCGGCCCTGAACCGCGTGCGCTCGCTGCGAGTGCAGCAGCACAGACCATGACGATGTGCGGCATGCTTCATGACCGTAGCTAGCTTCATGACCATGGCTGGATGAGATGGATTGGCGTGGTTGTTGTCACGCAACATTCGCTGCACTTTTTGGAGAGAGTGATAACGCAAGAGATAGTGACCACCTTGCCCAAAATGCCCAGAGATCACAGGCATGTTGAGGACCTAAATTGCCCGTGTCCTAGATGCACACGGTCTCATCCATAGGACGTGTGCTGCGAGGCTGCAGGGCTGGTAGCTGGGCCGGGCCCTCCCTCCGGCACAGCATCAAAGAACAGGGCGGTGCTGTCCCGCGTCAGCCGACGCCCCTGCCGCTTCCACGCGTGATGCCCATCGTGGGCCAGCGAAAATTCCTCCGCCTGCAAGCGACCCAGTCCACCCTTGCTCTTCCCTAGAGCTGCCACACGTCAATGGTTCGCAGCCCACGCCAGGTGTGGCGCCCAATGCAGGGCACCGGCATGGCAGGGTGCGCAGGGGGTGCTCAGCGCGCAGATGGCATTGCTCACGTTGTCAGCGCCATCCCAGCACATCTGCTGGCTCTGCGAGGATGGCCCCTGCTCAGGGGGCGGCTCGCCGCTGGGCTGCTGGCGGCGCCGCAGCAGGAATGATGGCCGCGGCACGCGCGCGATGCTGCCGCTCAGGGTCAACTGCTGCGACACCTGCAGCGCAATGTCATGCAGTCCGCGCAGAAGCTGAACCTCGGGCCTGCGTCCGGCAGATCACATGCGGGTGCCTGTGCCGGCAGTGCAGACATGGACCGTTTCGTCACACGAGAAGCGTCTTTTGAGACGCCATGCTGCCACGGCAAATCCTTGCATGCGGAAACAAATGAAACTGCAGTGACCTGGGGTGGGCTGGGCGTGCCCTCCGGGCTGTGGTCCATGTCCAGCTCCAGGGTCAGCGCTGAGCTGTGCTGCAGGTGCATGGCAGGGCAGACACGGGAAGCAGACTCTCTGCATAAAGAGGTGCGAATGTTCAGACAGCGCATGCTGCATGCGAGATCACTTGGAGCACATGTGAATGAATGCCCTTATGTTATGCATCACGATGAGCTGTTTTGTTCCGAAAGAGGAACACAACCTGGGTGCTGCTGCCATCTTCGGTCTTCGCATTGCCAGGTAGAGCAGCGCAGTGTTGCTCAGCAGAATGACTGCGGCAGCAGCCAGAAGCTGGCCAGGCTGTGAGCGTGCAACACACGAGGCGCCTTCAATGCTGTTAAGTCAAGTGCAGAACCTGGTGTCGACTCGTGGAAGGGAAGACATCAACAGCATATGTTGCCCATTTTGTAGTCCACTGACCCACCTGGATGGTGCATGTGATGGCGTTGTCGCCATGCTGCAAACACCACGCTTGCAGCAATTGCAGCAGCAGAGCCGTCAGTTGATGCTGCCAGGAGTCCGCAGCCGCTTCCAGGGCCGCCTCTTCTGACGGCTGTCGCTGCACCTCTGCTGCGGAGTTTGGCAGACCTGCATGACCATCAAGAAAGTCAGCAGACCTGCAGGCAGATGCAGGCATCCCATGCCGCATGAGCGCCTCGACAAAGTTTTCACTCGTCGGTTTCACTGCATAATTGTGCTGTCTGGAAGGGCTGCATCACTTGTGAGCGCTGGCTCTGCACGTGGCAGCCATGACACGTTGCCATGCTCGCTGAGGTCAATGTCCACACGCTGAGCTACCAGCAGCTGTGGTGCCGTCAGGCTCTGCTCCCACCGAACTGTCTGGCTGCCTCTGATGCTGCTTCGCTGTTCTGCCTGCAGCACGATGTGTTGCAGGTGCGCTGCAGCGGCGGGCAGCTTCAGCAGGTATGGCACAGGGTGCGGCTTTGCCGAGGGCGGCACCGGCAGAGCAACGGTCAGATATGTGGCTGCCTGAGGTGCATAGCAATGAGGTATCAGTTTGCAAATCGCTCAAAAGCACATCTGCATCCAGCACTACTACTGTGCACTACTTTGCACGTAGTGATTGCCACTTCTGGAATTCTGTTCAACGGCTGCCGCATGCACCCACCTGCACACTTGCATCCGCACTCCAGCTCGACACTGACAGGTGTATTGTGCTGCTTGACGACGACGATGATGCATCAGCGGCAGAGCGCAGCTCCAGATGTGGCGTCACCTCCCTGCACACGATATACACGACTGCTGGTGTCAGCACAGCACAGCGCCTGCAGCGGATTAATTAGCGGCTCGCTACCTTTTCGGATCCTCACGCACCCGAAAACTACAGCGTGCGAATTCAGGCAAGCTTGCAATTGCAGGTCTGCAGTCTCTGCTGTCAGGGCTGCAGCAAGTTGCTGGTGGCTGATCGCTAGCAGCAACATCGCGGTCATGAAATAGCTTGTCCTCGCCATGTTTGTTCGACTGGATATGTGACTGCTGATACGTTGCAGGTTGTAACCGCATGCTGGACATGGCTCCGTTCCATTCATTTGTGATAGCCTCCAGGGTGATGATCGAGATATAAGGATAGGTCATCCTGCTAGTTTACAGCCTGTTCATTTTGTACACACACGATGCTCACTATTGCATCGATCCGGTATGATGTTGCCAACCACAATGACATGGAGGAACGGCGCGTCGCGCAATGCTGCCTGGACTCAGAGCGGCATGATGCTCTACGGTACAGATGAAGCTACAAGATGCTTGTTATGACTCTGAAGCTCAAACCCATCTCCACTTCTGTGCTGCTTGAAATACACGGTAGTGCAATTGAGTGCTGCACGCAGCGATGCCAGCGCCCAACGCTGGCAGCTGTTCCATTCAGCTCGATACTGTGCCCCGCAATGGTCACCTCATCACCAGGGGTGCTCGTCCAAGACCCTCAAGCCCATGTAGCAATCCTCTGGGTCACCCTTGCTGCATGCTGAGATGATGTGCAGCAGCTCCACCTGCATTACAACACAACGACTTGACTGCATCGTTCAAAAAAACATGTGACGCTCAAGAGGCAACACCAAGAATTCAATCTCAATTTAGGCACGAGCAAGCTTGCATGCTCACCTTGTCCACCCCGCGGCCAACACCAAAGGCGTGCAGCGACACATTGGCCTGCTCATCTGCCAGGCGCTCCATCATGTTGCGGGCCTGCATGCATGCAGGACAAAGGGCGTCCTTCTACAGCGAATAGCTGCCGGAACTTCACTCGCTGACAAGCCACAATTAGCGCTTCAGTCGAAGTATGTGATATCAGTTATTTCATCAGGTCACCTCGTGTGCCTGGTAGGCATCGACGCGGCCATCTGTCAGCAGCACCAGCACCTGCAGCAGCAATGTGGCGACTCATGGTCTCCAGCCACGCTGCAGGACATACTAATTGCAGAGGCTTGGCAAGCTTTGCCAGATGGCAGAGGACATGAGGGACGGAGTGCTTTACCTTTGATGGAAATGGCTCAGCAGCTGGCGCTGCCGGATCTGCCAGGCTGGCCTGCAGCACCTCTGCGTCTACAGCCTTCAGCAGCTGGCCGGCCTTGGAGATCGCCAAGCTGATGTTGGTGCCACCATTTATCCGTGTCTGCAGCACCGGCTCATGGCAGAAGTCAGCAACTGTTAAGTTCCCATACAGCTCCAATGATGCACATCTGCTGATAGCAGGAGCCTGCAGATCTGAGGCGTAGTTTGGCTGCCGCTTGGCAGGGGTGTGAAGGGCCCTCACCATCGTCTCCAGCTTCTTGTCGAACACCTCCTGCTCCACGACTTGCGGCGGCAGCTCAACACGCACATCATTTGAAAACTGCAGGATGCCGACCTGCAATGGAAAGCTCAGCACGTATTGCCGGGGGCATATAACGCCATCAATGGTGTGCAAAGCCTGCAGACATGTATGCGCAGACGGGGTGGCCTGTAAGGTCAAGTCTCACCCTTGCTAGCGGGTGGCTGGATGTGATGTTCTGGAGCGCTGCGCCGATGAAGGAGGTCATCGTCCGGAAGTCATCTGCAGAGATGTTCAGAGCAAACCATGATTGGATGTGCATCGAGCATGGCGCTCAGCCTACTCCTCTGTCATCAAATACATTCAAGCCTGATCACCATTGCAAGGCATCAGTCTAGTAGACGCCAGGCGAGAACCTTGTATGCAGCTCTCCACTCACCCTCGGTCACCGAGCCGCTGCCATCCAGCAGGAACATGATGGACGTGCCCAGGCCGCGGCTGCCGGCTGGCGCCATTGCCGTCAGCCGCTCCAGGGCCACCTGCAGCTCCCACTTGCACGGCTGCTCCCATGGCGTCTCGCCCGGAGCTGCTGCCGCCTTGACCTGCAGTAATGACATGGTGTCACACGCCAATGCACATGCAATCT
The DNA here is from genome assembly GCA_036584455.1 of Tetratostichococcus sp. P1. Taxonomy (NCBI): domain Eukaryota; kingdom Viridiplantae; phylum Chlorophyta; class Trebouxiophyceae; order Prasiolales; family Stichococcaceae; genus Tetratostichococcus; species Tetratostichococcus sp. P1. The sequence goes on from BTPI01000001.1 coordinate 4,381,077, forward strand.
GTTAACTGACATCCGCTGACCTTCCCTAGCCTCTGCGAACCCTCAACGATGAGCCTGCAATGTGACGACCGGCCGACACACTCTCTGCAGAGCGCAGTGAGCTCACCTCGCGATCCTTTTCCAGTCGGCATTTGTACAGCTCCTTCCAGCCGCCTGCGAGCGTCGCAGCGCGCTGCTGCACTGATGTGGCGGCAGTGTCCTTGGCGGCACCATTGAACTCCGCCTCGTATAGGCTCTTCCACTTTGGCTCCAGCTTCTGCACAGACGAAGTGCAGGAGGCCTGTCAGGCATCGCTCATTCTTAGCTGTGGAGAAATGCCAGGCATGGCCAAATCCGATCTCAGGCAATGTGCGCACGAACTCAAGCAGCGTACCAGCATGCAGTTACATGAATCTGTGTACATGCTCCTGCATGAAGCTGCAGTGCTCGCGAGCTCATGCCACTCTATGAACATTAGCAGAGGACAGCTGAGAGGACCAGCAGCTGAGCTGGACCTGACCTTGGACGAGCGGCTTCCTGCCATGCTGGAGCGCGCTCAGCACTGATCACACGTTGTTTGATACATGTTGCTGGAACACTCTGTAGATCCTGGACCTACACGCGAGGCTGCACAAGCGCACAAGCGTTGGGTGTGACTGGATAATAACACGTGCATGACGCAGCACGGAGGCCGCTGCGCGATGGCGCACACGCGCTGTAGACTTGCAAATATGATTGATTGCAATCGCGAGGCGAACCTGCTCTGTGAAAGGTCTGCCGGCGTGGGATTGGCTTCCGGAGCTGAGGTGAGCGTGAAACCCCAAACCGCAAGTTCACATAGTTGAGCCACGCGCGCTGCCTATAAGCGATCCAATGAGCTGATCCTTACTCACCGCTCCCAGACGCAGCGCGCGGCAGGTGAGGTCGAAGAAGGCAAGGTCCGCCGAGGAGAGCAGCTCAGCGACATCCAGAACCAGCTCCTGCGGCAGGTCCAGCAGCCCCGGGCTGCGCTGACTGTCGTCCTGTATCAGCTTCCTTCTCTTACTGCATCTCCTCGGTGCAGGCTCCTCGATGATGAGCTGGGCTTCGATAGGCTCGGGACGTGCTTTCGGCACGTTGACTACTGCTGTGGGTTGCGCCTTCCAGAGCTTTGCCGGCAGATATTGCGAGAGCGATAGCACCGACATTGCTGCTACTTCAAATGTTGACTGACGCGCAGAACAGAATGTGCTCATTATCCCGTGCTCTCGGATGCAGTCAGACATGTTGTCTGACCGCAGGAGATGAAGATACAAGACGGGGGAAACTGCACGTCTAAAAGGCACCCTTTCAACTGAGACTATGACTAATTCCTGCCTATCACCTCAACACGCCGAAATCAAAGCACTTTCTTTGCTCACTATGAATCCACGAAGCCCCCATACGAAGGCCAAGAAATGCTTCTACACCAGGTCACTGTGCGATCAGGACAGCGGGTGCTCCACGACGCATGCCGCCAGGAAGGAGCGCTGCCCGGCGACCGTCTCCGGCAGCGTCAAACTGATCCACTTGCCGCCCTCCCAGTCAAAGCGCTGCACCGTCTCAGCATGCTTGCCGCCGTCCATGCCGCCCGCCACCACAATCTTGCCTGCAGAGGTGCACGTTGCTCGGCATTGGAGCCTGGTATTCATCATGGGTATCTAGATGGGCTCTGCAGTTTCGCACAGCATCCTGCTGCCAGCGATGCTCAAGTGCACCGACATCAACATTGTACACATCGCACCATTGACGGTGGCTGCTGCGCAGTAGGCGCGAGGCGCTGCGAGCGACGTCAGCGGCCGCCAGGCGTCTGCCCTTGGGTCGTACGCCTCCACCGTGTTCAAAAATCTGCATTGGGGATGCAACGCAATACAACCACATTTGCATGATTGCAAAAGGGGCCCTGAGACTTGCATGCAGGCGGATCGGCTGGCATTACAGCGCGTCCTGCCTGAGCTCTCTTTGCAAACAGGTACCGTCACTCTGAAGCCTGACACGCACTTGGCGCCATCCCAGCCGCCAATGGCGACCAGGTGGCCGTTGGCGGCCGTGCAGGCGTGCGCGCCGCGCTTCTGGGCCATGGGCGCGACCTCGCCCCATCGCCCCTCGCGTGCGTCGTACCGCTCCATGGCGGACAGGTACCGCTGGTTGTCGTAGCCGCCTGCGACGTAGATGGCGCCGTCCAGCGTCGCCGCCGCAGTGGTGAAGCGCTTGTGCGCCATCTGCTTGCCTGCAGGGGGACACACACGCGGCCAGATTTGAAGGCGCACGCTTGGTTGCTGGTTGTCGTAGCACCCCGCACCGTAAATCGCGCCGCTCACAATGGCCGCGGCCATTGTGAAGCGCCTGTGCACCGCTGCTTACCTGGGGATGGGGCCAGAGCCAGCCCAAAGCCGCGCAACAGAGACGGCACATGACACGAGTTTGCTTGCGGTCTGGAAGGACAACAAGACACACTAACCGGCGAACACGAAGCTGCAAAATGAAGAGCCGCACCAGCCATGAAGGTGTTGAGGCCAGGGTCGTAGATCTCGGTGGTCTCCAGGCTGATGCCGGGCCGGCCGCCGCCAATCGCGTACACCTTGTCGTCCAGCACCGCCGCGGCCAGGCTGCCCCGCACCGTCGACATCTCCGGCGCCTATCATGCGAATAGTCAACGAACTTGAGTGAGTTACAGTGCTGACCGAAATAGTGCTGATGAGAGGTACATGTGGTGCCTACTGTGAAAACTGCAGTGCGTCCTTGATGACCGCCATGCCAGCTGGTGTGACAGGCACTGGACATACTAGCACAGCACAGCCATTCAAGATTTCGCAAGCGTTACGTACAGGTGCTGTTTGGCAGTTCAATTTGGCTAGTTGACCCAAGGGACACCTGGGTCCAGGTGCCATTGGACAAGTCGTAGCGCAGCACGCTGTTCATCCAGGTGGTGCCATTGCCACCGCCCATGAACAGCACGCTGCCACGTAGCGCCGCCGCCGCACCGTATCCCCGCGGCTCCAGCATCGGCGTGCCCTTGCGCCACCGGCCCTTGCTCGGCTGCAGCAAGGAAGGCGGCCACTAGCCCTCAAGATATTCATCAGGTATCGTAATGGCTGCACAGTCAGACGTCCTGTTCGAGATGCGAGTCACACCCTGCAGGTGGTTCAGCAGCTGTTTCCCTCGATTGCTCGTTCCGCAGCAACACAGAAAGTAGTACTGTTGGCAGGACACGACAAATGTCAAGCGAAGCCCACCGTGAAGATGTCCACTGTGTCCAGCCAGTCGGCAGCATTGTTGCCTCCGATCAGGAAGAGGTGCTGAGCGGGCTGGGCCGGCTGCAGGCACACATGTGAAAGCCTGGTGAACCTGGCAATGTTCTAATCAGTATCACGAACTCTTTGCGACAGCACGTCATTGTGAAGCCGATGATGCAGCAAGCGGTGATACCTGCGGTCTGGCTGCTGCGGCGCCTGCCGATGGGCCAGCCAGCTGTGCTAGGGCCGGAGCTGCAGCTGCAAACTGCACCTGCAGCAGCCACGCAGAGATGCAATTCAATTCCATACGACGTGCTGCCTTCGCTGATCACGAGCCATCTCGCATGCATTATCAAGAAGAGGATGCGGCTGCCGAACGTCCAGACCAGCAGCAGGATAAACGACACTAGAAAGCAACGAATTGGCGGGATCGAGTAGGCAAGGAAGCACCTGCGAGCGGGCAGCGAGAGCGCTGAGATCACGGCGCAGGCTCTGCACCTCCGCCGCCATGATGGCCTGACCCATGCGCAGCTCCTCATTTTCCATCTGCAGTACACAAAATGCAGGTGGTGCGCACAGCTTTGGTGACCAGGTGGACATGCCAATCCAGAGAAGGCACTGACATACACAAAGGCGCCACTGGTGGGTGCAAGGATTCAACCTGGCATGCAACATGATCTCATGTGATGTCGTCCACCGTCTGCCACTTGCTCTCGATGTTCAGATGACTTTCACGGCCTGCCATTCTTGACGCAACATGACCCAGTGACACGTTGTAGCCTGCAAATGCATTCACATGCGGCGTCCCTGTCAGCGGTGCAATCGCGTGCTCACCCGCAGCGCCTGCATGCCCAGGGTGATGGCCTCGGCGCCGCTGGCGGCCGCGACGCGCTGCTGCAGGGCTGCTCGCTCCGTGCGCAATCGCTGGATGGCGCTGATGTGGCCATCCGCTCCCGCCGGTGCATCCGCGGGCGCCGCCGTGCTGCCGCTACTCGAGGGAGCCGGGTTGCCTGCAGGCATGCGTACAACTCTGACATCAAAACAAAGTGTCCGTGTAGATGGCCAGCATCACGCATTTATGCGGCCCAAAAAAAGCCACTGGATTAGAGTGTTGCTGCTTGGAACATGGGTCCGCACCGCCACTGCTGCTCGGATTGTGCCCAGGATTGCTGCTGGAGCTGTGGCCTGGGTCGCTTCCGGGACTGTGTCCACCAGCATGCCCCGGGTTGCCAGACCCCTGTAGCACGAAGTCGACGATCATTATCTGTCAGCAATTGACACAGGCATGTGTCCCTGGCATCAGGCCCAATCAGACGTCAATGTGTGTCACAAGATTGGTAGGAAACCCCAGCGCGCATGCCCGTACGTTTTGGTAGCTGCTGCTCACAGGCTGCACTGGCTGCGTGTTGTGCTGTGGCGCCGCGGCAGGCGCTGACGCTGCGTAAACTGGTGCGGGCGCAGGGCTGGCTCTGGCTGGCGCAGGCGCTGCAACAGCTGCCGCTGCGGCCGCATAGCCAGCGCTGGCAGCTGGAGCCTGCATGACAGCAACATGCTATTGAACTGGCCGCATTGACAGTCCCTGGTGCAATTTGTTCAATGCTGAGCTTCGAGCTTCAGGCTTTGATTGTGCGGCATGCTTGATCTTTGCATCGATCACATCTTTCAGCATCACTGCTGTGAGCCTGGCAGGACGCCAGCGCAGCACCAGCAGAGGTCGCACGGCATGGGCACGTCAATGCCGATGAACAGAGGATCACTGAGGGCGGCATGGTGCACCTGCTGCGCACTCGAGGTCGGCAGGTTGAAAGCCGCAGGGGCGGCAGAACCTGAGACGCCGTTTGCAGACGCAGCAACAGGGCTCCATGGGCTGGGGCTGGATCCATAGGCTGCAGGTGCGCCGCCAGACGCCTTGCCCTTCTTCGCCACCGTCGTCCAGCCATCCTGTTGTGCATTGCACATGCATTGTTTACGTGTGTCATGGCAGCTTCTGACGCTTGAGATATGGGCCACAATGTGATGGGCAAGCTGAAACATTACCTGGTGCATGTGAGACGCAAAAACCCCGGGGTAGTCAGAAAGTCCAGTACAGAGGAACAACTCACCGCAGACGGTGCTGGCCTTGGAGTCGTGGCAATAGGCGGAGGGCCTGCGGAGCCAGAGGCAGCAGAGGCCGGCCGGCTGGCGGGCGCCGGCTGCGGCTGCGTAGCAGGCGGCGGCCCGCGAGGCTGCGACGCCGCCTGGGCAGTTGCACAGGGTGCCACAACCGTCATGCAGCTGCAGGTATCATGTGCTCTGGATATCTGTCAATGTCGCTTGCCAGGAGGGTGGCCACGCTGCCCGGTCTCTGGCACGCTGTGCACCGCGGATTCGACAGGCTAACCCGGCCAGCTGGTCCGCCAATGTGAAGTTGTCAAGCATGAGATGCATGTGCACCTGGCTGGGGGCGGGCAGGCGCTGCGGCGCGGGGTTGCCAATGGTGTTCTGCTCGAACTTGGAGATCAGGCCTTTGGCCTCGTTCTTGGTGAGCTCGAACACGAAGTAGTTGTCGCGCTCGCCATTCTGGTAGTAGCACTGCGCAAGGATCGGCTTGAACACCCTGCGACCAGGCAGGCAGGCATATTGTCATAAGATCAACATGCTTGGTTCGCATAACAAATGCGTACAGTTTCAAGCGGCCACAGTTTGGAGTATCGAAGCACGCAGAAAGTCACAACAGAGATCATGTCCCAACTCACTTCTCGTGCAGCGGTTTGCACTGCTTCCAAACCTGCATCCATCACAGATGACTGTTGCAGGTGCCGTGCTGATATGGACTTTGCTATGCTCTGCAACAGCCAATGCCACACGAAAGTGTGCATGGTAGACACGAACATACGCACCTCGACCTCCACTTGTGCAGGGTAGCGTGTCTTGATGTGCTCACTGTTCGTCCACGCTGTAACAGCAGTGACATGGCAGCAAATCAGCATAGATGATGCATATCCAGCAACCGCGCAGATGCCTTGAAACTTGGCAAAATATCCTCCTCTGTACACCATGAGCATGGCACCACAACAAGGAGCAGCCTGCCGCAGCGCCATGAACGTTTCTGTCAGGCTCACCGTTGGGGTTGATCTCCAGCTGGCCATACGAGACCGCGCGGAAGATGCCGTGCATGTTGCGGTCGTGGTAGTTGAACAGGAACACTGGCAGCCCTGGCTCGATGTAGTACACGTAGCTCCAGTGGCTCTTGGGCAACCCGAAGATCAGGTTGCGCAGGCACTCATCCATCGTTTCGTGCGTGCAGCCAAAGACCACGCCGCCCAGTTTACCCTGTTCCCCCAGGTTGCGCCTGCAACAGCCAGATTGGGGTCTGTCAGACATGCTCTGCAAGTGCGCCTCAGCTACCGCGCAAACAATGCATGACTTAAATTGGAATTTATGACTGCAAAGTGACGCTGGGTGGTGTCCTGCGCATCGGCAGGCCCCGCCACATCAGCTGATGGCCGCAGCGGTAGATGCAAACAGCCAGCATCCTCACCTGGCCTCCTCGAACGACTGGACCCTGGTGTCCACATCGTATGTGCTTGTCTTCCTACCCGCCCCCATGCTGCCGTTTTCAGCCCTGCAAGTCAAGTGAGATGCATGTCGGCCTGCACCAACAAGACCATGCGCCGCTGTTGGGCAATGCAATGATGCGATCCGCGTGAGGAAATCGGGCGCCTCTCCACCATGCTTCCACATGCAAAGGTGTTGAACAGGTTGCAGTCCAAGTGAGCGTAGCAGTCACCGCTTTCGCAAGTGAAAAGCATGCATGATTCGAACAAAGCCATGGTTGGCAGCCGTTCATGGCTGCATGCGCCGTGCCGGCTACCTTCAGAGTATGTGCCAAGCCAGTAGAGTCGGTGCAGCGCGGAAGCAGCTCCCCTGAAGCCTCGTCGGCGGTGCGCGTTGGATTTGCCAGTGGAATGATCTGGGCTGCAGCTCCGGGCAAACTGCAGCGGCTGCAGCTGCGCCACGGTGACCCACACCTCGCCGTAGCTAGGCGACGGAGGTGCCGACTCGCACTGGCGCGACGCAAGTCAAATGTGATCAATGCGCAGCAGGCTGTCTGCTGAGCTGGCTCCGCACTGTCGTCATCCCGACATCCAGCGACCATATATAATGCACGCTGGACAATCCTGCGCCACATTGCAGATTTGCCGCGCGTAGACTGTCTGCTGCAGCACTGCTTGATCATCCTCCGCGGAAGTTTTTGTCAGAGACGCAGTATGGCATGCGGCGGGTGACACATGCTAGGCACTGGGTGCGTTCTGAACCATCGGCCTTTGCAGCTTCCCGCCTCGGCTCAAAATCGTGGGGTTTTTCACGAGGGTGCATCACGCACTTGCGCAGATGCAACAAATGCATCTCAGGGTGGCCAGCAGCGCCGATGTGCGGTGGTCGATCGTGCACTCTCCTTAGTCGATTATGAGCAGGTGCCCATGTAAGACATGGATTGTACGGCATGATGCATTGTACAATCCATGTGTGCGGGCCGAGCCGACGTGCACGATGATCTGATGTGGCATGCAGGGTTGGAGCCTGCAGAAGCGGTGTCTTCAGGAGGTCAAGCGGTTTGCTGAAGTAGGGCAGCCCGGGCATGACTACGTCATCATCCTGCAGCACCATCCAGTCTTCACGCTGGGTGCGTCATGGTGTGGACGAGTATAGATTGCCAAGAATAAGTGCAACGCCATGGATGCTGTGTGGAAGACGGTCTCAAGACAGTGTTTCCCGCTGCTGCAGGCGCCGGCAGCAGCGGGGAGCATGTCCACTTCGACCTCAGGTCCGGGAGATCGTTCTTTTATTTTGCAACATGCGTCATGAATTCAGTCTTGTCTGTTACAAGCGGACCGAAGCAACGACGTCACAGGTGTAACGAGCCTGAGCGCATAATGAATGATGCAGCACCTGCATCTGCAGAAATCCGCCGCTGCCGATACACCGGGTGGAGCGGGGTGGGGAGGTGACATATCACGGGCCCGGGCAGCTGGTGCTGTATCCCATCCTGGACCTGCAGCACCACCGCAAGGACCTGCACTGGTACATGCGCAGCCTCGAGGAGGTAGCTATCAGGTGAGAGCCAGGAGGCGTGCCATTTCACTGGCCGACCATCTAAACATGCGGGCACAAGGCCGGCCATGCTGATCTAGCCACAGCAATTTTCTGCGTACTGGCAGCCAGTCCTGTCACAGACTACATGACTGACTGCACACTGCAGCACAAGTCTGATGTGCTGTTCCAGCATGTGAGTCACTCCGTCACACCTGTTGCAGGACATTGTCTGCAGTTTCTGGGCTGGAGGGCGAGCGCATCCAAGGGCTGACGGGAGTCTGGGTAGGCGGCAGGAAGGTTGCGGCCATCGGAGTGCGCGCGCAGCGCTGGGTGACCTACCATGGCATGTCACTCAATGTCGACATGGACCTGACACCATTTGGCATGATTGTGCCCTGCGGCATCTCAGGTGAGCTGTGCCCAGCATGGGAGACCACTCACTCTCATTGCACCCTGGATGCTGCTCGCTGGGGGAGCCAACTGCACTGATGATGCTGCAATTCCTCTTTCCAAATCCACGGCACATGACCACAAAAATGACGAGTTCGCACTGCAGATCGAGGTGTGACCATGGTGTCAGAGCTGGAACAACTGCAGCACGGCAGCACAGCGCAGACTGCAGCGGAGGACCTACTTGCAGAGTACAAGTTCGGGCTGCTGGAATCGTTCTCAGATGTGTTCGGTGTGCAACTTGTTCCTGATGGTGAAGTGCCACGATCTCAAGAGCAAACAAGTGCGCAGCCTGGGAGGAAACATGCCTGAAAAATGCATGCGCAGTCGCAAGGAGGGCAGCTATGTTGTAGAGTTGGGCATTTGAATGGAGAAAGTAGAGCATGAGTCAGCCGAAAGGGGACCTCTGGCATAGAATGTTGCACCGACCACATGCTCGGTTCCGCACTTTGATCAGGAATCGGAGCCTGCAAAACCCAACGCACGCGGAAAGAACAGCACCGCCTGTCCCATCCTGTCTCGTCGATTCCCTGGCAGCGCGGTGTTCGCACGCCAAGCTCGCCAAACCACGCATCGCATCAGCTGGCTTACGCGTCGCGCTTGCTGGCAGTGATGGCGGCACCCTTGAGCCGACCGGTGCGGCGGGCGGCGATGAGGCCGACCTTCTGGCCGGGTGGCGCATCGCGGCGCACCGTCGACGCATGCCCAATGTGCTGGTGGTTACCACCTCCGTGCGGGTGCTCCACCGGGTTCATCGCCACACCACGCACCTGCGGCAGCGTCATGTTGGAGTGTCAGGTATATTACACGGTCGCAAAATCTTGAGCAGCATGACTGTCCAGATCGGCATGCCTCAGAAACACGAATGCTGTCCGTGGTGCACTCCTAGGGCTAGCATCATGGCTGCGGTGTACAGTGATGAGCCATCTGCACGGGGACAGGGAGGTGGCAATGCAGCCATCAGCGGACAACGAGAAAGCCCACCTTCGGCCAGCTGTTGCGCTTCACGCGGAACTTGTGATAAGCGTTGCCTGCCTTCAGCAGCGGCTTCTCTGTCCGGCCGCCGCCTGCCACCTGGCCCACCATCGCGCGGCATGTGCTTGGCAGCACCTGCGCAAAACACATGTCGCTCGAGCCGCACCTCAGTTGGCACGACTGTGCTCTGACCCACACCTGTGTGGCATGTGCTGAACAGTGTCTCGCTCTGCGGTGACTGTCATATGCGCAGCTGCAGGTGCAACTTGATGACGGACTCAGTGCGTGGGAGGTGCGGCATGACGGTCACCTTCTTCGAGCCGGACGGCAGCTTGATGCGGGACACGCCCGTCTCGGCGTTGTGCGCCACCACGATGCAGTAGTCGCCCGAGGCACGTGCCAGTGAGCCACGGTCGCCCGCTTTCTGCATGCCATCCAAGATCCAGAAGGTATCAGCAGGCAAGTGCCACCATGAGTCGCACAAACCATCGGCAGCAGTGGCACAGTGGTGCCATTTTGGCAGCCGCTGCTCACCTCCTCCACGTTGCAGATGATGGTACCCTCGGGCATCTCGCCAATCGGCTTGATGTTGCCGATGTTCAGCGTCGCCTTCTTGCCGGCGTAGATAAACTGCAGCAGCAACAAGAGGATTCAAGAATGCGGAAATGCGGCATACTGCACAACATGGCGTTTACCATCAGCTGCATGTGCAACAGGCGTAGCCATTCATTGGGGGCTCCTGTTACCTGGCCAGAGTACATGCCCTCAGACGCCACAAAGAGCTCCTTCTGGTGCTTGAAGCGCACTGGGTCACGGAATGTCACCTGCAGCACTTACACATATGGTGTTGGCATGTATGCTTCCCAGGCATCGCATCCGAAAGGCCCATGAATTCATGACGGCATTGCTCGGCAGGAACGCTCAGCTCATCGTGCTGAGGGCCGAAGTTGCATGCTTTTGCCGCGGCGACATGAGCAGCGGCGGCGATGTGGCGACTCACTCGTGCCAGCGGAGCGCCACGGCCGGAGTCGTGCAGGATCTCCGTCACCACGCCCTTGATGTAGCCATTGCGCTCCGCCGCGTCCAGCACCCGGTGCTTGGCCGAGCCCTTGCGGTGGGTGGTGTGGGATGTGAAGATGGACCCACGACCCTTACGCTGGGAGCGGATGACACGCCCCATCTGCACATCACAGATCAATTCTGTCTTCTTGAGCATCCACTTGAGCTTGTCAAGCTGACCAGACCCTCTGCTGTCGCACGACCTGCTGCTGAAGCCTGACACACATCCCCCTGACTGCCAGCTTTTGCACCTCTGCAGTCCAGCTGACCACTCAGCTGCCTCAAGACAGTGAGAACACTGAGCCCAGACGCCCGCCAAGCTGCTATACACCCTGCTGCTGGAGGCTGCAACAGAGGCTGCGTGATGATGCCTGCTGCCAATACCTCCAGGGCCTGGACCTCGACGGCAGGGTGCGCCGATGAACGCAAACGCTCACCTTTGGGCCCCGCTCCTCCTGTGGCCGTCACCTTGCGGCCAGAAAAGGCAGGGCCCACGCCAAGGCACAAGCGAAGAGCATGCGGCGCTAGACCCTGAAACTACTGGAAGTAGTTGTGTTGCTTCCTGTCACTTGTGTCGTCGACTCCAAGGTGCAGTCGCGCCAGGGGCGCTGCTGCTTACTTCCGCTTGGAGACTGCTGTGCCATTGCAAAAACATTCGCTGAAAGCATTTCTGTCAAAATGGCCGAGGTGCGTCAGTGATTGGCGTCGACTGAGTGTGCAATTTGGCTGTATGCGCATCTGCTAGCAGGCCGGAGCAACCCTCCAACCATGCATCTGCAGGGTGGAGCTCTGCAGGATAAGTTCCTGCATTTTGCTGCTTACGGCTCCAAGAAGTCGGAGACACAGCTTGACGGGCGCTCGTTTGTGAAACTTATCAAAGACGCCGGGTTGCTCAAGAAGCCGCTGACCACGACCGACCTGGTGTGTGAGAGGCCCTCTTGCAAGCTTGATTGGACAGTTTGAAACGATCCAATGAATATATCGCATCACTCACTGCGCGTAAGTGCCGAGCATGTAGCCATGTGCAGCTGAATGGCTGATCCCTGTGTGCGCAGGACCTGATCTTCGCCAAGGTGGAATGAACTTGTCGATCGTCGATTTCTGCCAGTGCGACGGCATCTCATAGCTGATGCAACCTGATGATGCATTCCATCTGCTACCCAGCAGTGGACCCGCAACGCAGTGTGATGACATGTGCGAGAACATCGAACGCACGTAGGTGAAGGTGAAGGGCTCGAATAAGATCTCCTTCCCAGAGTTTGAGGAGTCGTTGGCGTTGATCGCCGAGAAGAAGGTGTGATCTGGCCAAGGTTTTGTAACAATAGCCATTTGAGCTGAAAGAAGTTGCACGTCCGCAAACCAGATGTAGCGCCACCATGCCTTCCGCTTGATGATGCTGCTGCAGGGCATGAGCCTGGAGCAGCTCAAGCAGAGCATCGTGAGTTCCGAGGGCCCGCAGTCGAACGCCACACAGGCCGAAGTAAGTTGTGAATCTAGAATCAAACAAAGTCCAACTTTGTTCGATTTTATCAACAACTTACTCTGTTAGATAACTTCTGGAGCTAACGAAACTATATTTGCAAATTAGTTCGTGAAGTTCCACGACGACCAGTCCACGTACACTGGCGTGTATGCTCGCGGCGGCCCGACCAATGTGGACGGCAACAAGGACCTGAGCAGCCTGTGCGACCGCACACCGGCTGACAACCGCGGCGTCAGCACAGTTAGCAATTTCGCCAAGCAGCGCTGAGCATGTAGATGAGGTGCTTGCTCGGTGACCGAGCCAGGCAACACGACTGCTGCTTCTATCGGTCAGCTATATCATCGGTCAGCATCAGCTTACAAGGCATTGTATCCAACCGAACTCAACGAAGATTTCGGCTTGTACTTAATGTGTAGCACGTGCTACAATCACTACACAGCTGACCTGCCACAAGATGACACGAGCATTGCAAAGACGCTTGCCAAAGCACTACTGGGCAAGACCGCTCGAGCTTGTTCCATAGGCAAGCGCTGCGCTGCCCCTAGCCTGCACAGCATTCCGAGTTGACCCCAATCGATACCCCCGCTGTCCCCATTACTGTACACCACAGCTCGCTGCTGAGCTTCAGTCCATCAGCATTGAACGTCAGACGTGAGGTGCACCCTCTGCACGGCTGCAATGTGCAGCATGCCCCACCAGGCGACATTCCACAGTCACATCAACTTGCAGCAAGAATTGGTCTTCCGTGCCTGCACACCACAGACCAACAGTTTTATGATCGTTCACAGCACATGCAGGCGCTAGCATGCTACCGCGGCGCAGCAGCCGACCGCTCACACATGCAGCAAAGATGCAATGGCATGGTGGCCAAACACGCAGCAACTCCCACCTGCTTGTAGAACATTTGGCTGGCCATGCTGAGGTCCTCGCTCTTGCCAACGAGGGTGTCCAGTTTCTCGCCCCGCTCCAGCATGCTCTCGATGGTGCGGTGTAGTACCACCTTTGTCTCGTCCAGGTCCGACTGGATCTTCGCCAGCTTGTCTGCCTGGTGCGGGTCCTGCATACAAGCATGCATGGCCACATCAGCGCATGCGTGCCCACAGCAACAGCATTCGGGGAGATAACAGATCCATGGTGCACGAGGCCCATCAGTGCATGTGGCAGGTGATGTTGCACATGAATGCTCACGTGTGGAAATGTAGAGTTGCAGAGAGGAGCTGCGTCTGCAAAGGCTGTGCTCACCTGGTACTTCGCCAATGCCGGCTCCAGCATGGCAGTAGCCTCTGTACTGTCTGCTGTGATGGCACGCCATTTGGCGCCATGGATTTGCAAGAAGTCGTCCAGCACCTGGCGAGTACAAAGTCACATGATTCTCAAGTACCTGCTCGTTCTGATTTGCTGTTATAGCTTCCATGGGTAGCCCCAAACAATGCACATTCTGTCGAGTTGAGAGTCTGCGCCGATTTGCAGGCAGCGTCCAGCCGAAAGCACCTTGTTGACGACACAGAAGGCCGAGCGCACGGGGTACTCCTTGTCCACAAACACCACGCCGACTAGCCCATCTCTATTGTGCGCATGGCAAAAGAAGTCGTCCTGAAGTGGCAGCGACGGGACACGTCAGTCCTGCAACCGACTTTGTTGGACCCTCATGGTGTGCAACATGTTCTGGACCTCGCATGTCGCACCGCAGCTGTGCTCGTGTATGAGATAACAAAGCAAATGTCCATGCAGTAGTACAAGGTTCGAACCTGCTGCACACTCTGGCGCTGCCCTGGCTGCGTGCGCTTCGCGACCGTGCGGGCCACGAAGGCCATCATCTCCTTCACCGCGCCTCGCTGGAAGTACCCGTAGTTGGACACATCTGCCGCCAGGCCCAAGCTGGTCGCCTCCTGATCGCCGTTCCATTTCAGGATGCCGATACCTGCGCAGAGTTGGCTAGCTTATGAGGAGACGCTCGGTGGTCGCTGATCGCCTTGTCACGGCAAGCAATGGTGAGCAGAAGGTTTGCCACATGCACACTGCACCTGTCAACTTCACCATCTGGTGATTGGGCTCGTTGCCGAGACAGCAATCAAGTAAGCGTTACTGCGGAGCTCGTCCCGAGGCAGCGCTAGACAACAGCCTTTCTACCACAGCACTGCTGAAAATTTTGTTCGTCAGCTGCAATAAGATTGAGTGGTCACAAGGCAACAGAGCAGCTTCTGCAGAATGACCGCAGCGGTGTGCTGATTGCACTTGGGTCAGCAGCAGCTCAACACAGGCTTCCTTTGCCAGCGGACAAAGTGGCAATATACCTACCAGCGGCACAACGACTGCCAGGGACAGTTTCCGCCACAGGGCCTCTTTTGAAAACTTGCAGACAGCGATCATTGACATTAGCTTGCTCGCATCTCAGTTTGAAGTTCTTGAAACGATGTCAGAGGTGACACCAGCATCCGGCGTGCCAGCACAGCCAAAGAAGCCGACCCCGGCGGTGCCCATCTTCGTGCACGTGCACTCCGACGCTCGTGCTACGCTCCCTGAGGGAGTGCTCTGGAAGCTCGATGGTGAAAGTGATGCTGATGTGGTGTTATTACAGCTGTCAGGGCCTCATATGTCAATGGCATGACCAAGGATACTGCCATGTTGCGATTGCACCTGGTGCCGCATGTCCCGCAGGCACACACCAGAACTGCAGCACGCGTGCTGTGAAAATCTGCAACGAGCTTGGAGTACACAGTCAGACCACAGAGAAGTGAGGACTTGCATTGTATATGTACTGCGTGTGTGACATTGCTGCCTGCATGTGACATGATCATCGCTGCATGCGTGTGTCACAATCGCTGCTGTTGATGAAAGTACACACCACATCAGGCTTGTGGAGGCAGAGGCTCGCAAAGCGGTCGAGCCGTTTATCGCCAGCGCCTACTGCAACGGCGGCTACCGGCCGAAAGTCGTCAGGCTCAAGGTGAGGAGCGTGCTTAGACGGCGGATAACCTCTGCATGCAGTCAGATGTACCCTGCTTCGAAATCGCTATTGCACAGCAAGCTGATGCACATAATTCAATGGACAGGTCGACGTGTCAGTGGGCAGCAGGAGGTTCCGCGACGAGCCAGTGTGGGACGCCAATGATCCTGTGAACACTCCAGAGACCTATGCCAGTGTGGTCAGCCAGGCGCTGGGGCTCAACTGGGAGGCAGCGCACAGCATCAGGCAGGCCGTGCAGGAGCAGCTGCGCACGGCTGTGCAGGTGCAGTGAAAATGCCTCTGATACCGGCAGCTGTCTCACATGATCTCTCATGCCGCCCAATTGACATCATCATGTCTTGGTGTAAGTTCAGGTCGAAGAGGCAGAGCTGCAGCTGCATCAGGCAGCTTCTGAAGGTATGTTTGCTCGTCATGATTGGCTGATGTGCTTGGGAAGATGTGGTGTAAAAGCTTTGACATGCTCTGTGAATATTACTGTGTGAGTTGGCTTGTGAGCGACTATATTGTAGCCGCAGGGCCCAGCGGTCCAAGGCTGGAGGAGGGCTGACTGCTGCACGTGAGGCTGCCGCTGCTTTGATGCACTTGCAGCCGCACGCAGCACAGATGCAGCGTCTGCAGCAGCAGCAGCAGCAGCAGCAGCAGCCACAGCAGCGGCAGGCCATTCGGCAGCTGCCGCAATCCGCAGCCTTGGGCGTGCAGGGCGGCTACAGCGTGCAGGGCTTTGCGCAGGCGGTGGAGCAGCTTTGCGCAAACAGCATCGACGCTGGGGCACGCAGCGTGTCCGTGCTGTTTGACACATTGCAGCTGACGGCGATAGTGACGGACGACGGCGCCGGCATCCCCGCCTGCGACTTTCCATCGCTCGGCGTGCGCTACTGCAGCTCAAAGGGGCGCAGTCCCGCTGCCAATACCGGCATGCATGCCAGTTGCAGCCTCAGCAGTGGCACCAGAGCTGCAGCCGCCGCCGCTTGCGGCCCAGGCTTCACCCTCATTCATGACAGTGGCACGCTGGGGTCCAGAGGCGTGTTCCTGGCCAGCCTGGCAGAGGTGGCACGCGTGGAGGTCACATCAAAGGCTGCTGGCGCCTTCGAGACATATCGCAAGGTCTGTAGAGTCACATGTGGTTTGAGCTTGGAAGTTGCGTCTTGAATCTGCTGCTGCAATTTATCGGAGCTGTATGCTGACAGTAGTGATATGTCGAGGATTTATTGCACTTGCAAGGTGTTAGGCGGTGGCCAGCCGCCACACTGGGGGCTGGCGACACGGCCGCGCACCGCCCGCGGCACCGAGGTGGCCTTCTTGGAATTCCTGGCGCGCCAGCCTGTGCGGCGCAGGGCGCTCAGTCAGCAAAGGCAAGCGCTTGTCAAGTGGCAGGCATCACGTTGACAGCTCAGCCGTCCTCCGAGGTCAGGGCACTGCGCTGACACCTCTCAATACGCTGGTTTGGCGTTCATCCAGGTTGCGGCTGGAAGCCGAAATTCTGCAGGAGCACCTGCTGCAGCTCTTCCTGGCGCACCCGCATGTCGGCATCACGGTCACCAATGCACAGACACGACATGTCGTCCTGCAGCTTCCCAAGGTGCTTTATTTGGCGGCCATCTCAGTGTCAGATCATGCTCACCATTACCTGTGAAAATTGCAGATGAGAAGTGTCATCAGCCTTTCTGTCATGTCAAATTAAACGTGTGCTGGCCACTGCAGGATCGGACGACTGATGACACGCGGGCACTGGTGTTTGGCAAAGCTGCGACAGCACAGCGCCTGAACGCACAGGCTGGCACAGTGTCTGTTGTGGGCAATATCTCACCACCAGCACCTGACGCAGCAGTCAGCGGTCACCAGCCTAGGCAGCTAATCTATGTGCGCGGCCACCCTGTAGCTGCCCCCCAGATCGTCAAGTTGGTCGCCCGACTGCAGGTGAAAGGTTGTCGGGTGTCTGATCCACCATTCGTGAATGGCGAGGCATGCTGCAGTGCAGCTGAGCCATTCGAATCACGAACAGACCTTGATATTCACACATTTGGCCTGGTGCTCTGCAGGCAGATGTGCTGCAGTCCTGCAGGGGCAGTAACAGGCGAGACGCTCTCACGACTGTCGTTCACCAGCGGCCATCTTTCATCCTCTCACTGTGCTTGCCGCTGAGCGACTATGAGGTAACAGCCACAAGCTTGTCTGAGCATTATACACATCTGTGCTCACTCTGAAAATTTGCAAATGCTGAACGACTCCGTAGTAGACTGTCAAATCTGTCACCTGTCAGGTGGTGCTTGAGGACGGACGCCCAACAGTGAGCTTTGCAGACTGGCCGACAGTGCAGCGCGCGGTGACAGCAGCGGTTATTGCAGCATGGCGTGCAGAGGCGCCAGACTGGCTGCTGCGCTCAGTTCTGGAGGACATGACAGCGCAGCAAAGTGACAGAGGTGGTGCAAGTGCTGATGGCGGCAGCGGTGGCAGCCGGGCGGAGGGTCCAGCTCGGGGGAGCCGCAAGCGCCCCTCGGCGGGTCTGCAAAGCAGCGGCAGGCAGCAACGACAGCCGGCAGCAGAAGGCGGTTGTGTATTGCAGCTTGGCGAAGCAGCAGCCGCGGCGCCTGGACAGCCGCGACATGGCTGGGGCGCCTTTGCGGGCCTCCGCAGCCTGGGGCAGGCTCGACTGGCGTCCGACACACGCAGCGTGACCGCTGCGGCATCGGCGCGGCCGGCCAGGCCATATCCAGCAGAAGGCGCCGGCGGCAGGATGCCTGTGACTGCGCATTCCCCGGCCCATGACAGCTCTGAAGCAGCCCATGCACCACCATCTGGAGCCACTGCTGGCGCCGCGGCTGTGCCGCCCCTCAGGCGCTCGGCAGATTGCCAGGTGCCCTTGCCAGCCAGGAGGCTGCCGGCAGCACAGGCAGGTCCGAAGCTCGCAACTGATTCTGTCCGCCCCTTTGCCGCGCTTGCACGCCCCCAGCCGCGGCCGCCGAAGCAGCTGCCGCACAATGCCGCGCAGCCAGATTTGCGGGCCAGGAACAGCAGCTCGGCGGCGCATGACGGCCACGCCTGGCAGGCTGCTGCTGGCTCGGGGTTGCGGCGCGCTGCCTCGGCACCGCCACACCCGGCCAAGCGTCTCAAGGCAGCGCACAAGAACCCTGCCGTCAGCACGGCCAGCAACAGCCAAGCAGCCCTGGCATGTCTGCAAGGGCTGGCAGCACGGGACCCGCCCGCCCAGAGGAGAGTCGCTGCAGCACAGCCTCACGGGCTTGCGGCCCACAGTTCTCCAGCTGTTGGGCAGCCGGGTGCTGCAATGCATCCAGGCGGCCCTGCAGTGGTGCCGCTGCCACCCAAGCGGCCGCCACTGCAGGACATCCCTTCAGTGCACATGCAGCTGCGGCGGCAGCAGCAGCCGCAGCAGAGTCAGGCAGAGCCGCCACCCGCCCCAAAGCATGAGCCCCCTGTGCAGTCATCGCCGCCACCGTGGGTGCAGCACCACCAGCAGCGGCACCAGCAACAGCAGCAGCAACCGCAGCAAACGCAGCAGCAGCGGCAACAGCAGCAGCACCAACTGCCGCAGCTTGGCGGTGCCGGGCTGGACCAGGCTCGGCAGGTGGCCCTGAAGAGCGCCAGGCGCCGCCACACAGTGGCGCCCGTGCATCTCGACTGGGCGCGGCCGCCGGGACAGCAACGAGACCAGCTGCGGCACAGCCCACAACTGCAGCAGGGGCAGCAGCCGGGGCAGCAGCGCCGGTCGGCCCCCCATGGCGGAGTCGGCGCTGCAGCAGCCGCCGATCAGGGCACTCAGCTGACAGACGGCCGGCAGCCGCTGGGCGCGATGCTGGCGGCCTGGGAGAACCCTGTGCTGCAGCCCCCGAAGCAGCCGCCCATCATGAGCGTCGTCAGCCTGGCGGCAGCGGACAGCAGCGTGGTGCCGCAGGCCATTGCTCGTGAGGACCTGGAACATGCCCAGGTTATCGGCCAGGTGTGCATGATGGTATGCATTGCGTGATAATGTGCTGACTGTGTCTGCAGCCGTCTGACACGAGCTTGCAGGTCGAGGTGACACACTGAAGCTGATTTCTCAGATGATGATACATGTTGCCACTGCCATTTGCAGCTGGATGGCAAGTTCGTGCTGCTGATGCTGGGTGGCGCAGGCGTGCTCGCGGTCCTGGACCCTCATGCGGCTGACGAGCGCGTTCGCCTGGAGGCGCTCCAGGTGAATGATCAGGCCACTTGCACATTGCTGCTTCAACCATCACCAGAGCATCTTGTTCGTAGTGTATCAGCACACTATGATCACAGCGAGTGTTTTGACGGGGAGGGTTACACCTGCTGCCTGAAGTGAAGGGCTACGTGGCAGGGCGCAGCCGCAGGCTTGTGTGTACTCAGAAATGCGCCTCTGAAGTCCCTGAGTGCT
Organism: Tetratostichococcus sp. P1; assembly: GCA_036584455.1. NCBI lineage: Eukaryota > Viridiplantae > Chlorophyta > Trebouxiophyceae > Prasiolales > Stichococcaceae > Tetratostichococcus > Tetratostichococcus sp. P1. Next base: position 4,400,714 of record BTPI01000001.1, read on the forward strand.
CTGCCAGCAGGATGCACTGCTGCAGCCGGATGCCCCTGAAACCCTGAGCTCTCTGCTGGCAGGATGCACTGCTGCAGCTGGACGGCAGCCCAAAGGCGGTGCCCAGCGTGGCGCTGTCGCCGCCGCACCGCCTGGCGCCCTCGCCCCGCGAGGCTAAGCTGCTGGAGCACTTTGCAGCGGACGTCGCCAGGTGTGGCGCCCTGATCAAAGTATGAAGAATTTTTCAGAGGGTTTTGTCTCAGTTGCGTGCCCTGCATGCCAGGTTGCAGTTGCTTCAGTCATGACCTCGAGTGGTTGAGCCCTTTGCGGCAGAGGCTGAGCGATTTGTGCACACATGCAGGTGGGGCTGGCAGTGGCAGGAAGGTGTCACCGGCCTACAGCTTGTGCGAGCGCCCACCATCGAGGGTGTGGTGCTAACCGCCACAGACTTGACGGTGAATAGATGCTGTGCCGGTAGTGCTAAGCCAGCTTACCGACACGCTCACACCTCCTGTTGATGCGCTGCCCCTTTGAACCCGCATCCGATCTACCAGCACTTTACCAACACACATGTGGCTTGCAGATGTTCCTGCACCAGCTGGAGGTAACGTCGGGAGCAGCCAAGCAGCCACCGCGGGTGCCCGCGCTGCTGGCGTCCAAGGCGTGCCGCTTTGCCATCATGTTTGGTGACGCACTCAGCGAAGAGCAGAGCGCTGCGCTTGTCGCCAGACTGCGCCAGACGCGGCGATTTAGGATTTGCGCGCATGGCCGCCCAACAGTGGCACCGCTGCTCGACATGGGAGTGCTTGACCGCCTCACGGGCTGAAATGAGCAGCAACACGGGTGAAGCAGCGGGTAGCGTGAAGGTTGGGTGTCTGGCAGTCGTGATGCCGCCGCATGCGCAGACGCGCAATGTCTTCGTGATACCTATGAGACCTGATGTGCATGACGACTGCGTCGAACGCCAGATGTTTAAACTGAAATTGCAAGATGATAGAGTCCACGCACATTCAGCAGGGCGTGTCCAACTTAAAAGGAGGTTTGCTACAGGGTGCCAATCAGGCTGAATGCATGCTGAGCCTGCACGTGCATGTCTGTTGTCTTTAAATGCTTGCACCTCACAACTCGTTGCAAACGATCCGCTGACATATTGACGCTGGCTGTGTTGCCAAAGCTGTGCCACCTCAGGTGCACATTTGAACTTCTCATCAAGCTGATTTGAACCTCCATTGTGCACATCGCCGCTCCTGCCTGCACGAGTACTCCACTAGGCTCTGATAGTACCAATTGAAATTACAAACGCGCCGTGGGCGAGCCCGGCTGCCCACGGCGCGATGGCAGCGCCATCTGCAAATGGCAACGCCGCTGGGCGAGGGCCGCTGGGCGCTCTGGACTCGCAGCCGTGGGTGGAGAAGTACAGACCGAAGACGCTCGACGATGTGGCCGCCCACAAGGACATCATCGATACAAGTGGGTGCCCTCCGCTGTGCAGCAGTGCCCGCTGATGCCGAGGGGCATGCCTGGCAGCGGGTGCATGGCCTTCACCGTGATGTTTGTGATTGTCTCCGGGCGCCCTGTTTTGTAGAGTGACTTGAAGGACAAGACACTCTGCCTGCTGAAGCACCGCAAATATGCAATGCTTCCGTGAGGCTCGCACGATGCCGATGCTCTACTTCACCGGTGCACAGTCAGGCGGCTGGTTGAGGCGAACAAGCTGCCGCATCTGCTGTTTTACGGGCCCCCGGGGACGGGCAAGACGTCCACCATCCTGGCGGTGGCGCGCCAGATCTACGGCGCCTCCTTTCACAGCATGGTGCTGGAGCTGAACGCTTCGGATGACCGCGGCATCGGTGTCGTGCGGCAGCAAGTGCAGGATTTTGCCAGCTCACGCACACTGTTCGGGTGAGTCTCTGGCGTGATCTGAATGTTTTCCTGGGGTCATCAAGCCCCGCTCAGGTGCAAGTGAGCTTCGGCTCTGCTGAGGCATGAAGCCGATCACATAAGCAAGCTGAGAATCCGTGATGTATTTCTGAAACAGACACTGTGATTGTGCTGCTGACCTCTCTCTATGCATACTGATCGATGCAGGACGCATTTCAAGCTCGTCATCTTGGACGAGTGTGATGCGATGACAAAGGATGCGCAGTTTGCTCTGCGGCGAGGTGAGTGGCCTGAGCAACAATCTATATGCTCTGCTTGTTGCAACTGGCAGAAACCTCATGTCGCCTGGTGCCTCGTGTCAAGATGATGAGCAATAATCACAGGCTTTGGCCTCATGCTGGCCATGTCTGTGGTGCAGTGATCGAGAAGTACACACGCAGCACTCGCTTCTGCCTGATCTGCAACTACGTCAGCAAGATCATCCCGGCGCTGCAGTCGCGGTGCACCCGCTTCCGCTTCCCGCCGCTGGCAGAGTCGCACGTGCGGGAACGCCTGCAGCATGTCGCGGAGTGTGAGAAGTGCGTGCCTGCCTTCAAACCTGTTTGGAACCGGAGAATGCATGTGAGCGAGCATGCAAGAGTGCCTGCAGGGTGTCGCTAAGATTTCTGTATGAAGAGGCAAGCAAGTGGTGCTGTCCAAACTTTCAACCAGCATGGGCATGCGGTTTCAACACGCGCTCTGGCTGACATGTGTTTGTTCCGTTTGTGTTTCCACAGGCTGCAGCTGGGGGACGCGGGCATGCAGGCGCTCGTCACACTGGGCGCAGGTGACATGCGCCGCACCCTCAACATCTTCCAGGTGGGCTACACGCACTTTCTGTGACAGCTGATCTCGATGCTTGTCATGCATCAAGAGTGCCGCCGGACGACAGGAGCAAGTCGACCTGCACCGGCCGTCATGCGCTTGCATGCACATCATCACTGCAGGCAATGGGGTTTGTTAACAGACGAGAATCACAGAGGGTGCAGTGTCTAGAGGTACCAGCGACCTGTGCCACGGGGGAACACCACACCCCTGCAGTACGCGCGCCTTTGTGCAGGCGACATCCATGTCGTCGGATGAGATCACAGAGGACGCGGTGTACAGCTGCACCGGCAACCCGCTGCCAAAGGACATCGAGCAGGTCGCCCACTGGCTGCTCAACGAGGCCTTTGCCGACGCCTTTGACAGTGCGGTTCAAGTCGCCCAGCCTGGCCCGCAACTATATGAAGCTGCACGTGTTCTCATGAGTATGCCTGACCTGCTCGTTGGTCTGCAATAGCACCAACAAGCAGACATGCACTTCTCATGATCCGGCACCAGCTCATGGCTGACTTGATGTGGCATTCAATCCCTGCAGAGGTGCTCCAGATGTCCATCACAAAGGGCCTCGCCCTGGTCGACATCATTCAGCAGCTGCACATGTGCGCCCGTCTACCCTCAGACCTCATGCAATTGTGCACAATCACTCTAGTTGCCGCGTGACCTGCTCTGCTGGCACAGCCCCATACATCATGCATGCGCCGCTACTTCAGCATCCGCTCATGCTGTGCAACAGACCAGCACACGGAGCTACATGTTGCCGCCTGTTGACGCCGTCCAAGAGGGTCGCTCAAGAGGGTCACATGCAAATCGTGCTTGTGATGTAGCTGGGCGTTCAAGCTCGGGATGCCGCCGACAGCGCGGGTGGACCTCGTCGACCGGCTGGCGGCCATTGAGCACAACCTGGCGTTCGGCACCTCCGAGCGCCTGCAGCTCGGCGCCCTGGTGGCGGCCTTCGACGACACGAAGCGCGCCATCGTCGCTGCGGCGGCTTGATCACTTTGCCTCGTCAGCAAGCGCCAGCAGTCGGAGACTCTCGCTGACGGCAGCGATTGAGGACAGTAGATGCGTCCGTGCCGCTGCAACAGCATGGCACCATGTCGCCTGGCGGCATCAGCGCATGATGCTTTGCTGCGGCAACGTTCTGCTGGATCAAATTACATGTGGTCAATAGGTCAATAGAGGGAGTAAATGGGGCGACCAACTGGCAACCCACAGATTGACCGGATGCTGGAAGCAGAGTCGATTGCCTGGATGCTGGAAGCAGAGTCCAAGAAAGTGGGGAGTGCAGGATCTAGATGACATGCATGCGAGCATCGCAACGGCGACACACACTCAGATGCATCTTTCCAACAAACTGCGCAACAGCTTTGATCGTACTCATCTCGACAGCATCGTCCTTCGCATCGCAAAATCGTCAGTGCGATACAGCACCGCATAGCACCGCACACGCATCCAGCAATCACCCCAACATGCCGCTGAAGGTGTTCTTATCAGGCGCAGGAGGCAGAACAGGTACCACGGAGAATACAAATGTCATTTCAGAGAGCGTGATATGACTTACTGCCATGCAGCCTGAGCTAGGTTTATTCTGAACATAACGATTTGCGCATTTGCCACAATTGCAGGCAGACAGGTGCAGCAGCTGCTGCATGAATCCCCGGAGTTTGAGGTGGTGGGCCTTGTCAGGCAAGATGTGCATGTATGTACACACATGTTTGCTTGCGTGCTTGCATTTTGAGGTCAAAGTCGCGACCGCAAGCATGCCTGCCTGCTGCGCCGCATCATATGCGGGCAGCGCTTCTGATGGTATGTTTTGTGCACCTTCAGGCGCAAAGAGCAGCAACAGCAGGTGCCTGGCAAGACGATTTTGGGCGATATTCGGGAGCCTGCCACATTTGCGGGAGAATTGCAGAGTGTAGACGCCCTGATCATGTGAGCATGGGCGTCTGGGCATGACTCCTTCGATTCCAATATCTCATACTCACAGTGAAGCTTTGCCGTCCTCATGTCGATGCTGATGAGGTTCTTGTTAACTGCTGCAGCTTGAGCTCGGCAGCACCGCAGAAGGTTGACAAGCCTGCCGACGCGCCGCCTGGGCCGCCCCAATTCGTCTATCCAGAGGGCCAGTATCCCGAACAGGCACGATGCTTGGCTTCACACATTCTGTTTGAGACAGCTACTGAGAGAGCCAGCAAGAAGATGAAGCAAGTACCACAGCGATGCGCTGAGCCTGTATGCCGTGTTTGCAGATCGACTGGGAGGGCCAGAAGAATCAGATCGATGCAGCAACGGCAGCCGGCTCAAAGGTCAAGCACATCGTCGTGGTGGGCTCAATGGGCAGCGAGGACCCCGATCACATGCTGAACAAGCTGGGCAATGGGAACATCCTGGTGTGGAAGCGCAAGGCAGAGCAGTATGCCATCGACTCGGGTGAACCCCGGCGGGCAGCCCTGTAGGAGCACCGGCTGTCGTGTGTGCAGTCTGAGCATTTGTTGCGGTACAGAGCTGTTGTGCCTCAGGTTTGGTCCCACGTTGCAGACACTGCATATGCAGTCATCAACCCTGCTTCACATCTGGTTTCTCGCTGCAGGCGTTGCATGTACGGTCATCATGTTTGCTTCAAATTTGGTCTCTCGCTGCAGGCATTACATATACGGTCATCAACCCTGGGGGGCTGATCGATAAAGCCGGCGGCGAGCGCGAGCTGGTCGTGGGCAAACGGGTAAGATGCACCGTCAGGTCCCTTGCCACTGCGACTGCGACGTGCTGGATGGAGAGGAACATACGGCGTGCTGCCCTGTCGATGCCTTGTGAGCAGTGCTCGAGTCCTACAGAGCTCTTGCCCCAATTGACGGTACAGGACAATTACGTGGGCACGGACACCAGGCTGGTGCCACGCGCTGATGTGGCCAAGGTGAGCCTAGTAGGCATGTGCAGGTGCAGCCTGGCATATTGCACACCTCGTCCTGAGGCTGGTGCAGACTGTGCAGGTCTGCATGCAACAGCTGCTTCTGCACCGTGCATGCAGAGTAACATCTCGTCGTAGACTCTTATAATGTCATAGAACAATGTGCACAGGTAGTGGTTGAGGCGCTGCGGCACCCGGAGGCACGCAACAAAGCATTTGATTTGGTATCCCGAGAAGGCGAGCAGACAACCGACTTCAAGGCGCTGTTCGAGCAGACCACTGCGGGCCTGTAACGATTGAAACCTTAACACTGCGTATATAACTTGCATTGCACACCTTGCACCGCAAGTGGATCATTGCTGACGAGCTACATAAGAACGAGAGAGAAAGCAACAATTTTGATTCCGCATGGTGGAAGTGAGTCCTGAGCATGCTCATGCCGAGTGTTGGCCTGTGGCTTACATGAGCCAACAATAAATCTGCCACTCAACTTCACAAGAAAACTGTCTGATTCATCGCGCAGTGCGCGCTGTGTTTTGCGTCAAGAGATGTACACACTGACCAACAATACAATACAGAGACTGACTCGCACCCTTGCCGCCAGCTCATTCGACATTCATTAAGCATACAGGCGCTCACTGATGCCGGTGGCCCCCCTGCTGCTGCGCGCCATCCTTTGGCCGTCTCTTCTGGCATGAGCACATTTGGCAGCCGAGTGAGAACTGATCTGCCACCCCAGGCAGCAGCCAACAACAAGCGGCAGGGCGGCGCGCAAGACAGCCGCGCTGTAGACCAGAGCGGGCCAACCAATCAGAGCAGCTCCTCGAACTCCATTTTGCGGCTGCACACTGGACACGTCTTGCTGCGCTCCAGCCATTCGAAGATGCAGGCCAGATGGAAGCGGTGGTTGCATCTCGTGACGATGGCCGGGTTCTCTGCAGGAAAGCAGGCGCAGCATGCTCCAGGCTGTGCTGTGGAGATGGCACATGCTAGCATGATGGACTGCCAGCGCATACACACAGCTTCATGCAACTCAGTCGGCAACAGGGCAGAGGCAGCATGTGCACCATCTGTGTATGGGTCCAGGCAGGTCGGGCAGACGTCCTCGTCGCTGCTGCCCAGCTCCAGGCCTGCGCACGCCCAGCGTGGTGCTGAGCTAGGCTGTGATGCAGTGTGCAACCACACCATCATCTGCCGCAAAAGCCAGCGTTCGGTGCTCACCCTCTTTGTATTTCAGGATGCCTTTCCTGAAGCCCTGCAGCTCCTGTCCGCTGCTGCCTGCGGCACCAATGCAGACAACACTGAAGCGAGTTCGCCATTTTACAGCAATCACACTCTGTCATGCAAGCCCAAGCAACAGCACAACACAGAGAGCAGTCACATGCACCTGCGGGTCCTGATGAGCTGTCGCCACCCTGCATGACATTTCCAAACAGCGCTTGAGTGCCATTCATAGGCTGTCCTTCGTGCAGACCCTGCACCCCTGCACCTGCTCAGCTTGCAACATGTGCGGCACAGCGCGGTCAGCTGCAGACCTTCAGCAGCGGCTGTCCCTCTGTCTGCTGGCCCCTGCCAGCGCCGGAGGCCTCTGTGTCGGAATGCCTGCCGCTGCTGCTGCCGCTGCTCGGCGTGGGAGCCGTATACTCCTGTGTCTCGACCCCAGTCGATCTCGTCCTGCAAGTTGAGGAAGCGCAAAACACGTAACATGACAGCAGCGGCCACTGCCGTACAGCAAAATGCTCCCGACATGCTACAGAGATGCTGCAAGGATATACACAGCGGAACTCGCCTGGCCGGGCGGGGACCTATGCACAAGAGGTACCGTAGCAACAGAGTGCAGCATGCCAGGGTCTCTGCCACTAGGTTGCACGGCTGATCATCTGGCTGCGTATCCTCGTCCGCAAAGGACCTGAACATGACGGCAGGCGGAGGCATGGCGGGCCCTGCAACAGGACCCTCACTGTCGATGTGCAACGTCACGAAAGTCCAGATCGGGTCTCATTCGACACCGTGCCCGATGCCAGCGTCAAACTGGGCTCCACGCGGGCATGTAATGCATCTATGCACGCGAGTGAGCAATTTTGCAAAGCGCAATCAGTGTATCTTGCTAAACCCTGTGAGATCTCTGTGTGCTGACGTCGGAATAAAAACATGACAGCTGCAGAGCCGGCCATTCTGTGATTTCCGGATCCGTTTGGGAAGTGATGTGATGGATCTTGGTGTTTGCAAAGTGCAGCAGCCGAATTTACGCATTTGTATTTACCTAAAGGGAAGTCACTGAGTCATCGAACTGCCGACTCAGCTTGCCATCAATAAAGCCTGCAATGTATGTGTAGGGCGGCTTCCTGTGCTTGTAGAGCTGCAGGAGCCTCAGGCTGAGACATGATCATCTGAACAGTCCGGTCGAGCCTTGCAACGCAACATGTAGCAACATGTAGGCGGTCAGTCTGCACAGCGGCTTTTGGACCATGCCAGATGGGGGCGGCTGGTCCAAGTTTGCGCGCGAGTACTGCGTCAGCGGCGTCAGCGTGGGCACAGCCACTGTCTGCACAAACCCAATTGGTGTGGCATGACTCTTGCTCACCATCATGACGTGACGCATGGCGCAGCGGGTAGCGCACAACGAGCACATCAGTTTGTGCGCGTTCCTGAAGTAGATTGGGTTGCAGGACTGATGCTGAAAGCTGTTTGACGTGTTGCAGATGTCGTCAAAGTCAGGCTGCAGCTGCAGGAGTTGCAGGCGGGCCGAAAGCTGCCGGGTGGCCTGCAACCAGATGGCATGGTGCAGCCGAATCAGCCCTGACCCGATCACTTGCTCTGTGTGGCAGCCGTCACGTCTTCGTCTTTGATCTTGCATACTATTGAGCAAGATCATTGCGCAGGTTGAAAGTCCACAAGCAAATGGCATTTGCCTGGATGCAGTGGCGGACGGGGGTCAACATTGTGCAGCGTGAGGGTTTCCATGTGCTGTGGAGCGGCTGGCAGGCGTCCCTTGCCCGCAGCTTCTTCTACGGCGGTAGGTCGTTTTCGACAAACATGCACAGCTCTGCAACTTAGTGAGAAAGGGCAGGGTGCCCCAATTTTGCAGATGCAGAGGACTATTCAGAGTCGGCTGTGCTGCTGGGCAGGCGCGAGGTTGGGGTTCTATGAACCAATCAAGCGACTCATCGGGGCCGATGCACAGCCCAGCCTGGCGAAGAATGTGGTTGCAGGCAGCGCCAGCGGCGGTCTGGCGGCTGTCATCTGCAATCCCACCGAGCTCGTCAAGGTAAGTGCCTCGGCGGCTGCATGCTTCACATGTTCCAGCAGCTGAATGCTGCACACTGAACCGGATTTGGCCGGCGCAACCTGCAGCTATGTGGAGATGTGCAGCAGGCGTCGCAGCAGCAGCATCGCGGCTTTGCTGGCTTGCAGGTGCGGCTGCAGTCGAAGGAGAACAGGCAGCGGGGCCCGGTGGTGGTGATGCGGGAGGTGGTGTCGGCGCACGGCATCCGCGGCCTCTGGCGTGGCACCGTCCCCGCTGCGGTGCACATTTTTGTCGTCAAACTCGAACATGCATTGCCCGACAGGTTGTCAGATTGCCTTTGCAGCATGTATATCACCCGTTTGAGGCAGGGGCAAGGCACGCAGATTGCCAGGCGCACATTGTATCTGCAGCAGTGCCTCGCAACAGACCTCACTGAGGTGGCGTGGCGTTCCCTCTGGATGATGCCAGTGACACTGTCAGTCTGAAAGCTGCAAGCTGCACAGTGACGACTGCTGGTGTGTGTCATGCCAGACGCGTGCCGCCGTCCTCACCGCCAGCCAGCTGGCCACCTATGGCGAAGTCAAGTCATTGACAAAGCAGGTCACCGGCTGGAACGATGGCTTTGCGCTGCATACCAGCTCCAGCATGGTGGCAGGGCTGGTGTCGACAACAGCCACGTCACCAGGTATGCTGCCCCGCGGCGCGCTCGTTCCTCACATCACTGACATACACATCCTCTCATGTCTGCCGTTCATATGTGCATTTTGCGATTTTGCTATTGATGTGTGCAATCTTGCGACGGAATGGATGGCTAATGTGTGCTGGTGTGTGCGCCTGGTCACACAGTCGACGTCGTCAAGTCAATCATGTTCACAAGTACGCTTTGCCCTCTTTGCCCTGACAGCATCTCTAGCCACTTGTGTCCTTTGGTCCTTGTGAGCAGTGCACAGATCAGTACTCCCATTTTCAGCTCACTTCTGAGGTGCTCATGCCATGCATGCCGTGCCCTGCAACCAGGTGGCGACAGGTACACCGGGCCACTGCAGTGCTTCACGGACCTCGTGAAGCGGGAGGGCGTGCGCGGCTTGTTCAAGGGCTGGCTGCCAAATTACTGCAGGCTGGGGCCGCAGACATCGATCACCCTCGTCATGGTGTGCTGCATGCATTATGCCTCTATCTGCCATTCACATTGTCAGACAAGTGTCTGCAGCACCTGCCGCTGCAGTGCTTTGGTCTGATTGTGGCTGCTGTGACGTGCAGGTGGAGAAGCTGCGGCAAATGACGAATCTCGATGCCCTCTGAGGACGCGCAGTGCCGCTGAGCAGCTGCCGGCATGGGGGCAGCATGAACGCAGTTCAAAAACTGACAGCAATGACATTCGATTGCAACTCGGCATGAGGAACCAGCCGGTTCACAGAATCACGAGGTTCACAGGCAGCTCCGAATGCTTTGAGTAGGCTGCAATGCCAGCTCGCACTTGCCTGATCGGCATTGTTCAGATTGCATAACACACCAGGACACGCTGGTGCAGACGATCTTAGCTTCCCCAAGGTGGTCACTCTCACAGAATGCACCGCTGTACATGTATATGGCTCCGGCATCAGGCCTGGACGCCATGGGCTACTGCCCCCACACCAGCGTTGACGCCGCATCCCTCAGCTGTCGCACCGTTCTGTCTGGCAGCCGGTTGGTCTCCGAAAGCGATACCTCACCCACCGTCACCATCACCTGGTGGTCACATACATCACGGTCACAGACCATCGAGCTCGGGAATGCGCAGCGAGCTGGCGCTGGCACTCGTGACACAAACAGCCTTCAAGACCATGCCGCTCGCCTCAAGCTCGCCTCGAGCAAGTACACACACCTGCTGCCGGCTGCCGTGCGATGCGTCTGCAGGCTGTAGTAACGCCGGCCACGACAGTCGCGCCAGGTTGAGGCACCCTGAGAGGTCCAGCTTCTTCATATGGTGTGTATCCAGGTGCATGTCCTGCAGCAAAATCTCATGCCGTCAGCACTGTGTGACAAGTAGAGGCATTCGCAAGGACCACCACATGAGTTTGACATGGCCACTGGAGTGAAGACAGAGATTCTGCAAATCTGCAGGACCTGCAACACTGTTGTTGTCTGTAGTGGTCAGCGGCTCGCAGTTGATGGATTTACATACCTCCAGCCGGTGGCAGGTGCCGGCGGTCAGGGTGGTGAGCGCCCGGCTCGGCACATACAGTGCCGTCAGCATCTTGCAGCCCTGCACTTCCAGGGTGTGCAGCTGCTGCTGGGCATCGTCGAAGCGCAGCTGCTTGAGGCTCAGCAGGTGGCGGAGCGAGACGCGCCTCAGTGCTGGCAGAGTCCGCAGGCCCCGGAATGCTGCGCAACAGCCACATTTCACACCTCAGTTCAGATGCTGGCCTAGAGAATCACCTTCGACTCTCTCTGAAGCTGGCTCTTATTGACAGTCAAGCGATGACCACAACATCGTGGAATGTGGGCTGCACGATGCAGTGTGGGCACCTGCATGGTTATGAAGGCATCGTACGGCTGAAAGCTGCTCAGCATGTCAATGCCAGGTGCCTCGCTGCCAGACAGCTTGCCTGCCTCGGGGAGGTTGTGGCAGTATGACAGGTCCACGTCCTCCAAGCGCGGGCAGCTGATTGCTGAGAGATCCAGCACTCGCAGGCTCTGGCAGTGCTGCAGCTGCAGGGTCCTGCAGGTGCACCCTCCACACGTCCAGCAAGTCCATGGCAGTAGCAGAGCAGGAGACGAAACCACATGGCTGTGCACTGAACATATGACTACACGCAGCAGGCTGTGTTGCCACACGGATGTTGACTGCAGGCGAGCAGTATTGGCAAGTCGGTGAAGAGCTGAGTGGACAAGCCTCTCCAGGATGGCATCGGAGGGCTCCACCCTTAGACTCCCTCATGCAGACAGCCGCACACAACATATGCTATGACGGCTGCATTGGTAACAGCAATTGACACCTGAGATGGCCACAGTTCAGTTGCAGCTCGGAGAGCGAGGCGCACAGCCCCATGTGCAGGCTCCGCAGCCCGTCAACAGAGACGGTGGCCTTGATCAGGTTGTGGCACACCGCGAGGGTGATATCCCGCAGCTGTGACTCAGAGGGCAGCTGGATAGCCAGACGGGATATGCCCCGGCAGTCCACAGCCCGCAGCCGCTGCAGCACGCCCTGCAAGATGTCCAAACCGCACAATATGACGAATGAACGCCGGCGAGCAATCAAGTGGAAATGTCAGCCACCGACCTGGTGGTCAGTAGCACTGCGGCAGTCAGTGGCTCGCAGCTGCTGCAACATCGACGCACAACGACACCAACACAGGCCTGCACAGCAGCTTAGTGTGCAGCCCCGGGCAGTTGTTGACCTCAAGCATGCACTAAGCACTTTGTTGGTCGGTAGCTGCAAGCAAAGTCCCACCAAGAGCATCAGGCCTCACAAGCATCGAAGATACCAATCACCCGAGGATTCAGCCAGACGGCAATGCCGCGGGTGTGCGAGTGGTCCAGTTCGGCCAGGGAGCGGCTTGTGGCGCCGCCATGCAGCAGCGCCTTGATGCCGTGTGACGTGATGCCACTGCAGCTCGCCACGTTCACCTCCTGGTGGACAGTGCCAGCACATCCCGTCAGCAATGAACGTGCCACTGTCATTCGGAAGCTTTGGCCGGGCTGACTCCTGATGTTTGGACAAGACGGAGTGCGCTGCGTGCTGAGAACTGTCTTTAACCTCTGGATGGTGCTGACAATATGCGCACAAGTACAGCAACATTCGCATCAATGCTCCAATGCTGTCGGAGACATCACATGCAAGCTTCACCACTGACACTGCACACACCTGCAGACCATGCTGGCTGGCCGCCACAGCAGTGGGCTGGTCTCCAGAAGCATGCCCCGCATTGCCCACCTGCTCCCCGCGAGTGTATTCTGACAGCATTGTGAGGGCCACATCCGTCAGAGCGCTGCAGTGGTCCAGCTTGATGGCCCTGCAGTGCGGCACCGCAGGTCATCTGCCATGCGTCACCAAAGCCTGCTCACGTCACGAAGCGCCATAGAGTTTGGCACAGGGGCTCAGACTTGATGTCGACTCAAACTTCACAGCGGCAGCCGACAGAACCAGTGGGTCTCAGAGATGGCATACTGCTTGACAGGAAAGGATAACACAGGTGCAGTGAAGCTTGCGTACCGAAGCATTTGCACAGGACACGCACCGCAGGTTGCGGAAGGTGCGGCAGATCTGCAGCACGTGCGAGTCCTGCAGGGCTGGCGTGCCGCTGAGGTTGAGCGTCTGCACGGGGCAGCCACCCTGGCTGGAGCGCGCTGCGCTGCCAGCTGCCACGCATGCCAGGAAGGAGGACACGCTTTCTGCTTTGCTAATTTGCGTAGCTTCCGCTGGGCCAGGCTTTGCTTGACGATCTGACCCATCGAAGCCTACCCACTTCAAGCACTGTGACAGCGAGACTGTGCTGGCATGTGCAAAAGCTGTCACCATGCTGCATGCCGCGTCACCACTGAGACCTGCATGGCGACATCGCAAGCATGGTGAGACGGCTGGCAACAAATTGTGTGAGACCCTAAGCACACATGGTCACTGAAATATTGGCAGGGCTGCCGATTGCTGCAGATGATGATGCAGCCGGTGACATACAAGCAGCTGACAGTTCTATATGCATCGCCAGGCAGGGGCAGGCCTTACAAAACACAAACCTGGCGGCAGGTCGATGGATCTCACTGCAAACCGCCGCGCGCGCGCATCCTCTGCGAAGCACCTGCCGGCACAGGCTGCCCTGGCCATGTCCCGATGCGACAGGTGCTGGTACACCAGGCGCTTGCAGTCGGGCGGCACGGCGTCCCACAACCCGTCGTGCTGCGGCGCTGCGCCTGCGTCAGCGGCGGCGCTGGCGTCCGCCGCTGCTGATGCATTCTTCGCGCCTGTTCGGCGCTGAAGCGAGCAGATCAAGCGAGATGTTCGTCGGCGCCATGTTGATTCATGACAGTCTGCTCAGACATGTTGGCGAGTTCTGAACAGAATTTGTATCCAAATTCAGCACCTGGCGGAGGCGCATCTGCTCCGGCAGCCGATTGTGCCCGAAGCCCGCCGTCCGTCGGCGATGTCGGGTGCGAAATCACGTCAGTTTCTGCAGGCTGAGCAGCGCTGTGGCTGTCGCTGCTGCGGCTTGGCGCCTCAGTGTTGCGAGGCGCACTGCGCATGATGAAAGTGGTGGTCTTGCCGCCACCCCTCCTACCTCTTGACTGCTTGCCTCTGACTTTCGTGAATATCTCGTCCTCGCCGTCAGATTGTGCATCCAGGGCAGCCTGCCTGCGCCGTTCGGCCTTGCTTTGACGAGGCTGCATGTTGGCCAAAGTATGAGCTTGCGAGGGGCGCAGCTATGGTCAACAGAATGAAACGCTTGGAGTCGCTGGTGCTATTGGTGAATGTGCAAGATTATAGAGCGGCTCCAGGTGTAAGTAGTCGCTGCTACAGGGTCATCGGTGGGCCATGCCGTACACTGTACGGGCAGATGGCATGCTTTCTCATGAGCAAAGTGGCATGAACTTCTTACAACCGAGCAGAGTGGCATGAATCACTTCTTGCAACGTCCAGCAACCCCGTCAATTGCACCATTCTGTGTGTCAACAGCGACAAGACAACCCTGCAAACCACAAATGCGGTCAAGTGTACCGTTGGCCCCTGCATACAGCCATCCTTCACCGCGCCATCATGGCGCTGCTGGTCTTGAGCTTCGGCACAGTCACGCCGCCGAACAGCATGTGGTCCGGGGGCGCCCCTGCAATGCCGCCGCCGCCGGCTGGTGGCAGCAGCTTCCGCTTGCCTGGTGCAGCCGCAACAACCCTGCAACCCCGGACACATTATCTTGTTCAAACCACAGGCACGTCTGCACAGCCTGCTGGCGAATTGCGGGCTGGCGCATACGGACACACATCATTCCAAGCGGTTGCTGCATGCAGGGGATGCAGCTGCCAAACTGGTTGGCGGAATCTGACGATGACACAGCTCACCCCGTGCGAGCCTTGGCCCAGGTTTGCTTGTACATGGCGCCAGGATTGGCGGTCGCGCGCTCGCGGGCTGCTGCCAGGACCCTGCAGTGCCATTCAGCAGGGCATCCCATGACGGAGATCCAGCAGTCGTCATTTGGGCAATGCCAACACGATCGCATGAGGCTGCTGATGCATACTGATCCTTGTGCATTGCTTGACAAATCAGTGCTAGCAGCGCACTTTGGGTTGAGGACCGCCAGCGGAGAATCTCGCACATCAGCCACGGCGCCAGGCGCGGCGTTCTCCTTGTCTGAGCCTGGAGTAGGAAGTGCTGCTCTCAGTCGACACCCAGCAGGTCTCAGATGTAGCAAGCCATTTGACCATTGCCAATGATAAGTCGCTACACAGACCAGCGCTGCCGACCAGCAGCTGAAAACATTGCGCAAGCTGCCGACCAGCAGTGGACTTGTGCGAGGTGTCACCCACCTGCTGGTGCGTCGGTGGCATTGTGACGGGGGCTGCGCCGCGTCGCCCCCCATACCGAGTTGAGGTCAATCCTTGCCACACCCTGCGGCAAGTGAGCCACGCTCATGTCCCTCAGCACCATTAGCGTGCGCACCAACCCGATTGTGTGCCTTTTCACAGTGGCATGGATCTGGACCCAGAGTTTCCCATGCCAAGCGCCTTACATATGGACACACCTGTGGCCGCCCCTGCCGGGGAGCGCGGAAGGGCTTTGCAGCTGCAGTTGCTGCTGCGGCGTGGCCAGGTGCTGCGGGCGGCGCAGCTGCCTTTGTGGCTGCAGCAGGTTCGCCAGAGGCGGCCTTTGCAGCATTGCGTTCCGCCCCGCCAGCCTGTGGCTTGGACCAGAGGGTCTACACAAGAAAGGGTGATATTTCTGTTCGATCAGCTCATGCCCCTGACAGGCAAACCCGATGTCACAAACGGGACCCTCACCTGTGGCTGGTCTGTGGCTGGGCGGGGCTCAGCAGCAGGCTGCGCTGCAGAGGTGTCTGCTGGAGGGCCGGCCTCCTGCGGGCTGGCTTCAGGCGCCGCAGCGGGCTGTGGCTCGGACGGCTGCGGCTCCACCGCCGGCTGGGCGGCCGGTGCTGCTGGGTGCGTGTTGCCAGACCCCTTGCGCTTGGCGGCCTTTGCCGGACGCTCCATCGTCGTGGGGCTTGCACTGTCGGAGTCGTCGCTGCTCTCTGGTGCCGCGGGCGAGGCCTGGTCGTCGGCTGCTGACGGCTGTGCCACCTCCGCTGCTGCCGAGGCTCCCATCCAGTAGGGTGCAGACTGCGGGCGCTTCCGCCTCGAGCGACCTGCACCTCCAAGCATATGACAAGGATTGAGATTGATTCACACTGCAGCCAGCTGAGTGCTGAGAGATGTCTCATGTGCGCAAGCATTCATTTGCACAATACAGCAAGTCTAGCCCGATGAGACTGAGCTGATGTGTGCCACAGCAGAGCGAAGCGAGCAAGCACTGCTAGCATGGCGCTCACCGTCGGCAGCAGGCTCAGCAGCTGCTGGCCCCAATGCCTCAGCCGGCTCGCTCTTGCGGCCGCGCTTTGGCGCCGCCTTCTTGGCCGGCTGTGACGCTGCCGCTGGCTCCACCACCTCTGCGCTGCCACCGTCCTGCTGTGCTGGACCCTCGGCTTCAGCCTTGCGGCTGCGCTTGGCTGGCTTCCTCGCTGCCTTGCCGGCAGCCCCGGCCGCGATCACCACACTGCCAGCATGCTCCCCGTCAGCTGCAGCCTCATCATCATCAGCGGCAGCCTCTGCCGACCGCTTCTGTGCGGGGTGCCGTGCGGACTTACCCTTCCCGACGCCCTTTGCTGCAGCTGTGCCCTTTGCGGCCTTGGCACGCTTCCCTGCCTTCGCCGATTTGGCTGCAGCCTGCAGCACCGTGGCCTCCTCTGCTGCCGCATCTGCAGCAGCCCCCGAGGCTGACACCTGATGTGTGCTCGTGTCCTCGGCTGTGACGACCGTGCTGCGCTGCCGCTGCCGATGCTCCCGCTGACGTGCGCCAGCTGCCTCGTCTGCCGGCGCTGCTGGCTGCTCGTCCTCAGAGATGGCTACCAGAGTCGCAGCAGACTGCCGTGAGCGGCAGGCGGGCTTCGTGCTGGACGGCAGCTGCTCCACTATGGCACTGACAGCGCCCATGGCATGCTCCACCTGGGTTCAATGTTATGATTTCAGCCAGACTGCTTTCTGCACAGCCGCATTGGGAAGATCCAGGCGATCAGTGAGGGAGCCACAGGAAGGAAAGTCATACATGCAGATGCAGATGGACGCCGAACCATCAGGCTGGGAGCCAGCAACTGTGAGAATTGTGGATTTTCACCGAGCGGCGGGGTGTGGCTTGCAGGTCCTGCGCCGCCTGGGCCTGCTCCAGCTGCGCAATGCGCCTCTCCTTTGCAGCAATCTGCAACACAGGACGAAAGCAGCTATCAGTCACGGTTCTGCTGTGATAAGTGAGCCAACACATTTTGAACCCACTTGTGACCAGAAGCGCAGAGGTTTTCACACACTTCTGCACGCTGCAGCATCACTCACAACATCTAACCTGACGCTGCAGGCTGCGAGCCTCTGCTCCAGCGGAATCCAGCGCCGCCGCCAGCTCCTTGTCCAGGCGGGAGGCGCGCGCTTCCGCTGCGGCATGGCGGGCAGCAGCACGCTCGGCTGCGGCCTCCGCCGCCTGCACCTTGTCCTTCATCGCGGCCTCCGCTAGCTGCGCTCGCTCCTCTGCTGCGTGCAGCCGGTCCTGTGGCAAGGACGCGAGTTCGGCTTGTACAACATAGGATCTGCCGCCTGCAGGCCCTCCAGCAGGCAAAGTGACACCATTTGGGCGCGGCCACCTTCTGCTGGCAGGTTCCACTGCATGACTGTGATCAAGTGCACCTGTGACAGGTCCTGGGCCATTGCGGCGCGTTCCTTGGCCAGCTTCTGCCGCTCCTCCTCCAGGCTGCCCCGCTCCGCAAGGCGCACCTGCACATGCAACCAAGCAAACGTTGAGCGGACTTGTTGCTGCAGCAAATGAACCCCTGGGTCGTCCTCCCTCCCGGACGGGACGGGATACGTGCCACCCAATGTGACATGAGTTTGACCTGTTCCTTGCATCAGTTGTCAGACATGCCTCGATACTAGAAAACCATGCCATCGAGCGGGAGATAGTCACCTCAGCCAGCTGCGCCCGCTCCTGAGCGCCAGCCAGCCGCTCCTCGGCCAGCTTGGCTGCCTCCTCCGCCGTGGCCGCCCGCCGCTCAGCCTTCACCACCTGCTCGGCGGCTGCAGCCTCCGCCGCTGACAGCCTCTCTGCCGCCTGTGCCTCTGCCGCAGACAGCTTTTCTGCCGCCTCTGACTCTGCTGTTACGAGCTGTTGTACAGCAGACTCCCTGCTGTCCAGCAGCTGCTGTTGCAGCCCTTCGGCAGTGCGCTCCATGGTGGTGTGCGCTGCAGTGAGGGCTTTCAGGCTCGCCTCTGCTGATGCCAGTCGCTCCTGATGTAGAACAGCTTATGAGTGTCGCATCTGCTGATGGGGTGTGTTGGTTGGCATGCCAGTCTAGCACCACATGCAGCATGACAGGTGCGCCAGTCAGCATCGACTGACCTTCAGCTCCGCCTCTGTGGCCTGCAGCTGAGCTTTCAGCTGCTGCAGGCGCATCGCCTCTGCAGCCTCTGCAGCGTGGGCGGCCAGCGCCTTCTCCAGGGCATGGCAGGTTTCCACGTGCGCTGCGACCTGGTGCTGGTACTCAGCTCGCAAAGCCTGGCCCGACGCCTGCATTATAGCACAGCATCGTCGGACTGAAGCGGGTGGCCGGGGGCGGGGCACGCTGGATGATTGATCAATCAATTCTGCAATGACCGATTGTGAGTCCATCCATCTTTGGCACACCTGCAGATCATCGACATCCTCCTGCGCGCTGGACAGCTGCAGTCGCAACAGCGCCAGCGCCCGGTGGCACAGCTCCACCTCCAGCCTCGCCTCCCACAGTGCAAGGCCATGCAGGTCGGCAGCGCCAGCGCTGCCGCCCACCTGCAGATTGTCACCATTATGTAGAGTATTGAGCCCTGTGCCCTGTGATACGACCATGCACACAATCCACATTACGGCTTGCATGTCTCTTTTGATTGAAAAGTGCCCCTGCGTGTGTTATGCCCTCAGCCTGTTCAAACTGACGCCAATGCGCACCTGCCGCGCATCCGCCCTGCGGCGCTCGGCGTGAGCAACCTCCTCCGTGAAGAAGACTTTGGACTGATGCAGGCGTAGCAGCTTGCCGTCCAGATTGCGGCGGTGCTCCAGGTGGCCAACCTCGAGTGTTGCCTGCTCCAGCATGGTCTGCGGTTTGAAGCAGACGTTGCTTGTCATGACAGGTCAGCGGCAAACGAGCAGCGTTAGCGCTCGGTGTGTATGACAGCTTAATTACTGAAGCGTTCTGGTGGCCCAACGCACCAGCATGTCTTCCCTTGCCAGGCCTGACAACTGGTCACGCACCAGGCTGCCTTCGCAAGCTGTAACTTGCGGCACGCTCATGCCGGCAGTGCCTGTGAAGCGCGGCCGCCTCACCACGACGTTCAAGGGCATACAATGCCGGGTAGAGTGGAGTGAAGTACTGCTGCTGCGTCAGGATGCAGGCGTTGTGAGCTGTCGGACCAAGGGTTTAAATGCTATGAAGATTAGGCCGGTCCGAGTCGGTGCTGACGTCAGCACTGCAAAGCGCGCGCCTTCTCCTGTCGATTTCGTGTTGCCGACAACTCGAGTAGTGCACCGTTCTGCAAATTGCACCGTTTGTGAAGCTGTTCAATTGCTACTGCATGGCATGCAATGGTAAGCATGCTGCTCGCTCCGCTCTCGGCTGGCGTGTCCTGCAACGGCTCTCCTCGTCAGCCTCAGTCCCTGCGTGTCGCCCACACGCGCGCACCGCGTTTGCTGTCGCATGCAGCAAGGCCAGCATTTAAAAGACCTCATGATGCCCCTCCATGTGCAGGTTTGTTGGCCATGTTTCGCAGCCCATGCTTGGGCACCTTCTTGTCAGCAGAGCACGGTCATGTGCAGAGCTGAAACAGCGAACGCAACCCCTCACGCTGCAGCTTTTTCGATGCAGGAGGGACAAGCGATATCACCTGTGCTACAGCATCGTCAGTGCCGTCGCCAAGCATACAGCCTCTGTCGCATGCGCAGTCACTGGAAAGACAGGTGCGTTTATCATGTAAAGCGTCCGATGCGCAAACAGCACGCCGGTTCACTTCCTTTGAGCATGTAAATGCAAATTTGCAAGTTTTCACATGCTATTGCTCCGTGCAGCGAGCCAGCGCCTACCTGGAAATGGCGCGGCCCATCAACCTGTTGCCGTCAATGATGTTGGTCCTGTTTGGCGCTTGGGTAAGCCTTTGCTAGGTTGAACCATGAGAAATGTATTTTGACAGCCATTGATCATACGAGCAGGCACGCACTCGACATGGCGAAGCTGATATGCAGCACACTCGCTGCAGGCAAGCACTGGGCGGTCCCTGGTGTCACTGCGGGCGCCAGCAGTGTGGCTCGTGTCGCTGCTGTCCAGCAGCGTGGCGGCAGCCTCCATGGTGGTGAACGACTACTTTGACTTCAGGTCCGGAGCAGACGCTGTCAACTCGCCGCAGAAGGTGTGCAGCAAGCATCATCTCCGGCAGTGCGGCTGACCTCACACAATGTGGACGTCGTTCCCCCACTCAAATGCAGTATCATGCTCTGCCTCACACTCAACGTCCCTTTGTTTCGCAGCCACTGCCAAGGGGCCTTGTCACTCCAGACGGCGCACTGCTCTTTGGCTTCGTGCTGTACGTTGGGGTGCTGCTGGCCACATGCTTCATGGTAAGCCTCTTTCTACTCAGTGTACCACGAGTCTGCATGAGTCATGACGCCAGGATGCGCTGCGTCCTGCGGCAACGTGTGTGTAAGTTTGATTGTGCGTGCTGCAGGGCCAGCCACTGCTGCGAACCGTCATCGCACTTAGCGCAGCTGCCACACTTCTGTACACACCCATTTTGAAGCGGCTGACTGGCATCAAGAATGCGACGGTGGCAGCCGTCATCACAGCATCGCCGTTGGCTGGCGCACTCGCAGCTGGAGCGGTGAGTGACTCATGGCACTCATACACTCTCACAGCAGGCACCATCACGGCCCAACCACAGCTACAGTCGGCAATTTGCATAAGCAGCAGGATCTGTCTCACAGAATTGCTGGCATTCTTCAGGGCCGGGCGGGTATTGCGAGGCTCGTTCCCCTGTGCACCTTCCTCTTCATGGGACTGATGTATCGAGAGGTGGGTATCTTCTTTGTTTAAGCTGGCTGGTGGGTCAGCTGTGAGCTGCTGTGTGTGTCACATGTCGCTGCTTCTTGCTCTGACTTGCATCATTTCAAAGAACATGTTTGCCAGCATGCTGACAAGCATGACAGGTTCTGAGGCACGAACAGCTGCTGCATTGACCTACAGCTGCCTGCCCAACACCTCTGCAGCATATCTGATCAAACACTCACACTGCCGAGCTGCTGCCATTCACAGGTGCTCATGGACATCACTGACGAGATAGGCGACCGTGAAGCTGGCGTGCGCACCATTCCTGTCGTGGCAGGTGCTTACTGCTGCTTTGACCTTGACTGTTCTCTTTGGATGTTGAGGTGTAGGCCATGCATGAATGGTCTGTTCCTTTGCTCCTTGCCACAGCTGCGATGCAGCGGCACATGTTGTGCCAGCTGTGCTGCAGTGGCACACTTTTGTGTACATGCAAGTCTTGCTTGCCCTGTCCTGCCTGCACTGGAGAAATAAAGTTGCCCAATGCTGCCGCTGTGCAGGTCGCAGTGTGGCATTGACGGTGGCGACACTGTGCGTCGCCTCAGCTGGCAGCCTGCTGACCTATGCCGCACTACATGGGCATGGCCTCGCATGGGCGGTGAGCTTCATCGCATCTGCCCTTGTCACTGCCCGTCTGGCATGCATGGCACTGAACGTGGTGTGGTGCATGCACAACGATGCCTTCTCCTTACAGTGCGCCTTGAGACTAGAACGTTCCTCCCGATGCAGTGGGCGTCACATCGGGTGTCTGAGCGTGCAGTGCGGGCAGCTGCAATGTTGTCGGCATTCTTTTTGGCGAGGCCTGTTGCAGCAGCGATTTCTTCCATCTGGCAGAGTGGCTTCAACAAGGCGACAATCAGCAGAGCAATTGATGAGTCGATGAAGTCGATCGGGCTAGGCATGATCATGCTGGCGGCAGTGGTGTGAGCCCGTGATTCCGAGGAATTTTGAGCAGATGCGACGAAGTGGAGTTGCAGCACTAGCTGCAGCAGAGAGGTGCTCGCGACTAGAGGTTTGAATGAGCCACTGAATTTGGCTGTGGGAGAGTCTGCAATTTGAGACTGCAGAGAGGAGTGCTGACCTGTGGCACATCCGACGCCGCCAAATTTTGTGCGCTGCATGCAGCGAGTCGCTATGCAGCAGAATGGCGTGATGCTTTTTGGGCAGACTACCTCGTTCAGCGCATCAAAGCCAACAGTCAAGATTGAATGTGATATCCTGACGCGCCGCAGCAATGAGAATTGTTGACCGTCGTGTGATCAGAGGAGTGCATAACATATGATAGGCGTTCGTATTGAAATCATACTTGTAAACGAAGCACGTTATTTGATCGGCGGTTCCGACAACCCCCTGTCAGGAATTTAGGGCTTCGTTGCCCTCTGGAGCCCTCTGCACATGCAACCTGAAGCATATATGCCGGTGCGCGCAGGTTGATCCATTATCGTCCATTGCCGTTTATCGTGGCCGCAAGCCCAAGCCTCCCGTGAATAGATAGCTCAAGGTGTCCCTCGGTAGTGGTGCAGAGCCTTGCCTTGCCAGCCATTTGCAGCCCTTGATCAGCCATCAACGTCATTTGTTGGTCAGAATGCATCCGTCAATCCTTCCAATATCCTGGGACATCAAGGCTGGCCGTCAGCTTCCGCCAGCCTGTTAACATGGCAAACACTCGTCCGAAAGACACTCAGCAAGAACCTCGGGCTTCGATATCTTGCGAGGCAGCCGAGTGCTGGATTCTGACGCACGCGTCATGAACTACACGCGCATTCCGCTCGTTGCCAGGGCTGAGTTCACGACCGCGCCGAGCTGACATTGGCGCGGGCGTGAGCATTGGGCGCAGCAGGCAATGTACAGCTCGCTGGGGTCCAGCGGACCGTCAAGCCGCTCGGCAAGGCCCAAGAAGGAGCGCAAGGTGTCCGTCGTGTTCAGGTCAGCGGAAAATGGCCAGGTGAGGGCAATGTCCATTTGGCGCCGCTGCGGCGTATCCTTCTCGCATGCTTCGAACAAGCTCACCGCTGACTGCGCCCGCAGAGAATCTCTGAACTGCTGTCGAAAAGTGCTGTCGAACACTACTTGCGCAGCACTCCGGAGGGCTGACATCGCTGGCGCTGTCGGAGGGTGGGGACCGCGTGTTCACAGCCTCGCGCGACTTCAATGTCAAGCGGTCAGTCTTGGCTGTGTGCTTGTATAACTCTGCTGGACTTGGATGCTGGGCAAGACTCGCGATGCTTCACGTGATGCACAGCTCATCACATTATAACAGTACTGCAACCTTTTGCAGGTGGAGTGCGGAGGGTGAGAATCTCAATCCAGAAGCCACCTTCGAGGGGCACACAGACTGGGTCAATGATGTGGCGGTTGTAGGCAATGACGTCCTGGCGTCAGCCTCGGCAGACCACTCTGTGCGGTTGTGGAAGGCAAACTCGAGGGGCCAGGTGAGCACGCTGTTGGAGACAGGTCAGAAATGCAGAGGGTGTTTGTCATGTGGGACCCAGCCGCGTGGTGTTGCAGCACGCTTCCTCATCAGCTGGTTGAGCTTGTGCATATCTGGGTCCTGAAGCACTTCTGTGCGTGCAGGCATCATTTGTGCTGCTGGAGCACACAGACCACGTGACGGCGCTGGCGGCTACGCCGGCGGCCGGCCTGATGGTGTCTGGGGGCCTGTCTTCGCAGCTGTTCCTGTGGGACGTGCCGACAGCGACGCGCCTGCAGCCACCAGCAGTGCGCATCTGCGCACAGCAACGCAAGACCTGCCTCCCCTCACATACGCTGGCGGCAAGCACGACATCCTGCAGACTGACACAAACCCCCGCTGTGTAGGGTTTATCACTGAGACGGTATGATAGCAGGTACTAATGTGGAGGGGAAACCTCTGCAGGAATATCGTCCGCACCCAGCGCCAGGTCTGAAGGAGTCGGTGTATTCTGTGGCCCTGAATGTTGACGGCAGCATTGTGGCCAGCGGCTCGCCAGAGGCGTGCATCCGCATCACCGACCCCCGTATGGACCGGAAGGTCGTGAAGCTGCGCGGCCATACGGCCAACGTCAGGTGCTGAATCACGCCCATTTTGCGGCAGCACAATTGCTCATTATGATGGTGTGCAGCCTGTTCTTGCTGGGTCTCTTCACTATATGATGCTGCTCACAGTGTCACATGCATATCTAAACTTTCTGCGACATGTGTGGAAGGTGCTGGCGCACCATCAGAGCTTCATTCCTGTGACCTCTGCATGGACAGGGCACTGGCTTTGAACGAGGCAGGCACGCTTTGTGTGTCGGGCTCGACTGATCATACCATCCGTGTGTGGGACGTGGGGCAGCAGCGATGCATATCGACGCTCGCTGTACACGAGGACAGCGTGTGGGCCTTGACGATGGATGCGGCCTTCAGCACAGTCACCAGCGGCGGCCGCGACGGCTGCATCTATCGGTGGGCAGTCAAATGCACGGATGGCTTACAAGACTTGGGGCTGCCTAGACGTCAATCAGCTTGGCCTGCACGAGTTTGTAGGCAGAGCCACTGAATGGCTTCGTCCTGTCTTTGTTCACACTGGACACTTGCTGTACTAGTACAGAGGAATTTCATGCCGCGCAACAGTTTGCTGGTGA
Organism: Tetratostichococcus sp. P1; assembly: GCA_036584455.1. NCBI lineage: Eukaryota > Viridiplantae > Chlorophyta > Trebouxiophyceae > Prasiolales > Stichococcaceae > Tetratostichococcus > Tetratostichococcus sp. P1. The sequence continues at coordinate 4,425,539 of BTPI01000001.1, forward strand.
TATGGCATCTTGGGCAGTTGCCCATCTGCAAACAGCCTGCGCAGGGGAGGAGGCTGCAGGCTAAAGACCTTTCGTCAATGATTTCATACAGGACTCATGTGGCAACTCGCAACAGCGAGCTGGTGGCCCGCGACCTGGGTCCGGTGCGCCGGGTGGCGGTGGCACCCGACGGTCGGCTGTGGTCCGCCAGCGAGGGCGTCGGCCTGGCCGCCTGGCCGCCCCTCGGTGGAGGTGCACCTCCGCACAGCACGCATGGCAGCGTGACAAACTGCCGATTCCCTAATGCTGACCGTTGGCTGTGGGCCGGCACTTCGCCAGAGTTTGTGCGCTCACTTGCATCCGCCTCACGGCTTGTGGCTTACTTACCTGCTGCTAGGTGGCAAGCTGCCGCGGTCGCGGCCAGGCAGCGGTCCGGGATCACCCCGCGGCGGCCGTGCAGGGCTGCGGCCCAGCCCCGGCATTGCCCGGTTGTCCCCATCCAGCAGCGCCGCGGAGGGCGCCCAGCCCCGCGCCAGCCTGGATGCGTCCCGCAACCGCGCCGAGGCAGCCCGCACCGGCGCGGCCGCCCCCGCCGCCGGTGCGCCCAGCCCCCGGCAGAGGCGGGCCGTCCCCGGCGGCGCCATGCCCGTGGTGGGGCGCCCCGCCCCCGGCCAGCCAGGCAGCACCGCCGTGACGGCGGATCCCAGCCCGAGGGGCAGTCCCAGGGACAGCCCCATGCAGTCAGCATCCAGCGGCAGGCTGGGCGGGGACAGGGACGGCGGCTCGCAGCTCGCCCACGCCAGCCCGCCGCAGCAGCTGCGGACGCCCGGCAGCGGCGGCGCCTTCGGCAGCAGCTTCGTCGCAGCAGCGTCGCCTGCGATGCGGGCCCGCCAGGTAAGCAAGAGAATTTTTGCCTCTGGGGATACGATCGTAGGTGCTAAGGGCTTGATGGGAGGGTTGATTGGAGTGCACAGCTGCATGGCTGCAGTTGCGCTGTGTACTCGTAGCATCATTGTGCGGAACTGCAGATGTTTGGCTCCATATGGAGGAGACCATGCAATGCGAGTGCGATGCAATCTGCAGGCTACTGAGATTGGCCACCCCGCGCCGCTCTTCCGGCACCCTTTGTGCGCAGCGCGGCCAGTCGCCCCGCTGCGGGAGGCAGCGGCACTGCTGGACCAGCGGCACATCGTGACCCGTGACGCCGATGGCAACCTGGCGCTGTGGGATGTCACCACGGGGTGGGAATGCCCCAATTCCAACCCACTGTCACCATCCCTGGGTGGTGTCAGATTTTTGAGTTACTAAGCCATGTCTGTGAAAGTTGATGCACTAAGTATTCAACTCCAATAAATGCAAAGCTTAAATCCACATACTCCAATGCTCGTTTGCTGATCTGATCCACTGCTGAGGCTTTGGCGTGGTGGTGTTGGCAGGACTGTGGTGCGGCGGCGGGGACAGGGGCAGCTGGCGGATGTAATGCGGGACATGTTCGAGCCTGTGGTCGTGGCGCCGTGGTTTACTGTGGATGTCAGCTCAGGTATGTGATTGGTATGCACTGCCAACTCTAGTGGATGTCTTTGCAAGCACTTGGCGACCTTGCTTATTTGCGACTGTTTCGCAGAGATCTGGGCTGGTGCGCAGCGCTGCACATCCCGGTCACAGCTGCCCTGATCGCATTGCCAATGCCCCTCCTCATCTTGTGCACAGGGAAGCTCACCATCACACTGGACCCGACACAGCCTTCCACCTTTTCAGCAGAGGTGTGCACAGCATCACCAAGCATAGTCCACCCTGCGTAGTCTACCCTGGAAGCAAAGTGTAACCTGTCATTGGTCAGCTGTGTCGGCAAGGCTAGAGGAACCGTTACCAAAGCCTGTTCACAGCTCTCAGGTCCACAGACCTCGCACATTAGAGTAAGATACAGACCCACGAACGGCAACTTGAAGGTGGCCAAATGCACATGTCTATGTGTGCTGCGCTAGGTATATGCCTCAGAACTGGGGCACATGTCGGCGCCGGATGACCAGCGGCTCGTGTTCGCGGAGCAGATGGTGAAGGGCCTTTTCTGGCACTGGGCGCAGAAAACAGGGCATGCCACCTCAGACGCCCGCCCGGCCCTCGACCCCCACAGGTCTGGACAAGCATGCTCAGCAGCCTGTGCCCCCGGCTGTGCTGCTCTGATTGCTTCAGCTGGAGGGCATCAATGGTGGCTGCATGCACCACAGGCAGTGACTCATGTTTGCCAAATGTGGCTGATTCCCAGCATACAAGGCCACGTGCAAATGGAAGGCATAGATGTGTCTGATCACGTGTCTGATACATCCTGCAGGCAGCATGGGCGCTTGCGCGCCCCTTTCGAGTTCTGGGAAGGCACCTGCCAGCCGCTGGTGGCTTCCACCGACGCCACCGGCAAGCCGTGGCGGTGCGCCATGTCTCTTTGGCTGCTGCATGATTCATACGCCAGCACGTTCTGGATCTCGCATGCGTTGGAGTGCGCAAGCATTGCAATGCCGTTGTTGCTTCTCATTCTGATGCGGGTGTTCTGCTGTCGCCCAGGAGACATGTGGAATTTGATGGCAAAAAGAAGCCCAGCGATGCGATGCAGATCAAGCTTGCAACCCCTGCTACTCCTGCCCGATGTGTGTGAAGCGATGTGGCTTGACTGCAGGCGACTTGCGGGGCACTACGATGGCAGCGAGACGCCTGGCGAGGTGGTGCCCTATTGGGTTGCGGAGGCGGTGGTGAAGGGCCGCCTGCCAGCCAAGCCGGACGATAAGTGTGCCTTCGTCCTGCAGCCCGCCCAGGTGACCCTGAGTGCTGGGCGTTCAGCAAAGCACTGGCAGCACACGTGCTGTTCTGTGCTTTGCCTGCTCCTAGTAGGGTTCGATTATTGACCGACTGGCTGTGCCTGGTCAGGCGTCGGGGCTGCCGGCGCTGGCACAGGCGCGCCTCAATGCGCCGGCCATCATGCGCGTGTCCAAGATTGCGCCATACACCCTGGTGAGTCGTGATTTGGCCTTTTGAAACCCGCTTGGCATTCAAGCTTGCTGTCGATGCCCCTCATCAGAACCTTCAATCACAAAGTCTACAACGATTGCACATGGCAACCTGATTTCCGATCCCGCTTTACAGCGCCTGCTGCATGGAGCATGTGGATGGCAATGTATAATGCAGCTCATGTCGTCAGCTCGTGTTTCGCATGTGCAGACCAAGCTGGAGGACGCGGGGGTGAGCCTGCTGCCGGCGCTGCCGGTGCACCTGGACAAGGCGCTGCAGCAGCAGCGGGCGCAGCAGCCGACGCCGGGCGGCCGCCATCTGGAGCTCACCTGCCTCGGCAAGGTGGTGGAACGTTGCTGTGCTTGTAGCGCTTGTGGCTGGCAACACCATGTGTGCGGAACCAAAGATGGTTTCGTTAGCTGAACATTGACGTGTTCACCTCCCCTGGCTCAGTATGCGCTGCTGAGCACGCGCTTGCCACAGCCACAGGTATGGTGTTATACAATCTTAGGGTTTCGGCATGTCAACCAGCTGGGGTGCTGGCATGTGTACTGTAGGCTGGCTGGGCATCCTGTCCTGGGATCAGCCTGCACTATCTCACATGGCAGCCTGATGGCGCGCAGACCATTTATCAAGCATGACCTACGGCAACGTCGAAGTAACGAGCTCGGTGTGCACGCTGCCGCAGGCTGTGCCAGGGGACTTGTCACTGGCGGCGCTGAAGAAGTTCATCTGGCAGCGCAAGGACGACATCATTGTCGAGTACCGCATCCTGGACCCCGCACACCCGGCGCCTTTGCCTGTCGTGGAGCACCCTTCACTTTGAGCAATACTTGAGCAGTAGTGTAGTGCTTTGCCCAGGAGGCATGCGGCCTTTGCGCAGATACAGTCCCCTAGCATCACGTCGGATGGATTTGACAGCCAGACACTTATAGTAGGAGGAGCGTGTGCCATGATGAGTTTGCAGAGTGTCGTGTGGTGACAGTCAGCTTTGTCAGAAGTTTCCTCCGAGGTGGCAGCAACATTGCGGCCACAAGAGTGGTACCTTGTATTCACTTGACTGCAACCTCAAGAGTCCCATGCTCGAATCACAAACGGCAATACTGATGTAAATATTGCAGACACTGCCTTGGCGCATAGGCCATAAACCATGCTGAATCAACCCATACTCAAAGTAACTGTTTCTGCACCCGATACAAATGCAGAACCCGAAATGCCCTTGGTGCCAGCGATCAGTACCCGTAGTTACTCAGCTACGAGCCTCGATAAATGATCGCACAAATGCCCTCTGCTCGTCTGTCTCCGGAGACAGGGTTCCTGCAGGCAGCGGGAGCGCCACTTCGTTTACATGGTGCTGTTCATGCAAATGGCACTGTAACCTCAGCAGCAACCAGAACATCACGGCGGCATTGATACTTCCTCTTCAGATGCATCGAATGCTTCTCACGTGTGAAGGCACCACCTGCAGCAGCTCACAGGCAGCGTCACACGAGGGAGGCAAGGTCATAAAGGAGGATGGCGTGTCGCACCTGAGGCAGGCAACCACCTGGACACTGCTGCAACATGCTGCAGGACTACAGCACAGAAAGCTGCAAGCTGGATTCGCAGTGCCGGGAGGCGCACGTTCCGGGTCCTTGCGGGTGGAGTAGGCTCGCTGGACGCGCTCCAGGGCCTCCTCAGCCGGCAGGCCGTACAGGCGGTGCAGCAGGGTGGCGCCCACGGTGCCGGCGCGGCCCCGCCCGCCCCAGCAGTGCAGATACACCACCTCCCCCCGCCGCAGCCGCGCCTCCAGGTTGCCCAACAGCGCCTCCAACCTGCATTGACCTTAAATTTGGTAAATTTGACTACATATGGCCAGGCAACAGCGACAGCGGGGTCGGGACATCGGCGGCTGATCCGCTGGGTGTTGGGTCGCACTGTGGCCGCACCCGACAGCGCACGGCTTGGCCCCCCAGATGCTGGCGCATGACGGTTGAAACATACATATGTTTCGACAAGGATGGAGAGCATGATGCATTACAAGCATGTGCACCTTTCAGGGCTGGGGATGTCCAGGTCTGTGATCGGCTCATGCACGAACTGCAACGGCGGCCGCAAGGGTGCGCTCTCGGCTGCCTGCTGCTGCTGCTGCTGCTGCTGCTGCTGCCGCGGCGAATTTTTTCGCTCCGGCAGGAATTTATTGAGATACTGATTCCGCAGCCCCATCACCTCCTCCTGCAAGCGTGATACGAACACAGCATGGCCAACCCCACCATCGCGCAGATGTTCTTTCATGCAAAGACTGGCGTCAACCCAAGTTTGCGAGCTTGCTGATTGCCATATGTTGTTGTCATCCACATTTGCCCGTGTTGCATCTGGAGAGATGACTGTGCTGAATTGCAAGGCATGGCAGTCGGACTGCACCATTGGGATGGGACCTTCGCGTGACTTTGCCATCAGCGATGCTGTGGGTGCATACGGCAGGAAGCCGTTGACGCCGCCCAACTTCATCTCCTCCTGTGGAGGCAGCTCTGCCTGCAGAGGAACACGCATATAGCAATCCGACACATATTACACCTGTTGATGAGTCGATGCATCGTCATGAAGTATTTCAGCAAGTGCGCACCTGTAGGCACACGAAGGTCGTGATACCTGCGTCAAGAATCTCGCCGAGGTTCTTCTCCCCAATCTCACGCGTCCTGCAGTGTTGCACGCCAGCACGGTAAGACAACGCCGATGAAGCTGTGGGGAAATCAAGGCAGCAGCCTTTGCAGCTGCCGTACAGCCCCTGCAGAGCAGCTTGAGCAGCTGCTCTGCTCGGCTCACGTTGCACGGCTGGGCTCGACGAAGGGGTACCGCCCCAGCATCAGGCGGCCGCGCAGCAGCCAGTTGGCATACCACTCAAAGGTGTGCGCCACACCATAATTCTCTGTGCAGCCACAGAACTGAGGATCATCAAGCAATGCTAATTTCTCAGGCTGCTGTTAGCGATGGTGTGAAGGTGACATTGCACTGCACTCCCAAACTGTTGGCACCGTCTAGCGGCAGGAGCTGGGGCAGGTCCGCAACCGCTGCAGACTCTGCTGCGGCCCGCACGATTTGCGATGCCTCACAACATTGAAACCTTCGCTGCTTGCGCTGTGTCAGCTGCCGTAGCTGCTGCTGTCTGGGCGTGCACCACTGCAGTGGTCTAGAGTGGCATGTGGGTCTGCAGTTGCTGTGTGGTGGCTGTGCGAGTTGCATTGCGGCCATGATGCCAGTACCAATGACAGTGTACAATATGCAGTGTCGAAATGCGTGGAGCAAGCAGATAGAGCAGGTCAAAGTCGCACATTGAGATCGGTGGCCCTGGGGCGATGACTCAGGGCTGCAAATGACGTTGCATTTTCGCAGGTGCAGCGCCCCAGACGTCGTTCAGACACATTGGCATCGCCATCCTATAGAAGAGAGAAGTTCCATAGGGCTGCACTTGCTCGGGAATCGTCAGCGTCAGCACTGAGCGTATTCTGACCGAGCACCCATACGTGTCGAAGCTGACCAAAGGCTCATAGCTATCTCAAGCTTTGACACCATTCGGGAGCACATGACCAAGGAGAGCCCCGGCTATGGCTCAGCAAAGAAACATTCTTCCTCCCTGACCTGGGCAGAATGGCGGCAAGGTGCGGGCAGCGGCGCACCATGCTTTCTACATGTGCTCGTTGTCTCTCCCGCTGATGAATGTGGTAGAGCGCAACCCTTCTGAGAGATCAATGCTTGCTGACACGCTGTCTCATGATGCAGTGTTCGCGATTGGCTTCACCCAATTCACGTGCGCTCTCGACAACCCTCCGCATGTAACACCCTCTGTGCATGTATCAAATACCAGCAATGAACACGTATGTGCTGTAGATCTGCCGATGTTGATGGACCCTCTGCTATCAGATACCGGATGCGTGAGCGTGTCTTCACAGGCAGGGAATGCAGCTGACGTTGCCGTTCACAATCGCGGTGTACATGGTGCGGGATTGGGAAGGCCACATCAGCGAGGAGCGCGTCAGCCGGCTCACTGGCCTGCTGGCGGCGGTTTACAGCTCGTCAGCATTCCTGACAGCACTGGCGTGGGGCTACCTCAGTGACCACATTGGTCGAAAACCTGTTATCATCATTGGCAATGTGGTGCGCCCAGGAGCTTTTCCAACACCTGGATTTACATTTGCACAGGTTGCACGCCAAATCACACTCCAATAGGTCCTTTTAGTTGGAGCGCGCACGTGCTGTAAGCTGACGCGGCACTCATACCTGTGCAGGTGTGCACAGCTGCCATTGTGGGTTTTGGTGCTGCGCCCAGCTACGGCATTGCAGTCTTCATGCGCTTCTGTGGGGGATTCTTCAATGGCATTACAGGGTGTGCAAGTGCTGGCTTTCTCTGACAAGCTCGCCATGCTGCAATGCATTGTGCCATGCATTTATGCAGTTGCGGTAAGCATTGTCTAATTCGTCATGATCGCTGCAATCAGGAGTCTGAAGACCATGATTGGCGAGTCTTTTGACGGTGATGGGCAGGCGCGGGCTCTAAGTGCCCTCAGCTGCGCCTGGGGCATTGGTGAGTATGTCCATCTCTTTGAAATTTATCCACTGCACCCACTGTGGACATAGCATATCTGGAAGGTCACATACATCGAAGAACTTAGTCATTACATAAATTGTGCTTATCATGGCACTGCTGCAGGCACTGTGGTCGGCTCCCTGATGGGTGGCTCATTGGCAGACCCGTGCAAGGAGCTGGGCAACAGCTTTCCGCTGTGCCAGCCTGGGGAGATGTTCGAGCGTCAACCATTCTTTCTGCCTTGCGCAACAGTCGGCGCACTGTCCAGTTTTGCTGCCGTCATCAGGTCAGCACAAAGCTTGTGAACAGCATTGTTCGTGAAAGTGTGGTCATCTGGCTGGCACAAGTCATGACATGATTGTCGCACTGAAATCTTAGCTCCTTCCAAACAATTACTAGCCGTATGCTTGGCCTGCAGCCTCTTTGTATTGAAGGAGACCCTGCCGAAGGTGAGCAAGTCATGCCTGCGCAAATGTGTGTGTTGCATATCCTATTCAAACTCGCTCAGATCATCAGATATCTGCTGTGCCGACATCGGATGCAGGGCGGGGCCAGGTACAGCAGGCTGACAGGAGACGAGGAGAGCGGGGACCAGAGGCCGGATACCAGCCATCAGCGGGTGTCAATACATGTCCAAGAGCCAGCAGGTGAAATGTGACTCTATTTGGATACTCTGTCTGTGCCGTCTGTGCAATGCGGATCTCCCCCTGTGGCCTGCCAGTAGAGCCCTCTGCTCATACGTGAATGTTTTTGGTCGTGCAGACACAGAGTTGGTACCCATCTGCTGGGCTGACAAGCGCAGCGGTCCTCAGCAGCACAGCAGGGACGATGATGGCGACAGCAATGACAGCGGTGACAGTAGTGAGGCATCGCGCATCACGGCTGCGCCGGACAGTAGATCGGCAGATGCCAGCATCGGCCAGCACATGATCCTGCAGGACAGCCTGCTGACATACAGTGTCGATGTCGCCGGCCACCCCAGTGACGGCCACAGCACAGGCAGTGCATGCAGCCCTACGAGTCCTCACAGTCCAGCCTCATCAGCAGACACTGGTCATGCAGCAGAGGGCGAGCAGGATCAGCCTCATCAGCAGCGGCAGTCGCAGGCTGGCCGACCGGCGGGCAGGAGACCGGCAATGGGACCAGATGCTGTCGCCTTTGACAGCGTGCCGCTCACATCAGCGGCATGCACAGGGGAGTCGGCAGACGGGCGGCCCTTGCAGCCTGGCGATGCACAGCAGCAGCAGCGGCAGCAGCGGCAGCAGCAGCAGCAGCAGCAGCAGCAGCAGCGGCCTTGGTACAAGAGCTGGGAGGTGTGCAATTGCTGGCCACACTGAACATGTCAATTTACAACACCGCCCTCTGTCGTGTGGCACCTGTCCCAGCATGTTGCAAGCATCCCAGCACCTGCTGCCGCCTCGCTCTGCAGGTGCAGCTGACAGTGCTTGGCTATGGGGCAAATGCGCTGTTGAACACGTTCCTGAAAGAGGTGAGGCCCGCCTGCCTGCAGGTGCAGCTGACAGTCCTTGGCTATGGGGCAATTGCGCTGTTGAACACGTTCCTGAACGAGGTAGGGCCAAGCAATGTCGGTACTCAGAGCAGGACATTCGGCACATGTATTTTGCTGCATGGGTATTTGCTCACATTGGGACTAGGAAGGCAGACAATTTTTTTGCAGAGCTTTTGCTCAGCAGCACTCTGAAGCCTGAGTGCTGGACCAGCGTCTCATGTCATGGTGTGCAGCTGGTGCCGCTGTTTGCCTCAGCACCGCGCGACAGAGGGGGCCTGGCGCTGAAGCCTTCGCAACTCGCGGGCCCCCTCGCCTTCTCGGGAGCTGCATTTCTGTTGTATGCAGCATTTGGTTACCCCATGTTCCAGCGCAGATTCGGCATCCTGGCTACAGCATTGGTGAGTGCCTGGCCATGTGCCTCATTGCAGCAGCATGTCTTTGTTGCATCATGCTCTTCATTGCTGAAATGCCCGAGACATTGTCTTGCATATGTTTATCCCCATGTTGTGCAGTGGGGGCTGGCGCTGCTGGTGCCCTGCACGATGGCAATCCCGCTTTCATGCCTTCCGCCAGCGGACGCATACACCGCCAGCCAGGCCATCTTCTACCTGTCGCTCGCTGCGAAGGGCCTCGCGGGCATGAACGCCTTCACGAGCTCAAGTACATCACCACATCCTTATGGAGCACACATCAAGCGACACATGGAAAATTAGCCACACAAAGATCTGTTTGGTGTGATTGCCTTTTCCCAACCTCGATTGATCGACCTCGCCTGTTCCCTGTTCGGCAGTCGTGCTGGTGAACAAGTCGGCGCCGGCGGGGCAGCTGGGAGCTGTCAATGGCGCTGGCCAGATGCTGGCGTCAGCGGTGCGGGGTGCCGCGCCTGCGATGTGCGGCATGCTGTGGGCGGCGTCCCTGGGGCTGCGCCTCCCAGGGCACCAGTTCCTGCCCTTTGCGGTCGTCAGCGTTGGCTTCGTTGGCATATTCTTTTGGTATTACCGGCAGCGGGCGGTCATCACGCGGCTGGCCAGGTAGCTGGTGATCCGTAACACGGAACCAGTATTTACTAGGAGACAGTGTTTTCAGGCTGCATGCGAAACCGTTGTGACGCTTGGTATTATCTGGCTTTGCTGGAACTTTTTTTCCCCTGGCTGTTTTGCCTATTGATCACATGCAACGTCGAAGAGTTAAATACGTGCAAACCCTGAGGTTCCGTACTCGTGAGCTGAAAATACGAGCCAAAATCGACAGATGCACGCAGCTCGATGTTTCATGCTCCGACACTTGCGAGCTTCTACGCTCGCACTCCGGGGACTGTCTGAACGTATGTGAAAACAGGCAGCGTTGCTATGCGGCACGACAGCTTGGTGCAGCACACGTCCTGTGCGATGCGGCCCAGCCGTTGATGGCTGACTCGGTGCACACAGTCGCTGAGCAGATGGATGCGCTGTGGAGCGGAGACAGGCAAGCTGTCGGCAGCTGGGCCGATGCATTCCTCAGCAGCATGACGCCGCTGGTTGACAGGCGGGTGCATGAGCTGGGGGGTGGCAAGCGTCAGCTGTCCGATGTGACGAACCGGGGCAGCCCCCTGCAGCCGCGGACGAGCGGCAAGACGCTTCTGCGCCGGGCATCACCGCAGCCCGCAGAACGCGATCCGTGCGTGCGGCGCCTGGACCTGGGCGGGTCGCCCGCCCTGCAGGTCTTCCAAGACGAGAACATCCCGTCCGGCTTGTCACAGCCTCGCCACAGCAGCAAAGCAGCACCGGCACGCGGCTGCGGCACAGACTCAGCAGCTGCTGATCGACCGGATGCAGCTCTTGGCAGGCGATCTAGTGGCAGGCTCAGCCTCAAGCGCGGCCGGTCGCTCATCAGCGGCCCGCCGGTGCGGGTGCAGCAACAGGAGCGCCCGCCTCTCAGCCCGCTGGTCAGCTTCAGCGTCCCGGAGGTGCAGCCCGCGAAGCGGCAGAACGTGGATGGCGTGCCCACGCCTACCGCTGCCCCGCTGCCGCCACTAGATGAAGAGGAGCTCGAACCACCGGCACAGCCACAGCCCGGCAGCAGCCCCTTTGCGGCGCCGCCTGAGCAGATCGATGACCACGACGCACAGCCGCAGCCTGATGCCGGCGCCACAGCAGCAGCCGAACCAGGGCCTGCTTCAGACGCCGTCACAGCAGCGGGCATCCCTCCCGCTGCAGCCAGCAGTCTTCCTCCGGCCGCCGCACAGCAGGATGGCGAAGCACTGCCGACGCCAGACGCCAGCAAGGTCACGGTGCGGCGGCGGCGGCGGCTGGCCGCCCGGCCGCCTCCCTCTCCCGCGCTGCGGCGTTCGACACTGGACCGGCGGGTGTCCTTCGCTTCAGCCCACAGTGCGACGCCGGCAGCGCTGCCTAGCCGCTCCCAGCTCAGCGTCACAGCGTACCACAGCCAGTGAGTCATTTGACTCGTGCACTGCTGCAGAATGACTGTCAATCTTGCTTGCAGCTTGTGAGCAATTTTGCTGTAAGACCAACAGTGAGGTTGCACAACCACTTGACAGTGGCTGGATGTGGCAGATGTCGCGCCGGCAGCCTTCAGGGTTGCGTCCAGATCATGTCTCGTGTGTTGTGCACAGGTTGTGGATGCAGAAGCAGGAGGTGGCATTTACGGCATGGCTAAATCAGGTGTTGATGCCGGTCCACACGACAGCCACTGCACGCGAGGCAGCCGGAATGAGCACGGCCACTGAGGTGAGCAACCCCAGATGATTGCCACAGCAAGATCGGCGTCTCACCACAGCAAGGAGACCCAGCTTGTGAGGCATGCTTGTCTCTGAAACCGTGACTCAGCTGATGTTGTCAGACTGTCACACTCATCCTGCAGGTGGCCACCAGCCTGGCGCTCTGGCGTGTCTTCTCGAAGGACGAGGCCTTCATCACCGCCATGACAGCCGTCGAGCGCCGCATCAAGAATGGCCACCTCAGCCTCGAGGTGAGCAGCATGACACCCGAGAATTTGAACACGATGCAAACGAGCATCCGGCAGGTGACGTTGCCAGTCTGCAAAAACAGGGGGTGGTCAACATGGCAGTCTGCTGGCACCGTCTGAAAACATGGCTGCCTTTCAATTCAGGATGATGCTCTGAGCGATGTCAAGTTCCGGGAGCGGGCCATGGAAGCGCTGGGCAGCTACCACCCGCACTGGCTGCGTTTGGCCGTCCAAAACATCGTGGGCTCTAAGGTGCCGGCCACCACAGGTGCGCCCCAGCGCATGGCGATCAGCTCCTGTGATGATGTCGTACACACAGTTGTCTGCACACTGCCTCATCCGCATGCAGCGGCTTTGCAGCAGTAACCATTCCATGTTCACCCGCGCGCCCGAGGGATTGCTCGGCGACCACTGGCATTGGCGCCGCAGGCAGTGCAGAGAAGGACCTGGCGGCATTCATGAGGGAGTGCTTCTTCAAGGACCCGGCACTGGCGGCGGAGCACTCGCGCTCCCGCGGCGGCAAGGGCCTTTTCGACAAGCACTACGGGGTGAGAAGGCCAGCAACTCTGCGTCTGAGCAGTGTTCGTCGTATCTATGATATGAGTGTAGCGTGTGGAGTTGTGTACCACCAAGATTGGGTGGCGACAGCAGGCGCATGGCCTGCTGCCGCAGGACCCACTGCCAAATTGCCTTGTGCAGCTGCAAATGACACCTTCGGCTGCGTGTCCACCTTGACGACACGAAGTTTGCAATGGTGCAGGGGGCGCTGCAGCAGCTGGTGCTGCGGCGGTGTCTGTCGCTGGTGCTGCTGCTGGACTGCGCGGCGCAGCGGCCCGGCGTGCTCAACGACTCCACGCCGCTGCTGTTCCGCTTGGACGCCAAGCTCAAGTCTTCTGCCGAGGCGCGATGCTACTGTGACCTGCGATGCAATTCCTGCGACGGATGACTGCCGTGCAGCTAATGTATATGCGACCTCGGCCGCGCCGGATTTTCAAAGCTCTGCAGGATGCTGCGCTCGTTGATGATCTGTCAAACGACAGGACGCCAGCACAAGACTGCGCTGCATCAGCCATGCAGTTTCAGGGTCAGAGCCATACAGCAGGTTTTCATTCTCATGCAGGTGGTGGGCACGCTGTTTGGCACGGGTCTGCGGGGGGAGGGCAACATTCTTCACCACCTGCGGCACTGCGCCTACAGGCTGACGCACGAGCAGAGCCCGCTGCACGAGTTCGACTTTGCCGTCGGCTCCCTGGCGGCTGACCTCGGCGACGGCCTGCGCCTGTGCAAGCTGGCCGAGAAGCTGACAGGTGCTCGCATTGACTTTGTCACGTCAAGCTTCATGACAGGTTCTGCAATCATGATGGTCCTCAGCTGGCTGTTACATGGCATTTACAGCCTTGCTGCACACTGGACACATCCCTCAGGAAGGATCACTTCCTGTCACATTTGATGCTGCACACTTCAACCCTCGGATATCGTTCAAGATTTTCTGAAGCGCCAGTATTGAGTGCTACTATGATATTGTGATTGGTCATGGTCAGGCACAGAGTCGGTGCTGGGCAGGGCGAAGCTGCAGGCGGGGCGACAGAGCCATGCGGTGTGCGTCGCCAACGTGCGTCTCGCACTCAGCCAGCTGTCCTCTGCTGGCCTCGACCTGACGGTGCGTGTTAATGAACATGTTCCTGGCATCACACCGCTGATGTGTCGTTGTCAATGATGCGGAAGCGCACCACGGTGTGCATCGTCCTGCTGCTCATTCGGCAATCTGATCGTGTTGATGTTGAGCTGCTGAGCCGATCTGCCACACCTGAATCATGCACAGTGAGGCAGAGACAGCGTCTGAGAGTGGGTGGATGACAACATGTAGACACTCATGCCGTGCAGAAGGTGGAGTCTGTGGATGGGCGCATGCTGACCATTCGGCCGGACCACATCACCAATGGGAACCAGGCTGCGACGCTTGCACTGCTCTGGGCTGTCGCCATTCAGTTTGAGGTGTGCGCTCGGCCTCGTAGCTCTGCTTGAAGATTTCCACCCTGCACCATTGCTCGAGTCCAGGGCTGCCAGATAGGTCCAGCTGCATGCAAAGCATGCCACACATGCCTGTTTGGCGTGTACGAAAACATGGCGGTCCCATCGGCAAGCACCTCCTGCACACAGGTGCTGAGGCTGGTGCCGGCCGGCATGCTGAAGCTGGAGATAGAGCGCGTGGCGGCCAACACCTCGCGGCTCATGGGGCGGCGGGTGTCGGTGCCAGCCATCAACGCGACCACACTGCGCGGCGGCGAGGCGCACCTTGCTGCCCTGCTGTCCTGGGTCCAGGTACTCTCTCAACTTGATTAGGTTGCACCTCATAAAGTGTTCCACAGCATATGGCCTTCGAGCATCAGGCTATCTCACTGGGACACTCAAACACCAAAGCTATGCATGTGTTGCCGTCAACGTGAAGTTGCTGGTGTAATATGCAGGTGGTGTGCCAGCTGTACAATGTGCCAGTGACGGACTTCAGCACCTCCTTTGCCGACGGCCGCGTCCTCTGCCTGCTGGTGCGAAGTTTCACCTGACTTGCACGACTCTGCCATTTCTGCTGTGACTGTGGTCAGCCTGCTCGTAGCTTGTGTGATAGTGTGGTGGATCATGCTGTTGCAAGAGAGCAACGAATGAAATGCGAAGCTGATTCCGGGGGTTGATGCCTGCAGGTTAACTACTACGCGCCCGGCAAGCTGGCGGTCAGCGACATCTATGCCCCTGGTGGCTACCCTGGCGTAGACGCTGCTGCGCTTCGGGCACACAGGGGGCCTGAGGACCAGCTGAGCTCGGCCTCGCAGCAAGGTGCTGAACCAGTCATTTGCACTGCGCAAATGACCCTCAGGGCGCTCTGCTTCGATCATGTCCGTTGGTAAGTGTGTGCTTCATGCTTGTGGAAATCCTTTGTTTGGCCCTGGATTACAGGGTGGATGGTGCTGCACGAAGCCAGCGGACGTGTCGAGGACGACACCTCGCGCATGCACAGGTCAGCATCTGCACTCGTGATGCCGCAAGTGCTGCCGAGCAATGTCTCGACAGCTTTCGGTGGTCCTTTGCAGGTGGTGAAGTCACAGGGCAACAGCAGATGCACAGTCGAACCTGGCTGCTCTTCTCACGCCCGTGTACATGATGATGCCCAGGGAGGGCGTGCGGCGCAACTTCGAGCTGGCACAGGCCAAGGCAGCGGAGCTGGGCCCGCTGCCGGAGATGATGTCGCCCGCCGCCTTTGCCGATTACGGTCCGGACCGGCGCGCCATGGTGCGCCTCACCAGCACATGCACGCCAATGGTCAAGACAACACTGCAGATTTTAATTCAATTGCATGCAGCCTCACTGCATACTTGTCTTCTATCATGACTGGTTTCGTGCATCTGCTGATGTTTTCCGGGCATATCCAATAGGTGCTCTTTGCAGCGCACCTGGCATCGCTGCTAATGAGCCACAGCTGGCAGGCGCGGGAGGCGTTCCGATTGGACCGCTTCGTGGCTCTGCGCAGATCATGGAAACCGGGTGAGCAGCCCACATGCTCAGCAAGTGTGTGCCTTACGCCGAGCCTGACTTGTGCAGTACTGTTACGTTCAAGACTGATCTCTCTTACGCTGACAGTCAGGTGCACAGTTTGCAAAATGTGTCGTGAGCTCAGCTGTCAAGCACAAGCACGATATCCCAGCAGTGCACCGAGCATACTACTCTAAGCAAATGTGCAACCTGCAGAGGCCATGCGGAGCGTCCGCACACAGTGGATCGCGGCGGCCTCACTGCTGCAGCGGGCAGTCAGGAGGTGGCGGGAGCGGCGCGCCCTGACAGCACGGCTGGCAGCCGTCCGCCGTGGAGTTGCCGCAGTGAGGGTGCTGCAGGCGGCGT
The DNA here is from genome assembly GCA_036584455.1 of Tetratostichococcus sp. P1. Classification (NCBI taxonomy): domain Eukaryota; kingdom Viridiplantae; phylum Chlorophyta; class Trebouxiophyceae; order Prasiolales; family Stichococcaceae; genus Tetratostichococcus; species Tetratostichococcus sp. P1. The sequence goes on from BTPI01000001.1 coordinate 4,441,447, forward strand.
GGCGCGGCCGGCCGCTGCGCGCTGCCTTCCTGCAACTGCGGGCGGCTGCCGTCAGCGTGCAGGTCAGTGTCCCCAGCCGACTGCTCAGCTGGTTGATCATCTCTTTAGAAATCGAATGTGTCTATTCTTGGCATATTAGCCTTTGATCTTCAAGCCGACGTCGTGACGTCCTGCTTGCAATCGAGATCCATCACATGTCAAACTGATGGCTGCACCATCTCAGGCGGTGTGGAGGGGGCGGCAGGCGCGGCGGTGGGTGCAGAACGAGCGCATCCTGCCCCCCATCCTCGCAATGGGCCTGCTGCGCGCCACCCAGCTAAACGCCTCCAGGTAGGGCACAGTGTCTCGCAGATGTCTCAGCCACACATTGGGTTTGTTCCAGACTTCCGCCTGTACCCTGATCTTCCTGACGCTGTCAGCTCTGATCTCTTCTGGGTTGGTGCACATCCACAGGCTGGCCGCAAGGCAGGGGCGTGTGGTGGTGGGGCTGCAGGCGCTGCGTCGGGGCGCAGTCGCCCGCCGGTCGTTCCTGCAGCTGCGCTCGGCCGCTGTTGCGCTGCAGGTGCGCCTTTTGCATGTTGCAGATTCAGGGGGCATTATGGTAGTTTCGTTTTCATAAGAGACATCAACAGATAGTGAGTGGTAGCAGTGGTCTGAGGATACTTGTTTCTCTCCTTGCAGGCAGCTGTGCGGGGCTGGCGCCACCGGCTGGCACTGCTGGCAGCCAGGGCCGCTGCTGTACACATCCAGGCGGCCTGGCGCGGGTTCCGTCAGCGCCTGCGTGCCCGCCGGCAGCAGGTGATAACAGACCTACCCATAGTCATCTCTCTGGCTGTTGCCCGATCGACCCTGAATCGTGCAGATGTGTATGCAGGGAGGACTTTTGCAAAGCTGATGCACCCCCCGCATGTGTGATTTGTGATGCAGCATGCCAGATGTGAATATCCCGGCTGCAGGCCGCCATGACCATCCAGCGCTGCTACCGCGGCTTCGTCGCCCGCATGGCGCTGGCGGCGCAGTGGGCCGCGGCGCAGACCCTCCAGGCGGCCGCCCGCGGCCTGCTCGCCCGCCGGCGGCTGGCGGCGCAGGCGGCGGCGGCCACTCGCATCCAGGCGGCATTCCGCGGCGCAGCAGCCCGCCGGTCCCTCGCCACGCAGGCGGCCGCGGCGATGCAGTTGCAGGCCGTGTGGCGCGGGCATTTGGCCAGGCGCCGGCTGGCAGCGCGGGCGGCGGCTGCGGTGCGCCTGCAGGCGGCGTGGAGGGGCGCCGCCGTGCGAAGGGGCGTCAGCAGGCTGCGGGCCGCGGCGGTCTCGCTGCAGGCTGTGCTACGGGGTCAGGTGCAGCGGCGGCGCTTCCTGCGGCTTTGGGCGGCTGCCATCGTGCTGCAGGCCGCTGCGCGGGGCGCGGCGGTCCGACGGCGGGTCTCCGGTCAGCGCTCAGCCGCCACGCTTGTGCAGGTGCTTTCTTGAGCGTGAAGACTGCGATTGACTTCGCACTGGGTATACCTATTTGCTGAACACCTGGATATGTGATTGTCAAAAGGTGGCAAGTGACGTGTGTGCAGAGCACTGAGTGACCATGTTGCAGGCACACTGGAGGGGAGCGCAGCAGCGTGCAGCCTTCACCAGGCAGCGCCAGGCGGCTGTTCGTCTCCAGGCGGCAGTGCGCTCAGCCAACTGTCGGCGCCAGTTTGTACAGGTTTGTCTACAGGAAGCTGTCAATTGCAGCACCAGTCACCTGAGGAAGAATGTGTCTGCAGAAAGCATACACCAATTGCAGGAAACAGATGTGACTGAATGACCGTGCATATTTACAGGTGAAGGCAGCGGCGGTGGTGGTGCAGTCACATGCCCGTGGCACTGCTGTGCGGCGCCACCTGAGCAGCCAACAAGCGGCAGCCACCGTCATCCAGGCGGCGTGGCGCATGCACTCGGCACAGACAGCGCTTCGGCAGGCATTGTCTGCTGTCGTCACCATTCAGGTACTGCGACTGTGCATCTCGTAGCCTATGAAGAGCTCAAACTGATGAATGCATGCATGACATGACTGCATCGTGGATTGTGCGCCTCTACAGCCTCGACGATGGTTTTGACCAGGTATGCTCATTTCCATCTGAAATCTGTTGTAAATGCTGCGCTGCAGGCGGCAACGAGGGGCGCTGCCCAGCGGCGGCAGCTGCGCAGCCAGCGGCTGGCGGCCACACAGCTGCAGGCGGCCTGGCGGGGCCTGTTAGCCAGGCGGCAGGCCTGCCGGCTGCGGGCCGCCGTCACCCTGCAGGCAACATGGCGCGGCGCGGCAGTGCGACGGCAGCTCAGCAGGCAGCGGATGGCGGCAATCGCTGTCCAGGCTGCGTGGAGGGCCCACAGGCAGCGGCGGGCGTTTGTGACGTTGCGGGCGGCAGCTGTCCGGCTGCAGGCGCTGGCGAGGGCGGCGGCCGTGCGGCAGGGCATCCGCAGCCAGCTGCAGGCCGCCGTCCGGCTGCAGGCGTCGTGGCGGGGGCGGCAGGCGCGGCGGCTGCTGCGGCGGCACCGGGCCGCGGCGAAACTGCAGGCCGGGTGGCGGTGCGTCCTGGCCAGGCGGCAGCTAGCTGAACACAGGGCCGCGGCAGTGGCGCTGCAGTCGGCGTGGCGGGGGCGGCGGCAGCGGGCGGCATTTTGCCGGCTGCGGGGTGCCGCCGTGGCGGTGCAGGCGGCCGCGCGCATGCACAGCGCGAGGGCCGCCTTCCTGCAGCAGCGCAGCGCAGCCACCCTCCTGCAGGTACTTGTCCGTCCCGGTGCCTGATAACGAGCCTTCGTATCGCTGTCTTGTTCATATTGCAAGTCCGCTGAGACATCGCTTTTGCATATTGTGGGCAAAACATTGACACATGAGCCAGCAGTCGGAGTGCTGGCAGAAGAGGCCTGTGTGTATGTTCATACGCTGTGAGCTCGATGCAATATGTTTCACAACAAATGCACAGGCGCACTGGCGGGGTCGGGCAGCCAGGCGGCAGGCGCAGCGCCTGGGGGCTGCGATCACTCTGCAGCGTCTGTGGCGGGGGGCCTCTGCCAGGCGGCGGCTCGCAGCTGAGCAAGATGCAGCCACCGTGCTGCAGACCGCCTGGAGGGGCACCCTGCAGCGGCGCGCTTTTCTGAAATTGCGCGCGGCTGCGGTGCAGGTAGGGCGACTCTGTTGCATTGCATTGTACAGCTGCAAAGTTGGCAACTGGTGGGCAGCGGGACTCATTGGTGTTCTGCTGGCTGCTGCAGTAGTCCTGCACGTGAATATATATATGTCCAGGTGGTGAAAATATATATCCTATCGGACTGTATCGGACATATCTGCACACTCCAGGTTGTGAAAATATATATCCTATCAGACTGCATCGGATGTATCTGCACACCTCATGAGGGCAAAATCGACATAGGTGGCGCTGTAGCTGGGTGCACTCACCTCACGTTTGCATGCGTGAGTTGAGCAGCTGCTGTTTGGCTTGTGCTGCAGGTCCAGGCGGCGGTCCGCATGCACACCGCCCGTGCGGCCTTCCGGCGGCAGCGGGTGGCGGTCACAGTCCTCCAGGCGGCCTGGCGGGCGCTGGCAGCCGGGCGGGCGGCCAGGGCAGCGCTGGCGCAGCAGCACGCCGCGGCCAGTGTGCTGCAGGCTGCATGGCGGGGCACCCTGCAGCGGCGCGCCTTCCTGGCGGCACGCGCGGCAGCCGTGCAGGTGGGGCAGCAGTGCTCAGCTTCCAGCTCCACCGATTGCCTGTGCAGCATCCTTGTGTGTCTGACGGACGACAATCGATTCATTCCCCTGCTGCCGCATGCCTGCAGGCAGCAACATCTGAGGACGGCGTTGCAGCAGGGTTGAAATCTTTCTAAAAGCTGCTGCAGTGATCCTGCATGCATGTGCGACAAAATGTATCCAATGTGCGACAAAATATATCCGATTGAACAGGATATATCCAAACGGACCCAAGCCGCGTGTTGTTGCAGCAGGGTTTACAACAACACAGGAGGAGTCTTGAACCATGATCCTGCATCACAGCATGCTCTCTTGTCTTCCGACAGAACGAGGGATGGCTGCCCATACGTGATGCAGATTCAGGCAGCCGTGCGCATGCACAGCGCCCGGGCAGCCTTCCAGCGGCAGCGGGTGGCGGCCACAGTCCTCCAGGCGGCCTGGCAGGCGCTAGCGGCCGGGCGGGCAGCCAGGGCAGCGCTGGCGCAGCAGCGTGCAGCGGCTGTGGTCGTGCAAGTGGCGTGGCGGGGCATGCTGCAGCGGCGCAGCTACCTGGCGGCACGCGCGGCAGCCGTGCAGGTGAGTGCGTCAGATGTCGGCTGTGACAACCGGCTTGAGAGTGTCGTATGGGTCATCTGTCGGAAAGTTCTATCACTGTTGTTCCAGCTTCTGGCCTGGTATCTAAGCATTGAAGCACCTGTCTGCATAATTTTCTCTCGTCCTTTACTTGAGACATTTAGCTGGGTACCATGCTGTCACCGGAGCTGGCCTGCTGTGTGACCTGCAGATCCAGTCGGCGGTGCGCATGCGGGCCTGCCGGCGGGCGTTTCACCGTCAGCGCAGCGCGGCGATCGCCCTGCAGGCAGGGTGGCGGGGCACCCTAGCGCGGGTGCTCGCCCGGCGCGTGGCGGCGGCGGTGCAGCTGCAGCGGCACGCGCGGGGCTGGCTGGCGCGCCGCCAGCTGGCATGCCGCCAGGCGGCGGTGGTTGTCGTCCAGGCGCACGTCCGTGGCCACCAGGCCCGCCGCCGGTGCGTCTTCCTATTGATACTATGCTCTAGCCACCTAGACAGTAGCGTTGCATTGCTGGGCTTCCTGCTGGGGGCCTTGTTTGCTCGAGAAGAGTACTACTTTGCAAGTGGGGCGAATGGGCTGCTGCTGCTGCAAACGATGCGTTCTCGGGGCAGCATGTCTGCCAGTGCTTGCTGTGCTGTTGTCCAGCCGGGGAAGAGCACCTGCAATGCAGCCTCAAGAGTGACGGTGTCAGGCGATTGCTGGTCGGCACCGCATATTAGATGGCGATGCCTTTCAACTGACACGTCACGCACTGATGTGGCACCTGTCTGGCTTCTGCAACAGGTATGCGGCGGCGGTGCAGGTGCAGCGGGCGATGCGGGAGTTCAGCCGGGCGGCGAGGCGGTATGCGCTGCAGACGGCGGCGGCGCTGCGCCTGCAGGCTGCCAGCCGCGGCTGGGCGGCGCGGCGACAGGTGACTCTTTGATCATGTCCGTGTGTTTGCAAGATGTGGGACAATTCGAGTCTTCGTGCTGTGTGGCAGCCCCCGGGCAGCCTTGACAACTGCAGGAATGGTTGGGAGCTTGACTTCTGTTCACTCAGCTTTCGATTGAGCCCTTGCAGCCCAGTGGCCGTCCTCTGCAGCATGCGCACCCTTGCAGAGATCGATGGGCGATGGGTTGCACCGTGCAGGCGGCTTCCCTTCGTGCTGCCGCCACAGCGGCCACGGAGGCGGAGGCAGCGAGGCAGCGGGAGGCCCTGGCAGTCATCACACCATGGGCTGCGACCTTCCGGGACCGCGCCCGCTTCCTGGCCCTCAGGTGAAGTCACCTGAGGGCAGCCGCCAGACGCACCTGTGGCATCATTCCTACCCTTGGGTCTGCAGCAGGCCCAAGCTCGAGTGCTGACAGACGTCACTGTGGCGCATGCATTACAAATTCAAGGCTTGTGATCAGCAGCCAGTTACTGTGCAAACACATCTGGCGGCTAGTTGTTGAGGTTGCAACTGCGATGCAGCAGGCGGGCGGCCGTGGTGGTGCAGCGGAGGTGGCGCCCGTGCTTCCAGCGGAGGGCGGCCGCGGCGAGCACCATCCAGCGGGCTGCGCGTGCGCTGCTGGCATGCCGCGCTGCAGCCCGCGCCCAGGCAGCGGCCATCGTCCTGCAGGTGAATGCGGAACAGGCACCAGCACGTGACATGAGTATGCTCAGACTCAAGCGGGATGTCCCGATGATGATGCGCAGGTGCTGCACACTTTACAGGAGCATATGCAAATTCATGCACAGCACTGGATGGGCTCCCAGTTCCTGTGCAACACCAGTTCCTGTGCAACACAGTGACTGACATGTCATGCAAAATCACACAGGCAGCATGGCGGGGTGCGCTGGCGCGGCTGCGGGCCGGCCCTGTAGCGGCAGCGCTGCGGCGGCGCATCGCAGCGGCGGCTGCGACAGCAGCGGCAAACCCGCAGCGCCGCCTCGGGCCTTTGACGCACGCGGCGCTGGCAACCCTGCAGCGGCACGCCGATCTTCCTGCCGCGGGCGCCAGCCTGTCGGAGGTACAATACTTCGATCGGCGGCTGTCGACTGCTTGGTGCTACAGGAAACATTGCCACTTTGCAGTTGGCATGGAGGTACACATTGCTGTGATCCTGCACATGGCTTGTGGTTCCGACCAGTCGCTGTTGTGGAGCAAGTCGCTTGATCGGGAGACCAGCAGGTTGGTGTCAAAGCTATGCATCATCGATGCTCGAGGCGACACACGCACTGCAGGTGACGGCGGCGTGCAGGCAGCTGGCGCGCTGCTTCTCCACGGCGGCCGGGTGCGTTGCCATCGCGGTGGCGGCGCCGGGCGCGCTGCCGGCAGTGCTGCGGCTGGTGCGCGGCTGCAACCGCTCGGCGCCGCACGCCGCGCTGCTGGCCGCCGCCCTCGCCGCCCTGAAGCCCCTCGCGGCACACAGCCGGGGTAAGATGTTCTTAAGATGTTCTGCAATGCGAAGAAAAGCTTTGCAGTAAAGCACCTGTTTGATGAGATCCTGCGTGCGCCCTCCAGACCTGGAGCTGGGTCTCTATGTGCTTTAAATAGCGCCTTGACATCACAGCACTTTTGCTATAAATCATGTGCCACTTGTGTCAAAGCTCTTGTTGGCAAGGTCAGGTCGGTCTCTCATGCCGGGCGCTGCACGTGTCCTCAGGTGCCGCTGCGCTGGTGGGGGCGGACGCCGTCGATGTGCTGGCAGAGAAGCTGCAGATCTTCCGCGACGAGCCGGTGAGTTGGGCAGCATGTCCTTTGCCAGTTTGCAGGCTTGCTGACGAGCAGTGAGTGGGTACTGCAGCACTTCCTGCTTGAACTCAGCTGTCAGCCATGCAGGATGACCAGCCACAAAACCCCACTATCCAGTGTTGACAGCAGGTTGCTGCATATTTCAGAGACCACAGGTGATCAGCATTGTCTGATCATTGCTGCACATACGACAGGACACGTTCCTGGCTGTGGCGGGCGTCGCAGCCCGGCTGGTGGCGGACCCGGCGGTCGCGGCCGTGGTGCCGGAGGGCGGCGCGACGGTGCGGCACCTCGAGGCGGTGGCCGCTGTGCTGCACCGCAACGCGCAGCGGGACCGTTTGTACCTCTCCCGCCTCGAGGGTGAGCAGTCGACCTACTCCTTGACTGCAATGTCTTTTGCGGCCGCAGTGGCCTGTGCAGGCGACGTGACCTACGTGACAATGGCAAGTGGAGCTGAAGAGAAAGAGAGCAGAGCACCAGCAGTGCGCACCCCATGATGGCATAGGCAGTCGACCGACGGGCAGGCTGCTCGACCTGAACCTGGTGACCCTGCCTCAGAGACTGGACCCTCTGCCCTGCAGGGCTCAAGGGGTCAGACGCGGGCGCGCGGCAGAAGACGCACAAGCTGGTGGCCACCAGCCGGCAGCTGGACGCGATGCTGCGCATCCTGGCCGCCCTCGGCAGCCGCCCCGACTGGGCGGGCCAGCACCCCGGCGCCTCGGGCGCACCCGCCGCCGCCCCCGTCAGCAGCGGCAGCAGCAGCGCCCTGGCCGCATCGCGCCGGGCGTCAGTCGCATTGCCGCCTCCCGCGCCCACACCAGGTGTGCAGACTGGCCTGCATACTGACAGCCAGTATGCACGGTGAATGTCATTTGCACATGTCATCCTGCGGGGAATCACACTGCTGGCTGCCCTGTCTGAGAGCTTTGGCACTGGCAAGGACATGCACGTCAAGGGTTGTCATCCACACTATGCAGGGCCAGCGGCGTCGACGCCCTTCGGCAGCTGCGGCATGACCACGCCGGCGCCGGTGCTGCTGCCGGCGCTGGCTGCCGCGAGCGGCGCCAAGGCCGCCCCGTCACAGCGCCTGGCCGCCGGCGGCTGGGTGCCCCGCAACTCCATCGTGCGAGACGCACTGCAGGTCAGATTCTCGAGTTATGAGATACTCAACCAGCTTCTTCATTGGCGCACGGCCCATGTGAACATGATTCCTTAACATCAGTGCATTGCAGCTGCATCTATTGAGTCTAAAGATTGGAGGCATTGATTGTGGATGTGCTTGCAGGATCTGAGCAACTACCCCAGCACCGTGCGGGCCAGCCGGCACCGGGCCAGGCGCATGACGGGGGCCATGCCGCCTCCTAGTGTGCAGCGCTAGGCCTTTTGTTTGTGCTGTGGGAATGGTGCTGGCTCACTGTGTCGGCTTTGCTGATGCGACTACATAGAGCGTGATTTGAGGTACATATGTAGGTGTACAAAGCAGGAATTGGTGTGGCAGGGTCCTGCAAACAAGGCAGTATTGTTGCAGTGCCACATTCACGGTATGCCATTGCATGTGATTTGGAACTCCAGATCTTATAGCAGTTGCTTGAAATACAGATGGAGCGTCAACACTTTGCATGACAGTTGTTAGCGGCAGTGCGATTATTGGCACATTGCTGCCCACGCTCATATGATTCCGGCTCTTACAAATGTGTGGCAACAGCAGTATCATCGCCTCAATAGCTGAACGGAGACTCGTTCAGTAGTACGACTTCCGTGGGTTCCCAAGCGGGTTGGGGCGATGCTTATACCCCAGCTGCATGCGCTTCCTGTAAAGGGCATACTCATCGTCGCCCTCCTCCACAGCTCCATGCTCCTGCAGATGTGCAATGCTCATCTTAGACTCCGGATTTACCTGGGCTACATTTGGATGACATATGCCGGCATCAATCATGCCGTGCAGTTCGAGACGCGAGCAGTGCCTCAATGCGCCAGCAACGATCAGATGCAGAGTGACGACAAAGATTGGCGCCTGTCCACCGAGGGCGCATGTCGGTGCAGCTGCCGCTGTGCTGACGCACCTGCTTGCCCAGGCCGCGCTTGTTGTCGACGCCGCCGGCCACGCCCACCGCAGCCACAGGCGCCGCGATGCCCGAGCCAGACGCCCCCAGGCCCTGAACAGACAAGTAACACCTTCAGCCTCACTCGCGCTGATGAGGGCTCATCACCGAAAACAGCAGCTACAGCACCACGAACCGGATATGATGCACACATGCAGGTTTGGAGCGCTGTCAATCGGCTACACCGTACAGCATGCACATCTAGCTGCTGCACCCATGCTGTTGCCTCATGACAGAGAGAACCCCTCATACTGCACGTGTCCCACAGCTGGCAGGAGTTGACCACCAGCCGCGAGACAGCCATTCCCTAACAACCGGAGCCACATCTGCTAGGATGCGGCAGGCGCACCTCGCCCTCCTTCCAGCCCATCTTGGACAGCAGCCGGTGGCCCACGTTGTCGGCTGAGATGCGGTTCTGCTGCTCCAGCGCCTCTGCTGCTGCCTTGCTGTGTGGGTCACCTGCTCCACCACAGCGGCCGCATGAGTGCTGATGTTGAAAGGAGCATGTTTGGGTGTCCTGCTGACAAAGGCTTTGGCAGGTCATCAGGAATGCCTGTGACATGCAGATGCCCTTGTATGTGTGGTTTGTGCAGCACGTTAGGACAGTAGCCGGGCACTCACCACCAGCTGCAAGGAGTTTCGCCAACTCCTCCGGCGGGATGTAGTCCTACTCACAGCCGGAGCTTGAAATGACTGACCACAATAGGATTCTTCGGAGCCTCTGAATGTCAGCAGTTGCACAGCAGTGGAAAGTCAATCAACACAAACTGCAACCACCTGCATGTGATGGCCCCGCGTGCCATCCTTCTTCGTCACTGCCACCTGCGTTAACAGTCTGCCGTCATGAGCACCAGCCAGCAGCAGACTGCCTATCAAGAGCAGTCGTGACTCATGCACAGCATGTTGGCCGCTCACTCATCTGGTGCTCCGAGGAGATGCACACCTGGCGCCGCCGGTCGTAGGACGTCTCATTCAGCAGCTCCACCTTCTTCTCCTTCGGCCGCCGCTGCCGCTCCCGCTCCGCCGCCATGCGCTCGAACCTCTCCATGGCCGCCAGGGAGTCCTGCTCCGCCTTCCGCTCCGCTGCCGTGCCGCCTGCACCCTCGGAGGCCGGCTGCGGGGGTGCAGCCGGCGCTGCGGCCGCTGCGCTGCTGTCCGCCGGCGCTGCAGAGGGAGCAGCTGCTGCAGACTGCTGCTGCTGCTGCTGCTGCGGCGGCGGCGGGGGCGGCGCCTGCTGCCAGGGCGGCTGCTGAGGTGGGGCCACGCCGTGAGTCGGCGGCGGCATGGCAGGCCCCCGCGGGTGCTGGTGCAGATGCTGCTGCGACTGCTGGTGCGCCTGTGCCTGCTGCCACGGCTGCTGTGGCGGCGGGGGATGCGGCTGACCCTGCTGCCACATTTGCGGCGGGGGCGGCGGCAGCGGCGGCGTGGGCTGTGTGTATGGCTGCTGCGGGGCTGGCTGTGCCTCAGCATGCTGCAGCGGCGCTGCTTGCTGCTGTGCTGCAGGGGCAGTGATGGCCGTTGCTGGCAGCGCTCCTGTGGAGCATACAGAGAGGCTCGAATGATGTCATCACACATGGACTGTTGAGATCCTCTGGCAAATTGCACATTAATTGCAGCATTTTAGCACTGGCTAGCATGTCAGCACTGGCCAGCATGTTACACACCTCGCTGGGCGGCTGCAAACTCCCTCACTTTGGCATCATAATACCTGTGTGGCGCCATTGCAGTAACGTCAGATATGGTGGGCGTTCAATAGAATAAATCAACTCTGGAGGTTGCAGATTGAGCAAACACCGAGCATGCCTTGCGACTTACCGATAGTCGCTGCAGCTGGGGTCAAAGAGGAACCTGCAGCCGGCATGTTCAGCATGAAACTGCTGTGACGGTCAGGTCTGAAAGCTGACATGCGTGCAGCAGCACACAGAACCATGGTGCAGGTGGCATCACCCCTCACTTGAACGGGGTGTCGCCGGGATTACGCTCCTTCGTGATACTCTCGAAGGAGCGCCCATTCTTCGCCACAAATTCCGCGAGCTTGTCTGCCACCTTTTGCACCTCAGGGTCAGAGGGCGGAGGCGGCAATCGTGGCGTGGCGGCGTCACCGGCCTCTGGAGCAGCACCAGCTCATGGGCACGGTCAGCGGCGTCCAGTGCGAGCAGTAAAGCTACTGGCAAGTGGCGCTTGGCACCGGCAGCAGCTGATGCGGCAATGAGACCATCAGCGGCAAGCTCAACCACAGCCAGCAGCAGGACAGCCCATGCAACCTGTGCGCTGCCGTGCGTCTGTGCGGGCGGCTCCCTCCCCATCGCTGTCGCTGTCCGTTGCAAAAGCCACTGGTAGCTTTGGCTTTGCAGCGCCAAGTCCAAAGGCCAACTTTGGCTTTGTGGCCGAGCGTTTGCTGACTCCGCCAAGCGAAAACTGGAAGCCACTGCCGCCCATAGTGCAACAGGCTCACGTGTAAGCTGTTCGCACGGCCGAACTTGCCGACTGTGCGTTGCAGGGACGTCAACGTAGCAGGTATTTCCCAATTCGGCAACCCAAGTTGTGATCAAGCGCTCGCGCGCCACCTGCAGTGCCTCACACCAGCTAGCTGCTAGGTCGTGGAAATCACGCGCAAGTGTGATGGCAACATCGAACTGCGAAAGCTCGACAACCCAAGGGGCCTACTAAAGATGTTGTTTCACATGCAAAGCCAACTTGAACTGCTCGCATAGGCTCAGAAGTCGCTTGCAAGGTCAGGGTGTCGTGTCGGAGAAGTCCACCAGAACCATCAATTGACCCGGCCGACTGCTGCTGGTCCTATATCTTAAGTTGCGACCTTTCGGACTCTCATCAACATCGACTGAGTGCACCGACCGACCCGTGAGACAACTTGCCACAGCTCCTGTGCGTCTTGTCAAGTTTGCGAAGCCTCGCGCGCGGGCCAAGGGCCGTCTTCGGCCCAGCAGGCTGCTGCAAACGGCCGCCTGCAACAGCGCCGCAGCTTGCAGCGCGGCCCTTCCAGGCCTCGCAGCTGCGTGCTGAGCGCGAAGCACGCCGTCCTCCAGCTGCTTGCACTCCACCGCTCCACAGTGTCACACCTTGGGCTTCACATCTGCTCCGCAACAGCTGAGCCCAGTGGGGGCGCCGCCGCGGGCGGCTTCGGCCGCCAGGCCAGCCCTTTCGTCAGGCACTCCGGGCCGCAGCCATGTACGGCGGCGACACAGAGCCGGAGGAGATCATCGACGCCGATGCGGAGATATCTCAGGAGGATGCGTGGGCTGTCATCTCCGCGTATTTTGAGGAGAAGGGCCTCGTGCGTCAGCAGCTGGACTCATTCGATGAGTTCATCAACAGCAACATGCAGGCGAGAGCTGAACGTGCAGGGCAGCTTGCTTGGAGATACATCGACATGCAAGACATTCAAGGGAAGTGGTACAATCAGGCACAGCGCCATCAACTGGACTCGTCACTCGGCTGTTGCAACACAGCCGCAGATAGGAGCCTTAGGTGGACTCCATGTGTGCGCGGCGGCCAGACAGCTGAACATGCTTGTTGCACCCTGCTGCAGGAGATCGTGGACGAGAATGCGGAGCACGTGGTCATCCCGCAGCAGCAGTACGACCCGTCGGCCGGCGACGTGGATGTGGAGGGCAAGGAATACGTCATCCATTTTGGACAGATCTATCTGTCCAAACCCACCATGACGGAGGCCGACGGCGAGACGAACATGCTGTTCCCGAAGGAGGCCCGCCTGCGCAATCTCACGTGAGCTCCGGGCACAGCCTGCGGTCTGCAGCATGCTGGGCCGAACATGGCCATCAGCAGGCTGTCTGCTCTCTTGGCAGGCTGTGTGACATGCTGGAACGCCTGCGTGCCAGTGCACTGCGCTCTGTTGACCGGCTCGTCAAATCCTCATGGTGCTCGTGCAGCTACGCTGCGCCGCTGTATGTGGACATGAAGAAGATCGTGCGGACGAAGCTGCCGGAGGATGAGGGAGGCGACTGGACTGAAGACCCTGAGGATCACCCCAAGGTCTTCATCGGCGAGGTGAATTGACATATTGCAAGCTTCCAATGCTGCAATGCACTCCCTTGTCATGTCGCCTAGCCAAGGATGACAGGACCACCTCGCGTCCAGCATTCACGCTGAGCCTGCCAGGTTCACGAATCTGGGCTGCTTGTGCAGCGTAAGCAATCAATCTTAACCTCAATCTTATGCGTGTCATGGCAGGTGCCCATCATGCTACGATCCAACTACTGCAGCCTGGCAGAAAAGTCAGACAGGGAACTATCAGACCTTGGCGAGTGCCCCTATGACCAGGTGCACTGCTTTAGTCAAGGAGCTGACCGAGCTCGGCTAGCGTCACACAAGCTAGCCTGGGCAACAGAGTCTGACATTCTCATGCATGTTCACAACATGACAAAGTCGGTGTAGAAGCTTCTGTGTTCCTAAGCTCGTGTGTCTGTGCACTGCAGGGCGGGTACTTCATTGTCAACGGCAGCGAGAAGGTGCTGATTGCGCAGGAGCGGATGGCGAACAACCATGTGGCCGTCTACAAGAAGCGCGACCACAAGTACTCCACTGTCGCCGAGTGCAGGTCTGTCATTGATATGATTGCATGGCTTTACAGCAGTTCGATATGTGTTCTGGCATGCCGCTGAGAATAACACCGTGGTGTGTGTGGGTCTGCAGTATCAGATGTACAAGGAGATCCATGCATGTCCTCTTTGTACTCGAGAACTGCTGCTGCCCGTGCCATGTCATCTGTTTGGTGGCTTGCAACGACAGCATCTGGTGTCTGGCACAGGAGCCAGCAGCATGTGCTGTGCACGTGGGCCTGATCCAGGTACTGTCACTTGTTATGCTCCAGACCCCATCCCGGTAGTCACACACCGCCCCACGCCAAGACTACACATGCCCGCTATTACACAGGTCGGTGATGGAGAACAGCATGCGCAGCAGCAGCAGCATCAGCGTGCGGCAGCTGGCCAAATCAGCGGCCAAGGGCGGCGTGGGACAGTGCATCCGCACCACCCTGCCCTACATCCGCTCTGACGTCCCCGTGCTCATCGTGTTCAAGGCCCTCGGCTTCGTGGTGCGCAAGCGCCTCACCTGTCTCCACAGCTTCCCACACCCTCTGTCCAGTGCCAGCTCCCTGCTTGCGCCCCTGCCAAAGATGATTTGTTGCTCTCTGTTGCCAAGGCTCACCTTGTAGAGACAGGCCGGGACGGGAGCGTCTTGGTCGACTGCTGGCTTTGCCAATAACGCCAAGCGGCGATGCTGAAGACCATTAACAAGTTTGAATCTGATTTGCAGGCCGACAAGGAGGCGCTGGCGCACATCGTGTACAACCTGGAGGGCGGCGACGCCGGGGAGGTGGACACGGCCATGGTGGAGGCGCTGCGGCCGTCCATCGAGGAGGCTGAGCCCATTGAGACGCAGGACATGGCGCTGGACTACATTGGCAAGCGCGGCGCGCAGGCGCGTGCTGTCCTCCGTGCCAACATGCGTCTGGCTGAGGGGAAGTGGTCCTGCAAATTTATGAAAGTTCTCTCAGTGCATGCTGGCGACAGCATTCATTGTGTCGGAGCGTAGCTGTGCAGGCTGCAGCGCCGCTGATGGCGACATGTTACGCCCCATCTTGATAATTATACGGCAGTGCATCTGCAGGTGGGAGTTACGCGGGAGAAGCGCATCCAGTATGCGCGGGATCTACTGGAGAAGAACTTCCTGCCGCACGTCAGCATCTCCCCCGGCTGCCAGACTGCCAAGGTTCGTGATGCACTCCACTCATGCATGTGCCGTAGAGTGAGGCGCTATGAGAAGCCAGCCCAAAACTGCAGATGTGGCACACGGGAAGCACGAAACAATGCTGGTGGCAGCACGCCCGAAGCCCATCTAGCAGTGCACATGTGAAGCATTGACTCGAATGCATGCGCGATGCCACTTGCGCTCGATCTAGATCTCACGCTGCACCGGCTGCTGATGGTCCTAGCACCACTGTTCACAGACATCAGACATCGATGCTATGTCGAAAGACGCACCGTCTGCTGCAGGCGTTCTTCCTGGGGTACATGGTGAATCGGCTGCTGCTGGTGGCGCTGGGGCGACGGGAGGATGACGACCGGGATCACTACGCCAACAAGCGCCTGGACCTTGGCGGCCCACTCCTCGCGCAGCTCTTCCGCCAGCTTTTCCGCAAGCTCGCCAAGGACGTCAAGAACTACGTGCAGGTGTGAGAAGCTGGGTTACTGGAGTCTTGAGGCACCCGTGCGCGTCATGTTTTGCACGATGCTTGTGCTGGAACATGATACATTTTCTGACAGCCACTGAGGTTGTCAAGAGCACACAGACCGCCCGAGTCATACACCTGAGTCATGCGGGCCGACGTCAAATCAAATGAATCTCAGCATGAGGCAGAAACGGTGGCTGCTGCAGAAATGCGTGGACAAGGGCAAGGAGATCAACCTGACGGGCGCGGTGAGCAAGGACACCATCACCCGGGGGCTGCGGTATGCCGTCGCCACTGGCAACTGGGGCCAGCAGGGCACCGCCGACCTTCGGGCAGGAGTCTCCCAGGTATATCCGCCATGCAGTTTAGTGGACTCCTCTACTGGCTGGCGCCTTGTGTGGGCTTCACCTCAATACTTTGCCAAAGTATAGCACGAATGCAATGTGCAACGGCAGCAGCGCTATGGGTATTAGCTTGGCGGCACTACCATGACGCAGGTGCTGAACCGGCTTGCGTATGCGAGCACGCTGTCGCACCTGCGGCGCATTAACTCCCCCGTGGGCCGCGAGGGCAAGCTGGCCAAGCCGCGGCAGCTGCACAACACGCAGTGGGGCATCATCTGCCCGGCCGAGACGCCTGAGGGTCAGGCCTGCGGACTGGTATGTGCTGATGCCGGGCGACAGCAGTATGCCATCCTGCAGCACAGACAAATTGCAGCAAATTGCCACTGCAGCCTGTGCTGGAGATCTGCGGCTGCTCGCCTGTCTAGCTGCTGCAGATCATCGTGCGATGGCAAGCAACATGTGGGAGCAGGCCAGAGGTGACATATGTACATGCAGGCCTGACGTCATGTCTCACTCTGATATCGGGGCTGTCACCTGGTGCAGGTGAAGAACCTTGCGCTGATGGCGTACATCAGCGTCGGCTGCTCCAGTGCGCCCGTACTGGAGTTCCTGGACGAGTGGGGCGTGGAGCGCCTGGAGACCATCAACCCCCGCGTGGTGCCCGCCGCCACCAAGGTGCTTCACTCACGCTGCTTGGTCCCGATATGGCACCAGCATATGTGCAAACGTGGGCCAGAGGGGGCAATGGAGCGTCTGGACACCATCAGCCCCTGCGTGGTGCCCGCCGCCACGAAGGTGCTGCCAGGCCGCTCCTTGGTCCTGATCTCACACAAGCATCATCTGTACAGATTTGGTCGGATGGGGGTGTGGATCCACTTTAGACTTTCGACCCCCGCGTGGTGCCCGCCGTCACCAAGGTGCTTCAGCGGCGATGCGTGGTCCTGATGTGACTCAAGCGTATATGCAAATCTGGGCCGGATGGGGATGTGGAGCGTCTGGACACCATCAAACCCCGTCATCACCACATGCTATTTGGTCCTGACTCAGAACACACATTGTGAAGTTTCACAAGCATTGTGAAGTTTCGGATGGCTGGGTGTCTGGAGCCTTTCGCGACAATCAAATCCCTGTGAAGTGTCTGCTGCCACCAAGGTGCGCTAGGTTGGCTGTGCTCATGTGCAAGTATGCAGGTGTGCAGGTATTGCAGACCCCCAGCAGCCTTGCATGGAATGCGAGGTGTTCGAGCTATCGTCTGCCCCGCTGTTGTGGTGCATGCTAACACCACCACATAAGCAGCCGCACGTATCCTCGACCACCTCAAAAGTGTTCCTGAGGCTGCTGCTGCTGCTGCTGCAGCTGAAACTGCTGCTAGTGGGCAACGAAGGTGGTATTCCATCGTTCTATGCATCAAAGATTGAAGTCTGCAGCATGCTGTTGGTTGCAGGTCTTCATCAACGGCCAGTGGATCGGGGTGCACCGAGACCCTACGCTGCTGGTCCAGGCGCTGCGCGACATGCGGCGCCAGGTCGACATCAACACCGAGGTGAGGCAGGACATGAGTGGGTGTGCATATAGGAGCAGTTGGTCTAGACAGATGGGTGCGCCTCGAGCGCTCAGAATGCAATTCTGGACCTTTGCTTAACAGCTGCTCCGGTTCGGCAAACAGGCAGCGGACTGGTGGGCGCATGGGAGAAATCAGGCATAAGAGTGCTCACACAGCCATGTCACGACACTACTGAGACGCTGGCCTGCCACAGGTGGGGGTGGTGCACGACATCCGGCTGCAGGAGCTGCGGCTGTACTCGGACGCGGGGCGCTGCTGCCGGCCCCTGTTCATCGTGGAGGACCAACAGCTGATCATCAAAAAGGTCAGCGATCGTCATTCGTTGACTCTCGAAGACCCACCTGCAGCGACATGCATATTGGAAGTAGCACCGTGTGATCTGTATTGTGAATGATGAGCAGGGCGACATCCACAAGCTGAACAACCGGGACGTCACCCAGTACGGCTGGCAGGACCTCATCTTCAGCGGCTTCATCGAGTGAGCACACTGGAAGCTGGGTGGCTGCACCCGAGCCTCGCATCGGCCTGGCCCCTTTCGTTATTAGTGAGCGCACTTGTTGAAAGAGCAGGTAGCACTCCCGCACCATGTTGATGCTGCGATGGCCTGCTCAGGTATGTGGACACAGAGGAGGAGGAGACGACCATGATCGCGATGCAAATTGCGGATCTGCAGCAGGCGCGCGCCGCCATTGCCTCCGGCGGCCACGCTTACTCCTCCTCCTACACCCACTGCGAGGTGCGGACATGGATTTGTACAGAATACAGCCTGATCAGGCTCCTGCAACATTCCTGCTGGTTGCCCTGTGACCTGCAATTGATGAACGCAAGTGCTCTAGGCTGCTGCACATGTCCTCATCATTAGTTCAAGCAGGTTGAGGCAGGCATGGCAATCTGCTGCAGGTGCACCCGTCCATGATTCTGGGCGTGTGCGCGAGCATCATCCCGTTCCCGGACCACAACCAGTCGCCCCGCAACTGCTACCAGTCTGCCATGGGCAAGCAGGCCATGGGTGTGCTTCTTGCTCAAAGTATATGTATGTACTACCAGTGCATCGGTGTCCTGTCATACATTAGATGGCATCCCACTGTGTCATTGATATAGGAGACGCAGCCACTGACCTTCGCCACATCCTCCTGCAGGCATGTACATGACGAATTACCAAGTGCGCATGGACACACAGGCCTATGTGCTATACTATCCGCAGGTGACTTCAAGGATTTAGCACACGCACATCCTCGAATTCACTGTATGAGTCTCAAACCTGCCGACAACACCAGAGCATGCGGTCGAACATCTCCTTTTGAGGGTCATACCCCGAGAATCAAATTTTCTGCTGCTGAGCTTGTGTGTGCGTATGCGAATGCACAGAAGCCGCTGGTGACGACGCGGGCGATGGAGTACCTGCACTTCCGGGAGCTGCCGGCGGGGCACAACGCCATCGTGGCCATCGCCTGCTACTCGGGTTACAACCAGGAGGACTCGGTCATGTTCAACCAGTCGTCCATCGACCGCGGCTTCTTCCGCTCCATGTTCTTCCGCTCCTACCGGGTGCGACAGCCTTCTCGACATCTTTTTCGTGCTATGAGGCTGGCGTCATGCTGCAGCATTCCGAATGCATGCTGTGCATGCCCAAGACATGCAAGATGGCAGACGCGCAAAGTGGGGACCCTGACTCCATGGCAGCGTGAAATATCTGCCTAGCATGCAGGTTTTATCTTGTGGTCTGCCATCTCTGATCACCACAGCGCTGCCTGCATTTTGTTCCAAGTCTGATGTAACACAGCCTGCGATGTCTGCATAACCGTACTTTTCATAGCAGGGATGGGACACAGCCACTCGTGTGTCATATCAATGCTGCTCGTGAATACAAGGTGCGGAACGCAGGGCGGATGGCGCTTGTCAGGTCAATCATGCCATTGTGGTCAGTGCCGAAGAAGAATCTGTCGTGATATGCCTGCTGGGCGGCATCATGCAGAGGTTTCAGAGCAGCGAACCTCAGGGCACTGTCAAACCTGCCCACTATGCCACAGGCGGAGGAGGAGAAGCAGGGCAGCATGGTGCAGAGATTTTAGAGCAGCTACTCCCCAGGGCACTGTCAAGAATTCTGTGCTGCCTGCTGTGCCACAGGCGGAGGAGCAGAAGCAGGGCAGCATGGTGCAGAGGTCTCAGAGCAGCAACTCCCCAGGGCGCTAATGAGACTTGTGTGCTGCTTGCTGTGCCACAGACGGGGGAGAAGAAGCAGGGCAGCATGGTGCAGAGGTTGCAAAGCAGGGGCACTCATAAAAATTTTGTCCTGCCTGTCACAGGCGGAGGAGAAGAAGCAGGGCAGCATGGTGCAGGAGGTGATTGAGCGGCCGACGCGGGAGACGACGGCGGCCATGGGCGCCGGCACGTACGACAAGCTGGATGACGACGGCATCGCGCCCCCCGGCACCCGCGTCTCCGGCGGCGATGTCATCATGGGTGCGCACTCGACATGTTCAGCAACTGTTTGCATGCTTGTGTATCAGAGCTGCAATTGGCAGCAGGATCAAAAGGTTGTCACCATGCTTTGGTGGCAAGCCACATCCATGTGACATCCCGGAGGTAGGACCGCCAAAACCTGTTGGCAGCTGTCCTGCGAAGATTGCCTCATCTGCTGTGCGCAAGAGGGGACGTGACCATCTTTGGACATGTCTGACTACGATTGAACATGCTGGCCTTCAGAAGAATGGCGCCGAGTGACTGATCGATGCTGAGAGAATGAAACTAAGAACAACCAACATGACGGGCTGCAGGGAAGACGGCGCCGATGCCAGAGGACCCGACGGGCGCGGTGCAGCGGTTCACGAAGAAGGACTGCTCCACGGCGCTGCGCCACAGCGAGTCGGGCATGGTGGACCAGGTGCTGCTCACCACCAACAATGAGGGCCAGCGCTTCGTCAAGATGCGGGTGCGCGCCCCCGAGGGGCAGCCGCCCCAGTGTCCTTGCAGTCCCCTCCCTTCCACAGGTTGGCCTGGCTGGTCTCACTGCTGCAGACGTCAGGTCTGCATGTGTGTGTGTACCCAGACGCGGGTATGTAGCTCCTATATCTAGTGAGAGGCTCTGGACCGGCCATTATGGTGAGAGCATGATGAACATCCCAGCCTCACCGCAACCTTGACTACTATTGCGAAACATGTGATGGCGTGCGCTGCAGGTGCGATCCATCAGGATACCGCAGGTGGGCGACAAGTTCGCCAGTCGCCATGGGCAGAAGGGCACCATCGGCATCACCTACACCTCCGAGGACATGCCCTTCACGCAGGTACCGCGCCACTCTGTCATCAATTGCATCCGCGGCTCTGTGCACTTCATCGGTTCAAGCCGAGAGGCATATGCATCACAAGGCGTACGAAGCAGCCTCCTGGTGAGTGTGCACATGCGACACAGTGCTTGTGTGGGGCTTCCTCTGCAGGAGGGCATTGTGCCGGACATCATCATCAACCCGCACGCCATCCCCTCGCGCATGACGATCGGTCACCTGGTTGAGTGCCTCATGAGCAAGGTATGCCATTTCCTTTTGTCCAATCCCTGTTGCATCATCCTCTTGCTACCTGGGTGCCATGGCTGCCAGTATGTGCAAATTCGTTCTTCATTTCACAGTCTTTACCAAAAGTGGAGTGGAATTACTCAGCGCACCCGCTGTGAGCTTTCGCCTGAATGTGCAGGTGGCGTCGCTGGTGGGCAAGGAGGGTGACGCAACGCCCTTCACCAACGTGACGGTGGAGAACATCTCCACCGCGCTGCACAAGTGCGGGTACCAGAGCCGCGGGTGGGAGGTCATGTACAATGGCCACACCGGCCGCCGCCTGCAGGTGGGCGCCTGCCCGCCCACAGGCAGCACAGACATCATTCCTTTGGCAATCCGTACCCTGCTGTCTGGATGTCTTGCTTGATCTCCTGCCAGTCAGCTGCACCTCGATCTCATGTCAAACATGCCTGTGATTTCCCAAGCAGGCTACAATCGTCCTGCTAGCTGCTATGGTCATGCCCAGATGACCTCAACTCCCTTCGTACTGAAGTGTCCCATCTGCTCCTGACCACGTTCAGGCGATGATCTTCCTGGGGCCGACGTACTACCAGCGGCTGAAGCACATGGTGGACGACAAGATCCACTCGCGGGGGCGCGGCCCGGTGCAGATCCTGACGCGGCAGCCCGTCGAAGGCCGCGCCCGCGACGGCGGCCTGCGCTTTGGCGAGATGGAGCGCGACTGCATCATCTCCCACGGCACCGCCGCATTCCTCAAGGTGAAGTTCCACCATGATCTCATCCGTGCGAACAGCCGGAACCCGCCACCGGGATCCAGTGCTTGTCGGTGGCCAAAATGTGCCTGCTGGTGCTGTGGCAACACTTTAGACTTGTCCTGGCTCGCAACCACTGCTAGTGTACGCCACCCATTTTCGAAAGAACAACAGTATTGCGCCGCTGCATGGCGATGTCAGACGAGCTTGGCTGACCATGCGTGGCAATGTCCAACTGCAGGAGCGGCTGTTTGACCAGAGTGACGCGTACAGGGTGCACGTGTGCAGCAAGTGCGGCCTCATCGCGGTGGCCAACCTCAAGAAGGGGCAGCTGTACTGCCTCAACTGCAAGCGCACCACCGGCATCGTGCAGGTCCGCACCCGCTCCCGTGTTGCCATGCAGCTATGCTCCATGCGCAGCATGTTCCAAGCATGTTGCAGTGCATCCGAGTCCTGTGTCTCTGCTCCGATGGTGCATCAACAGCGCCGGCTTTGAGACCTCGATTGCTGTTGTGCAGGTGTTCCTGCCGTACGCATGCAAGCTGCTGTTCCAGGAGCTGATGGCCATGCAAGTGCTGCCGCGGCTGTATGTCTGACGGCGCCCCATGCCTATTTTGTACATCGACTATCTGGTCGCGCGGTCTTGTGAGAGTCTAGAGTTTGGGCGCATGAGCATGTGTTGGCGTGCCGAGTGAAAAAAGTGGAGTTTTCTTGTGCAAGTTATGTCGAAGTTACATCCCATCACACGCAGCCCGGGTGACAGACGACAGCTGACTCTCACACACCAGACGATATGTCAGCTACACACTTTTGTACAGGATGGACAACTCCGTGTTACTCATCGCTAGCACTCCAAAGCACTGACATTCCAGGGCACTCGCACTGTCTCACACAGTCACAATGTGTGTTTGTTGTCAGGTCTAGCTGAACATCTGCATACTGAGCCGGTGCGGCAGCACTCATTGATACAGGGTCAGACGGCTGCCAGCTGTGAAACTACCTGTCCTGTGACCATCTCGCGGATCGAGATGCCAGCAGATGATGGTTTGCATCAACGATGCTTGAGCCTGACTACGCACTCGTCAAGCTTGTTCACGACACTTCCAGTGGCACTGCGAGGCGGCGCCGCTTCTGCGGTGATGCCGCAACAGAGGGCGGCAGCACGGTCGAGGGCGTGTGCGCCTTCTCCCCCAGCTCCTGCCACAGGTGACACAACAGTCTTAGCACCATGCTCAGCGTACGTTAGCTTTGACCACGATCGCAGTCATTTCGTTGTCACTTTGCAGTCGTGCTACTTGGAAACCCCTGCTCACTGCAGACCAGACGCGGCAGCGGAGGTGCCCCAATCATTCAAAGCGCAGATGTGCACACCGTCCCACCTGCCACATGCTGAGGGCGGCCTGGGTGCGCTTGAGCACGTCCGCCTGGGTGGCGCGGCTCCTGCCGGGGCTGTGCACCGCCGCCGCAGGCGCCGCCGCCGGCCGCCGCCGCACGGGGCTGTCCGGCGCGGGACAGGCCGCCGGGCTGTCGCCTGCCAGCACACTGCCATCGGCAGCGCCGCCTGTGGGCGCCCTGGCGACGTCCGCCGTGCCGCCAGCTGTCGCGCCAATGCTTTTTGCGCCGCTGGCTGCTGCGCCGCCGGCCTTGCTTGCGCGAGCGGCGGAGGTTGCGGGGGCTGCGGCGCCCGCGGGCGCGGCGGCTGCGGCGGGGCTGGCCGCGCTGCTGCGCGGCACCTGCAGCAGCGCCTCCACCTCCTCCACCATGCTGGAGATGCAGTCTGTCGAGTAGAATGGCTGCAGGCGGCAAAGAAACCGAATCAACACCCACCACAGTGGCTGGTGTACATGAGAGGCTCGGCAATCACTGTCCATTCCTCAGAACTATTGATGAGCTGGACATGCATGCCGAAGCATGCGGGTCTTGGCGGCGACACACCTGCTGCAGGGCATTCGCAAGGTACGATGCCCGTAGCTGCACATGTCCCTTGTTCACCTTGTCATGCTTCTTCAGGATCTGCAACCAATGGCAGACACAGCCATTTGCATCGACCAACATGGGGAGATGCAAATCACCTCTGTCTAGAGGACAGTGACTTCATGCTTGCATCACGCCCAAACAATGATCGACCACCACCGAGTACCTTACTAAGGCCGGTAACATTCAAAGTGCTCCAGTGCAGCAGCAATATCAGCTCGCCTGCGCACACAGCAGCAATGGTTTGTCGAATGCTCATCTCAGTGCGCATCTGCAACCCCAGCGGACGCAATGCCAGCAGAACTTGCGGGCCACGCCGCTCACCGTGAAACTGCACGAGCTGCCGCTTCGCCGCTGCCGACTGCTGCGGCGTCCTGGCAGCCGCCAGCTGCTGCTGCAGGCAGGACAGCCGCACGATGGCGTCCTCCTCAGCGTCGATGAAGAACTCGTTGAACTTTGCGACATCCTGCGGTTGCAGCGGTGAGCGATCAAGAGGTCTGATCAGGAACCGGCTGGGGCTGCAGCCAACTGAGCTTCAATCGGCAGACCGTGAGGAAGTCCCAAGGTTGTGCAAGGCTGTCGCACCTCGTTGAGCATGCTCACAAAGGCTGCCTCCTCTGCCGTCAGATCACGCCGTGCCGCTTCCTGCAGCCACAGAGCACCCAATCGTGAACGCTCAAGCAGCCAACTCAGCGTCGTGAGTGCCGATGGCTGCAGCCGGATGCAGGCATACTTGACGCCGAGCAACAGCAGTCGTGCCCGCACACCTGTGCCGCAGGTGTCAGGTCACCGCTGCGCAACCGCTCCGCCACCACCGCAAGCTCTGCCGTATCTGCAGCTGGAGCTTGGCTCCCTTCATGGCAGAACAATGTGACATTAATCATATGGGTAGTTGCTCACTGCCAAGAATCGGATCTGCTGCTGATGCATTGTCATAACGCATCAACCAGCCAACCAGGCGGTCGGTGGCGGCGCGTACCCTCGCTGTCCTGGCTCATGGCATGCGCCATGACCTTCAGCTGCTTCTTCAGCTGTCCGAATCGCAGGTACAGGGACGCAGACCCCTCGCTCTGGTCTCCGCTCTCCTCCGCACCCAGTCCGCTCTTCAGCAGCTTGTTGAATTTCATGATGCGAAGGCCCTCAGACCGCTGTCAATCTTCTCCACGGAGCTGGATGCCACTCAGGCCCGGTGATCACCCGTTGGGCTGATGCGGCAACCGTCCTGCAAGTCAGGATGTATTATTCGTTTGGTCGCAGCCACAGGTGCAGCGACCGGCAGCGTGCTATCTACACGTGAATCCGGGCATCTGACCCTTAAGATGCTTTGACTCACTTCAGCGGGTGGTCTGGATGACGCAGCGGCAAAGTGCAGAGCTTCAGAACAACGGATCGCAGGGACGACTCTGCTGCAGAGGACCACTGCTGCGTTGCTGCAATCGGCCGTCGACCGATTCGTGGTGCGTGGTGAAAGATGTGATGCGGAATGATGCCAAGCGAAAGGTGCGAGCAGGGCACGACCGAAAGGTGCCACCTTTAGATACCGGCAATTGGCATCTTCTTCCATCTGTACGATCTCTCTCAGTCAAACTCTGACGTCAGCAGACCAGGGAGCCAGCCGTTACTTCCCTCCAGACCGCACACCATACATGATACAATTCAACGTACATAATTGTATCTACAAACTGCAGCTGCCGTGTCCAGGGAGCAATACATCCGCGTCTATTGTACATACAGTCGGCGACAGGTGCGCGGCTCAGGTGCTCTCATAGCCCCAGTCTTCATCAACGTCCTCATTGCCATCGTCTGGAGCAGCCTCCACATCGTCCAGGGTGTCGTCAAAGACTTCTTCGTCGTCGTCACTGTCTTGCGCTGGCTGCAGTGCTGCAAGGGCTGCCGGCTGCACATCCGCTGCTGCTGCTGGTGTCGGCGCGGGTGGCTCCTTCTTGGGAGACGCAGCCGAGCTCGGCGCCGCTCCATCACCCTCAGCCTGTTCGCCTTGCTGTGCTGCTGGCCTGTCACCATCACCGCCGCCGGCTGCGGCATGCGCTGCGCCAGCTGTTGCCGCTGCCGCTTCGCCACCGGGCTCCTGCGCTGCCTCCATTAATCCATCCCCAGCGCCATCCGGCTGTGCCATGGCAGCCGGCGCTGCCTCCGGGACTGGCGTCGGCAGCGAGGGCGCTGTGCGGCGCGACGGGCTTGTGACCACCGTCCAGGGATCTGCGCCGGACGAGCTGTCTGACGCCGTGGCGGGCTCCTCGTCCGAGGGGTGGGCAGCCGCCGAGACCGCGACGCCCGATGACACCGGTGAGCTGCCCCCGCCGCTGCTGCTGATGAGCGGCCGGCCTGATACGGGGTTACAGGACTGTCAGCACCGAGTCATCGCCGCGATATTGTGCCTTGAGGGTGCAGGCACGCGCAACAAGTATGTGATAGGCTCGTGGGTACTGTGCTACGGGTGATTCAAAATCTTTAAAGACACCTTACTGTGCACACACCTGCAGGGCTGCTGGGCTGCTGCGGGTCCTGTGCCCGCTCTTGTGTGGGTGCCGGCTTCTCCTGGGAGTGCATTGCATAGTGTGGTGAGGACGGGTCGTCGTCGTCCCAGGCCACCTGTTCAGAATGAGAATGTACTCAAGTGAACTGCTTCTGCCTTGAGGCGTAGTCAACACATTGCATATGCTGCACCACCCAGCTGTGTTGCAGTCAAAGCGCAGAGAAGCACAATGCTGCAGACGCAAAACGCCTCTCCACACCTCTTCTTCAGGCGGTGCTGCAGCCCGGGCAGCCAGAGCGGCCCTCTGTGCGTGTGTCTCCTTGAGCAGGTGCACCCGGTAGAAGTAGCGCCGCCAGAATGTGTCATGCTCCACGATGAGCGGCACAATGCGCGCCTGCAGACCGCACCTCCGTGTCACACCGAAGACATTTGATTCACCGGAATGCACAGTCGCAGCACACAGGGAACAAGGCCATGGCCTTCAAAAATGCGGCTTTGGTTAAGGTTGGTCCAGGGCAGCACCTGCAGCTCCGCCATGAAGGTGTTGTCCCGGACGACCGCCTCGATGTCACTTTTCCTCTCCTCCAGGTCGAACGTCTACAGAGCATGAAAGGGCATCAAGACGAATGCGAAGATAAGCCTTCAGGCACCATCACGATGGACCACGACATGCAGTAATGCAGGCTGTCTGTTGCAGAGCAGCACCTGCAGCCAGGCGTGGTACGCCTCGGTGTCGGCAGGCTCGTCACAGTAGGTGCTGCTGTCGCGCTGCATGGCCGCGATGTCCGAGTCCAGGCGGCTGTACTTGGCACCCGCTGTGGCGCTGGCGCCGCCCGCTGCAACTCGCCGGGGGCGGCCCTCTGCCGCCGCCGCCGACATCTCCTGCTGAATTGTATCCCGTGCCTGCAATGCAGAAGCGCCAAGATGGGTGGCCTCAGACATGTAACATAGCGCAGTGTGTGGCTGTCTTGAAGACAGAATCGTAGGACCATCATGAGCCTTTGCATGCGATTGCATCACCTGCTCAAACAGCTCTGTGGTGTTAGCCACAAACTCCCGACCAAAGCGGCCGATGTGGCTGCCATACTGGCCCAGCTGCTGCTGCACCTGCCGCCGACGCTCCTCAATGACCGGCAGCGCTGTTTGCGCCTGCATGTGGCAACTGCCTGGTGAGGGGGTTTGTGTGTTCACTTCAATTGCATGCATCTCCAGCAGGCCTGCAGCATTGCCTTACTCAGATCTGGTGGATGAGAGACACCCACATTCCAGAATGTATTCAACACGTGCACTGTACAGACATAATGCAATCCTTCGGCGTGCTTTCCCCAAAACACGCATGTCACACGCATGTTACGCCAGTATGGCATGAGCTGGATACATTTTGGAGTCTGGATGCGCACATGCTGCGGCAGCTGCTCCACATGCTCGACCGCATGCTCGACAGCCACGACGGCCGTCTGGCCCAGCTCCTCCGTCTCCTCCAGCACGTCTCTGCCAAAGGCCTGGATCTCGGCGCGCCAGTCCGTCTCACGCACGGTGGACGCGATCTCCACCGTACCCCGTTTGACGGTCTCCGCAACCGCATTGGCAACGCCCCAGAAGTTGAAGCTGGACCCGGCTGCCTCTTTCGGACTGCGAAGAGCATGTGTTGTTTGAGACGCATACATGTGCTTCGACAGTGGAGCGAAGTCAATGCTGTACAACAAAGGCGTCTGACGCTCATGGCACATCACCTTTCTGGCGCGTCTAAAGAGTGCTCTTCCTCTTCCTGCAAGCAAGGAAATGCATTTCACAGGCTATCTTCATAAATTTAGTATTCCCACACTGACCGGGTGAAGGGTGACTGTATTGCAACAGGGACTGTCAGCAGCAGGGATACCTCTTCATCCGAGTACTCCTCGCCGCCGATGGCTTGAGCAATTTTGGCGAACATGCCTGTCTGCTGGTACGTGCGCTTGGCTCAGGGCTGTCCGGATCCGATGCACACGGTATCTGTTGAAGTGAAGCGAGCACAGATGTCCAGAAGTTGGAGGGCGCTTGCAGCAGCGCGACGAAGGTCTATCGAACAAATTCCAAACACATGCACAGCAGGCTGACTTGCGCAAACGTGTTGTCTGCCGCTGCCGGCTGCCCGTGTTTGCCTGGGCTTTATCAGAGGCTACATGGCAAAGGGAAGCCCTATCGAGATTTGTCGGCACAGCGAAAGGGGCTTGCGAATGGTGAGGGCGTAGAAACATAACTATTTACCAACTGCACACAAATGGTATGTGCATGTATTGGGTCGAGGACACAGGTTGTACCAAACGGTGATTGGACGCTACGAGCTGGGCTGCACCCACGCAAACTCTTCTGCATAGCCACCGTCAGGCACCCGGCAGTTGGCGCTGCAGGTGTACACCGCAATGGCCCCCCAGTCTGGCGCATCCGCTGCGTCTGCCTCGACGTCCAGGTGGTTGAGTAGCTGTGGCAGCACCTGTGGGAACAAGCGAGCAAAGATCTGCAGACGTGCAGCGTGCGACTGCTTGCTGCACACCCACTGTCCCCAGTGCTGTTCGACTCACCTGGAACTCAAACTGCCGGGGAGCTCCGCAGATGCTGCACTCTGGTATGTCTGCCGCAGTAGGTATGCCAACAGGGCTGGGCCACAGTGGCACCGCTGCAGGATCGTGACAATACCTCAACACCTGCAGCAAGGCAGTCCTGATCTCAATTGTGTGCATGAAGCTGCTACAGCCGCACCATTACCAGCGGCACCCGAGTGGATGCCCGGCGCACCTGCTCTGGTGCGCTTGCCACGGCGGCAGCAAAGCTGGCGAAGTGGCGCGTGTCTGCTGTGACATTGTGCTCCACCGCTGCCAGCACCTCTGAGGGCAGCTCCTCTGGCGATAATGCGCCCTCTGCTGCTTGCCGAGCTGCATACTCCTGCACGAGTCTGCAGGAGCAGAACAGCGTGGTTCAGTGCTTTGCTGAGGGTGTTCTGCTGCAAGCGGTGTCACACTGAAGGATGCCGCAAATGGAGGGTGAGAAGATGCTCTGCTCGTCCAATCAACTCGTGTTCTGTTACATCTGACGGACTCGACAATCGTGCCATCTTGCTCACCTCTGCGCCTGAGTGTCGTCTGCGCCATTTCCGCCATCTGCATCCTCTGACTCGACTGCTATCTGCCACTCTGGCAAAAGCCGCACACCTGGGAGCTCTGTGCACAGCAAATGCACAGAGCACATGTGAAGCCAGGCTTCGTATGTCAGGCATGTGCAGTTTGTGTTGCACGCTGCATGTCCTCTGGCGTTGTCAAGATCAATATCTCAGGAGTAGCTCAACCGTCACTGGCGCTGATGGTCACAACCAAGATAACCTGCAGGCTGGCTGCAGGACGCAATGGCAGCCTCATACTCCGCGACACGCCACCGATCTGGAGCTGCCTGCGCTGCGTCTGCATCCTGCCAAGCATGCGTGACCTATTGCACTCAAGCTTGTGGTTCAAGGAATATGCACACAGATTGTGTTCCAGACTGTGGGCAGGTGGTCGCAGGTCTAACCTTCAGCGGCTGTGGGACCCTGTCTGCCTTTGTTGGCGGATCAAAGCTGTAGAAAGCGTTGACCCGCCCGAGCTGGCTCCTGAACACTCTCACTGCTCCTGGCTTGGCCAGCTGGTCACCCTGTACAGGTGAGGTCAGCAAATCAGCCGGTTGCCCACCAGGGCCTGGCGGCACGACGTCGTCAAGACAATGAAGCTGACCTGCGGAGAGATGAAGATGAACATGGCCCGGTGGAACGCGGCGGGGTCCTGATCGAACGCGGACGGCGTGGCGTACACCTGAGATGGCAGCAGCAGCGCGACATTGGGTGCCACAACATAACCTATAAGGAGGCGCTGTTTTGCCATGCATGCATCGAGTCCTGGCAAATTGTACACCTCCAGCACTACTCGCCTGCAGCAAGAAATCCAGCGGCTTGCCGGTGACCTTGCAGGTGAGCTGCTCCGCTGTCGGCAAGCGCACAGGGTTCAGCCATGCCTGCATGACAGTGTGGCAAGCCATGAGCGGAAGGGCTGTCAAGCGTCGCCTGACGGCGGCTCATGCGTGGAAGTGAACTGAGGTCTGATTCAATAAAAGATGGCACGCACTGGACGCCCTCCGACTTTGCTGGGGAATCGATGCCGCAGCAGCGCCACCGGTTCGGCATCCTCAATAAAACCCAGGAGCCACTGCAGGTGAATGGACGTGGGACCCTTGTGAAGTCATTGACAGGCCACCGATATGATTTGCGATCATGTATAGCCTGGTTGCAGGTTCCGCAGCCCACCTGCACCTCCTCCGCTTCTGACTCGGCATCCGACATGTTTGATCTGGCGATGCAACACAGGTCGTCGCGACACGCTTACAGATCAGCCAACACAAGCGCCTGCAATCAATTGGATGCCTGTCCCCCGTTAGATTGCCGAATGAGCCGGCGAGATCGCTCTCAAAATTGCTCTGGATTACCTCACGAGCGGTCTGCTCGCAGTGCGATCCGCTTTGGAGGCGCCCAGTGTCATACTTTCAACTTTCAACGATCCCATGGCCCAGCTCTTTCACATTTGCAATTGCTCAGATGTGGTTAAGTTGAAGAAACGTATGACTGTTCAAAGTGCTGTGCACTGGGACGCATCTCGCTGACTCAGTGTTGTCAGAATTTTGCTAGTTGCACTTGACAACTGGCCCTGCAGAGGTGCTCACGTTGCGGGTCGCTTCTTGCTTTGCCGTATATCGGGCGGCGAGCGCGGATCTCGAGCCCCTGCCTGGTTATGATGGGCTGATGGCCATTGATCTGCACGCTGCGTTGGGTGCGGCGCAGCGGGTGAGTGTGGAGCCAAGTGACCCGCTGCCCAACTGATTGGCCCGGGTCCAGATCAATATGTCTCGGCTATTTGGCAACGATGGCACCGGCAACCTCGGTCGGTCCACCCGGTATCAGCCAGGCACCGGATTTGATGGCGCTGACGTGGATGTGGCGCGATACATGGACGAGCGGTCAGAAGACTCATTTCAGGTTCGTTAATTGGATGTCCCAAGACAAATGCCTGTGGAGCTTGTCGAGTGTCGCTAGATCAGCTGTGCATTGTCGAGATGCCGGGTGAAGCACACCAGTAATACTCTTTTTCCAGCTGGGTCATTCGCCACATCTGCAGACTGGCAGCAGCTCGGAGCAGCGGCGAGGACGCCAGACGGAGGGCCCGGCCACCTGGGCTGAGGTGGACACAGAGGAGATTGAGCGGGTCGCCGTCGGTATTGCACGCAACGCTATGCCCAGCAATGCTGAGAACACAGAGCTTGCGAGCCGACTGGAAGCACAGGTCAGGCATCAGCCGTTCCCAACAGTCGAATGCACCTGTTCCTCTGCATCCACACAAGCGCAAACCCACAGGCGCTGGGCACTGTGAATTTACTGAAGACAAGCCTTGGCGTGATGACAGGCAGCTGCACTGGAGTTGGACAACAATGACATTCTCGGCTTGGGCCGCATCGACACGCAGAGTCTGTCCCTGGTGTGTGGCTGCACTGTTGGTTGCCATGATGGTCACGCAGATGTCCTTGAACTTCTGGGTTTGTGTGACACGATTGCTTCCTGAGCATGAGTCATTCTTTGCCGCAGACTCGCAACGAATCCACAGGCGGTCAGAGGCGATCTGTATCGAGGGCCAGCGTCGTAGGGGTAGGTCGTGCATTTGCTTACATATTGCAAGCTCAGTATTGGTTGAAGCTGAGCGCACACGCCTTGGTGTCGGGCCGCGTGGCACAGTCACCACAGCTTCTCACCCTGTTCTGAGCGCGGTCAGATCCACACTAGGGCAGCTCAAAGAACCTTTCTTTGACTACCCCTATCCACACTGACATGCCTGTGCAATCTTGACAGGCGAAGGCAGGCTCCGCCGCTAGGCGCAGTGTGTACGGCGGCCCAGGCGGCCTCCGACGGCAGCCTGCCCTGGTCACAGCCCAGCATGGCGAGGGGCCTGTCAAGTCTCACATGCATGCGCTGCGGCACAAGGTATTTCGCCAACTTGCGCTGAGACTTCTGTCGATGTGATGTGTATTCGATGTTTCGTATGCAAAACAGAGTGGTCAGCCACAAGACATGGGTGGCACTGCATTGCACAATTGAGGGGCCCTCATGCGCAGGTGCTCCCCAGCAGTGAGGAATTCAACCCGGATGCCTATCTGGGCTACATCCATGCGGTATGTTCGAGACTCATGCTGTGCTCCCATGCAACTTCTTAACCTTGCTGTTGTTACACTGGCAGCATCTCTCATCTGACCCATTGAAAATCCAAAAGTTGCAATGGAAACATGTCTGCAGGACACACCTGTGGATGAGCTGCGCATGGGTCGGCTGAACCTGAAGAAGGACCTTTCAGAGCGCACAGGCCAGCTGAAGTCCCTGGTGAGGGCTTGACCCATTGCTTCCAAATGAAGATGAGATAGTATGCAACACACATTTCGTGACAGCACGATGTCTTGCCCTTGGCAACAGGTGCATGACCTCTCACTTGGCTCGAAACATGCAGGTCAAGGAGAACTTTGACCGCTTCATAAGCTGCAAAAACACGATCGACGACATCCACATGCGTCTTCGCCGCACAGAGGCTGAGGCCAACAGCACAGCAGCCGTCATGGAGGCACATTCCCAGGCTCTCTCAAGTCCTTGTTGTCTAGGTTGACCATTGGACAAGGCGCTGTGATGTCTATGCTGCCTCTACCAGATATGCTCGACAGGACCGAACACGCATTCGTCCCCGACTTGATTGGCAGCATGACACTGCAAATCTCATCCGACAAGCTTGACGTTGCAGGCTGTGAAGGGGGCGCACGGCACAGCGACGGACGTGTTTGGCAGCATGCTGGAGCGGCAGGCTCAGGTGGACCGCATCAAGGGCGTGCTGGCGATGCTCAAGCGCTACGAGAGCCTGTTCCGGCTGCCCACGCGCATCAGGTGCAGAGCAATAAACTCACACCCCAAAAAATAGTTCATTGTAAGGGTGCCAACATTGTCAAGCCTCAGAGATGGCATGGGGCACATGCACACGGTGAGATGTCAGTGCAGGCGTGGCTGTGGCAGCACTTATTGTCGTCAGCTTCCTGAAGCGCCAGCTGGCCCTTCGATACTCACTAGCAATCGTCCACTGACTGCGCCAGGGCGGCCACAGAGCGCGGGGACTTTGAGAGCGTGATCGCGGAGTACCGCAAGGCGCGCGCCCTCATGGCAAGCCTCGCGCAGTCGTCCCCCATTTGGCAGAACCTGTTCCTGGAGGTGGACAAGGTGCGCTTTGCTGCTCTGCCCACACGTAGTGGCTGCCGGCTGCCCGGGGCGGTTGCAAATGAGCCTCCGTGCTCTGTGGCTCTTCACGCCCACCATCTGATGTCGAATGTTGCTGGCAGCAGCAATTGAAGGGCTCACGCTTCTCGTTTTGTAGAGATTCAGACCTGCAGATTTGCAATGCTGATGGGATGCCGTGCCGAGTTGGCCGTGTGGGTGCAGGGGGTGGAGGGCATGGCGGAGCAGCTGCGGGGGGTGCTGGCCAACCCGCGCACCACGGCGCCGGAGGCGGCGGCGCCCATGCGGCTGCTGCTGCAGCTGCAGGCGGACGGCGCCGCCACCGTGCAGCCGCTGAACCCCGTCAAGCTGTACCTGGACACCCAGGTGCAGTTGTTCGCCAAGATGGAACCCGTCACAGGCTGCTGTGCACAGCCGACCCCAGCATGCTGTAGACCTGCTGTCAGATATATTGGGGATTTTGAAGGTGTTCTGAGCCGTTCCAACACCTACAAGAAGACGCTTGTGTGGGACTCATTGCAGCTGGCGTCCAAGATTCAACAGTAGCAGCACAGCTTCTGCATGCCTGCGGAAGAAGCACCTATTACTCTCATGGAGGTGTGCAGCAAGGAGTGCACCCCGGGGCTGGACGCTGCGCCCTCAGGAGAGTGTCTGTGCCCTCAGGACTATGTCTGCGCCATCTGATGAAAGGCAGCTCAAGTCATTCTGATCGAAGTCCCGACGACCTGCATGCCTGCAGACGAAGCACCTGTTCCACCTCATGGAGGTGTGCTCAGAGGAGTGCGCCCAGCGGCTGGATGCTGCGCGGGATGCGCCCGGCGGCGCCGCGCCCTCAGAAACGGATGCCCACGAGCGGCTCCCCAACGGCAACCAGGTGCGACCTCGCCCTTGGTCAGCATTGGTTTGGCACAATCTATCACGGTGACACACTCACTCGGAGTGACCTCAGGTGTTGTGGTTGATGTATCGATCAAATTCTGCTTGAATATGCAAGCCCCTAAACCCCTGTGCTCGCTTCCTGTTGCAGGCTAGCACCAATGGACTGGCTCAGCACCCGAGCGGTGTGCTTGCAGAGTCTGTGAAGGAGTCTGTGCGATCCAGCACCGTCAGCGGCAGCCCAGCAGCCAGTCACCCGGATCTTCCACCATCTGCAGCCGCGCGGGTCGTGCTGATCAGGTGAGCACTCGCTTCCTTTCGGGCCTTTTCTTCTCGTTCATGCTCGCTCCTGCAATCGCAACTCTTTGCCTTGTCAAATGCTGCTGCTGCTGCTGCTGCTGCTGCTGCTGCTGCTGCTGCTGCTGCTGCTGCTGCTGCTGCTGCTGCTGCTGCTGCTGCTGCTGCTGCTGCTGCTGCTGCTGCTCACCTGGTGGCGCCACGAAAAAAGCCATCCTGTATGCTGAGCGAGTCCTTGGCATCAATTCCATAGCAAGCCAGAAGCCTGTGTGCTGAGTTGGTCCATGGCATCGTTTCCGCAGCAAGCTGGCGGCGGTGATGGTGCGGCACCTGGCGGACCTGTGGCACCTGCCGGGCGAGCACCTGGCGGGGCTGGCCGGCATCGCGGAGCACCTGGGCTCCCTGGTGGAGGACGCCACCCACGCCATCTCCGACCTGGTGTCCTCGCTGCTGGACACCTTCAGGTGTGCTGAGCTTTTGCAGGAGCCGGCTGGACAGTTCATGCTGCACCTCAGTGGACATGTGCA
The DNA here is from genome assembly GCA_036584455.1 of Tetratostichococcus sp. P1. Lineage (NCBI taxonomy): Eukaryota > Viridiplantae > Chlorophyta > Trebouxiophyceae > Prasiolales > Stichococcaceae > Tetratostichococcus > Tetratostichococcus sp. P1. The sequence goes on from BTPI01000001.1 coordinate 4,476,425, forward strand.
CAGCGACAGATCTTCTATGATCACACTATCTGTGTGCTTCATCGTGCGTCTGAGCAGCTGGTCTTATGATGACCCTCATTCTAATTTCTGATGAGTCCAACATTCCAGTCCGTGCGTGAGTGCTGATTAACAGTCCGCGCACTAAACACATGTGCAGGCAAAAGGTGGAGGAGGCCCTGGAGGCACTGGGGCAGGAGCCAAAGGCGGCCAGCGCCCGCGCCCTTGGCGCCGCCGTGCACGAGCTGGGCCTCGGCTGCCTCGCCCTCAAGGAGGTCAGTTTGCTGCATCGCGACGCAGCATCCAGTCATGGCACCACAAGAGGCGACAGATGATGCTCTCAAGGGCTCTCAATATTTGACAGGTCATTCTCTGTTGTGGCAAGGCAGTGTTCATGCTCGGCATTACTGAAGGCACCGAGCAGGTGATGCTCTGGAGCGCCCTGTGCCTTGGAGGTTGCAGATGCTTTGCTCGCTGGGCAAAATTTGCAAACATGCATCCTCCCCACGGCCAGGCATCGTCGACAAACTTGTGTGTGCCCCTACAACGTCCTTGTGTGTGCCTGTACGACACGCTTGTGTGTGTGCCTCCAGGAAAACGGGCCGCCGGTGGCGATAGCGGGCATGCAGGGGCTGCTGGAGGCCGCCAGCCTGGGCGCCACCGCGCAGGCGGGCTCCGCGCTGGCCGCCGACGCCGCCGGCTTGGCCGACGTGGAAGACTGGGATGCGCCGCCACCCTCGCTCAAAGAAGGTATGCCTATTTGGCAAAATCCTGTGATGGCAAGAACAATTTTGCATTCGAGACATGCACGGGCCTCATTGTTTGCTGCTTGCATCGCTGAGTCCACCGCTCAGCAGGCTATGGAACGCTGCTGATGTGCTTGGAGAGGCCGGCGCAGGCAGGCTCGCAGCTGCCCCTGCATGTGAGCATCAGATTTGACACTTCTGCTCGCACCATGTTAAAGCTGACATGAATGGGTCTTCTGCAGGGGTTCACGTGTCGCGGGTGCCGGGGATGCTGGAGCAGGCGGTGGTGCGCAGCCTGGAGGCCCTGCAGCGGGTGGCGGCGGAGGGCAGCCGCGCCGGCGTCAACACCGCCGCCGTGTGCGCGCCGCAGCTGCGGCAGGCGTTCTTCGAGGCCTTCACCAGCTTTGCTGTCGCCATGGACAAGGTGAGAGCTGGGTGCTGCGTGTGGTATCAGCAACACAACAGATTGTGCTTTGTCTTTGGCATTGCGCTGCTGTGTTAGAAGGTCGAGCTGGCGGAGACATGCATCTGAGGCGTAGGCACAGTTCTGCGCCATTGCCAGTGCCTCCCGCCAGCCAGCGTTACTGAGGGCATCTGTGCTGCGCAGGTGTCAGCGGGTGTGCTGCAGAGCGTGAAGGACGGCGGCACAAGGCCAGATCGCAAGCTGCTGCTGCTGCTGTCCAACTGCGCGCATGTGCGCACCACACTGGTGCCTGCGCTCTCCGAGGTGTGCCCTAGTCGCAGTCTGCAGGCTTCTTAACCGCGGAAGAACGGAAGTGCTGCCCTGATGCAGGATAGACCTCCTGCAGTGCAGAACATGCTCCTGCTGACGTGTTGCCTAGTGCGTGCTGAGGGCACTGACCAGGTTTGATGCGTGACCCCAGACCCGCGTCTCAAAAGCGATTGGATTTTGCAACCCGCAGCGCTTTGACGACCTGCTGACGGCGGACAGCAAGGCGGGCAAGGCGGCGGCGGCGGACCTGGCGGCCGACTGCTGCGCGGACATTGCGCAGATTGAGGCGCAGCTGCTGGCCGTGTACACCGACGCCAAGGCGTCCGCCCTGGACGACGCCTTGGAAGAGTGCGCTGACATGCAGTACCCTTGTGCAGCTGGACATGCTGCTGTCATTGATATTCTTCTACTGTGCAGCCGGACGTGTTCTCAGTCACATTCAATTGCTGTGCAGTCAGTACCATGTTCTGTTTGTCTCCTATGAGAGAAGGCTCTGTTGAGCAAAGCAACACTCGTTTCACTTTAGAGCTGCCCTGACCTGTGGTGCCGCTGCGCAGGTACTTCTTCGGGGACGGCACCCGGTGGGACGTGCTGCCAGCGCCGCTGGGGCTGCGCGATGCTGCGCCCGAGCTGCTGGCTTACCTCGCCACCGTGGAGGCTGAGGTGTGTGCGTCCGCAAGTCGACCGTTGGGGATTTCTGGGAATCCAGTCGCAGCATCACCGCAGCACTAACATTTCCTGCCACACGAGTTGCCTGTCAGGTACCCAATATAGTTGAGTGGTGTCTCAGCAGCCGTATGCATCTACCTGCCTCGTGACCACTGGCGAACGGCCTCCAAAATGCTGCTGTGTCTGCACCTCAAGAAATGGCATTGCAGCACAAATACAGGCTTCGGCTCGCATCACAAGCTGCAAGCTGGCCAAGTAAACAGCAGAATAAGCAGACGATGAATCGCAGTGTGTGGGTCGGAACTCAGGTGCGGGGCGCGGCGCCGGGGGTGCGGGGCCGGGTGGTGGGGGAGCTGCTGCAGCACCTGCTGGCCACGCACGCCAGCGTCGTCGTGGAGCAGCTCGGCCCCCTGTCCAAGGCCGCCGCCCTGCAAGTGCGCGCATGTTTGTGGCGTTCCAGCCATTGCAGTTTGTGCTGTGTTCGAGTTCCTGTGTCACTTGTCCTGACGGCAGTCAGATGCTTGACATTCGGGCATGTACTACAGCATCTGCAAAGCATGAAGCATTAGCTCCAGGTCTCTTCGACAGTTGTGGAGCAAAGGACGGTCTGCTCGAGCGGTCTGGTGTTAACAGGGTATGACTCACCTTCCTGCCCACAGCTCCTGCTGGAGCTGGCGTTCTTCAAGGAGTCGCTGGAGGCATTCCTGCAGCCGCCGGTCACCACCATGTTCGCCACCGCTGAGGACGTGCTAGCCGCCAAATTTCAGAACGGACCCGTCGCCGGCGGTCCCGCAGGTCAGCGCCACACCCTTGATGGTTGGCCCACATAGACCTGGAATTTGTCTCACACTGCCCTCGACACCGGGATGCGCCATGCTCCTGATGCCATTTACTCACTGTTGCAACGCAGATACTTATACTTCTGAGTGACGTTGGGATGTGTTGCATCACGACCTTCCTGGTGGACATCACTCATCAGGGTGGACATCGTTGCAGGCGCCGCAGTGCTGGCAAAGTGGGTGGACATGCAGGTGGCGGAGGAAGACATGCACACGTAGTATCATGACCTTGCTGGTGATCTGGACATTGTTGCAGGTGCCACGGGCCTGGCGAAGTGGGTGGACATGCAGGCGGCGGAGGAAGACATGCACAGCGCGCTGGAGGAGGCGGTGGAGGACCACCTCACCCTCGCCCGCGAGCACATGCGCCTGCTGATGCAGTGCTTCGCCTAGGGGGCGCCACTGACCAGCCAGACGAGGGTTTGCGAGCACATGCGCCTGCTGATGCAGTGCTTCGCCTGGGGGTGCCGCTGACGGGCTGGAGGGAGCTGGGGTTCTGATGTAGTGAGGACATCATGGTTTGTGGCAGAGTGTCTCCGATGCCGTAGAGTGAATGCTGTATCTGATACTTTGTTTTCGACAGGCAGTTTCGGTAATGGAGCATGCGTGCAGATTGTGATCATCTCTGTCAGTGGACCTTCCGTCACGTTGGGCATCAGAATAGGGTTGAGTGATTGTTTGCTTGTAGCACATCATGTCACCGATGACTTCGCAGACAACTCATCTGCAGCGCTCGTACACAGCAGTACTGATATAATCATGCCTGGGCCCGTACACGGTCCAGACGACCTCGAAGCAACTCATGCTGCCACGACACAACTCAAATGTATAGGCCGCTGAGTAGAGGTCATCTCGGCACCTGTGGTCACCTCTGGCTTGCAGCGTTGCACGGCTACAATCTGTAGCAGACGCTGCGGCGGAGTCTGCCATCGGCAGGAATTGCAGCGTGTGGAAGAAGTAATCCCGCTCAGCAGCTCTGGCAACGAAGAAGCTGGCGATCTGCTGGCGGCCCCCATCCCATGTGTAGATGTACCGCCGGCTGGCAGAGTATTGGCGTTGCTGCTGGCCTCTGCCAACTCTGAAAACTCCTTGCTCGCTGTACAGATACTCATCCCCCTGGGCCATGGGCTCAAAGGCCGCTGTGCCTGAGAATGTCCCGCTCGGCTCACTGTCCCGCCGGCTGAGCACTTCGCGTCGCAGGGTCCACTTGCCACGCCACTCCCTGAATACCGCTGCTGCGTGTGCAGCAGTCGGCGAGCCGCCAGCGAGCTGGTCGACGGCTTTGGGAGGTTGGATGCGCTGGCAGGCTTTTCTGCTGAGGAAAGATGACGGCCTCAGTCCGGTAGGGGGCTGCTGAGTGCGGTCGCCAATAATGGCGGCAGACTCACGGAACATGTGCAGTGCATATGGCACCAGCCGTGCACTTGCTGCAGATGCCCCAGCAGCCGCTCGTACACCTGCAAACGGGCCAGATGTCATTTTGATCATGCGCAGACACACCAGGCCACTGGCAGAAACTATAACAATCCTGCAGTCAATGAACGGCAGAACATGCATCCAGCCTGTCAGCACTATTGCTGTGCCGCGTTTCAGACGTGTGACCAGTCGCGAGCAAGTTGGATGAGTAAGGTGCAAGGATTGGCGAGGGATTGCGCACCCTGAAGCTCGCAGGTTCGCCGAGCAAACCTTTTGGAGCCGTCAAGGGCCTCACGAAAGCGTTTTAGATGGTGGAGTTGAACCCGACTGGGAGCATCTGCGGCTGCCACAGAGTCACGATGCAAAGTGCAAATGTCACCGGGAAACAGGTGCGGCGCATTCAATGCATTCGTCACTGTGTGTCGTATTCAGTAAAGTTCATTACTGCCTCGTAGTGCCACCTCGCAGCTGGGCAATTTTGGAGCAGAAGCAGAATCTACGGCCTTTGCGAACAGTTTCGAGGCAATGAAAGTCATTCTCATTCACAAGGACTGCATGCCGCAAGCTTCACCTCTCTTACACTCGGTGGCCAGCTGAGCCTCCTCAATCAGAAACACCTCACCCAAACCACAAACACGTCACGACTGAAACAGCTGCCTGCTAGCATCACCATTGTACGGTCAATTGTTACACACCATGCCGCACAGGTCAGTCCCGCAAAGTCGCCGCGACCTCCGTCTCCATCATGTCGCGCTCCAGTGTCACCACTAGGCGGTGCAGGAATTTGGGAGTGACCCATCCGTACGCCGCCACCACCGTCAGCACCGCCAAGTAGTCCGGATGGCCCGCCAGCTCGCCCTTGACGTTCATCGATGACGTGTACGTCACGCCGGTGGACGCCTCGTGAGCACCACCCAGACCGTCTGCAATAGAGGACATATGTCGATCAGCATACGAAAGCAGCACACGCAAGCATCGCCCAACCGTCTGCAGGCAGGTTCAGCCTGACAGCCTTGTCATTTTACTGATGCAGTGCTGTAGCCAGCGGAGTGGTGTGTCAGCACCTGGCTCTCGTGTGTGTGCCAATGCCGACTCAGCTGGTGCTGCTGCTGCCGGTGCTTGAGCGTCGGGCGCCGCCACCATCGCAACCTGACCGCCGTCTGCAGCTGCAGGCTCAGCATTGTCCATCGGCAGGCTGCTGCTGAGGCGGCTGCGTCGCCCGCCTGCTGGCTGCTGATCCTGCGGCTGCTGATGCGCGCGGCTCTGAGCATCCAGGCTGGCCTGCAGCCAAACGTGGTTGCAGGTATAATGAGTAAATCAAAATCAGCACTTGCTGATATTCCACATGACTGTGTCCGCTCTTCTCACATCGACTGGAGCAGGTGAGATACAAAAATGCTAGACTGTTCACCTGCAGCTCCTGATAGTCAGGCGGCACAGGCGCCTGGCCGAAGACATGCCTCCGCAAGTACTCCACATACCACTGCTGCTCCGCTGGCGGCAGCGCGAGGGTCTGCAAAACGAAAACGAAGACCACCACTTTCGTCGAGACTGCGATGCAATTGGATTGTGCTAGTCGGCTGCGTGCTGTCGCATAAGCCAGAGGCAGGGCGATATGGCAAGTCTTCCATACCTGCTGAGTAGACAACGGGTACTGGCAAGGGTCTGAGACGTGCTGGTAGGCTGCTGCTGCCCAGGCCTGCCAGTCTGGTGGGGCTGGGGTACCCCGCGGCAGTGATGGCGGCGGTCTGCCGTCCAAACCATACAGCAACTTCAGTGCCACCACCTGCGTGTAGCGGAGAGTCGTCAGTATTTAAGTTAGTCCCTCTGTGGCAAAACTCGGTCAAAATCACCAACAATAGCCAGCCTGCACGAGAGCAGACTTGCTGAGAATAGATATAAGATATGTGGCTGCTGCTGCTGCTGCTGAGGCAGGGTCCAAATGGCATTTCAAACCACCAGGTGCAGGGCACAGTTACAACAAGCGTTTTGTGCACGCTCTCCCGATCAATCTCTGGTGCCAGAGCCAATTGCTCAAGGCACTTTCGTCAACGTGCTCTTCAGCTCTGGTGTGTGACGCTGCAACGCATGCAAGCAGCGCACCAGCGGGGCGAGGGCATGGGCGTATGGCGCGGCGCTGGGCGTCCTCGACAGGCGGCAGCTGCCGTCGCCCTCCCGCTGCAGGCTCCACAACTCTGCTGCTGCCACCCAGACCGCCTGCAACACACATGTGCGAAGACATGCGGCAGCAGCCTGAAGACAAGCCCCTCGAATGCGGCTCGGCCCACCAGGTAGGAATGCCACGCAGCCCGTATAAATACACATCAAGCCAGGCTGAAACACAGCTTGTTGACTACAGCGTCCTGGATCACAGACTCCTAACATCACAATACGTTGATATCTGGTCGTACCAAACAGACTCAGAACTTTTGCTCACAACAGCGGGCTTCCATGTACCTCGGGGAGGCCCAGGACCGATGCGGCTCGCTGCAAGTGCGCTGGCACATTGAGCGGAGGCAGGTGCAGCCCCAGCTGTGCTGCCATCGCCGCTGCCGCCATCTCCATCTCGTGTGCATTTGGCAGCCCTACAGAGCACGAGAAGGTAGTGCTCGATCCTTTTTCGGAGCACAGTCATCAGACTCCGCGGAGCCATGTCAAATGCTCAGCAGGATGTTGCAGACAGCAATTGGTGTAGTGCAAATACCTTGTGGCTGCAGCAGCTGCAGTGGAAATTCTGTTGGCGCAGCCGCTAGAGCTGCAGCATTGACGTGGGGCAATTCCAGGTATGGCAGCCGGCCGGCGAGCGCCCACCGCACGATGTCGACCGGACCAAAGGCCTCGCGCAGCAGCCATGCCGCCAGCAACACTATGGCCAACGTCGCATCCGGTGCCAGCACCTGCATGGCAATGGTCACCCACATTCCCTCTAGAATAATTATCACATAGCTGCGCTGCCATGGGCTTCTGAGAGCCTGCTTGGTCACCTTCAAATAGCATGCTGATCCCCAGGTGCCACCAGAGCTGCTGACGCATGTGTGCATCGCTCAAAATCGGCAGTCTGTGCACCTTCCAGACGGCATCCCGCAGGAGGCGCCACAGTGACTGGTGCGGATCCACTACGACGGCATCTTCCTCCATGGCAACTGCCGCCCTGCCCTTGCCTTTGGCGGCCGTCTTTTGTGCAGCAATCTCCCCCAGTCTCCTGCATGTGGCCAGTATGCACGATGTGCTGCACCCCAAAGACTTCCGCATATCGCAAGGATATTGGCTCAGAAACTATGACAGCAGCTCCCTGCAGACGAACTGAAAGCAAACATGGCTTGGTCAGCAGCAGAGTGCACATGGCGAGCGACCAAACCACTGATGATGATCTGCAGCCAGCTGCCTCACATGTGAGTTGCAGCATACGCTTGATTCACGGAGGATCACGCACATGGCAAAGTCCGGCTGCAATATGCCACAGCAGCTCAGGTGAGCGCTCCAAAGGCGGCGCGCCACGGTGCTGGCGTCAGGATGCATGCCCATATCCGCAACCAAGATGCGCACGGACTCCTGCATTCGTGCCATGCCTGTCAGTCGGGACCCCCTGCCGACATTCCACATACCTTTCAAGCTGAGTTTAAGCAGTGCGAGTCCCTGTGAGAAGATAAACAGCATTGAACGGCCACATGCCCACCTGGAGCCCGGCCTGCAGGCAGCTGAGATATGTTTCCACAACAGCCGAGGATGGAAAGTCGGCAGATTGGCTGGCAGCGACGGCAGCTTTGGGCACGGCAGGTGCACGCAGGCGGCGCCGAAAGCGGTTGTCGTCTACGCCCGCCTGGAACTCCTGCGACTCCTCTGCAAAGTCCTGCATGCATTGAAGTTGGGTGCCATGGCTGCAGCGGCGCCTGCCATCAGGTTGATCATGCCTTCGCCACTGAGCAGCAATCTAGTGCCATATTTTGCATGGCAGTGTTGCACGCGTGAATGTCTTGCCTGGCTCTGGCTGCCGCACACTGCGCACAGCAGGCTGCCGCCGTGCCACTGCATCTCCGTGCTGAAGCAGATGGGACATATTGCATCGGCGCCAGCCATGCTATCGTGCTGGGGAAGGAGTCTGACAGCGAGGTTCCTGATGCTCAGCACCGATTATAGATTTTCTGAGTTGCGCAGAGGATACGGGCACGAGCCTCAGTCCAGAGCAATACTGCAGGTTCTGCATCGTCCTGCCGCGCATGCGGCAACCAGACGCCAGCAGAGCGTGTCAACACAGCGGCCTGCGTGACCTCTTGTCGGGAGTACCAATTGAAGACTGCTGTCGTGCTGCGAATGTCGTGTTGAGGGACTGCAGCAGCTTACGATGCCGCTACACCCTGCCATGCCCACAGCATGCATAGCGCACGCTGCAATTTGGCATGTTTCACCCATGCAGCTCTACTCAGTCTGCCTTTTGCGCTAGAACTCCGGCACGTATCATTCCGTACGGCTTGCAGCGGATTGTGATGGCACACCTGGCGCAACAGGATACGCAGATCCTCACATGGAATTAGCACTGAGTCTTCAGCAGGAGCTCGGAGCGAAACTGACGCAACAAGCACTCAGTGCCTTTATTGAACAGGCCCAGCAGTCGAATTCGGGAGCCATTCACCGGCCTCGGGCCTCACAGATCGAGCAGTTCACGTCCTTCGTCCTTGCGCTTGATCTGAACAGCCACGGCGACGGGTGTCTGCCACCAAACATCCAGGTTGGTATGATGCATCATCCCCACTCTTCTCAAGTGGGGATCGCGTTCACTTGATGAACGCGACTCGAAACATGCTTTGCACACTTGAGCCAAATCTCTACAACGTGGCGCATGCTATGCTGAGACCAATGGCGGAAGGTCTGACGGCACCCGCCGCCATCTGACTGCACTGTGCAGAACTGGCACCAGCAGCCGCTGACCGGCCGCTTTCTGCTTCAAGTCAACGAGGCCGTCAACATTGGAGCTGCTGCCAGAGAGAGGTGCTCCATTGCACTCCGCATCAGAGTCTGGCTGCGAGTCATTCATGATTGCGGGATAATCGAACTGCTACAGGCTACTGCTGTGCCTCTCAGGTACGTCGAAGGCTCTGGACCAAAGCGGTGCCTCAAGCTTGCGCTGACTGACGGTGAGACGGCCATCTCTTGACATAGATGCATATCCTGTGAACAGCGCTTCATAGGGTCTGGACTTGATGTTGTCCTCACTTGGGGCATGCAACTTCTGCAGGCAAGCAGCAGGTGTATGGCATTGAGTTCGAACCGACACCAGCGTTGCAGGTCCTCTCACCTGCGGGACAGAAGGTGCGACTGCCACATGGCATTGCTGTGTGTCCGCCCATCATCTGCGACTGTCAATCCTCGGACGCCACATTCACACGACGCTCTGTGCATGGACATGCGCAATGTGTCTGCGTGATGGATCGTGCATGCAGGTGGTCGTCAGCAACGTGCAGGTCAGACGGGGCATGCTGGTGCTGCGGCCTGAGAACATTGCAGTACTTGGCGGACGGGTGACTTGTCACCCAGCTCTGCCGCCTGGCATTCATACCTGCACCTGCATTCTGTATTGGGGCAAAAGCTTCAGCCGCTCACCAGATGAAAACTTGATTTGCGGCCGTGTTCCGCTTCCAGGTGGACCATCTTGAGGCCGCAAGGCAGCGTGTCCTAGAGCTCTGGGCCAAGCCAGCAGGTGTGTGCCATGGCACGAAACCGCCAGCCTGCTCTGCTGCTGGTGTTGCAAAGGCGCCGTGAACATCATGCTTTTGTGCAGCGGATGCCAGACTCTCGCTTCTCTCGCTGCAGAGGGCAGGCGAAATCGGGCGGGGCCGCGGGACATATATGGGGAGGCGCAGGCTGCGGCCTGGGCCCAGTCGAGCGCCGCGCAGCCGGCATCCGCTGGGCAGCCAGCGGCTGGCACTGCCCGCGGCCCGCACCAGCCGGCGCAGCCAGCGGCAATGGCACGGCAGCTCCCAGCGCCGGCCGCGCATGCCGCCACTCAGCAGCAGCGAGCGGGCCAGCGGCCGGATCAGCAGCCAGGTCGGCAGTCAGATCAGCAGCCGGCGCAGCAGCGCCAACAGCAGGCGGCGGTGCAGCACGATGCGCAGCGTCAGCAGCAGCAGCAGATGGCACCTGCAGGACAGCAGCAGCATGGGACTTCACACGGCGCCCACCCCGGCGCCGCTGTATGGCAGCCAGGCGGCCCTGCAGCGCCACAACAGTCGACGGCGGCCCCGGCACCGGCGCCGGCCATCGAATGGGACAACGACGAGGATCTTGACGATGCAGAAGACTTCGACTTCAGAGGTGCAGTGATGTCCTCTTGGATATGAAAGTTTTCCAGCACGCTGGTGATATCTGACATACAGAGTCCACGTGCCAGCGTGCATTGCTACAGCCAGGTTGCAAGTATGGAAACCAGAGCTGTGCATGAAAATCAAGATTCTGATGTATCATGAGTGTATCGGAGTGAATGATTTCACGTGCTGCTGCGGTGATCCTGCTTCCGGTGGAGAGAGTCTACATGGTCAGCGCGATACATGTCCGCATGATGAGTATGATGCATCTTCCCCAAGTAATGTGGTGGTACTTTTGCAATCCACAGTGACGACGGCGGCGGGTGCCGGCTTCAGTGTGGGCGCGGGGCCCAGCAGCAGGGCGGAGGGTGGCGCCTCGGCGGGTCGCAAGCGCGGCCGCGCCATCAGCAGCTCGGACGACGACGAGGAGCTGCCGCTCGCACAGCGGCTGACGCAGCGGCAGGGTACGGCCGCAGGCGCGGCGGCAGCTGCAGGTGCTGCAGCAGCCGGGGGGTCAGCTGCGGCTGGACATGGTCGGCCGGGCGGCGGGGCTGCTGCGGCTGTGCAGCCGGCACCGGCGGCAGCAGCAGCAGCACAGCATGCCACACAACGACCGGCGGCGCAGCAGCAGGCAGTGTCCCGAGATCTGGCAGACGGCGACTGCGACGCCAAGGAGCAGACGCTGTCACAGCAGTCGCTGACAGCTCGGCGGCAGGCCCGCCCAGCACGGCAGGATGCCGACGGCAACAGTGACGCTGCAGCACCCGTGCCACCAGCTTCACAGCACCAGCAGCAGGCTCAGACAGGTGGCAGGCAACATGTGGCTAGTGGTAGCACAGCAGCAGCGGCAGCACCCAGCAGCAGTCGCAGTTGGGATGGCAGCAACACTGTTGCGCCTCCCGATGCTGCAGGTCAGACGAGACACAATCAGGGGAATGATGCGGCGCCAGAAGGCATCGAGGTGGTGGACCTAGAAGACAGTGACGACGAGGTCCTGCACCCCTGGCAGCAAGCTCAGCTGCAGCGGCAGCGGCAGGCAGCGAGACACGCCGCCAGCGCAGCACATGCACAGGCCCAGCAGCCAGGGGGCAGCCAGAGCGCCGGACGAATCTGCAGGGCATCGGCTGACTTTGCCGCCGCAGCCGAGGCCACCGCGGCCGCCGACGCGGCCGCCGGCGTCGGCGCATTCGGCGGCACAGGTCTGCTGGCTGCTGCTGTCGGTGTCGCCGCCCCTGCAGGCCATCACGACTCGGCACAGGTCATCTCCGATGACGACGATGACGCTGCTGGCCGGTGGCCTGCAGCCCGTGCCGCCGCTGCAGCCGCAGCCAATGGAGACGACGCTGCCGCAGCCCGGCAGCACCCCGGCCAGCAACAGCGGCAGCTGCAGCAGGCAAACCAAACGCACAGCCAGCCGCAGCTGCGCGGCGAGTTTTCGTATCTGAGCCGCCTGGCGGCGGCCGCGGCGGCGCCCGGGGCGCGGCCCCCCGGGCCGCTGCGCCTGCGCATCAGCGGCTCCATCAAGGTGTGGCATGACTGACCATGCAATTGACAAGCGCGTCCGTGCCACGCTGGCGACTGTCATGCTTCCAGAAAGCGGCTGGCAGGTGGGATAACACAGACAATTGGCAAATGGAAAGTCCCTCTGAATATGTCGCAGGCGCTGGCGGGGCGGCTGCAGTTCAAGGACAAGGACGGTGCGCCGCTGCAGGAGTACGGCATCCTGCTGGAGATCGAGGATGGCAGCCTGGCGATGCAGGCGGCACTGCACGGCGCCGTCATCGAGGAGTGGATAGGTGGGCTGCGGCACAATCAGCTGCTGGGCTTAACAAGTTCTGCAGCTGCGTTGACGTCCATTATTGCAGGTTCTCGCCGTATTTAGGATGCTGCATGTTGCTGGCCCGAACAGAAACAAGCGCATGTCACCATACAGGCCAGCATGGACTATGCAGGTGTGCCGCCGGCAGGTCTAGCTCAGCTGGTGGCACAGGAAGACGGACAGCAAGAGGCCAAGAAGAAGGTGGCCGGCCTCACGCGCTACCTGTCTGAGTTCACTGGCACCATGCACCTCGAGTTGCAGGTCGGGGCCTCGCAGCCGGTGATCCTGCGCATGGAGGCGAGCTGATCCACTGTTTTGAGAATGTGTAACCCAGGCAGGCAGGTTCGAGTATTTTGGAGCAGCTCCCCAGCATTGCATTGTATCAGTTGCCGCACCATCTTCTTGTAAACTGGGTCCCTATCGCATCATGCTCCAACCAAGTGACACAACACATGAACAAGCAGGCAGCCCATGCATGCGCCTTGCTTTGAACTAAGGAGTACGAACCTGACAAGATCCTGTCTTGCATGCACCTTAGCACTGGTGGCGCAAGCTCCGAAAACGGAGCTGTCCATGCTTGTGACCACCTCAAAACGGCACTTGGGTGCGACAATGCCTGTTGTAGAAAGCAAAACCGCACACCCTGCCTAGTCTTGTCTCCTTGTGGCTTGGCTCACCAAGCCAGCCCGTGGGTATGGCCGCTTTGCAATTGGCATCAGACCTGTCTACCCCGTTTCCCTCCCGACCTTGCGCTTGATTGGTGCACTCTGGATCACAGCGTAGTCTTGGAAGCGGCAAAGCCAGCCTGGCAGCCAAGCACTGGCTTTGCGAGTGCCGTCCGCCCTTCCGCCCTGACCCTCTTCAGCCTTGGAAAGCACTTGCCCTGTTGCCCGCTCAGGCATTGGTGGACTCGGGCATCAGCCCCTCCGTCAGGCCCCGGCCGCGCTCGTACAGCTCATCCCTGTGTGGCAGAAATACCCCTAGCCTCGACTTCCACTGGCTGGTGCAGGGACAGCAGAAGTGAGCAAAAGTGAATGTGGGCACAGATGGTGTCTGGAACGCAGTTGGAAGGAGACTCGAGAGACAGCACCTGTTCTCGCGGTATGCAGGCCCTGAGATGAGACAAACAACCTCTATCAGCACAGGAATGAGGTGCTACATTGCACACTGTTACATGTGCCCGATCGAGCATAACACAATGCCTGTCAGCTTGCGAGTCGAGGACGTATCAGCATCTTCAGGCTGAGGATCATTGCAAGGTGCTGTGCGTACCCTGGCCCCAGTAGGTGACAGCAAAGCCGGCGGTCAGCAAGGCGGCAATCAGCTGCCCGATGATGTAGAACCTGTGTCCAGCAGATGCCGATGCTCAGACCAGTCCAAAGCTGACGGTGTCAGTGGGCAATGGGAGGTCACTGCATGCATGCATCAATCAGTCATCAAACATGTGAGCTCACCAGAAGCGCTTCCAGCCGCAGAAGAAGACGATGGCCGGACCAATCAGCCGAGCAGGGTTGAGGATGGCACCAGAGTACATACCTGTACATGACCATGTCACGAACTGAATGACTGCATACGTGCCACCAGCAGAACCTCGCTCAAGGCCATGCACATCAATGCACACAAAAAGCTTACCACCGCTCTCGATTGCGGCATAGATTGCCAGGCCAGCCGCCAGGGGGGCCACAGGCTGGAACTTGGGGTGCCTACACAGCCGATAGAGTACTCAAGTGTCGAGGAGCACCTGTTATGTGCACGTGTCACTGCCACACGAGCCAGAGGTCCTCATGCAGGAGAAGCTCTGTGGACAGGTCAGTTGAGGGCCGCCACCCAGAGCAGGTCACTTGCCCGATGTAGGTGCCGTACACCACCAGCAGGAACAGTCCTGCAAGGATCAGCTCCCAGATGATGGTCGAAAACCTGCGACCAGACATGCCCCATCGTGTCAATGCCAGAGTCCGAGGAAGTGAACCGCACCCAGAGCAGCAAGCCAAGGCAAGCATTCACAACATTTGCAAATGAGGGCATGCGTGGCAGGAATGCAGCGACTGGACTGGTGCGCATTCCAGGGTTTGATGCCAGCGCTAACACCAGCAGTGGGCATGCAGCAAGGTAGGAACACTGCGCACCAGCCGCTCTGGTGGAGAGCGTGGGGCATGCAGCCCGGCGGCAGGCCGTGCTTGTTGTGGCCGATGTGGATACCCTGCAGCCACCCACAAATGGTTTTGTCTGGTTGATGCAGTGCTGTAAACAGCGTTATTTGCACAGCTGGCGTCACTTCTCACTTTGAATCAAATGCCATACTCATAGACACTCTCCATGCCCCAGCTGGCTCACCGGCAGCAGGACGCCTTCCACCAGCGCACTTGCGATCGAGCCCAGGATCTGGAAACCAATAAGGGATGTGTCAATCCCCTCAATACACATGCACAACACAACATGAACACAAGGAAAGACAATGGAACACAGAGCCATGCGCACCTGTGCGACGACGTACAGGCCTGCATGAAGTGAAATTCATGTCAGCATACAGCAATGTCACAGTGCACGTGCAGCGACATGTTCTTGCAAGAAGGATGCGACGCAGCGTGCATGTGGCATGCAGATTGTGATGGTCACCAGACAGCGCAGCGTGCTGGTGGCCGGATAGCGCAAAGGCGATGCTGATCAGCGGGTTGAGGTGGCCGCCCGACAGCGCGGCCACGGCGTAGGATGCGACGGTGTACGACACGCCGATGGCGAGCGCGGTGCCGGTGCCGGTCGTCGCAAGGAACACGAACAGGAAGGTGCCGACGAACTCGCCCTGCGGCAGCGCAAGATGTGCTACATACATGTCAGCTTGGCGACTTGCCATGTCCAACAGCTTGTTCTGCAAAAAAAATGAAGCGATAACCTTTTGATAAGACTTCCAGAATCTGGCTGCGAAACATGACAGAGTTTGTTGATAGATTCTCTGGCATTCTGGGTTGCACTGCATGACAGAACTTTAAATATCTGAAGTGCAATGCACCGTGATGGCCCGGGCCGTTTCTGTGTCGATCTCATTGCGCCACCGAGGCGGCAGAAGGCTGATCCATCCCGGCTCGTCGCGCGCCATGGTAGCTGCGGTTGTGACTCTGTGTGCCTGAATGTAATGATCGACTCGTGTAAGCATTCGAAGACCGCGCAGATGGGGGTGTGCAGCCAGCATCGGCTTCTGCCACGCATGAGGGGAGGATATCATTTGAATCGGCTCGCATCTGCTTTGAGGCTCGGTTCAGGCCGCTGCTCGTCACGTCAAGGACTGTATGTCCGCTTCGCAGGCATCACCGAATCACAATACACACAAATCGACGCGATGCTGGCTGCAATCCCATTGCGTACACATTCATCAATCGAAGTGCTTATAATGTTGATAAGGACGACGATATGAGGAACGTTGGTGGCGAATATGCCGTGTCGAGACCTCTCGGAAGCTGCTGGGCGCTGCGGTGGGCCAAAGCCTCTTCACCAACGAATGTGGCCGCAAAGCGGTCGCAATGTCAATAGCCGTTTGCAGCGAGAACTAAATCATTTTGCAGCGTCGTAACTCGGTGGTTGATGCAAGCACACGCAGCTGCTGACGAGGAAAAGGAGCATGGAGTCCTTGCCTGTGTGCTCAAAAACAGTTTCCGCGCCAGCAGCGGCTTCTGTGCGCGTGCGGGTCGGTGTTGGGGTGTTGAGTCTATGCTGGTTGCCCACAAGACTGAGAGAAGTGCGAAGCACCGCCTTCATGCTGACCCAGCAACCTTGGAAGGATTGGAGGGAATGGTTCGGCCCCTGCGATCTCTCGGACGAAGATCCTTGGCTGCAGTGCCGCACATCACTCAGTGCCGCCCGGCAGAGTGCTTGTGAGGCAGTTTGGGGCAGCGAAACAGCGCCTTGTGTGCTGTAAGGCGGCGTGCGCGCTGCGCTGACGATCGCCAACATCGTGGTCCTAACGTGAGATGGTGACAGGGCTACCAGGCCTGGTCAAAGGGCGCATGATCGGTAGCAGCGCCTGCTCACCATCGCTGCCTGCACAAAGCCCAGCGCTCATCCGCCCTGGATCACTGTGTGGGCAACATGCCGCACTAGCCGACAGCCAGCATCTGCGCCAGCGGCAACATGGCCGTGAGCAGCATCACGGGACAGCCTTGGTGGTCCAGCCCTGCCGGAGGCGCGAATACGCACGACGTTACAATCTCGTGGCGGCTGCTGCGGCAGCTGCGGTCTCGGCAGATGACGCAGCAGTCCCACCAGGTGCAGCGTCGCCTGCACATTGCATTGGGAATGACACATGGCGGCAATGCATCACCTCATCCATCACGGCCTCGCAGGGCTCAGCCTCCCTGTTGTGTATGTCGCCCCAGGCCAATTCCTGAGCGTAATCCTGCCGACGGCGCTGGCGCTGATGGTGTGCAACATGGACCGCATCTGTATGGCAGTCGCCATTGTGCCCATGGCAGCTGAGTTCGGATGGGCGCCTAGCACGCAGGCAAGTGTCGGGCACACGTTTCACGAGCCGATGGGTACCCCCAGATGAGGATGCATGACGCCTGCGATATGCGATCATTCAAGCGGACCTCCAGCTGCGTCTGCTCAGCTGCTTCATTCATTGCAGGGGGTCGTCCAATCAGCATTTCTATTGGGCTACATGCTGACGCAGTTCATCGGCGGATCCCTGGCCGACAGATACGGCGGTACATCGCAGTCGTGCAGTGTTGCGCACTTGGTGGGGTGCGGCTCTGTCACTCTGACTAACCGCCATGAGTCTGAGACAGTCTGTGCTTGACGCAGGCAAGATCGTCATGGCGTATGGCATTGTGTACTTCTCGCTTGCGTCGCTGCTGCTGCCGGCTGCAGCCATGCCCGCGGTGCGCCACCACATCAGCCATGCTGCAAGTGACTAAGCCCCACTTGCTGTACAATTGCTTGCCACCGACACACGCTCACTGGCTACAGGTTGCAGCGGCAGGGCTGACGCTTCCGGCAGTCATTGCGGCACGTGCCATGGTGGGCCTTGGAGAGGGTGTCGCCCTACCGTCCATGAACAACCTGGTGAGGGTACATTCATCAAGGACATCGTGAACATGACCTGTTGACGGACGCCTGCTGATGAAATTTGCATGTCGATTGCAGGTGGCGACGCGGATCCCCAAGGAGCGGCGGGCGCTGGCCCTCGGCGCTTCATTCTCCGGCTTCCACTCGGGTGTGCATCCATGCGGTATCAGTGCACAGGAGCGGCTGTATGCCTTGTGGCTGCTCAGCATGTAGCGCAAGCCACCTGTAAATGTGATCAGCACACCTCACAGCATCCTGCATGCTTCTGCTTGTCCTTGCCAGCATTGCGATGCGGGTAGCATTTGCACAATCCCGTTGTACACCCGACGCTCAGCTGTGTCACGATTTCACCGCATGCAAAGCGAGCCGATCTAGGAGATCCTCAAGGGTGACTAAAGTGCAAAATGCTTCACTCCTTCACAGGCAACCTGCTGGGCCTGGTGCTGTCGCCGCTGCTGCTGCAACGCTTTGGCTGGCGCGCGCTGTTCTACATCTTCGGCGTGGTGGGCCTCCCGCTCTTCCTATTCTGGCAGGCGGTGGTGCCGGGGTCGCCGCCGCAGCGGCAGCGCTCCGCACTGGAGCAGGCTGGCCTGACTCCCGGCATGGCGCCTGGCGCCGCCGACATCCTGCCCACCAGCACCAGTAAGACAATCTTGCGTTGCATGGTGGTCGTACATTTTGCGGAATCATTTCGCGGGAAGCAAGGGTCTGGTCCCATCATCCAGCCTGACAGCTTGCATTGTGTAGCGGTGATTTCACTTGTGTGCAGATGTTGTCGATTCGGCATGCACAAAATGTCCGCAGACCAGACTGGCTATGCCGAAGCTCATGTGCATTTGTGGTGGGTTGTCATGATGCAGGCGTCACCAGTGCGCCGCCTGAGAAGCCCGCCGTGGGTGTCTCACAGTTGCTCAGCAGCAGCGCCGTATGGGCCATTGTCATCGTCAACATTGTGAATCACTGGTCAGTCCCCTTCGGCGTCTGCAGAGAGCGCATCAGCAAGCGGTGCTGCACATCAAGGTCACTTGTGGAATCTTAGTGAAGACATCTCACGTGTATGCCTTGTTGTGCAGGGGCTACTTTATCTACCTGAACTGGATACCATCCTACTTCTACCAGGTGCCAATGCCGCCTGTGCTCCTCCCAGATTGTGCTGTCTCAGAAATTCCTTTCAGGGACATGGCCACAAGATCTGCTAGCGCCAACCGCAACAACACATGTTCACTCTACTTTCACCAAGCCATCCTCCGACATTTCATGATGTGTCTTTCCAGGTCTTGGGCCTGGACCTGCGGGCATCGGCCTTTGTGTCGCTGCTGCCGTGGGTGGTGATGGCGGTGGGGTCCTCCGCCTCTGGCGCGCTCGCAGACGGCCTGGTCGCCAGCGGAGTGGCGGTCGTCAAAGTCCGAAAGGTGTAAACTGCAGACAGTGCTGATTTTGTGGACAAAAAAATTGTGGTGTGGGGTCGCAAAAGACCGGGTCAATTGTCGAACATCTCACAATGAGGATTTGTCACCCTGCTCACCTCCGCCAAGCAGTGTTTTCTGAGCAGAGCACCAAGGTGTTGCCATTGTTCCTACGCAGGCGCTGCAGACGATTGCTTTCCTCGGCCCAGCACTGGCGCTGACGCTGCTGTCTCGGCCCGGCATCTCACACAACATGGCCATCGGCTGCATGACTGCGGCGCTGGGCATCACATCTTTAGGTGGGTCCCGTCCGCAGGACACACAGTTCCTGCCGTATGATGTTCACCTGTTGTTGTCTCTCCGCCGAGCAGTCAACACGATGCCGGACTGAGCGCTGCATGCACTATTCTCCAGGCCAAGCTGGGTTTGTGGCAAACATGTCGGACATTGCGCCGCGGCATGGCGGCAAGCTCTTCGGCCTCTGCAACACCTTTGGTGCGTATGTTGCGTCTCAATCTGCCTGCATCATGTGCCTCAGCACAGCGATGTGGAACCACATCTCACCACGCACTGACAATGCGTGCATGGTCCTCATGTGCAACAGGCTCTCTGTCTGGAATCCTGGGTGTGGCGGGGGTTGGTTTCATTGTGGAGCGCACCGGTAGCTTCAACCCAGTGTTCCAGCTCACAGCCGTCTTGTACATCGTGGCGACATTAGTCTGGAACGTGTGGTGCCGTGGCACAGTACAATTCGAGTGAATGTCATGCACCGCTGCAATGCAATGCGATTGTCAGGATACCTTGCTCAGTTTTGGACATTGATGGGTGCAAGTTCACCATTGAATTGACAGCAGACGCCACTGTGTGTCAATCACAGCTGTGTGGCTCCCTTCCAAAGGAGCAGCCGTATCGTTCACTCCACACTACGTAATGAACTCTCTCTCGCACACAAGCCGTCACTCCACACAAAACAATCAGGCAGCGCAATGAGCGCCGCTCAATAGAAGCGCTTGCGGATGAAAGTCTGCGACCAGGCGTCCAGCGGCCCTGCTGACACGCGCCACAGCGGCTCCAGCAGCTGCAGCAGGTCCTGCACGATGAGCGAGATCGTTTGATCAGGTGCTACACATCGCAGCACGCCGACAGCCCAGACGCAGCGGATATGCTGCACAATACCGCACTGCCAGCTC
Organism: Tetratostichococcus sp. P1; assembly: GCA_036584455.1. Taxonomy (NCBI): domain Eukaryota; kingdom Viridiplantae; phylum Chlorophyta; class Trebouxiophyceae; order Prasiolales; family Stichococcaceae; genus Tetratostichococcus; species Tetratostichococcus sp. P1. Next base: position 4,496,597 of record BTPI01000001.1, read on the forward strand.
ATCAGCAATGGCCGTGCTATGCATGCAGGGTTGCCAGAAGTCTCAAGCTGCATGCATCAACAAACCTGATTGTGCGGCTGGGCGGCGCCAGGCATGAGCTGCTTCATGTTGACGCCGCTGCGGAAGTGCCACATGACCTGCGCACTCCACAGCAGATGGTAAATCGATCATTTGCCGACAGAGAGCAGCAGCGCACACCCCGCACGTGGTACACAGCAAGATCGCATGCAAATGCACGGGCAAATGAGCCACGGTCGTGCGATGGGCAGCGCACACCTTCCGGAAAGCGTCGTCTATGCCCTCCAGCAGGCCGTCGGCGTCATTGTCCACGACCTCCCTGCCAGCTGCCAGTATCTCCTCCTCCTGTATAGGACACTTGAGGCTTCAGCAGAGCTAACAGTTGGGGTCCGTCATCTGACGTCATCACCAGCACGACGCTCAACATTGTCATGACCTGTCAAACTGCCTCGAATGCTGCGTGACAGCACCAGTCCATGGAAGCTTCAACACCAAGTCGATCCTTGCATTCCAGGAATCCGTTGGGGCTGCATGTGGACTTGCCTGCTGCACATCATCGGCAATGGTGGAGCAGTGGAAGTCGATGGCCGACAGCGGTATGTCTGCCTTGCGCATCGGCCCAAGCAGGCCTACGTTCACCAGGCCTGTAAGTATGGATGAGGCAGTGGTCACATGAGTCACATCATGTCAAAGATAACAGTCAAGTCCGCAGTGCCTCTGCGGGGTGTCACACGTGTATGTGTGCAGCCTCAATGAGCTCAGACACACGCAGTGTCACGGCTGCCTGGCAGCGCGACCCTCACCGCCACTGTTGAGCTCGTTGACCTCGTGCACGTACTGCAGCCAGCTGGCGGGTGCCGCGGCGGCGGACGCCGCAGCCGCTGTGGTGAACTGGCCGGGCGGGGCCGGCAGCGGCGGCGGCGGGCCGCTCCTGCCCGCAAACCTGCAATTGCAGCAAAGGCGGGCACGATCGTCTGCAAAACCATGCAGAAACCCGCCTTGAGGACTTGCTCCTGACTTGCCAATGCTCTCGAGCCTCAGGCTAGTTCTTCCGGGCGCTCAGGCCAGCATGGCAGCACAGGCAATGGGATCTCTGCGCGCAGAGCTCCGATTCGCGTGGCTCGCCTGTCTTGCCAGAGGTCGGCGTAGCGGCGCAGCATCGCCTGGTCGCCCTGCATGCCGCCATACGATGCCCGCAGCAGCATTGCCTGCAGCACAAGAGTATTGAGCATGCGTTGTCCGGCTGCTGAAGCACTGGCGCTCGATACTCGTGTGGTTGGACTGGACTGCTCCAATGTGCATCATCAGAATAGTCAATTGAGGCACCTTGACATGTGCTGCTGCTCCCGGCGGCATCTCGGCATCAATTGCCGCCAGCCGCTGGTCAGATGTCGGCCCATCGTCTGCGGCGGCGTCAGCATCTGCCTGGCTGTCATCAGGGCCAGCCGCAGGCCGGCTGCTGTCCCGCACCGGAACGGCAGCAATCTGCACCAATCGTATTGCAGCAGTCAAAAGGCAGCACTCCTGCGTGACCACTCTGGGGTGCAGCACCTGCATGCAGCGATGCACAGCGATGATGCCTACTCAGATTGCATTGCTTTGCACGGCTCACCTGCTGCACGATGGTGAGCACCAAGTTCACATGGTCACGGCTCAGCGTGTACCCCTTAGACGTTGCTGCCATCAACCACACCTGCAGAAGACAACCTTTGTATGCCATAAGCACATATTTCTAGGTCGTCACTCAGCCTGCTCTGCTGGATTTGGAATGCGACAAGACGGTCAAACCCGGAAGTCCAGCACAACAGGCGCGCACCAGCGCTGGGTAGGCAGGCGGCAGCACGGCATCCTCCAAGCAGATGACGGCCAGGCGCCGCAGCACCTCAATGGGGTTGTCCTTCAGCAGGTACAGCGCGATTCTGTGGTTCACATAGGTTGATATTGACTTCAGTCTACTGTGACTGGTGAAAAATGCTTAGTGTTTAAGCACATCGAGCATGCCTTGCATGGCACATTCATACAGAGTCAAGGCCAGCAGAGTTGCAAGCCCAGACCTGACGGCGCTGTGGCCTCTGCAAAGGCGCACAGTCTTCTGCAGCGCCGACTTGAGAGGCCCTGCAGCGCCGTGGGGACCACCGCCGTGCCAGCGGCCCTGTCCATCCAATGGTGTTCCAATCACATCAATTTCCTTGCCGCACAATTGCACAGCATTCAAACAGTCGCACGCCGCTCGATGATCTGGTTCTCAACCCACCAACGATTGTACAGAGTCGTAGGGTTGCAAACCTCGTTGGCATTACTGGGCTGCGCAGCGCCCCAGCCCCACTCTGTGGCCGCCTCCTCAGACGGCGGCACATTGGTCATCAACTTCAGGTTGACCTTTGGCCCAGTGGCACCTGCACCATCCGACACGGTGTTCCGTGAGCTCTACACTTCTGCACGCCTACCTTGCATGCGATGTGCACTGGTCGCAGACGCCACGATGTCAGAGACAATCATGCACTCTGTTACAATGCGACAGAAATGCTCTCTGCATGCCATGGCCATGCATGCATGGATGCGAATGTTGCAGAGGCAACTCCGGCCCAGAAGCAGCAGATGGTCTCACTGAATGACACAGCTGTGGATGCAGACCACACAGCGTGGCTGCTGGGCCGAGTGCTGCCGCTGCCGCCTTTACTGTTTGCATCAGACGCATCTCCGCCAGGGGCCTTGAGCCACCAGTGCCACTTCCACTCGCCATCCCCGCACCGCTCGAGAAAGAACTGCTGCACCTGTTTGCAGAGCAGAGTATCGGAAAACTAGGCAAGGAGGAGAAGTTTGTCTGAGTCGCGCCACGCATGAGCACAGCCAGAAGCGGTGCACACATCATGTCACTTGTCGGTTATGAGAATCAGGAGTTTTGCAGGGCACCTGTGCCAACTGCCGCTGCCGCTGCATCATGGTGGCAAACGCATTGCCTGCCGGTGAACCAGCCGGCGACGCTGGCACAGCGTCGCCAGCTCCCGCAGGCTCTGCTGCCGGCACTCCAGCTGGCGGAGTTTGCGCCTGTGCTGAGCTGTCTGTTGCATCTGCCTCGCTCGTAGCCCTGCTAGGAGGCTGCTTCAGCGCCATGCCGTTGTCGAGACGTGTCTGGCGGCTGTTGCCGCTAGTGCCAGCTTTTGCAGAAAGCGCTGGTGCTGAGCCGCGACATGCTGGTGCTGACAGGATGGCCCCACCATCGAGCCGCGCCTGCCGATGACCACCTCTCACTGAAACTCGCTGCGGATCTGCCGGTGAAGCGGCGCGCGGCGGCGTATCTTCAGGGTGCTGAAGCGCGCCGCTGCCGCTGCGCTGCTGAACTGGGCATGGCTGCGCCTCCGACTCCACGCCTGCCGCAGGGGATCCAGGATCAGCCAAGGGCATGGCGGGCTCTGCTGCCTGCTGGGCGCCGCGGGTGTCGATGCAGTCGCTGGTGTGGGCCTCAAGCAGCGCCCTCGGCAGCGTCTTGCTGCAGACGGGGCAGGTCGCATACGACGACTGTCCGCGCGGAGTCCGCACGCGCTTGGTGTTTGGCGATGACGCCGGCGACAGGGAGCCGCCAGCTCTGGTCAGCGCCCTTTCCAGAGCCTCCAGAGCGGACGTTGGAGGCGTGGAAGGCTGCTTGCGCTTGCCCAGCAGCACGTCAAAGGCGCTCTGCTTGCGCTGGGGGTCAGGCATCGCAGCTCAAATTTGAACATGCAATCGACCTGCAACGAGGCCTGGCAGTGCGACTGGCAGACGCTATGCTTATTGAGACCGCATGAGAAGCCAGAGATGACAACCTCACCGCATCTGAACGATGAATGCAAGGCTGCACCACTGCATCTCCAAGGTTGGGAGCTTGCATTGAGCGAATCCCCCCTGCCTTGCCACATAACGCATTTGCACTGTGCTCGGAACGTGTAAAGGCTGCCAGACAATTGTTGCAGTAGATATCAGATCATACCAAAAGTTGACCGGGACGCATCATGCTGACTGTCACGAATGCGGCAGGTGCAAGTGCGTGAGCTGAGCCAGCAGCAGTTGTAATGCAGCAGAAGCGCTGCTAGTGTGATGATTATCTCCTCTGATATAAGTAGCTTTTGGCCGCTCAAGGCAGACTCACACTCGAGCGCACCGAGTCAACTGCAACATGTGCTGCGCATTCTTCTGGCTGAATGCACACCCGCAGTTGCTGCTGCTCCTGGCCTTCAATCGAGACGAGTTTCTGGATCGCTCCACCGATGAGGTGCATGTATGGGAGGGGACAGACATCATCGCTGGCCGGGACCGCATGAGAGGCGGCACGTGGCTTGGACTGACCCGCAGCGGGCGATTTGCATTCGTGACGAACGTCAGAGAGGTAGGACATCCGCACCTGCGATGCTCCTGCAAAATGTGCCCGTCGTACACAGTACTTCACCTTTAAGTCATCCCCAATGCAGCCGCTGCAGTTGCAAGTCCGCCGCCCTACCCATGCAGGTCAACTATGACGGGGTGGACAATGCTCTCAGCCGCGGCGCGTTGCCCACCGCATATCTCACAAGCGACCAGTCGCCCGAGGATTTTGCAGCCGGGCTCGATCTACAGGCAAGCAGCTGCCTGGCCCACTGCAGGATGACCAATTGGATTGGCCGCAGTCTCAACCGCATGGAGGAATGGTTCGCGTCTGCTGCATGGCTCACGTGGTGCATCATGGCGCTCCCAGAGGTACAACGGCCTGAATCTGGTGGTGGGCGACCTCGGCTCCTCGACGGCGGTGCATGTCAGCAACCGGGGGGGCGGCGGCGTGCAGCGGCTGGGGCCAGGCGTCCACGGCGTCAGCAATGTGCAGATGGGGGCGTCTGGCTGGCCGAAGGTTCGTGTAGGCGATGGCAAGGGGTTGATACCCGAGGCTGACCCGGCAAACAGCTCGTGTGGTCACTGCTCTGCAAGCAGTGAGTCTCACAGGAAGCCGCACCTTCGCATGAATGTCAGTTGCTGCTGGTGCCACAGGTGCAGACCGGAGAGGCTGCACTGCAGCGGCTGCTGGACAGTGCAGACCTTGCAAGGGGGCAGCTGCCGTGGGACGGGATCTTCAGCATGCTGGGAGATGCTCAGCGGCCCGCCGAGGCGCACATACCCCGGACAGGCAGGATATGCAAACACTGCACAGTCAACCATTCAAAGCGACGCCATTGACTGCTCTTGTTATGCTTCAGTTATCAAGCATTGACCTTGCACAAAAGCTGTATCGCAGCCTGCTTATCCACATGTTGCAGGTGTTGAGTGGGAGATGGATGTGGTCTGCAGTTCCATCTTCGTGCCGCTGCTGCAGCGGGACAACCAGCTGTATGGCACACGCAGTCAGACAGTCGCGGCAGTTTGGGCGTCGGGCCAGATAGAGGTGCAGGAGCGATCGTTGAGCGAGGACGGCAAAGAGTGGAAACACGCAACAGTGACATCCGCTCTGAACCAAGAGTGCAATGCCAATGCGGCCTGAAGTCACGCTCCTGCACTATTTGGCTAAATCTTCAGTGTGCACAGTACCCTTGGAATGCAGTGGGATTGCTATGTGAGGTGTACTGTTGTGAAACGGGAGTCAGGATCTTGTTGGTTGTACCCACTGGCGGTCTGGCACGGCCTCGGCCTTCGATGTTGCCGGGACCCCCAGATCAACTTGACCCTGCCGCCCCGTAAACTACATCCTCTCACAACCCGTCCGCCGCCTGATTCTCTGTGGATGCCGCAGGCGCAATGGTCTGCAGAAGTTTTGGCTAAGCTACAATGGCATGCATAGCGGTACATTACAGGGTCCATGCTACGGCAACGTCAAACTCACTTGTTGTGCGATCTCCGCCGAGCCCCGCCGGATAATATATTATCTGGTCTGCTCACGTCATCCACTTGCCAGCGATCCAGCGGTCTCACGCGCACTTTACTGCTTGCACGTTGCGTCGCGCCTGAGTGTCGACATTCGGTTCCTCAGATTCCCTCGTACCAGCTGAGTTGAACAGCTTCAGACCTATTTCAATATCTGATAGCACTCTGCATCCCGTTGACACTTAGCAGGTGTACAGATTTTCCTGAGTGCATTTTTATGCGTTTGCACGCCTCATAGGCAGCCATGCAGGGCCTCAGCGGTTTGAACCTGCGACAGCACCCCTGCCGTCCCTTTCATGGCGCCAAAGTACGGCATCATGCGCCGCCACCAGCTCGCGGTCCACAGCTTCTGCGCTGCGTGGCACCAACTGCATCAACAGCAGCCGAGCTACAGCCCAGCAATATGCTACTTGTCAAAGCTGTCGAAGTGCTCTTCAGCATCAGGCCTGTGTTCGCACGGGCGTCCGCAGCGGTGAGGAAGCATATCGGTACACTGCAAACATCAGGCAACACGATGGGGCAAAACCATCCAGAGCAACGCCAGCACAGACCAAACCGGAAATATGCGGCGATGCAGGAGACGATGCAGAGCTCAGACCCATGCCCAACGACAATGCGCACATGCAGGCACGGCAGAAGATCGTGGACCGAAGCAAGCTGATTGGCCAAGATTTCGAGGGCGAGATCCGGCGGCTGCAGTCAGAGGCCGACTGGGATGCACGGCTGGCGGAGGCCACGAACCCAGACGTCGCGCTGCCCGCATACTACACTCAGCCGTTCCATGCATATGAAAACGGTGAGCTGCAAGCAGCGCTGTGTCATTGCATCTCCACACTGCTGATGCTGCGTCACACTAGGAGCCATACTCTTGGCGCCCAAGTACGTATCAATCAGGGCCTGGAAGCGGCACGTCATCATAACATGCTATCGTTTTCTGTCATCGCCATGCTGCAGGTGGTACAGGGAGTGCTCGATTGGCAATGCATTATACATGATGGTTGCAGGCAACCTGTGTTGGGATGCCGCCATGGAGTTTGAGGTGGCCTCCAGGTCGGTGCACTCGCAAGTGCTGGACCCGGAGGGCAAGCAGTGTGACCCGGAGGGCGATGACAAATTTCGGGCAGCATTCATGGACATCGCGAAGCGCTTCATGGCTGAGGTGAGCAATCATCGATGGGAGGCTGCTGTGCAGACGAACTCGCTAACTAGTCATCGCAGTGTTCACAGACATTGCCGCAAGCTTCGATGGCTGAAGTAAGCAAAAAACCCTGACTTTCATCTTGCTAGTGTGTGCATCGTGTTCATATGCATCACATCATGCCCATAGAGCACGCAGGCATACAGTCGTGCGGCCAACCAGCGAATGTAGTTCTGCTGTGATGCAGGCTGGTGCACGGGACGTGGCAGATGCAGTGGACCTTGGCTGCGCGACGGGGTTGAGTACAGCGCACGTGCGCAGTGCATTCCCGGGTGCCCAGGTCACGGGTGTGGACCTGTCGCCCCATATGGTCGCCGTTGGCCGGCACCTGCAGCAGCAGCGACAGGTGGATGTGGTGCCACAGTGTCATGCCAGCTGCATGAGACGCTTGCAATCCTCTTTGCACAAGCCAAGCCTGGCTGACACCACGCATACAGGCTACTTGGAACAGTGCAGTCACCTTTAGCACATGTGCTGGACTGCAGGGAGAGCTCAAAGGCGCGAAGCCAATAGAGTTCGTGCACGCCAATGCGGAGGCGACTGGGCTGCCGGACGAGTCAGCCGACCTGGTGACGCTGTGCCTCGTGGCGCACGAGCTGCCGGCGGATGCCACGGCGGCCATCTTCCGGGAGGCGCACCGCCTGCTGCGGCCGGGTGGCTCACTGGCAATCATGGAGGTGAGGCACACCGGCGCAGCCCTGTCTGATGCATGGCCTGCGCCTCTTGTGGGCATGATGTGCTTGAGACGTGTGCCACATCAGCCCAAGCCCAGCCAATTATCAAGAATGCAATGGCACTGCCACTGTGACAATGGGCCGCGGCTGAGGTGGCCATTCAACCTGCAGATGGATCCGGCAGCCCCCGTCTGGCGGCGGATCTTTGGCAACCCAGCGGCGTATGTGGCTTTCAAAGCCACGGAGCCCTGGCTGATGGAGTACGTGGGGTTGGACATGGAAGGTGCACTAGCAGATGCTGGGTTTGCGACCCCACAGACAGGCTCCAACTCGCCGCGACACAAGACTGTTGTCGCTGTCAAGCCGTATCAAGAGTTTTGAGTCGCACTACGAGATGCGCTGAGGGGCTACATATCGGGATTGAAGCTGGGCTGTGGAGCTGCTGAGTGAATGATGGTTTGAGCATCTGGTTTCAAAACTCATTCTGTGACGCCAACAACTGTTGTCCTCTCATGTCAGACCGCACGCCCAAGGTGCAGCCGGCAGTTGCAATGGGTGTTACAGCGGCCTGATCTCAGAGCGAAGCAGCAGCACGCTGCGTTGACATGGTGCCGCCACTGCAGCACTACCGGTTGCCCCTGCCCCCGATCTTGACCACCGGATGCCGCATGTCCTTCGCTAGCAGCTGATGCGTGCCCTCCGGCAGCCGCGCCGCAAGCGCCCCCAGCGTCAGCTTGTCATTCAGGTCCATGCTCGACACGTCCACCTGTGAAAGCCCCGTGGCAGACATGCTGTGGACACTGCATGGAATGTGGCACCACAACCACCAGCCGTGCAGCAAGTGCATGCGAGCAGGCTACGAACTGAGGCGTGCCAACGAGGATCAGCACTGCAGGGCAAGCACCAGTCGCATTACAGATGTAAGCAAACGAGGCGGTGTCAGGGTGCCATCAATGCTGACCTCGATGCTGGGCAGCACAGCATCGCCGGGGCAGGACACAGAGACGGTGCGCTGCACAAGGTTCACCCAGCCGCCACGCTTGACGCCCGGCGAAACGTCCTCTCCGGTCACCTGCATGAAGGCGACTATGACATGAATACGCATACCATAGATTCTTGAGGACTTTAGACTACAAACGCCACGACAGAATCTGGAGTGGTGCATCGGGACAGATGAAATCACTGAATGCCTATGAATGCAGCAAAGCAGTTCGTGGCTGTTCTTGCTGGAACCAGGAGCCGTGCCAACCTGTATCGGCACGTCGAACACGGCTCGCCGCTCTGGCGGCATGTGCATGAAGGTCACGTTTTCTATCACGTCTGTCACTGCATTGACGTGCAGCAGCCGAGGCTGCAGTGGCACAACATAAGGGTTGGGTCAATATCAGCTCCCACAGCGACACCCACACCATTTGTCAGTAGCTGATGCAACGACAGCGACCCAACACTCTCACCACTACGCGGTATGCTTGACGCTGCTGGTCAGCTTCGCTGTGGACCTCCACATCCAACACCTGGCAGAGAAATGGCAGCCGCCCATGGTGCTTGACCTGCCGCAGGGCAAGGAGTCCACACCTCAAACGTGATCTGAAGGGATGTTGACGCTTCCAAGACGCAGCTCGACATGCTTGTCGATGGGAAGCTGAACATACCATCTTGGTAATTTCCCTCGAGTCCAGCGTCAGCAGCTGCGACTGGTTGCCCGGCAGCGAGAACAGGATTGCCGGCGTCCTCCCATCCTGGGTTGCGGCACAATACCGCGCTTGTGGAAGTGTAAATGCTTGCATCTGCATATGCCAGTGGTCAGCCAGCGCACGACAAGGGTGTTCTGAGATGCTTCTCAAAAAAGGTCTACCTTGCGAAGCCGGTCGGCGGCTGTCGAGCCGGATGCCTGCCGTGGGATCGCTGCGATTCTGGTGCGGCCCGCATCAGCATCCTCTAGCCGTACATCCGCCGACGTCTCTGCCATGCAGACACAGACGGATGTGAGCAGACAGCGGTACAGCTGCATGGGGCAGGGGCGGGCGGGCGAGGGCACCCGCATTCTGGCCTCATGCAATTGTTACTGTCGGGGTGAACCCACCAGGCGGCTCGAGCTGCGCTTCTGCAACCTGTGCGAGGTGTCTGCACAGCGACGGCGCCGCTTCGGTGAGGCCGCAGCACCGCCGCAGCAAGTGCGCCTGCTGCAGCCGCGCCAGCATCGCGCTCACCGCGTGCTGCCTGACCGCCCGATGCTGACGCTCTAAATCGTGCCGTATGCGAGTCGTGATGACGAAGACAGGAATCAGGCAATGTGTGCTTTTGTATCAAGGGCGCAGCAGGGTCTGGACCAAAGGGTCTTGCAGCTGGCAGGGTCTTGCAGCGGCCTTCGCACGTGTCTTGGAGAAGCTGATGCGGGCTGAGCTCGCAAGCACGACGCATATGCACATGGTCGGATGCTGCAGCTATCTGCGTCAAGGCTAGTAGCAGCTTCAGTGGCGGGGTCTTCGCATCGTGCTGAGCAATTAGGGGTTGTCAATGTCCACTAATCCCTGACAGAGTGCGCAGGTAGCACGCCCCTGATGGCGAGGCGCAGCTTGCTGAGCAAGGCAGCTGTGGCACTGTGCATGCTGCTGCTGTTTACTGCGGTGCGCGACAGTAGCTCCACATGCAGGGGTCACGACTGTGACGACCAGCATGACAGAGCCAAGGCAGCAGGCCTGCTCGGCGCTGTGCGCGCCACTGTACAGCGGCCAAACGAGTGCAGGGGCGCGAAGATGTATCCTGTCGAGGGGAAGCTCAAGCCCCAGGAGATGGCGACGCCGCCCGTCAACATCCGCTGGGCGGGCAAGGACGCGGACATTGACAAGGTGCACTGCAGCTACTCCACACAAGCCATGCACAGCTCATATAGAGCGATGAAACTGCTGCGTCTACAACTGCCACGGGAGGCACTGCTGGGAAACAGGCTGTGCTGCTGTGGCTGCAGTATGTGTTTGCCCTGACACGCGGCGCGGATGGCCTGGTGGGTGGCAAGCTCTACCGCTCCGACTACTATGGCAAGGCGGGCACTTGGGATGACAGGACCAACGAGATGTCAGGCAAGCTGTACTTACGTGTGGGAGGTTTATTTGATGGTTGAGGCGCAGATGCAGTTGAGTTTCAGCAGACAGTTGAGGCCTACAGCAGCTCATGTCCCTGTATGTTGGCACAGATGCCCTGGACGACAAGGACAAGAAAGATGCACTTGTGGGCGTGGTGGATCTACACTTCCTGCCGGACCATCCAGGGCACATCTTGTTCCAGGGCCCTGGCCACATGCACTGGATCAGCGAGGACTATGGGAAGACATACACCGCGGTGCCCACGCCCGGCGGCACGCTCGGCTATGGCAGGTGAAGCTCGCCAGCGCTATTCCCGTGGAGCAAGGCCTGACGCACCCACACGTTCCTGTGCTAAGCATCGCGGTGGGCCCATCAGAGCATCTTCAAGCCTGTGGTACATGCAGTGCACGAAAGCTCAGAACATGTCTGATCATGGTTGCTGCAGCGAGATCAAGATCCATCCCACACACCCAGATTGGGTGCTGGCTCGCGTGCGCCGTAACGAGTGCCTCAAGGCGAGTGCTCTGCGGCTGATGACAGTTGAGCATGTTGCAAGTCGTGACCCTCCTGGCATTTGCATTGCTTGAGGCAAGGTAGGCACACACAGCTTCTTGAGACGATTGGGCATCACATGGTTGCTGCCTTGCAGGACGACTCGGCCATCAGCAAGTGGTGTGCCTTCGACCTGTTCCTTTCTCAGGACTTTGCACGGTCCTGGATGAACTTGACGGCAGAATCGAATGGCGTCATCGCCTCTTTCTGGGATTTTGAGTGGGGCGCCAGCCTGAAGCGCCGTGAGGTGCGCACTATGTTGCCCTGCAGCTGCTGTCGGTATTGGCCTTCTGTTGCTGACTGGCAAACAGGACCCATCAGAGCAGTGTCGATCTGAGACGTGCAATTGGCATCCTGTACAACTGTACAGGGTGCTGCCGTGTAATGAGTAATGTGCTACATTGGGTTCCAACCAACAGGTGGACCCTTTCCCGGACCAGACAATTCTGGCCACTGTGTACGAGAGCACGGTCAAAATGAAGGGGCCATACCCTGGCTGGGACAAGGACATGCACTTCGTCGTGTCCTCGGACTTCTTCAAGAGCAAGCCCCGCAACATCGTGCCATGTGGCAACCAGTTCGAGGTCCGGCACCCTCGACTGCAAATTGGCATGCTGATGCCTGCGTTCTATCGATGCAGTGTCTTTTGTCCAACATCACTGGGGCTTCTCATTTGCTGCAACTTTGAGGCGCCTCTCCCTTGGTCCGTCACTGCCTGGAGTCTTTTTTGTGCAATTTTGAGGCGCTTGCCCCACCTCTGTGCAGATCATCAAGGATCAGATCTTCCTGGCAGCGCCGTCAGACTGCCCGCTGTACCCGGACGGCAAGAAGCGCAGCGGCGGCAGCGGCGGCGGCCGCGCGCGCACGGTCTCGCTCCTGGTCTCTGCTGACGAGGGCCTGTCATTCGAGGAGGCGTGCATCCCCATCAAGTGGCTCGACAAGGTAGAGGCCGCCGCAACAGTACTGTGAGTCGACAATGTCTTTGCCTCTGCACAGCAGCGCAGTAGCGGAGCAATGTGCTCTACATGGCGCTACTGTTAATGTACTCAGCATCTGCTGCTGTGCTCTTGTGAGCAGATACGTTCACATCACCTTCGTACACCTGCACGGTGGCAGAGGAGCCATGTTTACCATGTATTTAGGTCTGCCCAGACCCTGCTGCTGTGCTGTTGCGAGTACAGATATCGATCACAGTGGCACAGCAAAACGGTGGGGCTGCATGTTCTCTGAACAGAACAGCACAGTGGCCAGGGAAGCCGCCCACTGTGGCAGGCTGTGACTAAGGGGTTGCTAAGAACACTGCTGCTACTGCAGTGCTGTGCTGTCCCTTCACAGTGTCTGATTTCACTGATGTTCATGCTCTGCGGACGAAATGTATTCGGGTCTACCTGCAGGGCTACAACCTTGTGGAGACGCATGGTGGAGACGGGGCCTTTGTCATTGTGCGCTCTCTGATGCTTTGTGGCTACAGCTCTCTGTGTGTGTTCTAGCTTGTGCCCTGCAGACTGCAATGTATGTGACCAGAGTACTCAATTGCTTCACCTTGCATGGGCGCTTCCATTCTGCAGGTGGATCATGATGAGACAGACGAGATGCAGGCTCAGGCGCCCATCTCTGTGATCTATTCCCCGGGGCCGAACAGCACCATCTACTCACTGGGCATGCGCCGCAACTTCCGCCGCGGCTACATCACCGACTTTGCCCGGGTTGAGGGCTTGCCAGGTCGGACAGTTTGCTCATGGTAACTGCAGTCTGCACATGCCTGGCGCTGCTGCATGCTGTGCACGCTCAGCTGTGACCAGTGGAGCGTCATGCGACCTCTCACCCCTCGACTGCTGTGTCTAGGCATGTACCTGGCCAATCAGCTCGATGGCAAGATCTTCAAGGACCCGAGCCTGCTGCCCACGCGGGCGGCTTATGACCAGTTCATTCAGACGAAGGTGCGCACTCTGATTTCACAAATGCCCACCCCTTGACCAGTTCATTCAGATCAAGGAGCGCTGATTCACAAATGCCCACCCCTTGCAAGCCTGCATGTCGTTGGTTGGAAACATGTTTCCCCTCAGTTCAATTCTTACAATGTGAGGCACATGCCAATCACAAGTCAGCGGCAGCGCACATGCTCATCCTCCAGCGGGCTGCTCTGCAGATCTCTTTCAATGGCGGCGAGAATTGGGTGGAGCTGACGGCGCCGGAGCACCCCACCTTCCCAGAGTGCTCCACGTGCCGGCCATCCGACACCTGCAAGCTGCACCTGCATGGCCCTTCCTCATGGCACTATGGCGCGGGTACATGAGGCCTGCACTGCCTCCCATGATTGCATTGACCTCTAGCTTCTTGAAAAATGTGCAGCAAGTCTGCAGCTGCAGTCATTCAGTCTCAAAGAGGAGGACCATCAATGAATCGGAGCGCATTTCTTCTGACACTGCACAGATGCGCGGCCCAGCTTCTACTCCCACAAATCTGCGCCGGGCGTGGTCATGGCGGTTGGCAACACAGGTGCGCCTGCATACCATGTGCTGCCCGTACTGCCGAGGCTTAATGCGTCATCAGCTGCAAGTGTGCTGCCACTCAGGCTGGGGGTCCAACATCTGCACAAGCCACTGTCTGCAGGAGAGTATCTGGACGAGGCAGCGGATACCACCTGCACCTGGATCTCACCTGACGGCGGCCTCACCTGGAATGACGTTCTGCCATCAGCTGCAATCTACGAGGTGCAGCCCTCGCTCCGGCGTTGGTGCAGGATGCTGGGGATCACTAGTGATTGCCCTGCAGAGAAGCTGCAGGGTTTGACGCTCCAGACACGATCCATGCAGCAGTCACCATGCATATGGTGAAAACCCTGTAAAACCGTATGCTGCTTTCCGAATTCCCACTAGGTGGGCGACCATGGTGGTATCATCATCATGGCGGTGCACGGATCAACAGCGCCCACAGAGGAGGTGTACTTCAGCCTGGACACCGGCGGCTGCTGGTACACTGTGCAGCTCGTAGAGGCCATCAGCATCCAGAACATCAGGTGCGCTGCTGCCAGCTGCGCACACCTGCACAATCCCTCCAAGTGCAACTCTGCTGCGATCTGCTGTGTTGCACCTAACGCTCAGCCTCAGAAAGCCAAGATTGTCAGGCTGTGAACATGTGTTGACGACATTGCTGTCCACTCCAGGGTGGAGCCGGCAGGCGACAGCGACACCTTCATCGTGCACGGGCAGGCGTGTATCGCGACCGATGCGCACCCCACCTGCACGCACGACCCGCGCTCCAAGGTGCCGCCCGCAGGGCGCACCTACACGGTCGATGTCACCGACCTGATGGGCCCCGACCTTGCGGTACGCGGCTGACTTGTACTTGCCGCGCTCCTCTGCTTCTTTCTCATTGACACATGCCTGCCTAAGCAGCCTCAGATAGCAGACGAGGGTCTACATCCAACATACGATTATGGGGCACGAGCGCCATGAACACCATGATGACGAGATGTGCTGTGACACTGCTCCTGTTTCTGTTCCCAGGAGTGCAAGAACACGGACTATGAAACATGGTCCCCGCCGCGGCCGGACACCTGCCTGCTCGGGCAGAACTACACCATGCGGCGGCGCAAGCGGGAGGCGCAGTGCTTCAACAGCTACGACTTTGATGATGTGAGTGTTCGAGACCCACATCGTAACATGCTGTCCACCGCATGTAACCTCGTCCATGTTGGGCACCAGACCCTACTACATCGCAAAAAATCTAACTATGCCTGCTACCACCACGCCTGACGTCATTCCTTGCATGTGCACAGAACACAAAGAGCGAGGCGTGCCCATGCTCGCTTGTGGACACAGAGTGCGAGTTTGGCTACGAGTATGACAGTCATCGCACTCACGAGTGCCAGAAGCTGCCGGACATGGAGCTCAACCAGTGCCGGGTGTGCTCAAGTCGTTACACTGCATTGCAGAAATTGTGTAGTGCGCTTATACCTGTGCATAATTGCAGGCGCTCGCTGAGTTATTGAGCATCTGTTCATTGATGAGCATCTGTTTCTGGTCGCTGCAGTTGGTACAGGAGAAGAAGTATTTCGAGAGCTCGACGCACCGGCGGCTCATTCATGAGGACCAATGCGTTGGCATTGGGCGTGTCATCCCGGACACCAATGGCGCTGGCATCCCCAATGGTGGGTCTGAAGTCACTCAGCTGTAGGTGTGCGAGTGCAGCCGCTTGTCCTTGTAAGCGATGGCTGCAATGGCGATTGGTGTGGACACCGATGCCGGCATTCTGCGTCCTGCAGGGGGTCTACCAAAGGGCGGCGGGAGTCACTCTGGGGTGGCGCACTTCTTCCTGTTCCTGCTGCTGGCTGGGATTGCGACCATTGGCATCGGTGTCTGGTGGTCTCAGGTAGCCTGCTGCTGGCATCCCAGTGTCTCTGCAGGGTCTCAAGTAATCAATCCACTCGGATGCCGCAACCCTTCCTGTCACCACTGCAATCCGTATTGTTGTGGCACATGCAGTATGCGGGAGAGGAGACGAAGGCTCAGATCGAGGAGATTGTGTCGCCAGCGTTTGAGGCGGTGGTGGGGGTCATTGGCGCCATCATCTTGTGGTGTCGAGACAAGTTCTCAGGTATGCTGTGCTGCGCTGCATGCCATCTACGGCTTGGTTGTGCAAGCAGCACCTCCTACTGAAGGCGCTGAGAGGCACTGCACATGCCACAGTGCTCATCTATGGCTTCCTGTCCCAATGCAGGTCGCAGCGCTGCTTCCGAGGCGTCAGAAGCTTACTTCCAACCGCTTGCAGGTGAGCTGTGCCTCCGCTTGAGGCGCCTTTCCTTCGGTGTTGTCTCTGCGGCTTTCACTTGACGGTGCACAATTTGTCACCCTCGCGCCGCAACCTCTGCTGCAGGAGGGGAGGGTCCTCTGGACGAGTTCACGACTCCTGAGGATGCGCGGAGTGCACCTGTTTTTGGGTCATACCGATAAAGCCCGCTGTGTTCTGCTTTGTGCATGCTGCCTTCTGTTTTGGGGTACCTTAGATTTTGTAGGAGCAGCAACAAATTGTACCATCCAGAGCCCAAAGCACAGAACATTTGTTAGAGACAGCGAGCAAGCAGGCATGACTGATGGCCACGTGATGACGTCCACAATATCACAGGCGCCTGAAACAATCACAATGCAACTTCCTCTCGTACGTTGTGAAACACATCTATGTTTGGATCGAGAGGATTGAGCCTGTTGGCACAGTGGACACGCTCGTCAAGCACTGCAATCACCGCTGGCTTCCTCCGATTCGACATCCAGGTAGGTGTCATCCGCAGAGTGTTCTTGTGAACTGCACCGTTAGAAACGTTGTGTAGATCGTCCATATCGAGCGTGATGATTTGCATCACAGCACTATCTTTCTCGCGATAGATCATCTGCCTGCGGCGCTGCGATGGCGGTCACCAATGGCCATACGAAGGTTGTGGACCTCCGCTCCGACACGGTAACAAAGCCCAGCGCTGCCATGCTGGCTGCGATAGCTGAGCTGACTCCAGACGACATTGGTGACGACGTTTATGGTGAGGCCCGCTGCAGTCTGCAGAACCGCAGCGCCAAGTATGACCTGGAGGGCTTGCGCCCCACCATGCCGCCAGACATGTGAGCTATATGCAACTTCACATTGGACAGGAGAGGACCCTACCGTCAACGAGCTGCAGCGATGTGCTGCAGAACTGACCGGCAAGGATGCGGTGCGCACATTGTTGAGCTTCAGGATGTTTCGCATCAGGATGTATCGCATTAGGACGTTTCGCATCATCAAGCTTCGCACGATGATCCTGTGGGTGGTCATCGCAGTTCATGAGGTCATGAGGTTGAGCTTCAGGATGTGTTCTCTCCGCAGGCGCTGTTCGTGGCCACCGGTACGCAGGGGAATTTGGCTTCGATTTTGGCTCTGTGTGGGCGCGGCGACGAACTTCTGCTGGGCAGCGAATCGCACATCCTCCACTATGAGGTGCCAACCCAAGCCCTCTCTTTGGTAACTGCCTGTCAGTCCTCATAGCTTCAGGTCATTACTGGAAGGGCACCTGCCGCTCAGGGCAGGCTGTGCAACCGCAGGCGGGCGGCATCAGCGCGCTGGGCGGGGTTGTGATGCATGTTATCCCCTCCGAACCCAATGGCGAGCTGCCCCTGGCGGCGCTGGACGAGGCCCTCAGGTGAACTGCTGTTTGGGGTCCAGCAATCAACGAATGTCGTCGTGCAACATTCGCAGACTCTGCAAAGTCCTGATTTCACTTCACTCACAGACTGGGGCTGATCTGAGCAGGACATGACTGCTGATGCTGATGGGCGCCTGGCAAAACCCTGCAGAAACCGGCCGGACGACCAGCACTCGGCGCGGCCGCGGGTGGTGACCATCGAGCAGACGCACAATAGGGCCGGCGGCCGGGTGCTGTCGATGGCGTACATGACCTCGCTGAAGGCATGGGCGGCGGCAAATTCCATGTTGCTGCACATGGATGGTGCACGAGTCTTCAATGCGGCAGAGGCTCTGGGTGCGGGCTTTAACAACGATAACTTTCATCGATTGAGAGTCTTGTGCAGGCATGCCCACATGCCAGAGCCTGACAAGTGTTTCAGCCACGCTATGCAGGTGTAACCGTGAAGGAGGTTGCGGCGCAGACTGATACCATGACGTTCTGCCTCTCGAAGGTGCAGTGGGGCATTGCATGTTCACCCCATCCACAACATGCAGGGGCTGTTGCAGAAACAATTGCGTGTCAGATATGAACGGCAACACGAGTGTCTCAGTGATGAACAGGGGTTGGGAGCGCCAGTGGGGTCAGTAGTGGTGGGACCATCCGACTGCATACACAAGGTGCATCGCGCCAGAAAGATGTTGGGTGGAGCCATGCGCCAGGTGACTTGCGTGACCAGTTCTTGTCTCCTGACTGCCTGCTGTCGCTGGGAATGGCAGCTGTGCGACATGCACCTATGCACCTGTGGTAATGCTATGTGGCGAACCGACAGGTAGCGGTTTTAGCGGCTCCTGGCCTGGTCGCTCTGCGAGACACGCCGCCGCTGCTGGCACAAGACCACGCCAATGCGAAGCTCATCGCGCAGGGCGAGTGCTGCATGAACAGTCCTGTTTACGCCGAAGTTATTGCAAGCGTATCTCGTGAGCATGCCTCTGTCACCGTCGCACATCTTGTCGCAACCTTGTTGTGAGCGAATGTCGGCTTCTGGTGCAGAGCTGGCGAAGTTGCCACTTGTGGACATCGAGCTGGACGCCATTGAATCAAACATAATTCTCTGGCACTTGAGGCCGGAGGCGCCGCCTGTGATCACAGTGCTGGCGCGCCTGAAGGAAGCGGGCTTCATTGTGGGCGGCATGAAGGGTGCGTCGTCGGATGCCCTCGCCACAGCATGAGTTTGCTGTCTGCTTGAATAATCGTTGATGGCTCGCTGCATGCATTAGGCTGATGCATCAGGCATGCATCAGGCCATGCATCAGGCCTGCATCTACAGCAGGCTGCTTTGGAGTTGCTCTCGTCACCGTTTGCAGGTGGCATTCGAGCTGTGACGCATGTTGACGTGACGAAGGAGGACTGCCTGGCATTCACACACGCAATGCGTGCCGCACTGGAGGCATGACATACGCCGCCGCATTGCTACATGTACACTGTGTATCAACAGCTGACACACACACAACATGCGACAGCGACCCTGAGCTATACTCCGTTGCCTTTCTGACAGCGAGATGGTGGTCTACATCTGTAGTACGCCAGTATGTATGTTGTCATGATGACGTGTCCGCAAATCTCCCCTGCAGTACCTACCAACGTGCTGGCCATTCGCGGTGCTGCACAGAGCTTCCAAGCTGAGTTCACAGCAACACCGCAGTCAAGGCTAGTCATGACGGCTCTACTGCTGTCCAACACGGCGTTCTTGCCACAAAAGCCCACGACATGAAGCAAGGCCGTCCACAGAATCTGTTCTTGCGATTGCGACAACGGGAAACAACAGCTGCAAAGCCTGGAGCCGAGGTGAATGCTGCACCTGAAGCTGCGCGTGTGTGACGCCCGCTGCGCTGGAAGGGACGTGTATCATGCTGCTGTGCAGGTCAACCGCATCCGGCGCTTTTGTGAGGTCGTGACTCCATCGTCCGTGGTGAGCCCGTCGAGCTGTCCAAACTGATAACGTTGGTTATCCTCACGCTGGATCAAGCTGCAAAGCTGACACTTGCACCAAGCTACAGTGCATTTTCTGTCTGATGCACACGCTCCGCTGTCCCGCAGATCCGCAACGTCCAGCTCGCAGACTGCCACGTGTGCCGCTTCACCCCCAGCGGCAGGTACCTGGTGTGCTTCGGCGCGCTGCAGCACGAGGTACTGCTGTATAGCTACACCGGCCTGCAGTACAGCACCCGCGGCGACAGCGGCGCACACCCGCCGCAGGTGCCGCACCACGGCCCCCTGAGCATCATGCAGTAGAACATCATCTAATGTTGCTGTATGCGCATTCTGTATCGTGTCGCACGTCAGTCGCACCTGGGAGCGGGCAAACTGATATATGGGAAGCAGGTTGAAGTCCTGCAACATGCTGTGCCTGCAGCTGCCGGAGAATGCGGCGGCCCTCAGCAGCCACTTCGGGCTGTGCTGGCGGCGCAGCCTGGTGTCAGCGCCGCACGTGCTATGCAAAGACTTCTGCCTGGTGGGTGCTTCCACAGGCGGGACTTGGCAGCAGTGGAATAGGGGTTGTGGTGGCCTTCTATGGCTGGCCCTCTGTTGCATGAGGTAGTGTGGCCAGCAGTAGTGCCGTCTGCCGCCAAGTTTGCATGTCGATGCGTGCACCTGTCGATGCCTGGAACAAGCTGTTGAGTCGCGGCGCCGCCGGTTTTCTGGGCTGCAGGCACTGCACAGGGAGGCGTTCTTGGCGGTGGCGGCGCAGACACCGCCGACCAGCGGCCGCGGCAGCCCCCCAGGCGGCGGCCCCGCAGCGCTGCCGCTGGTCGCGACAACCACAATCTTCCTGGTCAGTGGTCGGCGCATCTGACGGAATGCAGCAGATCATTTTTTGCCCAGCAATGCACACGCTCTGCTGGGGTAGGCAGTTGTGGAGGCGGCATGCAGGCCGCGAGAAAGGGCATGCGACTCTTGCATTCTTCCTGTCATTGTCGCAGTTACATGTGGCATTTATGATGATTGCGCAGGTGCGGGCCAGCGATGGCGAGGTGACGGACACGCTGGAGCTGGTGGACGACTTCGTGCACCTGAGCCACAATGCCGGCGTCGCTGCCTGTGGGGATCATGTAGCGGTGCTGGGCCTGCGCTCGCAGACAATCCAACTGCACCAGGTGTAGTGTGAAGCAACAACACATTGGTAGAGATCGTGCTTGCAACCTGATGTCTGGTTATGCGCAGTGAGGAAACGGGAGCGAAACACTCACTGCGTGACAGAAGGGAGTTGCCACGCATGTAATAAGTGATGGATGCGTTCCCGCCCGGACAGTGCAGGGGCGACCAGGGTGCATGTTGACGGGGCTGCAGACGCGTCTCGCCGCTTATGCCAGCCGGCGCCAGACGATGCACAAGCATCTTCTGACTGGGTGCAGGTGTTGGCGGATGGGCGTTTTGCGCCGCTGGCACAGCTGGGACAGCACCTGGCGCCGGATGATGCACTGGTGATCGCACAGGCCGCTGCCGCCGAGCACCGCTGGCGGGAATCTGCTCCTAAGGTGAGCATAGATTTCGGCGCTGACATGGCTCTCAGCGAGGTGATCAAACAAACTCCGAAAGCCTCGTGCTGGATCGGCACGGCTGCCGAGAGCCGCCGGCGACATGCTGTGCCCGAGCTGCCACAAGTCAACACGACTCAGGCGGTTTAGGTTGTCCAGCAGCTGGTGTCGAGCTGCTTAACATCATACACTCCCGGATAAAGTGCAGCACACTGCTTAAGGAGAACTACATTCTGTGTGCGGCACCTGCCACATCAGCTGCAACAATGCTAGAAAGCAAGCTTACATCAACTCTTTACCAATTGTTTCGCACTACACGGTATTTCACAATGCGACTGCAGGCAGCACGGCAGGCGGACCAGCGGCGGAGGGAGCTCGAAGTGGCAGCAGGGTCCTCAGCCACACCAGCAGGCGCCTCACCGCTGAATGTGCGTCGCGCCGGCTCACATGCCTTAAGTGGCAGTCTCAGCACAGGTGAGCTCTAGCAGGTGTCAGTACAGGCAGCACCCCTGCATTTCTGACCCGTGGCAACTGCCTCGTGCATGTGCACTCCGCACGATGGGATGAAATTGCCTTGATTGCGAAAGCAAGGTGGGCACTATAGGCGGGGTCGTTTCCGCGTCAATCCGCACGAATCCTTTGCGAACTCATGCAGGGCCTGGTGCCGCGGCTGCCAGGGGCGCGCAGCTGCAGGGCATCGCCATGGAGCGGCCCAACAGCACAGTGCTGGGACAGCTGCTGCATGCGCCCAACTCCCTGGCGACGCCGCTGGGTTAGCTGCTGC
The DNA here is from genome assembly GCA_036584455.1 of Tetratostichococcus sp. P1. Classification (NCBI taxonomy): domain Eukaryota; kingdom Viridiplantae; phylum Chlorophyta; class Trebouxiophyceae; order Prasiolales; family Stichococcaceae; genus Tetratostichococcus; species Tetratostichococcus sp. P1. The sequence continues at coordinate 4,518,458 of BTPI01000001.1, forward strand.
TACACGACCGCTCGTCCTTTGCCATGTCTCCTGATGCGGCCTTTTCAATGTCCAGCTAAGATGGCAACATTGCACACAATTACAATCTGCGAATGCGCCCTGTTGCAAGCTGTCACCTGGAACCTTATCTGCAAACCTTGGCAATGCAGATTCGGAGACGGACGCCGGCGTGGGCGGCGGCGGCGGTGGCGGCCGAAGCGGCGGCGGCAAGGGCGGCGGTCTGATCACAGGCCTGCGCCAGCGCATACTGGCGTACCTGTGCCTCGCGCTGCGGGACCCGGAGCTGTACCGGCTCCTGGATGTGCCCTGCGACGGCGCCGGCGTCGGCAGCGCCGTGCCCGCCATGCAGCGCACGCACTCCGCCGCGCTCGCGGATGCCAGCCCAGTGCATCGCGCGCAGTCCGGGATGGTCGCCCACGCAGTGGCCAACCTCGTGGCTGGCGGTGCCATGGGCGGCGGCGGCGTCGCCGGCGGCGGTAGTGGCGGTGGCGGCGGCAGCGATGCCGGCGGCCCACCTGCTTCTCCTGCAGCCGCCCGGCCCGGCAGGCAGCAGCCGCTCGATGTAGCAGCGGGCCAGCAGCAGCGGCTGCCGCAGCGGCCGCGCGACCGCTTCATCCTGAACTTCGACTCCCTCGCGAGCCTTGTTGTCTGGAAGGTGCACACAGCACGGCCGCCATGCCTCGTCGAGACTGGACCAACCCTTCTATAGTTGGTTGAGAGGGTATTTGCCCACCGATGCATGTCTCCTGCCGACTTGGAGCCATGTGTGCACAGCGCTGGCTGCATTTGTGTAATCAAGGATGCTGTCCCCGTGCCAGTCTGTGCGGTGATGGGTCATGCAGGCGCAGTTCCTGGATGAGCGGCACCTGCTGCTGGCGCTGGGGCCGCCGGATGCCTCCGCCCTGCGCCACGCCGAGTTGCAGCAGCAGGCCGCCTTCCTTGCTGTCTACTCCCTGCAGGTAGCAGCTCAGACATGCTCAGACGTTTGTGAAGCTGGGTTGTTGAGACGCCTCGAGCACCGTAAAGGCAAGATGCTGGTCTGGAGGGAATTTGGATCATGTAGCGCAGCAGAGCCTGAATGCCCCCAGCAAGGCATCCATCCCTATGTCTCAGACATTGTGCAATACTTATACAGGAGAACATCGTGGTGTCTGTGCTGCCCAATAGCAGCGCACAGCTGCTGGGCATGTACCTGCGCCACGCCGCACTGTTAAATGGGCCCGCAGTCACCTGCACCTGGGAGCGGTGCGCGATGCAGCGATAGTTGATCGTGTAACCTGCCTTGACACGACAGTGCCGCTGCAAATGCAGCAAGCAACTTTGCACATCCGACATGGTAGCGCTCGAAGCTGGCGAGACGCTGACCTGTGTATTGGTTGGACATATCATTTTTGGCCGAGCGCGGGATCTTTGTGTGATCCCGAACAGGTTTGTGACGCCGGGCGGCAACCCATCACATGCGCGGGCGGCCGTGGACCGTCAGATGGCGCACCAATTCTGGACGCTGCAGCAGGTCAGCCTCCGAGCTGAATGTCCTGTTCTTCTGCCAAAAGCAGCCAGCAGTCACTCAGCCGACTCGTGCGTGCTGCTTGTGGTTACTTTCTCGAATGCAGCAGCTTTAGATCGCAATGATGTCACAGGATTGTATCTGATGTACAGGTGACAAGGCGGGTGCTGGCGGCTATCCCGCCGAGCAGCCAGGTGCTGTGCGCGTCGCCCTTCCTGGACGCCTGCCTGTTCCAGTACGACGACAAGCTCGTGTCGCCTGTTACGCGGCCGCGTGCTTTGTCCGAGGTATGCATTTGCCGGTGTGCCAAAGTAATCTGCTTCTGCACTATCTGAATCATCCAGCACGATGCACCAGCACCATAATGCTTGACCACAGCTCAAAAATCTGGATATGTGCCTGCTGCCCTGAACATCAAGTTTCAGGTTAAGAACCGGGAGGATTCAGAGGATCCAGGGTGCTCTGCCCTTTGCAGGCGCCGCTGAAGTTCACGGTGCGGGGGCGGCGGGAGACGGTGCGGCTCAAGATCAGCGGCGCGCAGTTCGAGGCGCCGCCGCCGTCGGGGCGGCCCACCAAGCAGCTGGTGACGTGGCACTTCCACCCGGTGCTGCCCTTCGTGCTTGGCGTCCTGCAGACGGCCAACTCGCCGCCGCAGGCGCTGATCTACCATCGGCTGTGATGGCGGAGGAGCCCCGACCTTTTGGTCATTGTTCGAGGTTGGGCTGTGGGTCAAAAATTGTGCTCAAGTTGTGGTTTTGAACGAGTGGTTTTTGTCTGGAAGCACCTGATCAGGGAGTATCAAGGCACCCACGGTACACATGAGTGGTTGAGATTTGGCAGAAGCTGACCACTGGTCATATATATGTCATCTATCGACTTTTGATTACTACGATCATGATCAGTTTGCGGGGTGCATGCGGTGGTGCAGTTGTTTGAAAGTGTGTCACAGTACGGTATGACCGGCGGCAGTAGTGCTTCAAAACGCAATGGCGAGGCAATGCCTCTTGAGGCTCCCGTCAAATGGAGGGGGAGGGTTGGCTGCTCTTGCACTCTCAAGACAATTTCAGGTCTGCACTCAAGGGGGTTGTGACGTGTGAGAGGTGGAGGGTCAAGAAACGCCCCTCTCAGTATTGGACAGGCGTTTGGAAAGTCACGAACATCTTGACATGACATGACGTGGCAATCCCTTGCCATGACAAGTTGACAACAATCTGCGCTCGACCGCACTTCCCAATGGCCAACACTCTCCAAATCATTGTTCAATCGGATACTGCCCCTACTGAAACCATACCAGCCTCTGAAACAGAGCTTGTTCTGCACGCAACAGCAGTGCTTCTGTTCTGCAGTGATGTGCGGTCACCTGCTGCAATTTAGTCGTTGCTTCAATCACGGTGCAGTGGCAGTCCTGTTCGCTATTCACGGTATCGATCGAGAACTCGTGTGCCGCCGCTGTGGCGCAATCATTCAAGAAGTTACAGGCCCTCCTGCGGGCCCTCTAGCTGGAGCCCAGCCCTGGCAGCCAACTGCGCGATGCAAACACGGCATGAAACATACCTCAGCAGCATATTTGCATGGCAGACGCCGGATCAAGGCGATGATGCGCTATCAGAACCGGCATAGCAATGGATAGCGCACAACGAATCCACATCCACTCACCGCGCGGATGAGTCCGATGCAGATGTTCCGTTTGTGAGGCGTCTCCAGCGCCAGCATAAACACGTGCTTCGAGTTTAAAGCCAGGAACATGCCCTGTGCAGAAGCTTGCAACGAGGAGTCAATTGCAGGGCTTCCATTAATGTGACTCCAAGTCAATTTCAGTGCGTCAGCATATCAGCATATCAAATATTTCTACCTGCGCTGCACCATCCCCACCGCCCCTTGCTCCACACACCTGCCACATGAGACAAACCATCCAGGTGAGGTCTGGTGTGATTCATGTCAAGCGACTCTGCTGCAGTCCAACATGCGAGTAAACGGCATGATGGCAACATCAGACTTCCAATGAAATTAGTTCGATCAGATTCTGGCTGAGAAGTTAGAGCTCGAGGCAAGCAGCTCCCAGCACTTACGAGCTGGACTGCACACAAGATCAGAGGTCCCCGAGAGCTGCAGGCGCATACCTGCATGTCAGCGTGGTAGGCGGCTGTCGCAATTTCAGAACCGCCAAGCGAGACAGACAGGCCATCGACATCGGCTCGTAGGCTGGCGACGGTGCGCTTGCGCTGCACCACGCCGTTGTGCTGCACTGGCACCTGCGCAGGAAGACACATGGCCACCTTCTCAGCTCGTTCCTGTAGAACATTTTCCCTTTTACTCTCAAATCAACATGCCATGCGTACATTGAGATCTAATCCCAACACAAAGTGCTGCAGCAGACTCCTTGCACCCTGGACCAGCTGGTGTATGTTGAGACGCACCACAAAGAAGGTGTGGCCGCCGGCAGCCTCCAGCTGCGCGGTCTCCTCGGCGAGGCTGGCGTCGGCGGTGACGGGCGCCGCCATCCGCAGCACGTTGCTGCCGCCGGCGTCTGAGGAGGCGTCCCGCGGCACGCCCACACGGCAGCAGATGGTGCAGCCCACGTCCGCAACCTCAGGCGAGTACTGCAGCAGAGATTTGTTCGACAATTATCAGGCGCCAACGCTCGCAGCCGACTGCCACACAGTCATCAGCCACCCGCCCTGCCGACAGGTCGCAATCCGTGCGCTGCAGGACCGTTCGGGAATTGCAGTGCCTGCGAGATGTGGGCTTCCAGGAATTTTCGTTGCCTGGTTGCGTACGGCGCCGCTGATGACGGACACCTGCCCCTCGGCGGGCCCCTCGCGCAGCCACTGCAGTGGCAGGTTGTCCCGCGCCGTCCGGTCGGGACCCACCACCGACAGCGTCTGTCCGACCCACGGCCTGCAGCAGGTCAACCAGCATCCTTGCCATGACTCAAACAATGGACCGTCGAGCATCCGTCATGCGACACATCTTGGTGACATGAGTACTGGCTAGTGTAGATAGTCCGATGGTGACGGTCGTGCTGTTTGAAGACCCCGTAAAAGCACTCCTCACACGGCGTGTCGTTGTGGGTCAAGCGCCTCCCACCTGCCGGCAATAGAGAGGCTTCGGATCACCGCCGGCGACACCGCCTCTTCGCCCAGCGTCGTCAGCGTGGGGAAGCGCTTTGTCGGAGAGCCGCGCGCCGACATCGGCGAACCGTACTCAGCGCTGCCGAAGTTGCTGCTGTCCCGCATGGGTGAGTAGTTCTCCTGTTGAGTACACTATGCACACTGTTTCCACTATTCAACTTGCTTTGGCCCTGCAGCAGGCCGAAGCATGATAGTCACGATGCAACTTGGATGCTTGCGTACTTTGACAGTGAGGAAGCAAAGCGGCACCTTCTGATCTGCTGGCGACCTGCGGCAGGTCTCCAGCTCGCGATGGAGCTGCTGCACTGTCGAGTCATGCTCCGCCACCTGCGCTTCCGACGGGCACCGTTCTGCTTCCTGTTTCATTCGCTTGCCACAAGCATGATGCCCGCTCACAAACCATCATTATGCCCTTCCAGACGCTAGCATCACATTCTTACCTGGTTGCGCAGCGTTGCGCACTCGTCCTCCAGCTGCGAGGCAGACACAGTTCGAGAGTAGCCAGCTGTCTTATGGCATGCCAGGCAGGCCTGCTGAAGGGCATCACAGCACGAGAAGCCAGCACCACAAAGGGCTGCGGGGGGTACTGGGGGCACCTGCTCGATGCGGGCCTGCAGGTGGTGCTCCTGCTCCGCAGCCGCACTCTGTGTGGCGGCCTCGCTGGCCGCAGCGTTCTCAGTCAGCTCCTTCGCAGCCTGCAGACCAGGACGTGAAGCGTGAGATGGTGAAGCGTGAAAACCATGAAGCACCTCATCAATCTCCAGTGCCATGGTGATGCTGCATGTGTGGCATGGTGCCATGCAAACTCAACAGGCCTCAGCCATGCACTGAACACCGGACCTGCTTGGCGCTCTGCTCGTACGACTTCCACTGCGCCTGCAGGTCAAGCAGGCCCGCCTTGATTTGGGCGGCGTCCTCGCTGTTGCGCCCTGCAACCCGGCCCTGGAGTTCCTGCATTGCCGAGGCGTAAGGCGAGCTCATGAGCAACTTGTACTGTAAATGAAGCCTGCCAGCCTGGACCACGATGTCCCTAAGACAACACCAGTTCTGAGCCTGTCAGATGCCGATTTGGCTGTGCATTGGCCTGGCAGAGCGCCACCGCACGGGGCTGGGCTGCGGCGATGCTTGGCCAGCCAGTGTATCTTGGAGATTGCCTTCCATACATCAAATCAAGCGGCCATGCGCCCACCTCTGCAAGCTTCACGAGCTCCTTCATAAGCGCCTTGCCCTTTGGCATGTTCTGCAGCAGCGTCTGCTGGAGCTGTTCGCCCGACTCCTTCAGATTGTGCATCCTGTAGTCCTGCACACGCAGCGCCCAGCAGATGCACAACACTACACCAGGAAGCACTTCATCATTGCGCGATCAGGCTGTGGTGTGGATATTGTGAAGAGAATTGGACCAAATGCAGCATGCTGACATACCTCTAGAACATCCGCATCGCCTGCTTCGAAACGGGCGGCGACCTCCTTGAGACTGAGTTTCTTGGGTGGCACCGGCGACGTGTCCGTGTCGTCGGCCGCCATGGCCACGGCCCTGCTGCTTAAGAAGTTGAGCGTTGTGTCAACGAAGGATTCGGCACGTTGCCACAATGACACCCCGTTTCCGGCGCAGCAGCAGGCACACAGAATACCTTACTGATTCGATTGCGCGGCTGATGTGTAATTGCGAACACGGACGGGAAACACTTCGCATGTGACACATTTCTCATCCACAAAACCCCGAAAGCTGGTTACGTAATAGCTGCTTCCGCAAGTTCCGTTGTCCTTCCTCTGCATCCTTCACCAAGGCGGCGAGTCGAGCCTAGCAACGTTCTTTTGGACCTGGGAGCCGACTCGGCTGTGTGCAGTCGGCCAGCCGCCATGCCGAAGGTGACTGCATGCACGCGCAGCGTGCGCCCCTGCTTGAGCACGTTTTGCACCTTTGCCACTTAGCAGATTGGCCACTGATGGTGTCGCTGCTGACCTTGCAGCCGGTGGTCATCGACTGCCGCGGGCACATGCTCGGCCGCCTGGCCTCGATCCTGGCCAAGCAGCTGCTGACGGGCCAGTATGTGGTGAGAGCCTGCCCTCAACAGGCCTGTGGATGGTGCTGCTGGCGTGGTGCCTGGAGGACCTGTCTGAAGGACCCCAGCACACCAGCACCTGCATGTGAGAGGCGTCCATGCATGCAGGTGGCCGTGCGGTGTGAGGAGATCGACATCAGTGGGGGTCTGGTGCGGCAGAAGGCAAAGTACGAGCGCTTCCTGCGCAAGCGGATGCTGACAGCCCCCAAGAAGGGCCCCATCCACTTCCGCGCGCCGTCCCGCATCCTGTGGAGGACCATCCGCGGGTGAGCTGCTGACTTGTATGTGTACATTGTGGGCCTGTGGTTGTCACTGCACCTGGCACCTGGCGGCCGGCAGTCAGTTGGGATGGGAGTGGGAGCAGCCACAGCAGGGTGGACAACGCAGTCGAGCAAGTTCACAGCCACGCGCAGCAACAAGGGCAGCTCAGGGGAGACCCAACCAGGGGTCTTACCGCAGCTTGCCAGTTGCCTGCACCCCGCCAGCGGCCACCCGCAGGGATGCATGTGCAGCACCAGCCGTGAAGCCCAGCTGCTCCAGTCAGCGTTGCGAAGCAGCTGCTCTCCGCCAGCAGAAGACGGGGTATCTGGATCCGGGCTGGTTGCAGGGCCATAAAAGCAGTTGCCCGGGGCGCTGGATGGCTACCACGCAAGTAGGAGGCTCGCCCTGTTCTTGACCAGCAACCTGATGCCATGGTCATGCCGTGCGCGCAGTATGATCCCGCACAAGACGAAGCGGGGGGCAGCGGCCATGGACAGGCTGAAGGTGTTCGAGGGCGTGCCGCCGGCGTACGAGACGACAAAGCGCCTGGTGGTGCCCGACGCGCTCAAGGTCCTGCGCCTGCAGCACGGCCACAAGTCCGTCAAGCTGGGCGACCTGGCCACCACGGTGAGGGTCCCCCTGCTCAATGCCGACCATCCTTGCCACTTGATCTGCCAGCTGATGTCTGGTGGCAGGGTCAGCTACGGAGTGGGTGTGCGGGACGTGATCCAGGATGCCGCAGCGGACCTGGAAGGCAGGCTGGGCCAGCAATTCATTCATCTTTCATGCAACACGTCCCATCATGCCGAAACAGCAGTGCCCGGCCTTGGCATGGCAGCGTTCTCCTGGCGACAGCCTCTGACGGCATCGGTCAGCATATGGTGCAGGTCGGCTGGAAGCACCAGGACGCAGTCAAGGAGCTGGAGGAGAAGCGCAAGGTCAGGTCGGCAGCCTACTACGAGCAGAAGAAGAAGCTCAATGCGCTGCGTGTCAAGGCCTCCGCCGAGGCCTAATTTTAGGGAGGAGCAGGGCGTGTGTCAGCTTCAAGTCTTTGTGGGCGCCGGCTGCCGCATGTGTGTGCAGAGCGGTGCTCGTGGCAGCTGGAGACTGTGGCTGTCAAAGGGCATCAATGTGTAAATTGCGCTGTGCAACAAGTCATGCCAAAATCATCCTTTCGGCCCTGGCTGTGCCAACACAATTCCTCAGCGACGTTCCATGTCGTGCACACACAACTTCAAAGCGCTCACATTCCTGGAAACTGTTATGCAAGGCCGAAGCTGGTCAGGGTCCGTTTCTGCACACGCGCCCTCGCTGCCTCCCGCTTTGCAATGGCCTCCTGATCTTCCTTTGACAGTGGCTTCGTTGAAGCCTTTGGCTTCTGTACCCCGCCTTTCGGCTACAGGTCAGCAAACAACAGCAGCACATCAGCATGATGTTGTTGGGAAGTTGGAATCGGCTAGCCCACCAGGGGTTTGCATGGCTGTGCAGAATCGCTTTGCTCAATATCAGAACAGATAACTTGTGGTTCGTAAAGTCGGACATTCTCACCTTCAAAGCCGAAACAGCAGCCGCTGCAGCGGCAGCCGCAGCCCCGCCTACCCCCTTGGCGCCGCCGATGGTGCCAGTGCTGGGCATCGAGTGGCCGCCGATTGATGACATGGCCGGGTGCTTCTCGCTGAGGCGCAGTACCTTGCGCACGGGTGCCTTGCCGCCGGCTGGCGACGCTGTCCTGCCCTCGGCACCCCCTGTAATATGCAGCAGCACTTTTGTGACAGATGCGTGATGTTGCATGATGTGGTTCACATGCCACGATCATGGCGAATGCCATACAGGTGCTGCATGTAGATATCTGCAAATACATGGCAAACTTGTCATTCGGCTCCCATGGCAAACACAATGGTCGTGTTTGGTGATATCCCAGCGCATGCCGGCTTCAGAGTTGTAGAGCAGCGAGTTGCAAAGCTCTGATGGCCGCATCAGCGCCGCAACAGCTCCTGGTGCCAAGTCCAGGCTATGCCCAGGCAATCACCTCGTTTTGAATGCACGACTGCTACAAAGGTTCATACATATTGTTCACGCATGTGATGACTTGACAGTCAAACATGTCGTGACCGCATGGCAACAGCGACTCACCCTGGCCACGGTCGCCATCGTTGCTACACAGCGCCTCTGCCGGGATGGCTGGCTTTATCGTCCACGCTGGAGGGTCGCCACCATAGTACATGCCGGTCTTCGGCTCAAAGTAATGCCTGTGCACCGCATTGTACAGGTAGCCGGATGCCGCGTCCGGCTCCCAACTGTGACATCCCAGGAAGTCCCCATTTGTGAGTAGGGGACTACAGTCTTGAGCCAGCAGGCAACAGTGCTAGATGTGCATCATTACTGTCAAGGAAAAGGAAGGTTGAACAGCCAAGGTGACGTACATGTGCATGCCTCAAGCAAGTCAATGCCATCCAGCATCGTGTCACTCACCTGCCAAGCGTCTCCTTTCTGTGGCGCTCTGCCTCTTCCTGATCCCTGGCGTACTGGGCTGCTGCTGCCTTCTCGATGCTGCCCATCGTCGACTTTGCAAGGTGGGCCTCCTTCTTCTCCGCGTCTGCACTCTGCCGCATCTGCCGCAGCTCTGCAAGCCAGGAGCGGCGGCTTTCACCATGGGTGCAATGAAGGCGAGCGCCTGACTGGCACATTCACACGTATACTTTAACGTGACACAGGGTGGTCTACGCTCATTTGCTGGAAAGCACGACTCACTCTTCGCGACATTCTCCTTGTGCGCAATGCCCTTCTCATGTGTCGCCCGCGTCGCGGCATTGTCGGTCATCCATACTTTGCAGATGTCACACCAGTAGTTGGCGTTTGACTTCCAGAACTCCGTCATGCTGGGTCCGAGCTGTGCTGCTCTGTGCTCGCTATGTTGTACAACCTGGGCAGAGGCAGATTGCTTGAGCTGTGCACTGTTCTAATGAGTTGTCTTGAATGGTAACGCTCACACTGCCTCTGCGAGGCTTGAAATCACTACCAGTACCAATTGACAGGCGATCAGAAACTTGAGAGCCACAATTAGAGCGTAAATGGAGAATGCGCTGGCATGCTGTAGCCATTTGCTGAATGTCGCAGCTCCCATTTGCATGTCCTGAACATTTCGCAGTTTGCAGCTTTGCACGCACCTCTCGCAAGTTTGTCAGATATCTGTACTGGATTGAGTCCACCATGTAGACATCTCACAAGCTGGACGCCAGCAAGCGAGGACCTGTGACATGGCATCCGAGCCAGCAGTGGATCTGCTCAAGGAGCAGTTGAAGAAAAGCGAAGCCAGCAGGGCGAAACTCCGCGAGAGCCTGGTGCGTCCGGATAATCTGCCGGCGCGCTGGCTATTCCAACATGCTGCAGCATGCCACCGGTGCCGTCTCATACACAATTGTGCGCCCGGCAACCAGATGCCGGCGATGCCATGCAATCTGACGTCATGCTGAGCTGCAGTCGCTGCTGCGGGAGAAGGCGCTGAACACGGGGGAGCTGCTGAAGCAGCACCGGGACCTGCAGCAGAAGTACCAGATGGCGGCGGAGGAGCTGGGCCGGGAGCGCAGCGCCAGGGAGGCCGCCGGCGAGGAGGTGCAGGCTGCCCAGCAGGCACTCAGCGCCAGCAACAAGTAAGTGGGAAGCACAAGCTGCTTCCCTTGCTGACTGCCTGTACGTGTGTTGGCTTTTCTATGGTACAGCAGATGGGCAGCGGCACAGTCATGTAGGTACCCAGATCTGAGCGCGGCACCGATTTGACCTCAGAATTGATTGCGTCATTGCAGCGGCATGGAGGCCTCAAGTCTGTCTGTCGCTGCAGGGGCATCAAGGCCATGGAGGAGCAGCTCCGCAGCTGCAAGGCGCAGAGCAAGGCCGCGCAGAAGGCAGCCGCCGAAGCGGCGGCGGCGGCGGCGGAGGCCGCACAGTCGCGGCCGCAGCTCGCTGAGCTGCAGCGGCAGGTGGCGGAGCTGCAGCGGCGGCTGCGGCAGCCGAACGCCACGCAGCAGAGCGGAGCGGGGGGGCGGCAGGGTGCCGGCGTGGCGGCGGGCTCGGCGGCGGCGGCGGGCTCCGCTGCAGGGCCACTGGCGCCGACGGCGCCGGGGGCTGCGCTGCGCGCGGACGTCAGGCATCTGCAGGCGCAGGTGGCGCGGCTGCAGGAGCGGCAGCAGTCCGGCAGCGGCGGAGGCGCCGCGGCGTCCGCTGACGTGCAGCAGCTCAGGCAGCAGGTTCGGCATGCAGCCTCCTCTACAGTCATCAACAGCTCCTATTGCCGTGTGCCCCTCATCTCGCACGCTTGGGCACAGACTGCTCATCAGCGGCGCATGGCGGCACCACATGTGCTGTGATTCCAACACGTCATGTGGGTTTTCGTGCAGGTCGCGGCACAGCAGGCGGAACTGCACCGCATGGCGGCGGAGATGGCACGCTGGCGCAGCGCCATGAGCGTGCTGGCCGGGCCGCCGGCTGCGGCAACCCACCCCGGGGTGGCGGACCCCTGGGTGGCGGCTTCCCCCTCGGAGCTCATGCATGAGGCATCCGTGCGGGAGGGCTCCAACCTGCTGCCGTCCGTGGCGGCGCTGCCGCGCATTGGCAGCAATGCCCTGGTGCACCGCCAGCCGGCTGCGCAGCAAGGTGGCGGGGTGGTGCGGAGATCAGACACGGCGGCGGCAGCAGCAGCGGCAGGGAACGGCTTGCAGGGGCATCCCGCTGGCCGAGGCAGCAGTGACGAGGGCTTCAGCGGCGACCGCAGGTGCTACGAAGCCCCACTGGCGTCTGCGGGATTTGTGATGCCTGGATGCCTGGGTACTTTGGCTGCAAGCGCCATGTGCCGTGTGTCGCTGATGAAATGGCAGTCCGACACTCTTACCAACCCGACTGTCCGACCACATGAGTTGCTGTTGCCACGATCTAGGCGACGCCAGGGCGGCAGAGCAGGTACGGAAGCCGCGCAGCAGGCAGCGGCGTCGGCCAATGGACTGGATGCGGGTACCCACCAGCGGCCGCAGCGTGTCTTCGCATTGGTTGCTCCACGCGCCAAGCGGCAACGAACAGTCGGTCGTGTCGGCACCGCGGATGATGCCGCCAGCCAGTTCAGCGAAGACACCGAAGAATCCCTTGCAGGTGAGGCAGCGGCACAGAAATGTGAGGAGACAGGCTCTGTACAAGTCTCCTGAAGCCCAGGCCTCCTCCAGGCAGCCTGACAGCCTTCCACAGTGACGAGTCCACACCGTTACCTGGAATGACTCCTGACGCCCATGACGTAAAGCATTCAGGGGGCGATGATGCGGAGGACACTGCGGCGGACGTGGTGCAGTGCGCGCTGGGGCGGCTGACGCGCGGCGAGGACACGCCCACACTCGATGGTGCGGACGAGGTGGCAGCGGCGCTGCAGGAGGCGGTCCTCGAGGGCGCCGTGCCACTGACATCAGTCATCGCAGTGAGTGGACAGCAACCCGACCACGCTTGCTTCTTGTGCGCGTACCTTCTGAGCTTGTTGTCGCAGTGAGTGGGACCACATACACAACCAGGGCTGCGTCTTGTGCGTGTACCTTCTGTGCTCGTTCATCTTTGCAGAGCCACAAGCAGCAGTGCAGGTGGAGACGACAATGCACGCTGCAAACTTCAGGCTTGGATTGGTCACTTTGCCTGCTGCAGGGTTTCGAGACGGCGCTGCTGGAGTGTGCTGCGCCGCCACACCAGTTTGATGCAGTTGATGTTGCAGCCGCTCAGGATCAGCCGAGGGAAGCAACTGATGCAGACACAGGCATGTTTCCTGGACATGGACACTACACCCTCATTTGTTCAAGGATCCCATGTGGTGTCGAGATGTGTTCTGCTTTTCAGGCGACCTTGGCCTTTCTTGGCATGTCGAGGGTCACATGTCACAGTCAGCGGCACCTTCATGTAGGTGCTGGGGTATCGCTGCGGGAGTTGCAGCTGCTGCCGGTGTGGTGCGCCCCTGGCAGCCGCTGGCCCATCACAGTCGTGGCTGTGCTGCGCTGCGCAGCGGTCCTGTCGCAGGGCCTTCAGGCAGCGCTCGCCGAACCGGACGGCGCTGGCGCCATCATACTTGCAGCGCAGCAGCAGCAGCAGCAGCAGCAGCAGCAGCAGCAGCAGCAGGAAAGGCACCAGCAGCAGCAGCGCAGCAGCTTCCTTGGGGACCTTCGGGCGCACCTGCATCAAGGCGCCACTGCACAGGTGCCCATGATGTTGATGGAGTGGTTGCGCTCCCAGCAAAGCATTGAACAATGAGTCGCATGATCAGAGAAGCAGGGATGAGCGTGCCAGGGGAAGGCTCGATTGACACTGAGCTGCTTGGCTGCAGGGGTTGCGGGCGGGCAACAAGCACCCAAGGTACTATGACACCGAGGCGTATGCGGTGTGTGCCGCAGCGATGCTGCTGGCCCGTATGCTGGGCGATGTGCAGGTAGGTAACGCCCTTGCGAGTCCTGCTTGCAAGCCTGATGTGCGAAGAGCATTGCAGCACTTGCTGATGGTCAGCGTCACAGCAGGCAGGCGCCCGAGCCCAGCGGCTCATGCATGCTGCAGGCTGCTCGGGTTTTCGTCTACGACATCCTCATGACTGCGGAGGGCGATGAGGCCAGGGTGCTGCCGTGCCTGGCTGCGGCTCTCGACGCCTGGCCTGAGGCTATACCCACCCTCACACCCGAGGAGGACGCCAGTGGGAGTGGCAGCAGCAGCAGTGACAATGTGCGGGCGCTGCACTCGGTGTTGCGGCGCATGTGCAGCGACGCCCTCGCCGCTGACAGGCGCGTCTTGAAACTGAGGCGTGCGTGTCCGCTGGCAAGCGGGACCGTGTGCAGTGCGACTGCTGGTCGTGTTGAAACTGCTGAAGCCAGCTTGCCTGTCACAGGGACGGCGCGGTGGGGAATGCCGCGCATGGCGATAAGGAGCCATGTCACCTCATGGCAATGCGGCTGGAGGAGCTGGGCCGGCAGCTCTGGTGCTGGCATAATGCAACCAATGAGGACGACAGCCCGTCTGGTGCTTGGGCTGCGTTGCATCATGTAGCTGAGCAGCAGGATGTGGGGTAATCATGGTCAGCATGATTGTGAAGTGCGAGAGCCTTGCTTCCACTCTGGTATGTCCAGGCTAAATACTCTCTGATCACGGTGTGTCAACGCAATTGCATGTCCAGTAGGGTGCTCGCACAGCATGCAGCAGCACCTGATTGAAATCAAAAGCCGGCAGACAGCCACCTCACCGAAGCTACACGCGGTGAACAATGGATGCAGCAGCCATCATTTCTTCACCAAAGGTTCTGTCTCAGGCACTGGCACTGGTGCCGATGCCGCTTGTGCTGCTGCTGCATCCTTTGCCTTCTGCATTTCTTTCAGCTTCCTATAATTATACACGCACACCGCCAGGAAAGCGACGAGGTAGCCGCCAAGGTTTACTGGAGACACTGGTGATCTGCGGCACATTGAGAGTATACATCGCAGCTTGTGCATGAGCCACAACAGTCACTGTCACAGCGTGCACATGTTCAACATCCGGAACTTAGCTTACTTGTACAGCCACACGGACAACCCAATCAGGAGCCAGTCCTTCACCACGCCCGCGATGTTCATCGTCAGCGCTGAGGTTTTCCCGATCAGCAGGAAGACTGCCATGTTGAGCGCTGTGGGTGCAGCAACAAACACTGTGTCAGCATCACATGTGCTCGTCAGCATGTTGTGCCTTGCACTGCAGCATACACAATTTGCGCTGCTGCTTCGCAAAGTCAGCCTCACCAAACGCAGCAGCAGCATTGCTGAGCAGCACTGCTGGATTGATCTGCACGCTGGGGTCGTTGCGAATCTTGGGCAGCTCGAACATGAAGAAAGGCAGCAGCAGGAAGCCGAAGCATGCCGGCGAGATGTAGTACAAGCTCGTGATTGGATTGAGCTTCAGCCCGCGCCTGCATGAAGGCATGATTGTAGGCATCGGTGTACAGTGGGCTACACTCAGATGTGAGGACTACAAGTGTCTGTTCAGCAGCTTACCTCTGCAGCAATATCTGCACAAGGACGAGCCGTGTGGACTCTGTCACGATGGAGAACATCTGCAGCACCACGCCGATCACCACAAAGTTCAGCTCGCCTGCAGTGCAAGCGAACAGTGTTGGCCAGCTGCAGCTGAATGGACATGCCGTGCCTCCCTCCCGTTCAGAAGGTGGGCAGCCAGGTGCAGAATTACCAGCACAAACGAGAGGCAAGTCAACCGGACAGAACGCCTCCTTGCTCACCGAAGGAGGCGATGGCTACGCCTATGCTGACAACGATCATGTTGCCAAAGGTGCTCCAGCTGAACCTCTCTGTGCTGAAGAAACAGCCGACCACAAACACTGCCACTGGCATCAGGGCCTGCGCACAGCATCAGCCAACATCCAGTCTGAATGCGTGACTTTGCAGCGATTTCGCATGCAGTATGTCACCGTCTGCCGCATCTGGCCCACAACACTCACCTTTAGCATCTGGATGAAGGACACACTCAGGAACAGATACGCTGCGTTACCAAGCCACAGCGTCCCCGAGTAGAGGGCGCCAATAGGTACAATCGTCCTGCGTGACAATGCAGCAGTGAGCCTTGGGGCCATGAGTTGACTGCTCTGGAATATGCCACAAATGATGTGAAAGCAATATCAGTCAAAGACGCCCTGTTCACTCACTTCAAGTAGGTCTCTGCACTCATGTTGATCGGCTGCACATAGCCCAGTTTGACAATCACGAAAGCGAGGGTGGAGCAGAACAGCATATGCCATAATGTCAGCGCCACCTGAACAAAAAACAAGCTTGATTGATTTTCAGAAACTAAATTTGCACTTGAAGTCCTTCTGAAAGCCATTGGAGTAAAGAAAAAAATGAAGTTGTTTGCAAATCAGCAACCAACACATTGTGATAAAATTTATTCACCGGGTAACCGAACTGGCCCCACGTCAGGATGTACTTGTTGTACAGAATAACTGCGATTCGACACAGTAATGAGGTCGTGCAGTGTCTATATGTTCCCCATTGCTGTGCGACATGCGGGACGTGCTCCACCTCAGCCCGCCCTGATGCCATGCAACACAAGCCTCACCCGTGGCAGACAGCGCTATCCATATCGATGTGTACCTGTTCACGCATAGGCCGGACGATACAGAGGGTCAGGCTGACGTGCCGGCTGTGCATCCATGTATGAAGTACCAGGGATCAAGCGACTTGACATGTTGACATGCTACCTGTGCAGCATGGAACGGAAATATGGGCATCATTAGCGTGCTGCAAACATCAGCGCAAGCTCAAACGGTGCTTACCCGTATGTGGTCAGGATCTGGCTGGTGATTGATGGCTCCTTGCTCGGTGCACCCGCGGTCGCTCTTGGAGAGGGCGCCTTGATCGAGCTCATCGTCAACCAAGAAATTCTGAGGGTTAGAACACTTGGCAGCAGCAGCCCGCGCCGAGGGCAACTCTGCCTTCCAGCCGAGTCTAATGATCGAAACACATCATGCAACAGGGGTTCCCTAGCGGGGCTGCACAGCGCTGATCAGCACAGCTGCTGCTCGCCTGTCAGCATGTGGACTTGCACACGATGTGCCACAGGCAGCAACAGATCGCGGAGGCCCGAATGAAATCCTCCGGTGTGCGCTGGCTCTCTCGGATTCCTTCGCAGGGGGCCTTCTGAAAAGCCTAAATAGAATAAGGATTTCCTGCCAGCTGCGTCAACTGGGATGCTGAAGATCACAAGCTGCGGGGTGAAGGTGCAGACAGTCGACCTCTGCCCCTAGGATTCGACATGACGTGAAGGACGGCGCTGCTTGACGCCTGCGCCACTCCAACAGGCGGCAACAATCAAGTCTGCATCATAGTACTGTTCTCCTTGCTGGCGTCCAGCTTCGCCAGCGCCGCATCAATGGACTCCTTGACTGGGCGCAGCAGCTGTGCGATGTGCCGCCGCTCAACTCCCGAGGCTGCATCTTCCATGCGTTGCAACCTGCATCGGGGAGCAGACCGCTGGTCTAGATGAGGAGGACTGTCCCGTTGAGATTCACTGCTGTCAGTAGAGGAGGGTGCACTACGCACCCTTCGAACTGCTGCGACAGCGCAGCCGACAGGCGCTCGGCCTTCGCCTGCCGCTGCTGTGAGGCCAGTGGGAAGCATGCCCACATGTGCCGCAGCAGCTCGTTGGCCGCCAGCACATGCTGCCGCAGAGTCCCCAGCACCTACTCAGCAGATCCACACAGCAGGTCAGACACCGGCAGCAATCCGCGATCGGGTGCGGCAACCGTGTGCAGTGTGGCATGCAGGGCCAGCACGTGTCAATTCTGTGGATTGAAGGAGGCCACAACAAGTGAAAGGGTGGAGGCTTGCCTGCGGCAGCAGTGCTTCGGCGGCGCCTCCCGCGGTGGCGCCCCCGCTGCCGCCCTCGCTGTCGTGCATGATGTCTGCCAGCACCTGCCCCAGAGCAGCAGTGAGGTGTTAGGGGAGCCCGGAAATGCTGCGGATAGAATTCAACACATCTGCCGTGAAGAAGTTCAGGGCAGGATTGCTGGCCTCAGGCTTGCACCCTCACAAACCTGCAGAGCGAGGTCGTCCGGCAATGCAGCCTCCAGCCGCATGGGATCTATGCGCATGAGTGCCTCGTGTGCTGCTTGAGCCGCTTGCTGCAGAGAACTGGGGTCGTCATCTGCCCCTGCTGATGTGGTTGCTGCTGCATCGAAGGTCTGCCTGGGGTCCTGCAGTGCGTGTGTCAAATGCTGTGTCATATCATATGCACGCAGCAGCTGCTCAAGACTGAGGAACTGCAGCAGGCAGCTGCCTGCAGGATGCCAGGACCAGCCGAATGCCGAGGTGCGGACCTGTATTCGAAGCTCCGAAAAGTCGGGCACAGGCTGTGGTCTGAGGTCGTCCAGACCGCTGCCGCCGGGGGCTGGTCGCTGCGCCGCGTCCAGTGCCTCACGGCTGGAATTCTGGCGACTCGGTTCCTGCAGACGAGCATGCGCTATCGCACATGCCGAGACGCTTCGCTTCTGTCAGCAGGCGTGGCCCAATGTGCCTCTGCCGATGCACAGAAGATCCGCTGCAAGGCCTTGCTGAGGTGATGAAGGACAAGCATTGGGTATGCACCACTCACTGCTCGGCAAGCTGCAGATGCAATCAACTCACAGGGGCTGAAGCTGCCAAGGCTGCTGCCGCGTCGGCCGCATCTGCCGGCAGGCTGGCAGGCATGCCGTCCATGACGACTTGGGCGTGCCTGTTGATGTCCCGGATGAGGCTGCCCTTGGCAGGCTTGCCACTGTCCACTGGATCCTGTGAATCAAATCGTAACACTGATGCAGCATGATCAGCAGGCAGCTCGGCCAGTGCGACATGCGAGGTTGTGAGCATTCAGCAAACGACACCAGCAGGGGAGGCGTGCACCTGTCTGGAGCTGTGCCAGACGCCGTAGCCGGTGTACGTGTCATCATTCTGATCTGCAGTCAGGTCGTCAGCAGGGTTGACGGCGCTGTCCTGCCGCCGGGCTGCCTCATCTTCCTCTCGCTCATATTTTGCGAAAAATTCCTCCTCCTCCTGAAACGACCGGTCAGCAGACCCTGCCCGCCGTGCATTCTGCACAGATGACTCAAATTCTGAGCGCAATACATGAGCACCGTGAATGCTGCGCCTGCAAGCATTGCAAGCGACCATGTGTTGGATCGTCTGCTGGTCCAACATCAGACACCCACCTGTTGCAGCAGCTGGTGCCGCAGGAACTTGGCCCAGAAGTCGTTGTTTGTCATAATGCGCGTGGGCACATTGGCCTGAAAGGCACGCTTCACATGCGGCTTCTCTGCAAAGATCTGGTGCACCATTGCTGGCGTCAGCTTCACCCTGACCGTGTCCGACTTGCCGTCTGGATTCCTGCACAATTTTGCACCAAGGTGACACGCTGAAGCATGACGAGAGCACATTTTTAAATTCTAGGCACATCGGCAGCGGGCGCGCAAGCAGGACATGCATCTACCGTGCAGCAACTCACGGCTGCATGTCGGTGAGCATGGCGGACGACAAGCCCACGCGCTGCTGCGCGGTTACCGTGCCGGCCTTCAGCAGGTGTGAGCGCCCTTTCCAGAATTCGTCTGCACTGAGCACGCCGCTGAGCACAAGCTGCTCGTACAACTTGCTCAGGTCCCTGCAACCAGATGACACTCAATGTGGGCCACACGCACATCCCTCTTGACATCTGCAAGACTCAAGTGCGTCTCTACAGACCATGCGGCCACATGAAGGCATATGCAGACGGCAGATGTGAGCAGCGCACGCATCGTCCTTCAGTAGCTTGGCTTTGAAGGCAGCGTGGGGATCTGGGCCAAGCGGCGTGGCCCCTGCAGCCCTCGGCAGCAAAGGCGCCAGGGTGTCCACCACCTGCAAGATTTTCCAGGAGCAAACATCATGCATTGCTGGCAACTGCATGGCCTGATGCGCTGTCTGGGCGTCAGTCAGGTGGGGACATGGACAAAGGCATTGGTGAAACACATGCCTCACCACATCGACATCCTCCACAGACTCCAGCTCAAACACTAAGGGCCGGCCGAGTGTGACCACCCGCAGGAATGGCTTGCCCTTTGCGCGCTGCTGATCTGCATGTGCACGTCGACTTTTGATGGGTCTGGTATGCCAAGGAGCCAACACTGAGGGACCCAAGTGCAGGACGCAGTCAATCTGCAGCAGCAAGAATGCACGCCAGTGCACAGCATGCACAGCATGCAGCTTTGAAGCTGGTGGCGCTGCTGTGAAATGCTGCATGGCAACGTAAGTGTGAGTTGCACAGAGACGGCAACTCACTAGTGATGGCGGACACCGCCACACTGGCCGCCTGCTGGGGGCCATTCGGGTCATTGGGCTGCCATGAAACCGCATCCTGCGCAATTGTCAGGACGCCCGGCTGCTTGTCCAGCTTTGCCCGCTTCAGCAGCAGGGGCGCGCTGTTCGACGCAGACATGCTTGCCAGCGCGGCCTAGGCTGAAACCTCACAGCATTGCATGCCGCCTGCTGATTGTGAGCCGTGCAGCGCCGACTCAGGTGTTTCACATGCTGATGCTGATGCTCCCGTACACCAGCATGAAGAGAGAGCATACGCCCGGAGAAACGATTTCGAGTGCTGCAATCCTCTGTAGCCGTCCAAGAGCAGCTTGTTGATCATTCGAAATTGCACCGAGCTGCGGTGCGGTGCCGCTGTAATTGGCAAGAATGTGTAATGTGTGTCAAAGCATGAGGTGTCTCCAGCACAAGTCGGCCGCAGCATCACACTCGGAACTTCAGAATCAACAGAACACTTGCAATCGTGGTATGGCAATCGAGCTTCAGTCGTGCTTTGTGCATTGGCATGCTCGCAGCAGGAAGCAGTACCAACAGACTCGAACCTGCAAGACGCGCACCTGAGGGCTAAGTCTGCCAGAATTGAAGCGTTATTATACATCAGACGGTCGTGTGATCCACACTGCTGGCGCTCAAGAGTGTGCAATCCGTCAGCTGCTTCTGAAACCTCCAGCCTGGCCGTGATCTGTCAGCTCGCTCGCTGTGCCCGTGTTCCGGAGCAGTTCAGCACGGAGCCTGTGCTTTTGAAAGGGTGGAACAGAGCTGACAGGAGACTGATCGGAAATAGTGGATCGGCCTGGTCCCATCATGTCAACAGCGCCGCAGAATGCACTGGCCGCGGCTCTCAGGTCTACCACCAGGCTATCTCAGGTGTGCATCAGTAGTCGTTCAGATGTTGCATCAGTATCCATCGTGAAGTTGTGACGCGAGAGACCGACGCTTGAGTGTGGCTCAGTCACATGCATCCTCACAGCATTTGAGAATTAAGTGCAGGTGTTGGCCGGCACCCTGGTGATCGGCTATCTCACACAGCTGGTGTTTCCTCCGGCCCGCATGTATCTGGCGATGGTGGCCGGCAGGTGCGCCGGCACACCTGGTCGCGGCGTAATAACCTTGTGAGTTCGGCTGAGGGCCTCGGGCTACACGGTGTTGTGGTCGCCTGCAGGACCATACCATGCGGCTGGAATGTCGTGACAGCGGGCCTACTCGAGCAGCACATCCTGACGGTGAGCTCATCACTGTTATCATTATTCCTCGTGTGGTACAATTCGACTCCAACTGCAAGTTGTCTCATGCCAAGAACGATCTAGCAGAAGCTACAGTGGTCAATACTCATGTTCTGCACGCAGCTGGCAGTCAGCGTGGCAGCGCTTTTGGCGCTGTCAAGGGTCATTGAGCCGGTGTATGGTTCTTATGAATACTTGAAGTTTCTGGCAATGGTCGACACAGCAGCGGTGAGGCTGATTGGGCAGCTCTGCATGCGTGCACGGTGCCACGCACACATGCATGTCCTTCTTGTTTTAACATGCTCAGTACTCTCGAGCAGGGGCTTGGCGCATTCATCACGGTCTACATAGCCTATGCGCTGGATCGAAATGAGGAGGGCAACCTGCTGTGCGTCTTGTTTAAGCTGTCGGTTCTCTGCATTCCATGCGACCTGTGAGATTGAAACGCAGCCGTTTCCTGCTTGGCTTTGCGATTCAAATGACATCACCAACAGCAGAGAACGTGTCGACCAGTGGCTTTGTCGTGCAGGTACTCTGAGATCAGCGGGTTCCATGGTGTCATTGCCGGAATTCTTGTGGCCGTCAAGCAGCTGACGCCAGATACAGAAGTTACTGTGCTGCAAGTCGTCAAGCTGCGGGCTAAGGTAGGCGTAGCCCTCATGCCTTCGTCGGGCAGCGGCACATTGAGATGTGGCAAGCAGCACATCGAGAGGCGCAGCCATGTCTGGCACATGCATCGTCATGCTGGTATGTAGGCAGGGGATTGGAAGCTCTGCATGGCCTACAAGGCAAGCTACGAAGGCCTTGTTCCTGCCCCTGCAGCATCTGGCGGCGCTGTATGTGCTGGTGGCAAGCGTGACAGGCCTATTCTTGCACTGCGCCATCAGCACGGTGCCATTCGTGGTGTGCGGCGCCTACAGCGCCTGGTTCTACCTTCGGTTCTTCCAGCCCTCACCAACGGACCCCACCCAGCAGTGCGCCCAACTGCTGGCCGCATGGAATTTACTGCATGCCCAGCCTGTTGCTACAAGCATGCTCCACATCACACACGGGCTTCACGAGAACAGCACCATGTGCCGTTCAACTTGCAGGGGAGACAACAGCCCGGACTTTCGGTTCGCAACATTCTTTCCCGCGCCCGTGCACCCCGTGGTGGACAGGCTTGCGGACGCGGCCGCCAGGGTGTGCAGGCTCGACCGCAGCGGGGTGGGCGCCGCGGCGGCCAGCTCAGCTTCAGCGACAGTGCCGCTGGCGAAATCCGCCGAGGCCAGCAGGCGGAGGTGCGCCCAAGCACTGCTGAGAGCCTGTCTGTTGTGGACCAACGGTGCAGGCAATCAGCAGGTGGTGCCAAGCTGGCTGTCAGTCGCAGCTTGAGAGAGGACATCACTGCTTCTGGAGTGGTTGGCTGCCCACCTCCTGGCCGAGCTCCCGAGCATCTTGACGTGCGCCCACTGGAACTTCTCATGCCGGCATCATGCACTGCAGGGAGAGGGGCGCGCGGGCTCTGGAGGAGCGGCTTGGGCTGAAGAGCACGGTGGCCGTCAGCAAGGAGGACGCCGCGCCGCATGCGGACGTAGAAACGGGGCTCAGCAGCGGCAACGGCGACATGTCAGCAGCCAGCATGGAGGCAGCAACTGCTGCGCCGACGCCAGCGCTTGATACTGCATGAGCCGTGAACTTACTGTCAGGTCACGCCCGAGCCTTTGTAGCTGTGCCTATTGATGTCTGTTCGTAACGCAGCTGGCAAACTGACTGGCAATTAGTCACTGGACCGAGCCTAGATTCAACACAGGACATGGTGAGCAAGAGATTCTGAGCCCGGCCGCACCTGTTAGTCCCCAGGCAGGGTTCAATTCTGGTGCCCCAATCAATTCTCCTCTCCCCAAGAAGCAAGAGCAGCCATTTTGCACGATCCAGACTAATAGCGCGCTGGCATCAGTTTAGGTCTCGACGCTTCACCTCTGGCACCACCATTTGAAATTCGCAATCCCATTCGTTCAAATCTCGAGCTGCGCCTCTTTGCGTTACGCTGCTGCAGCGCACTTGAACGGCTCAGGCGAGGCCTGCTCTGCGTGAAATAGCCTCGAGGCACCCTCCGCCATGGCAGCTCCTGGTGACCCAGCATTGCCTTGGGGCCACACCGCGGACAGACCCGCGACGGAGACTGGCGGCGACGCCTTCGAATCCAGCCTCCGCAAAATCATGCTGAGCGCGGCGCTCGGCAGACTGGTCAATAAGGCTCCAGCCAAGCGTGCGCGCATGTCAGAGCCGGCGGAAGCGCCGGAGACCTGCACTGAAGCAGCGGCAGATGTTGTCGCGAACTCTGACAAGGCTGTGCCGGATGACCTTGCTGTCGGGCAGCGTGTTGAGGTGCGAAAATCCTTGACTTGCAGCCTTGAACTTGCAAACACCTGACCAGTGTCCTGCAAACCGCCCCCATGCCATGTGACCTTCCAGATTGATACTATTGCATCAATTTCGCAGGTGAAGTGGCAGCTGGAGGGTGACGACGGGGCAGAAGCGGTGTGGTGGGGAGCGGAGCTGCTCGCGAGGCGAGAGGACGTGCCAACAGAGTCAGGGGCCGCACAGGGCGGGTCCCTGCCGTCTTGCGGGTCGCCTGCAAACTCACCGGCCACCTGGACACTCCGGTGGGTATCGTGAGCAACACATGCTGCAGCACTGCATAGCACATAGGCTATCACCTGCTGCACGCCTGTGTGCTCGATAGCAAGATTCAGTTCTGCATGCTGTTGCATATGAGCCAATGTTTATTTACGACTGCAGGTACGATGCCCGTGATGGTTTCCAGCGGGAGGACAGGGATGCTGTGCTGCTGACCAAGCGTGAGTCTTGCACTTGTCCACGATGCGTCGGCAAGGATGCGAGTGATCGGACTTCAGCTGCGGAGATGCAAGGCTGGTAATGCAGCAATCAGTAAGCACCTCCATGCAATCCCGCAGATGTGCTGGCGCATGGCGATATGGATGAGCAGCTGGCATGGCGCATGGAGGGCGAGACCTACGAGGCAGACAGCGAGGACGATGACAGCGATGCCGACCAGGTGGGCACACCTGTGGTGCTGTGTTTCCGGCAGGCTGGACGTTGGTTGGCTGTCACATTCTGTCGCTGCCTCATCCTTTTCCACCTCGGGTTTCAGCTTGCCATCAGGGATTTGTGCATCGAAAATTCTGAGCGTCACCTGGCATGTGTTTTTTCTGTCATGTCTGCAGGATGAGGATGCCGAGAACATGCAGCGCAGTTACCCTGTGACCGCCATCAGCAAGGCCATCGAGGCGCAGATGGGCTGCAGCGTCGAGTCTGCGGCACTGCAGGTGCGCACAGTTGATCGACTCCCTGCAAGGCTGGGAGTTGCTGATCTGCTGCAAGTTGCTGATCTGCTTGCGGTGCCCTTGCTTGCACTGCCGGGAAGGGCTTCACTCGAAAAGGGTTCTGCTGATGCATGTGTTTGCAGCTCTGACAGTCTCATGTGCAGTGCATCAGCACTTTTGAGAGCCTTTTGGTTTCTATTTTGACACAGAAGCTGCAGGCGAGCCTGCCGATCGAGCAGCAGCAGACGCTAGCTGCCGGCTTCAACGACTTCATCACGTCCATCACGAGCAAGCTGCGGCGGGCGGCGGACGAGAAGCGTGACAATGCGGAAGGGGCCCCGGTCATTGAGGCCGATGATGTCAAGGCGGCCCTGGCTGCATGGAGGAGTGAGCGCGGTGAAGCCGCATGAGCGCAGGCTGCAGCCTCGGCCGATGGGCTCATTGCAGTCCGCTTGCAAATGCTGTCAAAAAATGGCCACATGCGTGCAGGCTGCAGCCTTGGCTCATGGTTTCGGCAATCCGCTCGAAATTGCTATTGGTTGCAATCTGACCCCACGGCCTGTCGTCTCATAACAGCAGAAGGAAGGAAGCATCACCTGGCCAGTCGCGCCCAACTGATGTCGAATTGCGGAGACTTAATCGGCACCCTGATAGCTCCTGTTGCTACAGAGATCGCAGACTTGGCGCCTTGCAACTTGGATAGGCTGGTATCACCGCTGCAGCTGCCTAGGCAAAAGCAAGGTTGTGTCCAGTAAACGTATTTCCAGGAAACATCGCCACCTGAAACCCCGCCAATGTCCCCGCCGTTCCTGGCCCCATCGTATAAGTTCAGCGAGTTGCAAGTCAGTTGGCCCACTCGCGCTGTCGAGTTGTGTCAATCGCCTTCTTTCAGGTGGATTCTGCACTGATGCGCAGAGGCTCACTTGTTGAGTTGTCATTTGACACAGTCCAGTCACAGATCGCACAGGCATACTCAAACCTCACACGCATTCAGAGCGCAGCTGGAGGCTGTCAACCTTGTCGAACGTGCTCCGTTGCAGCCTGATCTGTAGCGCTTGAAAGCGTCATGTACATTGTGACCCATGTTGGTGGCGGTGCGTCGACCCATCAGCGCACCTATTTGCACATGGTTTGGCCATGTTTGACGTGCCTCAAGCTGTCAGAGGGCCACGCAAGGAAGCAACAAGCTGAATCAATGGTGCATTTGCGGCTAGGATGATATAAAGACTCGAGGCCGGTGTGACGGCATGGATGATGCGGATGCCGACCTTGTCAGGTGGAATTCATTTCCAGCACAGCAAGAACACTCTGTGAGGGCGTTTGGCAACACTGCGCCCCCCATCTGAGCAACCCTCCATTTGGGACATCCAAGGCTGCTGTTGCAGGTGGGCGGACGCCAATGGCATCAGCAGCAGGATCGCGCCCGCTGCGTTCGAGGGCGGCCTGCGAGGGGCGGCGGCGACAGCAGACATCGCAGAGGGGCAGTGCGTGGTGTCGGTGCCGGGAGCGCTCCTCATCACGGCGGAGACGGCCAAGTGCTCCGAGTTCGGCCAGGCGCTGCTGCGGCTGCCGATTGATGAGCAGAGCCTGCTGCTGCTGTGGCTCATGGTGGAGCGGCATGACGCTGAGTCGACACACGCGCCCTTCTGGCGGGCCCTGCCACAGAGCTTCTGCACAGGTGCACATGGCTGTCGCACATGAGTCGCAAACACCCCGCCATTGGCAAGTGAAACGCATTGCAGTGTACCAGCTTCCATGCTCCTTTGCATGCCATGGTGTCCAGGCTGGGCACCTTGTGGTCTGGCTCGACGATGTGCTTCAGTTCCTCATACAGGCTTCAGCTTTGGCGTGGAGGAGCTGGCTCTACTTGAGGGCACGCCCGCACATGCAGACTGTCTCAAGGCTATTCAGGTCAGCTCGTGCTTGCCGGGCTTGAGCCTCTGTGTTGGTATGCTGAATCAATGCATGCAAATGGTCTGTATCCTTGTCACTACTGCAGGATCGATGGTAACGCACCATGCTGTGGCGTGCAGCACATTCGTGGAGCATATGAGGCGCTAGAGCATGTGACATCAGCGCTACTGCAGGCATACCCACAGCACCTGAAGCAGGAATTTTTCAGCTGGGAGGCGTTTCTCTGGGTGCGCCCTTGCCAATGATAGTGTGACTAGCGGACAGATGCATTGGACACGAGCACAGTGACAGTCTATAACGACTGACTTGCAGGCAGCCGAGCTGTGGTATAGCTACAGCATGCAGGTGCGGTCGTGCACTGCACTCCGATGTCTGATGTAGTGTTGCAGCATTGGTTACCCAATGCTGACGGTGTGGGTCACAACTGTACAGGTCCGCTTCAGAGACGGCGGCAACACCATCATGCGGGAAGCCATCGTGCCATACGCATGCCTACTGAACCACTCTGCCGGCGAGGCAGCCATTCGACAGTATGGCACGGTGCAAGCCGGTCGGCTAGACTTCACAGCAGCCAGCAGCGTATCGGCAGGACAGCAGGTGAATGACCGAGTGTGGCTCACAGTTGCATGTTGACTCTGCTGTTGTTGCGGCCGCACCGGAGCAGTCTTCTGGCCTGGTGCCTTTTCAGGTATATCTCAACTACGGTAGCCATCTTTGCAGGTATATCTCAACTATGGTAGCCAAGACAACGCTCACCTGCTGGTATTCTATGGCTTCGTCGTCGCCGCAAATCCGAATGACAGTATCACTGTCAGCCTGAAGGTAGGGCACAAGTCGGTGCACCACCATCGTCAGATCGTTGCATGCCAAAATCCCTACAACTCAGCGCTTGCTTGATTTGCAGATGCTCTGAAAGTATTTGTGTGTGGCAAAGGTGGCACCCGACAGCCGCGCCTGCAGGGTGCGGGCTGCGCTCGATCGTCTGCAGCTGCCGTTGGACTGTCGGATACCCAGAGACGGAGCCTTTGCGCCTGCGCTGGACTGCCTGAGGGTGCTGTACGCCACCGATGCACAGCTTGACTCCATTCAGACCGTGCAGGTGCGGATATGAATGAGCGCATCGCTCACACTCTCCACATATTGCAGTGACTCTGACTGAATCCACTCGAGCAGTGCTGTGATTGAGTCACCAGGGTGATCAGGCACATCTTCCTCACGTCGCAGGATGTGCCGCGAGACAATGACGCAGCTGTGTGGCAGCATCTGCGCACGACGCTGGCAGTCATGAAGAGCATGCACGAGAGGATCCGCAGCACGAACCGCGGCAGCGCTGTGCGTGGACCTGCAGCGCAGCTTGTTGACGCATACATCAGCGACCGCATCGACCTGATCAGCTTGCTATCATGTCTTGCATCGCAGCAGTGACCTGTCATGTAAGCTGTGACGGCGGTATTTCAAGCACTCCTCGTAATCAGCATCGACTTGCGCCAGCAGCACAATCTTCCAGACCACTGTGCACCGCCACAATTTTCCAGCGGGCGGCGGACGGAAGTGTGCCATAGCCTTTTGCCCTTCATAAGTTTGCAGTCTGGATGGTCATTGAGTCCTGCGCAAACACACGCACTCCCCTACTCACTGTGAAAATTGCTGTGTGATGGTCTTCAGGGACTGCGACTGCATTCCTCTTGCAACTGCATGCAGCTGCATGCAACTGCATTCCAGATTTCACTGCTCAGATTTCACTTCACACGCTGAAGCTGTTCGTGCGCTCGCGATCGTCCATTTGCACAAGAAGCAAGCGTAGTGCGTACCTCGATCCCAACGCTGTGATAGCGCTCGTGTGTCTCGGCTGATACTGTCTGCAGCGCCACATGCGGCATGCGCCGCAGACAGCTCACGCAAGCAGCAGCGCATGATCCAGACCTTCGACATCATCCACAGCTGTAGATGTCGCTCATCCTATTCAGAAGGCCGCCAGCATGGTCCGTGTCTGGAGCATTCTCGGCTCGGCCACGGCGGCGGACGCAGTGCCGCCGTCAGCTGGCGACCTCCTGCAGTGCTGAGCCACTGGTGGACTGGGTTACACGAAACGGCGGAGCCGTCAGCGGAGTGGCTATCGGCCGGGAGGGCCAGCAGGGCTACGGCCTCGTGGCTACGCAGGCAAGTGTGGTGGGCAGATGAATTTCATCGACGGCGGCGCACCTCCAACCGCACGGGAATCGTGCTTGTGATGCATTCGTGGGCCAGGACTGACTGTTTGAGGCTCTCAGTCGCCTTGCGCAGGCGTGCAGGAAGAACAGCGTGGTCGTGAAGTTGCCCAAGGCCTGCCAGCTCAGCTACGGCGGCGGCACCGACCCCGCGCTGCTGTTGCTCATCGACAAGGTGCCGCAGGAGCTGTGGGGCGCCCGCCTGGCGCTGCAGGTGCCCAACGGGGCATGCGTCTTCCACTCGCTCACTTGCCCTATGCACGACACTGCTGTTATCATCCCCGATGCGACACAGCATGTTAGCTTTTGTATGGTGAGATCTAATCCTGCGGTCCCCAATCAGCGCGGCCCTGGCGCAGCTGCTGGCAGAGCGGCTGGCGGGCGAAGCCAGCCACTTTGCGCCTTATGTGCGCAACCTGCCGGTGGGCTTCGACGGCGTTCCCATCTTCTACGGACCGCAGGCCATCAATGCGCTGCGGCAGTACCCACCAGTGTCTGCGCAGGTGCACGGCTGCAGTGCCAGCTTGGCGAATTTCACCGTGTCTGTCCACAAACTGCCGGGCCCAACTCAGGGCAGCCTTCAACATCACATCCTTCAAAAGGCCTTTCACACACTGCTGTGAGGCGCAGGTGATACGCAGGTGCAAGTGGCTGGTGGATTTTGCTTCGAAAGAGCTTGCAGGTGCCAGCGGGTCTCTGGCAGGCATTGACGCCAATGCCCTTGGTGAGTGCGCTTCTGCGCGTTTGTATCCAACCTGTGTTAGCATCATGCAAGCAATGCAATCAGAGCACAGTGATTTTGAATGACATGAGACACCTGTGATTTGCTTGTGGTAACTGGAGGGTCGGCCATGCGCAGGCTGGGCCATGGCATGCTGCTCCTCCAGGGCGTTCAGGATACGGGGCCCCGAGCACCCCGCCAGCCTCTTGCCGCTGATAGGTCAGTGATCAGGGACTGGAACATTGCTACTTGACCAATATCATGGCAGTGTTGTTTGACTGACGCTGCTGTTGCAATTGCCGTCTGGATGCCATGCAGACATGTGCAACCACTCTTTTGAGCCCAATGCCAAAGTCAGGCCGTCTTCCAAGGGCGGGATGGAGGTATGTGCGGTCCATTCACAGGCAGCATGCAAACAAAACTACGTATCTGGCTTCTGAAAGTTGAACAGAGCATTACCTCTGTTTACAGATGTTTCTGCTGCGGGATTTGAAACCAGGGGAGCGCATCTGCATCAGCTATGGCGATCTGCCAAATGACTTCCTTCTCCTCGACTATGGTGATCTCTGAGCTGGATGGTGGTACACATGTCATGTGCATGTACTGCAAGCCATTATTGTACCATTAGCTGTGCCCGTCAAGCATGAGCTCCACATTGTTGACATTCCGTGCAGGTTTCATCGTCGAGAACAACCGACACGACCGAGTTCAGCTGCGCTTTGATCTGAGGTTGTTTGAGGCTGCGATGGCCGTCAGCACGGTGCGCATATCATCTGCCACACACGCCACATAGATTCGCAGATATCCTTCGTCTGTGATATTATGAGATGCGCTGTGAGATGCGCTCGTGTTGCTGGATCCACTGTCACCTGCTGTCTGGTGCTTGCCTTGGCAGCAGGGCAGTGCAGCAGGTGGCGAGCTGGTGGTCAAGCCGGAGGTGGCCAAGCTGCTGCATGTCCTGAAGCTGATGGGCCCTCAGGCACATCATAGCATATGCTACAGTAATTGTTCCAATGAAAGCCACGTTCACTTTGACACAGCATTGCTGCGCTGTTGTTCATCCTCGCTTTGCCTGACCTTTATAGCATGGTTGTGCAGGCGAATCTAGAGGTCAGCTTTGGACGGGATCCGCTGGTTGATCCGCGCCTGCTGACCGCAGCCCGAGCGCTGTGTGCACAGTCCATGGACGACCTCAAGGCGGTCCAGCTGCAGCGCCTGTCAGACTTTCGTGGCCCGCCTATGCTGTCGCCTCAGAGCGAGGTGTCAACAAGTTCTGCCTTGCGCATGTGTTTTACTTCAGCATGCTGCAAAATTGAGGCGCCTGTTCAGCTGAACGAGCTGGTTGCGCATTCAGCGCGCCGACCCCCGAGGTGACTGACATGCTCACATGCAGGCTGCAGCCATGGACGCGCTCAGCAGCATGGCCAGCTTGGTGCTGGCCTCGTTTCCCACCACAGTCGAACAGGACGTGCAGGAGGCGGAAGCCACCAGCGACGCCGATCTGCAGCTCGCTGTGCGGTTTCGGATGGAGAAGAAGCAGGTGCTGCTGGGGGCTATCAGCGCGATCTCCCAGAGGCGCAAGGTGAGGTTGTGCCCGGAATGTCGTTTTTTGTTCTGCATTCGGACATCTGGCCAGGCATGGTTCTCGAACTATGTCACAATGCTTACTGCAGGCGATGGCACGGTGATGGGCAAAGGGGCATCCTGGCATCGTCTTGGCCAGCGGATATCTAGCTGCCGTACGCCCAACCATGATTCGCGCAGCTGCGGAAATAAAATTAGTTTTCTGGTGTTCGCGCACCATTCGCGTGGCAAAGTCGCCACTATATGGCGTTTCGCGCAAGCCAGCTGGCAATATGTCCCGCCATTCGCGCAGGTGCTGGCATACCCACCAATACACGCAAAATGCATCATCAGCCCGCACAAAGACGAGGACTTGCGCGAATCATGGTTGGGCGATCCCATCTCATTTGTCGATCAATAGATGTTAGCCGTTTAGATTGCACAAAGTCTGGAGAGTGGTCAAGTTTTTGTCAAACAAGCCCAAGTTTGTTTGGTGATCAGCAAGTTGCAGAGCACTGACTGTTTTTGATCAATGCATCAACAGAAACAGACATTGAACGGGGTTTCATGACAATATTCTTGCTTGTTCGTCCTGTGGTGGCTCAGCCAGAGCACACGTGGCGCTGCACACAGCGGCACGAGCATGCTGGTGTTGCCGGCTGCCTGTGCCTGCCCAGAAGCTAGTAGCGTGCAGGCAAACACTGTCCATCCGGTCCCTGCAGCATTGAAAGCTGAAACATGACACACAGGTCGGCAATCCAACCGCAGCAGGAGGCACACATGACGCAGAGTGCACATACGATGGCACATTGGAAGGGCGGCTTCCACCCGCACCTCGATCACTTGATCTCACGGTGCAACGTGATACGCCTGAGGAACTTGTTGTACTTCCTCAGCTCCAGCCGCCCGGAGGTGTTCTTCCGGTTCTGCGGCAGTCAGAGTGCGCAGGTCAGCTGTTGACAGCCTCTGATCAGACCGTCGCGCTGACAACATGATCTGCAGTGTCACTGCGGCTCTAGCGACGACACACAATGCCCAGACAAGCGTCGCATGCGATCCTCCCGTCTAATCCCATCAAAGATGGGACCCCGAGAGAGATGTGACAGCCCCACCTTCTGTGTGACATAGCGGGAGGGGGTGCCACCCTCCTGGCGCGCCTCTGTGCACTCCAGCGTCACGATGCACCGGATGCCCTTCTTCTTGGCCATGCTGGTGACCTGCGACAGCAGCGGCGAACAGCGATATGTCGTCAGTCGCAATTTGCAGCTGGTGAGCAGGATCCTTTGGCAACTCCTGGCTGACCCTGCGGGGCCGTGGCGTGACCTGTACGCCCATGTGTTTGGCAGACTGCCAAGGTTCACGCATCCAGCGGTAGCCCCTGCTTCATAGCCCTACGGATCATGCTGTATGCCACAACGCCTCCGCAAAAGCGCCCCAGGCCCACCTGGCGGGGGGCTGAGGCTGCTGGCTGTGTGGGGGCTGCAATGGCCAGCTTCATACGTGTGCCCAGGAAGGCGTTCATAAGAGCCGCCATGCTTGCTCCCTGCCCGCAGCTCTCACAGGAGGACAGGTCGATTCTCGTGGGGCTTGTGTTAACAGCAGCAAGAGCAGGCCAGTTGCGAGAGGGGCGGCAAGGATGACGCAGCGAGCAGGGTATTGGAAGGCTCTGCTCTGCTGCTTCCCTAACCATGCTGTGGTGCTTCTCTTTCTTCTGCTTCCGACCATCAGCGATTGATCAGCGAGCACTGCTCATTCTTACTAGGCATCCCGTTGCTGAAGTGCATCGAGTAGCCCTGGGTGCTTACATCGTCGTTGTGCAGGGATAAGCTCTGAAAATGATGAGTGTCTTTGATGTTACACTCCGACAAACGACACGCACGAGCCCTTGACAGCTTTGTCCCCAGGTGCGCGGTCTCGCAGTGCAATCTATGATAACTCGAAAGAACTGAGTAGCTCGCCTGCATCCTGCAGGAAGCGAGCTGGTGTTGACGTGCCAAGGCCGCAGGCATCATCCTGCCTCCCCTGGGCCGGCATCAATTTTTGGTGGCAGCTCATCTGTGACAATACTTTCGGCTACCGTCGCAGGCATTCCGTTGACAGGGGTGGTTCAGCTTATCAGTGTCAGAGTGTCACACGCCCACACCTGCATCACCCGGGGAGGATGAGCAACGGCGGGGAGAAGCGTTTGCGGCTGCGGCTGAGGGTGGCTGACTCGTCACAGCGGTACAAGGTCGGCGTGCCGGCGGCCTGCACACTGCAGCAGCTGCAGTCTGCGGTGAGGGTGGAGCTGCCAACTTTGGACGCCGACTTCGGCATATCACTCAACAAGAAGGTAATATCAATCCATGGCATCATTCGCAGGTTCTTGGTGGCACGTCATGCATATGTCTCAGTTGCTGTCCGCCTGTCTCAAGGGCGGGCAGTGAAAGCAACTGGACTTGCAATTACATGGCTGCTAGTCGGCGAGCACGCTACCATGATCACTGCAGACCATGCTGCAAGACCCTGGAGCGATGCTGACGGCGCTAGGCATCTGCTCCGGCGATCTGCTGTGGGTTCACCCGCCTGCCGGCACCGCAGTGCTCATGGACTGCGACCGACAGTCCGTAACTCCGGCAGCCGCAGCACCTGCAGTTCCCGCTCGCGAGTTGCTGGCGGCGGCCGTGCCTACGAGCCAACCGCCTGCCCGCCAAGCTGCTGCTGATGCTGCTGAGGCCAGGCGCCGGGCTGCAATGCAGGTCCTAGTCCAGGCCGCCGCGGACACTTGCTGTCATGAGGCTGCCCACTCGGGCATCACTGCCATACTGATGTGTGAATCACCACTGTACCGCTCTGAGCTGCCTGGTGGACATGCAGGCTGCCAGCAAGCGGCAGAAGGCCGAGGATGTGCACGAGACGCCCGCAATGGCTGACGCAGCAGGTTTGCCTGTGCGTGTGCCTGCCAACCGGCTGTTGGTGCCCATGACGGGCGACGGCATCCTCCAGCTCGCTGCCGCGGTGCATGCGGTGGCGCTGGACTGCGGGCTGGATGGTGTTCATGAACTGCAAGCGGAGGTGAGAGTAGCCTTACAGTCACTTTCAGGAACAAGCCATCATTAGTGCTGAAAATGTGATCACAAGGTCGATCTTGATCTGGTTGGTTTGACGGACATGTCGCATTGTCTTGCAGGGAGAGGAGCTGCCTGTGTGCTCACAGCCCTCCGCCGGCAGCTTTAGCCTGCGCTACCGCCTAGCGGGCATTGCTGCTGACGCAGCTGGTGCTGTGGCGACCGTGCAGTGCAGTCGCATGGGCGATCACGTTCTGGCGGCTGGTCGTGCAGCATCTGCGGATGGTGCAGCAGCCGGCAGTGTGCACCACACCACTGTTCGATGGCAGCCAGCCAATCAGCCAGATGCTGCCCACCCTCCTGATGCGCCCACCACAGCCGCTGCCGGCAGGCCAGATGCAGCACAGCGCATCCCTCTAGATCGGCTTCTGCAGGTATGTGATGTCTGTGTGCTGCATCTCATACCACTCAAACGAGCCCAGCTGGCGTATCAGACCTTGGCATCTGGCATTCCAGGTCCAGCCTGTCACATCATTGCCAGCAAATATCGTGAGCATCGTACTCCATGCAGGATGCGGCCGGGTTCGTGACATTGCTGAAGGATGGCATGGTGCTGCCACTGGTGGCAGATCTCTGCCGCGCCGCTGGTGTCAGCCCGCCCTCCGGCCTTCTGAGTCTTCCGCCCGAGCTGCGGCGCTCTGTCATGGACCTTCTAGGGGTGCGCTGTTTCTTGACAGCAGGCCTGCCTTGTGGACCAGCACTCTAGAAGATACTGTTTGCCTCCTGCAAAAATGACCTATGTTACACCTCTGGCTTCTGCAGAATGTGCGAGCAGCAGCAGCTGCCGTGCATGTGCATGTTCAATTGCCTCCACTGTTCAATCACCTCCACTGATGATGTGCAACAACACATGGCAGGCCAAGGACCTGGCGCGGCTGGCCTGCGTGTGCGCCGAGCTGCGTGACGTCGCCAGTGTCAATGACCTGTGGCGGCCGCTGTTCGAGGTCGAGTTCGGACAGGCGTCCCTCGCGGAAGCCACAGCCGGAGCATGCGGCTGGAAGGTGCCTCTTGCTGGGCAACCGCTCTCGATGTCCGTGTCATGGGATACGGCCCAACAATACATGGTGATGGCTGTGCAGTCAGGAGCGGACGCGTGACGTCACCACTACTGTGTGCCGCATGCAGTCGCTGTTCCGCACCCGCTGGCTGCACCGGGAGGAGTACCGCTCGGCCCGCCACCGCCCCATGCGGCTGCCGTTCATGGGCGTGCCGCCGCACCCCCTGCACCGCGGTGGCACCCGGCCGCCCGGCACGCCCTTCATCATCGGTATGCGCCTGCACTTGGCTCTTGTGCCATGCTGCTCTAACTGCTGGTCATTGACACACGTGTTGGCCCACCGAAGCTCCTGTGGACCTTTTAATTGCATCATGTGAGCCAACATCTCTGAAACCCATGCGCAGGAGGGGATGCAGACAGGCTGCCTCTGCCGTTCCAGCCATTTGGCGGCCGGCGAGGTGGGAGCCAGGGCGGCAGGGGCGGAAGGGGCATGTTTGGAGGCTCCTTGTGAGATCAGCGGACGGACAGTTTGATGGTCTCATTGGCAGGGTTGTGGTTCTGTCATCATGTAGCTGTATGTATAGTATATCAGGGCAGGGCCATTGTGCTGTGCTGCAAGAGCGATGATTGGACTTCGATTTGGACTGTACATCACAATACTCAAATGATTGCTATGTTCTGCCAGCTTTCCACATCTCCTCACTGGCAGACTTTTGCTGCGAACATGAGGTTGTTGTTTAGTCTGTTGCAACAGTGAAAGAGCTCTCGGTGTTCGCAAACAATTGCAGTCAGGACTCGGATACAGTTTCCACGATGCCTGCAGCCAGCTGCCGCTTGGTCATCTGCCGGTTCTCGAGTTCGCGCTGCAGCTCCTCATCTGAAAGCTGCGACAGGTCGAGGGGCCGAGATTGCTGCTGCTGCTGCTGCTGTTGCTGCTGCTGCTTCGCCATCTTTATCGCAATCTCTCGCTCAAGCTCCTCATCAGACAGCTCCAGCAGCCCACCAGCAGCTAAAGGATCCTGTGGCATCAGAACACCGTGCATGAGCCGCTGTGCCACAGCTTCTTGACATCTGGCGCCAGGCGTCAGCACAGTGCATCTGCTGAGTTTACCAAGCAGCGTCAAGTATACCTGCTCTGCAGATGACTCCTGTGCTGGCACCTGGGCACGGCTGCTGCTGCCGGCTGCACTGCTGCTGTCATCGTGCACTGCTGCTGATGGGGCGATTGTGGCGCTCTCCTGTACTGCGCCTGATGGTTCTGAGGCAGCCTCAGCAGCTGCCTCTGGTGCTGCTGCAGGCCCGCCATTCTCAGACGGCGCTGCCTCGTGCGTGCTGAGATGATCAGGGATGCTGCTGCTGGTCCCACTGTTCAGCTGCGCGGGCACCGCTGACGCTGATGTGCTGACGTCGCTGTTGAAGCGTGCCAGACCCCCGCTTGCCTCGCCTGTCTTGCCGCCGCTGTTATGTGCCGCTGTTGAGGCTGCAGCCACATCCCCAGACAACTCTATAGTTGGAGAGGCCTCGGTCGTGTCTGACCCAAGCACGCGCTGGCTGGCAGACTGTAAGCCCTTCAGCACGGGATCTATCTCTGGAGTGACGGGCTCTGGCTGCATTGCTGCCGGCTGCTGCTCCTGCTGCCACTGCTGCTGCTGCTGCTGCTCGGTCGTGCCAGTCTGCAGGCCAAAACGGTGGTGTTGGTACATAGATGTGCTGGATATCATACTGTGGCTTCAAGATCAGAGCAAATGCATAACGTAGCTTGGAGGAACTGATACGTCGTCTGAAAGGAGGGATGTGACCTGCAGCACAGATCATGAGTCATCCGCCAGACACCCCACCTGTCGAGCTGATCGGCTCTGCGTCATCGCCTGATTGGCCTTCGAGATGGCAGGAAACAATTGTGTCTGCTTCTCCAGAAAGATCGTGGCACCAAATAGCACAGCGGAGCCGCCTGCCAGCAGCAGCCACACTTTGCCCTTGTTGACCTCCTGCTGCGGCAATGCCTTTGCCGCAGAGATTGCTTCTGATGGCGCTGCAGTCTGCATCCAGTGCAATGCATGATACATTGGTAATCTCAGAAACAGAATGCTGCACTTCTACAGCAACCACCAGCGGAATGATCAGCTTATGCAAACTCGTCGATGTCCTGCACCTCGATGGCGATGGCCGGCAGCGGTGCAGTGAGCAGGCACACTGCAGCGGCGGCGGCCAAGGTTTGGCCCGCCAGCCGCTGACAGCCCTGGCGCAGCAGTGCCAGAGCTGCAGGATCCGGTGGTGATGCGCACGTATCCGACTGCTGGCTGCATCCCACAAATGCTATGCTGGCAGCCCGCCGCTGTGCCCTGCGCATGGTCACCGTGCCACGAGCTGCTGGTGGGCGGGGCGCACGGCATCCAGAGCTCACTGAGCTGCAAGCACCTGCTGCAATGGTGCTACTCCTGGGAATCTGACTGATGCAGCACCTACTGGACAGCACGACAGGTTGCATGATTCACTGCAACGGGTATGTCGAAGCTGTGGCGGGCCCTCCGTCATGCGCTGCCTGCCGGAACAATGAGAATCAGAGAGCGGTGAACTATATTGTGTGGAAGGGAGGATTCACGCAGATCGCGGTGTGCAAACAGGCCTCTGCGGACTCTACCCCTTGCCATCGTCATCCAGAACGTTGCCACAAAATCGCTTCACACAACGGCGGCATCTGTCGGCAATCCAAAGACCACACCTACACTTCCATAACTGCGTTCATACCAGCAGCACTTGCTGCCAGACCCCAGTTTTGCCAAGAACCAAGTGCAGTCCGCCTGCGCACCACCCAATGCAGCAGTCGCGTGCAGCCCTGACCCGCCTGCCTGGCCTGCTGCGCGCCTCGCGGTGTGCGTCAGAGGCCCGCTGCTTCGCCAGCACCGCCAGCACCCAGACGCAGCAGACACACAAGTATGATCCGTACTCGGTGCCCGCCGGCCACCAGAATTCAGACCTGGGCAGCATCGCATGCAACATCAGTTTGAACAGGCGGCGAGACCTGACGCTCAGAGAAGACCTGAAGGTCGTCTCTGATGGCAAGCCGGCAACCCTGGCATCCGTCATGAGGGTGCGCACAGCATCACATGTCTGCTATATGAGTGCATGCATGCGAAGTCAGCATGACCGCAAATGCAGATTCCATGCGAGGCTTATTTCGGGACCACGTCCCTACGCATGCCTCGACGCAATGCAGGGCAAGCTTGTGGCCCTGTTTGGCGTGCCGGACATGGGCAAAACGTGTGGCGAGAAGCACCTGCCGGACTTCCTGAAGAATGTAGGTTCTATCTTGCTTGCATGCGCTGTCAGCCCTGTGCACAGCTGCCGTTTGTGTATTGACAGTCAACAACACAATGAGCGTTGTGGCTATGACGCGTGCAGGCGGACAAGTTGAGGCAGGCCGGCGTGGAGGAGATTGTCTGCGCAGCTGTGGCACCCGCAGACAAGCTGGAGGAGTGGGCAAAGCAGCACGGCAACAGCAACGGCCAGGTGCCTGAAAAAGTCGTGGGTGTCGGCGCTGCCGCAGCTTTGGTGCTGATGTGTGACACCCTGGTGTACGCCTCAGCCTCAGCTCATGCGTTCGCCACTGGTTGTGCTGCAGATCGCGCTGATAGCAGATGAAAACGGCGGCATGACACGCATGCTGGGGCTGGACATCCCCGCCAAGACCGGGGCCAAGTCAGATGGCCCCTGGTCCCAGAGGTCAGCCGTTCTGAGATGTCAGACGAGCTCGAATGAGACAGCCAAGTTGCATGTGTAGCATTGTCATCAGTTCACTGGCTCTGCGCAGGTATGCAGCACTGGTCGACAATGGCATCCTCCTGAAGCTGGTGAGACAAGATGCTGAGGCTGTGTGACCTGCTCCAGCATGTGCGTGATCAAGTGTCAATCAGGGAGACTCAGCTGCTGCGCCGGCCCGGTCCCGGCTTTTCACTGTTGGTGGCTGCTCACCAGTCTTGCAACCAATCACACTTGTAGCTCAAACCCTATGGTGGTTGCTGGTGCACAGAGAGTGGAGGGCAACATGGCGGAGGTAAAGGAGTCTTCAGCAGAGTCCATCATCGACATGATGAAGACGCTCAAGCGGTGAAGCAGCGCAGGCGCTGCTGGACCTCAGTCTCATCAGCTACTGCTTGAGCGAATCACATTATGGGACAGACGTTGCTGTGCACATGGCTGCCTGCTGTGGCTGCCTTGGCAGAGCTGCTGTGGCATGCTGTCAAGCAGACGGGCGGTATCAATGCCAAGTTGTATGGTGCTTGGTCCTGGACATTCTGGGCCTTCAGGGCATTTGTCGGTTTATGATGCAGCCATGTCAGAGATAGATGTGTGGTATCATATTGCCGCAGTCAGCAACTTGAAACAGCAAATTGTGATTGTGACCAACCAGCAGGTTTACAAGATTTTAGCCATCAATTGCCATCAGGAGTCCCTGTGGCAACTTCTGGCCAGCAGAGGTTTGATCTGGGAAGGCTCAAGGGCGAAATCAGCCCAGGGTTGCATGCCATTGCCCCTTGGATTACATAAACTGTGTGCCAATGGCCTTTACGATGCTGCACACCCGGCGCATCTGACGACTCTGCAACCCTGTTCTCATCACAGGATTTCGCTGCTACCTTCGGTCGGCGGGCTCACGTGCAACGGGCAGCTTTTGCCACCAGCTCATACACTGGAATGGCCTGCTGCCACAACCTAATTGTCGCCATCTGACTCCATCAAGCTGCACACATCATACAGCATTCAGCTGCACGTATTTCGTGCGGGTTCTTGCATCTCCAAAGCTGGGGAGCATTTCACCATGAGCAGCCGTGCCCGACCATCGGTGCCGCCGCAGACCAAGCTGTTGTCTCCAGGGATGCAGTGGCTGTACCGAATCTCATTCGTCCTGTGTCTATGTGTGGCGGGCGTTGCTGCTGTGGGCGTGTTTACGATCGCAGATGCTGAGGAGCGCAAATACAAGCTCAGTCACACGCAATTTGCACAGTGGTTCTACTCTCTGGTACAATTTAACCAGGTAGGCAGCGCCTCTCCAGGCCTGCATCATCTATTTTGTATCAAATCTTGTATACTTTGCCACCTTCTATCTGGAGCAGAAAGCATGACTCATCTGCTGCCATGCCGGCGCCTATGCAGGCCACACCAGGCCTCATGCTCAACGGCTCCCTCATTGGTGCGCTTTGCGCTCGAGGGTCGCGTCTTCGCAAGGCTGCCGAGTACGAGACTCACAAACTCGCAGCCGTTAGCTGACACGTGTCTTTTTCCTCACTAGGAGCGATGGCGAGCTTCCTGCAGCTGCGCAATGATGGCCTGGCCCGGCAGGCAAGTTTCAAAGCCTCTCTTTCTTTTGTCCTTCCTTTTTTGCCTCTTCACGACACTCTTTGCCAACCGGCGTGGGTGCTGATTGCGCAGGCCCGCCTGCTGGCGAATGTGAAGGTGCTGTCAGATGCGGAGGTGGATGCACTCAGAGAGGAGGATGGCGGGAATGGCGGGAGGCGCAAGAAGGAGAATAAGAAATCGCGATAGGGGTTCAAGCTGGATGTGCTTGCTGCATGGTGGATGTTGGTCGCTACAATCAATCTTGCTTAGTGTTTGTTCAGTGTTGCGCCAATTGGACGCTCACAAAACTTGCCAATGCTGATCAGCTTAGTGACACATTACGATGGTGTGGAAGACATCACGATGGTGTGGAAGACATCACGATCAAAGAAGGCCAGACCAAGGAACGCTAATTTGCATAGCAACCCGCAGCCTAAGTGTCCTTCTTGGCAAGCTGAGCCTGCTGCTGCTGCTGCTGCTGCTGCTGCTGCTGCTGCTGCCTCCCCTGCCGCGCCCTCTGCTGGACCGCTGTGTACTGCACAAAGCCCAGGATGGCGATGAAGTAGCCAAACAGCTGCATTCCGGACACCTTGTCCCCCATGAGCACCCCCAGGTACACCACAAACACGTTCTTCATGCAGCCAACGGTCTTGAACGTCAGGCTGGACGTCAGCCGGATGGCCAAAAAGCTGAACAGATTGACGCTGGCGCTGGACACCGCCAGCGCGGCGAATATGCCCGGATTGGCAGCAGCGATGCGGAAGCCATACGCCATGAGCTGCTCTCCCTCCACCAGCCAGGCGGCGACGCTCAGGATGGCACCTGTGGGAAGGCCCACATATAGCAGCACCTGCGTGTGCAAGGTGGCCATTCTGGTATTGGGTGGCACTCCACAGTCGATAGGCCTTTGGGTTGAAATTCCGATTCCGCAAGCGCCTTGCCCAGCAAATTGTCGCAAGTGAGGCGACCGCACCTCTGCTGCATTGTACTTCAGGCGCCCCATCAGCACGTCCACGAGCACCACACGCAGGGCCTCCAGCACCGCAGACGCAGTGAAGGCCACAAAGCCGACCATGTCAAAGGACGCGGTGCCCATCTCCAGGATGGCCGTCAGGCTGGTGCCCAATGTGATGGCGATGATGCTGCCTAGCACGGGTGCAGAGAAGCGCTCCAGACCGCCCACGAGACACAGCACCTGCATGATTTACACACGCTGATCCGACTGAGCGTCCTCTGATGCAGCAGCATGGCTTGCAGATGCTGTCGACAGGCAAGATGCATGTTCCTGCTGTGCAGAGCATGGCGTGCGCCGCACCGCACCAGCGTGATCGCGGGCACCATGGCCTTCAACATCTGGATGAAGGCCATGGACAGGCTCAGGTATGCAAAGTTGCCGAGGTACAGCGTGCCGGCAAAGCTGACGACCGAGGGCAGCACCCGCAGGAGAAAGACGCTGGGCGAAGGCGCCTTGCCAAGTGGCATGACGCCAGCCTTTGATAGCAGCACACCTGCACTGCCAGTTTTGGTCTGCTTGAGTCAAGTGACCATCTCGCTTGGCTTCTCTCTTTGCAGAGACTCGTCAGCAGTTCCAAAATGTTCGACCCCACCTGCCAAGGCTGAGGCAAACTGCTCGCCGGCAGTCAGTGTGAGTGGGAAGTGAAAGCCTCGATCGACCATGGCAACCTTGTGGCCTGCAAAGCAACGTTAACAGTATTTTGAGCGTCTGGGCGAGGTGCATCATCACACGGACATGATTGGCAACGCGCGCGTCATCTGAGCAGACCACCGCACCTAGGATCATCAGCGATGAAGCCACCGCCCAGCTCAGCAGCGCCAAACAAACCGCTAGCAGACTGCCGACCGCCTTGACCTTCGGAGCCGCCATCGCCTTTTCTGGCGATGGCAGCGAGTACGTTCCTGCAGACTATGTTCGTCAAACTGCTGATCTGCATTCTCTCTATCTATACTGCAAAACAAGCAGGTCAATGGCCGCAAGCCTGTGTGTGACGTGCGTTGCAGGTGTGCTGCATTGTCAACATGCCATTGTGGAAGATAGGCTAGATACCAAGCACCTGAAAGGAAGTCTCGGCTGTGCAATGTGGTCTGACACGCGATGTAAACCTTTGCAGTTGGCAGAGCTGACAGATGCTTTCTAGATGTAAACCTTTGCAGTTGGCAGAGCTGACAGATGCTTTCAAGCGGCAGTCATGAGCTGTCCTGCCCCGAGAAAACTGTAGCTTAACCTGAACTATGAAAGCAGCTTGTCTTGTGTCCAGAGTGTCACTTGTCGGCTGTCAGCCACTCGCTGCGTTGCGAGAGACCCAGTGTGGAAATTTGGTGCAATGGTGATTTGAAACAATGGATTGCAGTATCACTGATGACAGCTCTCATCAGCAGGTGCAAAGGATGAAATCCCACATGTCTGCCAAACTTTTAAAAAAAATATAGAAAGGATATACTGATGGACGCCATTGGGAACGGCAATTTGGCATCAGAAACCTGCAGTACAATCAGCCCACGTGATTTGTACGGCTGCTTTGGGTTGGCGATGATGACTGGGCTTGTGAAACTTTGTGCGCTTACGCAGGCAAGTGAAGAGACAGATACATGGACTGGACCTGTGCGGTGGCGGGTGAGGACGGCCTTGGCAGACTTGGCACCTGTCGAGTTCTCGGTTTTTAGCATAGGCACAACGCTTAGCTGTGGAAGGACCTGCCCCTTGAGTGAGGACGTGACAACTCTTGATGCCGTCACAAAGCAGCAAGAAGGCCTGGCGCAAGCGGAAAGACGCCACCAGAGACGTGAGGACGCATTGCCCATGCGGCGGCTGCGGTCAACACTGACAAGAGATGCACAGCGTCTGCAGTCTGCTCCGATTTTATTATGGAGCTTACGTGAATCATGTGCTCATGGACTGCAGGTAGAGGAGGGTCTTGAGGAGGCAACATACAACGAGCACCATGGCACAGACTTTGACCTCATCCCGAGCGCCGACTTGTTCTTCGAGGACAAGGTGAGGAATACTTTGGAGTCGCATGAACGCGCCGACTGCACAGCTGGTGTGCCGCGTGGCCTTGACGACAAGAGATGCTGTTCCGCAGTCGGGGTCAGCCAAGCCGGCCCCCGGTGACGCGCCTGCGGGACAACGCAAACCGCGAAAAGCGCTGAAATCGGAGGCCATACTGGCGGTGAGAACTGCCGCGAGTACATCATCGTCATCGTCATACTCGACAGTATAGCTTGCAATGCACAGCAGTGGCTGTGTCTCCAGGGGGACGTGGATTGAATTTTCTGCTCGCATTGCAGGCGGGTCATGCGGCCAAGCCCATCAGAAGTCAGACAGCAAAGCCGGCCAAGGCAGCGAAGGCCGCCAAGCGGGCAGCACCGCAGCAGCAGACGCAGCCGAAGCAGACCAGCGCGGACGCTGCGGAGCTGGACTTGTGGGGCACTGAGGCGGCGCAGCCCAGCAC
This sequence comes from Tetratostichococcus sp. P1, assembly GCA_036584455.1. NCBI lineage: Eukaryota > Viridiplantae > Chlorophyta > Trebouxiophyceae > Prasiolales > Stichococcaceae > Tetratostichococcus > Tetratostichococcus sp. P1. The sequence continues at coordinate 4,562,148 of BTPI01000001.1, forward strand.
AGGTTGGTTGGCCTTGCGTTGCAGCATCGCATCATACTGATGTGTTTCCAGACACGACTGTGTCAGACTCAGCAACCCATCTGCGGCACGCTGGCAAGGGAGAGACAAGCAGCGGCATTGCCACACGTGTCGCAGGAGCACAAACCGGGCTATCACCCACGCGCGCATAAACTTTCTGCATTGCAGCACCAAAGCGGGCGCGGACCGGGAGGCCCGCTGGCGCCGCCCGCCCAGCTGTAGAGGTGGACCATCCGGGGTGTTCGTACAACCCAGATGTAGTGCAGCACCAGGACGCTGTCGCATCGGCAGTCGCGGCCGAGGTGCAGAAGCAACTCGCGGCAGAGCTGGCGCCCAAGCCACCCGCCGCAATTGCGGACGACATGACAGCTACTCAGCAGGACGAGCTCCGGCTGCTGCAGGTGCACAGGAGGTTTCGACACTGTGTGTGCCGATGCAGCTGATGGGATGTGGTTGTCGCCAGCTGTGAGGGCAACCCAAAAGGGCGCGCTGGATGCTCAACAACTCGAGGCTGCTCAGCATGGTTTGATGTCAAGAGTGTGGGCACTTGTGACCATCGGCTGGTGCAGCGCTCTTCTGCAGCAAGACAGTCTGCTCAGCTTGTTGGTAACGGATCTTCAGGGCACCTAACAACTTCTGACCAAAAACTGTGCAATGCGCAGGTGGATGAGGCAGCAGATGATCCACCCTCGGACGGCGAGGCGGCAGACGGCGCAGGGGTCGACAGGCGGATGCCGGCGCCCAAGACCAAGACACAGCGCAACAAAGAGGAGCGGCGACGGCAGGCAAATGCCTCGTATCAATCAGCAGTCGCTGCAACGAAAAGCGTGATACAATACAGCTGCCACTGCCGCCCTCAGAGTTCTGCTCCAACATGCTGTCGGCAACAAGTGCTCGAAGTTGTTTGGCAAGTGAAACTGGGCCCCACCACACCTTTGTCTTGGAATCCTGCAGGCTGAGGCGGAGCTGAAGGCGCGCAAGCAGCAGAAGGACATGGCCAAGTCGCTGAACCAGCTGAAGCAGCTCGCGGCGGAGCTGGACGCGGAGGAGGAGCTGAGGGCGGCAAAGACGCTGCGCAAGCAGGTGTGCAGCAGTGGGTATGCATCTGCAGCAGGAGCCTGCAAGAATATCCTCGCACACTGGCTGTGTTGCAGCGGGAGGGTTGGGTGACATGGCAAGCGTGTCCACTGCAACACGGACACTCACTGCAAAGCCGGTCTGACTCTGGGTCATTCCTGCACTCATTCGCAATGCAGATCAGCAAACTGGAGAAGCAGGCAGAGGCCCCGCCAAAGCTGGGCAAGACGCCCTTTGCGCCGGAGCCGGTCCATGTGCTGCTGAGCGAGGAGCTGAATGGCAGCCTGCGGGGCCTGAAGCCCTCGGCCATGCTGGCGCGCGACCGCTTCAAGAGCCTGCAGAAGCGCGGCCTGCTGGAGCCCCGCACCCGCGTGCGCAAGCATGTTGGCAAGCGCATTGCCAGCAAAACGTACGCTGACCGGCGGGCAGATCGCGAGCTCATGGCATGAGGTTTGAGCAGCCTGGACAGTGTTGTGAGAAAGGCTGTCCAGAACGCCATTGTCGCTGTGCATCGTGGGAGTTTGTCGAAGAGGCTCATGGTGTTGCCTCTGCATGCCGGAGTCACGTTCAACACAGGGTGGACACATTTGTTCGAGAGATTGCAACCCCTGAAGACAGCCAGTCAGAATGCTGCAACTGTCTACGCTCGTCACAGCAGCCGTTGGCTGCTGTGCACACATTGGAAATACTCTGGTGCACTCCGTGGTGCTCAGGAGCGCTGAGGCACCGCAGGCAGCTCGCCCTCCGCGATTGGCTGCTCCTGTGCATGCGGGGCCTCTGGTAGCTCCGGTTCCTGCGTGATCAGACACAGCGCTAGGGATTCCTGACTCTGCAATGCCAGCCCACAGCAGTGATGCCATGTGAATGCTGATGATTCAGTGACCAAGACCTCAAAGAGCTGTGTTTACAGCCAGTCGACGCCACTGCCAATGGCTGGCAAGGTGCATCCTTCAAGGCGTATCATTTGCCTCAGCGATTGCCGCAGTGTCTCAGATGTCTCAGAAAGGAAACGAGCCTGAGGGGAGACATGCTGTGACAGCCGCACCTGCAGGTAGCTGGGCACGGTGCCCTGCGCTGCAGACTCGTCTGCCTCAAAGGCCATGTCCGCCTCCAGCGCATCCAGCTCCCCCAGCAGCTCATCCTCGTCCACATCGTCCGGCACCCCGTAGTTCTGGCCGAGTACATCCTGGATGTCGTTGTGCATGTCCTGCACATGCGGTGGCACCATGCTGTGTGTCAGCACATGCAACGACGCTCAGCAGGGCTGTGCACGATGGCCATCCAGTGACCTCATCACAAAGGCGCCGGCTGTTGCAGGTCTGCACCATGATGTCTGCCATGTCGTCCTGCAGCCTGTCGATGTTGCTGATGTTGAGCTCGTCGCGCTTGAAGGCCTTCCGCAACTCCTTCCCTGTCGAAGGCAATGCACAAGGCTCAGCCTTCAACAGCCTTTATGGACATAAGTGCAGGGTTTTGCACAGGGATGCCAACGCGCTTGCCTGCTGCCTTCATGGCTTGCACCGTCTGTACCGAGTCCTGCACGTTCTCCATCATGAAGGACGTCTGCTCCACGTTGAACTGTTGGTTGTAAAGCTGGTCGCGCTGGTTTTCATACAGCCGCTTCTGCTTAAGCACCTGCAAGGTTCCAGCGGGCATGTCGGCGCGTGTGCTTCTGTGACATGTTGTCAGCGTCCGAATGCACGCGTTTAGCGTGCCACGAAATGTTTCGTTGAGTTGTGTGCCATGGCGCGCCCAAAAGCCATGTTTATCAATCCGACGCACATTCAGCGCTCTGCGCTTGGCTGCCTCCTGCGCCGGGCCGGGTCGGCTCCGCTGTATGGCTTCCCTGTGCTTGATGAGCTGCTCGTCCAGTTTCCGAATCTTGTCGTCTAGTCTGCAGCGCCGGCACTGAGCAGTGTCAACTCGGGCACCTGACACTCAGCACGGCTCGGGCAACTGACACTCTGCGCAGGTTTAAGAACACAGCCGCTTCCGGCTCACGTGTCGCCCCGCGATGTCAGCCGCGTCGTTGTGTCATTTAGTGTCGGAGGCGGCGCCTTCTCCTGCCGCTTCCCAAATATACGATTCATGGCGCACTGCTGTGGTGGTGCCCGCTGTGTCTCAGGGCCTCTCTTGTGTTATGTTCAGTCCAACCGAGCTAGCGACGTCTGCCTCAGGTCCGAAGCACCGGGTGGCCAATCTTGTGCACAGACTGGGCGCACACAATCAGGGTACGCTGAAGTCCTCAGATCCCTCGATGACCTCGATACTATCTGGTCACCAACCTCCCGTGCAATCCGGGTCAGCAGCAGTGATGATTTATCAGAAAGCTGACGGTGATTCTGCTGTTGGGGACGGTGGTCTTCATGACACTGCCTCGTGCCCTCGTCAGAACCTGTACTGTGCCGTACATGTTCATGCTGAAGACTCTAAAACGTATGAAGACACTCCTAAACATAATAACACAGCAGCGCTGGCAATGTGCGGTCAAACGATGCATCGCCGCTACAACGGGCCTGCCTGCCGATAGTCCCAAATGACCACCATCTCGTCCCACCCTGCACTGGCCAACTGTCCGTCTGCGTGTAGGTTGAACTCCAGCCCGATCGCAAACTCCGTGTGGTGCCCCCACGTGCGCACCAGCGGGTTGGCAGGCGATGCCACATCCCACAGCCGCACCGACATGTCATATGAACATGACGCCACGATGTTCTCGGCATGCGGTGAGAACACTAACCTGTGTGAGCACAGACAGGATCAAGAGGATGGCAGTGATGGGCACTCTGATCTGCAGCCAGCGGTGCAGAAGTGCTGAGCAAGCAACCTCATGGTTCACCTGCGGACGGCAAGGGTGTGGCCCAGCAGCGTGGTGAGCTCCCTCTGCGGCATGCGCACGTCCCACGTTTTGATGTTGTGGTCTGTGCCGCCAGTGGCTATGACGCAGTCGTTGTACTTGCACCAGTCGACCGCAAGCACTTCCTGCAATGTCGCTCATCGTCTGAGTTTCCTCATGCACTACCTGGGATGTCGCACACTCAAACATGCAGCTACAGTTGGCAAGATGGCTGGAGCTCAGCTCTTATCTCGCGCACCCCTGCGTGTGCTGCAATGGTCAGGTTGGACCGAGGTTGCCGCACGTCCCACACCTTCGATGTCCTGTCACCAGAAGCCGATACAAACACATCGCCATGTGCTGGGTTCCTGCAGCAGAGCGTGCTGGAGGCATCGCAAACAATGACATCGCTATGTGAAAAGAGATGCGAGTCGTGCATGTGAGCTCATATGCCTTGTGGACAACTGGACCACGCGGCGGACAACTGGACCACTTTAGCCCATGCAGCCAGCTGTGAAACCTACCAGGTGGCTGCATACACACAGTACTTGTGCTCGCTGAAGGTGCGCAAGGAATGCGGCTGTTCCCAATCCCACAGCTTGATGGTGTCGTCCCATGAAGCACTGAGGAACCTGGTGCGGTGCTTCGCGTTCCAGCTGAGCGACACCACCTGTCATGTACACATACGAGTCCCCACTTTAAAGACTCTCCTCTGGGATCAGCCGCAACGGCATGCTAATCTTTCGTTCAGAGCGACGCTGCTTTCCTCTTCTGCCATCTCACCAAACAACCCACCTCTCGGCCGTGTTCCCTCCAGCTGCGGAGAGGGTTCTGCTGGGGCGGCGCCTGCATGTCCCACAGCTTGATGCTGCCGTCCCCCGAGGCAGATGCCAGGACATTCTCGTTGGCCTCGCTCCATGCGCAGTCCCACAGGCCATCGATGGTGTCGAATGCCGCGATGGGCTGCAGACCCTGCGGCGTCACCTGCACAGGCATGCTTTTACCGTTCAGGTTGCCATGCAGCAGCTTGTCAGAGCCCTGTTGAATGGCTTGAAGCGAGATGGTACAAGCAGATTGCACCAATGTAGGCGACACACACCCGCAGGATCAGCTGCTGGCCATTCCCAATGATGCCGTAATTCTGCGCAGTGGCGACAGCGACGAGGTCTCCCACAAATGGAGAGAACTTGACGGCACACGCATGTAATTGGGCCTTATAAGACAGCATCGTGCCGGAAGTGAGCGCTTCCAGCTGTAATGCTGACTAGGCCATGCGTCTGCGGCAATGTTGCTGAGCACAACTGCTTCCATCAAACCCAGATGGCAACCTCATGCGGGCTGTATTTTCCGGCGACTTACAACCATCGCTTCACATGTTCGACGGGGTTTCCTTAAGTACGTGCAACTGCAAAGCTTTCGCTGTTGCAAACGTGCTGCGATGGCGAAGCCAATACCCTGAATGAGATTGTTCAGATGTGAAGCTGGGTCGCAAACAAGCAGGCATGCACGATGCATATGCCACAATGCAGTAACAAGTCTGCAAATGGTTGCTGAGCGAGTGATGGATTAGCCAAGGCTAGCCTTCCTTTCACTAGGTTGGGAAAGGCTTGTCGGGAAAAGCCCAAGTTGTCCATCAGGCATCTGCAGAGAAAGGGAGTTTCTGTTATCAACAGGGGGCGAGTGGATCAGAGGAAGACCCGAGGATTTGGAGTTGCTCAGCCAATTGAACTGCTTTCATCATTCGCCCGCCATGCCATGTACAAGATCCGACAGCGGTGGCGAGCGCCGCCAGCTCATGATCTCCGTCACACACCTTGTGAGCGGCTGCGGGGCGGCAAGGGGAATATCATCAATTAGACTAAGCCCTCAGTAAGAGTCTGTGGGGCAGCTGTCATGAAGGATAAGCAGGA